>JAKFHU010001447.1:2400000-3600000 GCA_023783475.1 Daubentonia madagascariensis | reverse complement strand
CTTCCTTCTTCCTTACCTCTTTTCCTTTTCTCTTTTCTTCCTTTACTCGTTCCTAAAATAATATGCTTTTAGTAATCCAAGCCTCTGTTTCATATCATTAAGTTTTCTCATCTCAAAGTGGACCAAGTGAGGGAGATAAACATTTTCTTCCTCAGCAGCGCCTTCTTCAGTGGATTCTTCTCTCCAATATATTTATTTACCAATCCTTTAAGACATTAATATGGAAAAATAGTCCCATCAGTAATGCATAGTGCTCTGTCAAATGTGTATAACTGAATGACCAATAAAATTGAAGAAAAATATTATGAAACAAGTTTTCTTTAGGATCAATTCTGTTTTTCTCCTTAATATTTATCTTGAGTTTTGACTTTAGAACAAAATCTACTCAGCATTCATACTACCTACAAAAACCAAACTAAATTTTATTGAATTTGATAGTGATTTATTTCTCCAAGCAAATATCCATTAAAAATTTCTATATGCGTCATTAAACTATTTTATTACCAACAGTAAATGTCTTTTTGATTCTAGATGCAATGGATGTAGACAGATACAAGGTAATTGAATTTTACAAAAATGTCCTTTAGGGCATGGGCCTAGTAAATCTCAGTGTATGAGTCAGACTGAAAACCAATCTCATCCACTTTGGAGTGTAGATGTTTTATTAAAATATTCATTAAATGTTTTCACAGTAATTGTAATTTGCTCCTTTGAGTTAAATGTTAATGCTGAAAAATTGTGACTACCAGTTATCATTCAGATATGAAAAATAACTATATAACATTTTTTAAAAGGTTTGTAACATTCAGATGGAATTAGGTTTCTCAAAAGAAATTTGCTGTTTGTGTTGCGAATACAACTCAAAACATACATTGACTCAGTTCATAAATAACAGACTTCTATGCTGACGAAATTTGCATGGAGTTGGACTTGTCTTTTTCATGATCTTCTCTAGCCTGGACAATTCAGGTGCCTTCCTGCCAGGAGAAAGTGAAACTTTTCATCTGGCCATCTATGTCAGCAGTCCCCGACCTTTTTGGCACCAGGGACTGGTTTTGTGGAAGACAATTTTTCCACCGACCGGGGAAGTGGGTGGGGGGTAGCAGGGGATGGTTTCAGGATGATTCAAGCACATTACATGTATTGTGCACTCAAACCTCTCTGCTAATGATAATCTGTATTTGCAGCTGCTCCCCAGTGCTAGCATCACCGCCTCAGCTCCACCTCAGATCATCGGGCATTAGATCTCATAAGGAGCGCACAACCTAGATCCCTCGCATGCGCAGTTTATAGTAGGGCTTGAGCTCCCATTAGAATCTAATGCCACCGCTGATCTGACAGAAGGTGGAGCTTATGCAGTGATGTGAGCAATGGGTGTAATGGGAGTGGCTGTAAATACAGATGAAGCTTTGCTCTCTAGACCAAGGCTCACCTCCTACTGTGCAGCCCGGTTCCTAATAGGCCATGGATGGTACCAGTCCGCGGCCCGGGGGCTGGGGACCACAGACCTACATAATAGCTGGGAGCACCAGTCCAGTCATATAACTCCCATATGCCACCAATCGTCTGTTGGGGAGCTCTTCCTAAGCCTTCCAGGACTACACAGTACCTCAGGGAGTTAGATGGTGACTTTTCTTCTTGTCCACAAAATATTTCCATTACTGTATAAATAAATTACAAATGAGAGCAATGTGTTTTACATATTACAAAGTGACTCATAGGAAAATTTTACAGGAAAACATAAAAGAAATGCTTGTTGATGACTCTCAAAGCAGGTAGCCCAGTGGTTCTAACAGTGCGGTCTGCAGACCTCTAAAGGAACCCCAAGATCTTTTCAGGAGGCTTGTGAGATAAAAACTATTTTTATGATTATGTTAATATTAGGACTTCATTTGCCTTTTTCACTGGATCAACATTTATACTGATGATGTAAGAAACGATGGTAGGTAAAACTACTGGTGCTTGGCATACATCAAGACACCAAACTGTGCTAATATTCTTTTTGTTTTTTTCCATCACCTGCTCACAGAGAAAAAAAAGTCAGTTTCACTCAAGAATGTCCTTAATGAAACAGTAAAATTTATTAACTTTATTAAATGTCTACGCCAGAACACATGTATTTTTCATATTCTGTGTGAAGAAATGGAAGATATATACAAAGCACCTCTGGAGCATATCAAAATACAATGGCTGTCTGGAAGAAAATGACTTGGACCATTGTTTAAATGGGAACTGAATTAGCCTTTTTTTGTTTTCATGTACAGCAGTTTTACTGTTGAAGATAAGTTTGAAAGGACAAAGTATGACCATTCAGAATTGGGAATTTAGCGATCATTTTCTCAAAAATGAACTTGTCACTTTCAGAATAATTGATTTTATTATTTTTTTTTGATATTAACAAAATTTGAACTTTCAAACAAAAATTAGAATTTAGGAAAACTTGTATTGGTAACTGAGCTTAACAGCTTATTTGCAAATGTGATTTTTCTATAATAAATAGTAAAATGTGTCAACATTTAAAAATCTGCATAACTCAGTGATCCAATATTTTCCAAATGACAAGCACATTATGACAAAAAATCATGCATGGGGAAAAAAGCCATTCAACATATAAAAAGGTCAGGAGACTTTAATTAACAAAGAATTAAAAGCTTATTGATAAGGCTTCAGATTCCATAGGCCAACTTACCTTTAAGGAAAAAAAAATCCACAGAGTTTTGGTGTAAAAATTTAAAAATATCCATATCTTCTCAGAAAAATACTACACTCCCCCACCTATAACTGTGGGTGGGTCTGGATTTTCTTTATACACTTAAATAAAAATAACATATTGCTAATGACTGAATGCAGAATTAGATATAAGAACCCAGCTATATTCTAGAACCCAGCTATAACAAGCCAGACATTGAAGAGATTTGCAAAAAAGTAAAATAATACCACTCATCTAAGTTTTGTAGTTGTTGTTTGCTTGTTTAGCAAAATACAGTCTTCATAACTATACATTGTAAATATGTTGCTTATTTTAACATGTATTTTCTTATTCTTATTTTAAAATAATTCATAAATTTTAAAAAAATTTCTCAGTTTAATTTTTATTACAGCAAATATATAATAGATGTCTATAAAACCACATAAATAGAAGCTTTTTGGGTTTCTCAATGTTTCTTAAGATTGTAAAGGGGTGTATGTGTGTATATATATATATACATCTCTGTGAGAAATGCTAATTAAGTGCATTCCTTTATTTTTTTTAAGCTGAGGAAACTAAAACACAGAGATATTGATCAACATTTTCTAGATCACAGAGTTGGTGTAAATGCCAGGTCAAAAATCAAGGTTTGCTGAATTCTAGTTGTATTAGTGTAAGCCCCTCCACCCCCCACTGAACAAATTTCAATTCCTCTCCCTTAACTAACTACTTGGCCTTTGAGTTGTTTCCCAGAATTGGTGGGTTTTCTGCAAGACAAAGGAGCTGAGATTCTGAAGGGCCCTGGGCAGACTTCTTGAAGCCAAGATTCACCATCCCCAGCAACCTGCCCCCAGTGCACTAGCCCCTTGTTAGTTACACCACGACCTGCCCCAAGGCACGTGGCCCCTCCTTTAAAAGCATATGATCTCCCTTATTTGGGAATACAGATTTGAGGCAGCTTCTCCCATTCTCCTGGCAAGATGTCTGTTTTACTAAAAAATTCCTTGTCAGTCCTCGTTGTCTCAATAATTGAATCTTTGTGGGACAAGCAACTGGACCTAGACCAAAACCCCCTTGTGCTTTTGACATTAGTTTCCGAAGGCTCCCCTAACAAAGTACCACAAACTGGGTGGCTTAAACAATTTCGTATGTTAAAAATCTCAATTTATATGGCCTTCAAAATCCCTGTATGTGGCCCTCTGCCAACAAACATACACATGTTGCTGCCCAACCAGGTTCATTTGCCCACTGCACAGAGAGGAGCCAACGCACTGAGACAGTCGGTGTTGCAATGGAGAAAGAGTTTTATTCCACATAGTGCTAGGCAGGGAGACAGGAGAAATTTCTCAAATCCGCCTCCCCAAGAATTTGGGAGACAGGGTTTTTAAGGATAGTTTGGCAGGCAAGGGATCAGGCAATTAGCTTCGTTAATTGGGGCAAAATTATAAGGGTGTAGGAATCATCTTCTTGTATTGTTTTAGTCCCTGGGGTCACAATTGCAGTTGAGTCAGTTTCTTGGTGTGGGCTGTTGGTCTGGGTGGGTCAACCAATCCACTGGAATGCGGGGCCTGGAAGATTCCTTAGAAACTACCTTTAGGTTTCAAAAAGGTGATGTTATCTATGGAGAAAGTTAAGAATCTTTATGGACACTAGCTATGGGGAGAACTTAAGAATCTTCATGACCACCACCTGCGTGGCTCCAGAGTGGCAATTACAGAGAAACAAACAGGGGGACAGCAACTAATTATTATCATTATGTTTAGCTAGGCCCTTACCACAGTTCTCACCCTGCACCCCGTTATTAACTTGTGTGAAGGGTGGTTTCACACATATGCAACACATACACAAAAGCATTTGAAAGATCTTCGCCCAGCAATTTTTTGACAGATAGCAGGAGCAGTTTGAAATAATTTTTGGCTCTTTCTTTCTCTTTTGTAAAAGGCTAAGCACATTGAGGAGATTATGTTAGCTTGCCCATGACAGGAGGAAAGGGGGAGAAAGCATGTGAGGGCAAGAGGAAAGATTACGGTAGATTAGAAGCAGTACCAAGGAAGAGGTGAAAAGTCCCAAGCAGGGATGTAACTGCATAGAGACTAGCCCTCTCTCTACCAGCTACTAGAAAACAGGATAAAATATATAATTTTATGTGTAAAAATAAATATATAATACAAAGATAATAAATATAAATATATAAACCAATTATTTTTAGACAGTGTACCACAGGCAACATAGGGTTGTGTTCTCTAAGCAACGAGAAAGAAACTAGCTGCACCAACAGTAGCGCAGCTTTTTGCCTTGAGGCATTTTCCAGGAGGGACACAGGCACAGAGACCCCAAGCAGAGTGAGCTGAGATGTCCCCTTGAGCTGAGGAGAAAAAGGTCAGTCACTGTTTGGGGTGGCTGAAGCAGCTAGATTTACAGGAAAACATACCAGAGATAAGGCAGCTGCACAGAAAAAGCTCTAGAAGTCTTCACAGGGATATCTAAATATTTTCTCTTGTTGTACTGGGTGAGGCCACTCCTGAAATGTCCTCACAAAGCTTAAAAGCAAACATTCAGAAGCGTTTTAGAAATGTGACCAAAAAAACCAAATAGATTTAGGATTAGCAATAAAAAATAAAATACTAATTCCCGGGATGAGTTCTGCTTTGATCAGTTATTTTTAATGCCTGTTCATAAATTTCCAAACTTACATAGACTTTTTTGTTATCTTTGCATTATTAATCTCCGACTTAATTGTGTTGAGATAACATGGTGTGCATAATATGTGACTTATTGAAATATGTTGAAACGTATCCTGTGGTTTACTATATTATCAATTTTGGCAACTAATTAATGTGTGTTTGAGAGGAATGTAGGTTCTCTAATTAGAGTTTGTTGAACTCTATATTTTGCCAGTATATCAAGCTTAATTGCGTTATCCAAGTTACAGATACCCTTAGTAATTATTTGTCTGATTCATTATGAATGACTGAAAAAGATATCCCAAAATAAGCAGTTACATCCCTGCTTGATTTTGGGGGTGTTGATTTGTTCTCAAATTGTGTCAACTTTAGTTTTATATACTTTGCATCTATTTTATTTGGTATGTACAAGTTGTGAATTAGCATAAATTCCTGTTGAATTCCTAATGATTTTCTTCTAGTTAGTAGTTGTCTTGCATAATCCTTTTCATCCTCCTACTTTCAAACTTTCTGTTTTCTTATGCTTTATGTGTGATTTTTAAACATAGCATATAGCTGCATGTTGTGGCTGTGTTTATCTTATTTATGCTAAATTTAGTTCATTTATAATGAATTTAGTGGCTAATAAACTGAATTTACTTTTACCATTTTGTATTTTTTTATTTGTACTACTTTTTCTCTACTTTTCTTCACTCTCCTTTTTAAAATTGAGAGTTGATCTTGATTGTGGCAATGGTTTCATAGGTGTATCCACATGTCAAACTTACCAAGTTATGTACTGTAAATAGCTGCATGTATTTTTTAAAGTTGTCTTTAAAAAAATGAGTTCAAAAAAATTCTGTTGTTCTCCTTTGGGTAAAATTTATTCTGTCTTAGATTTTAGAATTTTAGTTGTACCTTAATTTTTCTCTCCTCAACTTAGTCATAATTTGACTACAGTAACATTATTTTTTACAAGCAATGTTTGTTGAGTTTTACCCACGTTTGTAAATTTCCTTGTTCACCCTCCATTCTTTATTATGACTCCTATATTTTTCTCTCTGAACAAACAATCTGTGAAGTTGTTTCAGTATAAATCTGTAGGCTCCCTTTTTTTAGTCAGAACATGCTTTTTTCCAGCATCATTCTTGAAGTGTATTAAAGCCATTTTTGATTAGGTTTTGTTTTGGGGAATCCTGTGCAACAGTGATTCAGGTGTACACATCCAAAACAGATTTCCAGGGTTTCTGCATTTCTGCTAACACCTTGGTCTTTTCTATTTCAGTCGTTCTGGTGGGCAAAGTTAGTGTTATCACATTGTGGTTCTACTTTATAATTTCCTACTTCTAAAAATACCTTTTCACATGTTCATTGACTATTTGGATATCTTCTTTATAAAGCACCTTTTTAAGATTTTTGTACATTTTCCCTTAGAGTTGTGTTTTCCTAAATGATTTGTTGGGATATTTGTATATTCTGGATATCGGTCTTTTGTAGTCTCTGTTTTGCAAAGGATTTTGTCCTATAAGCTTACATTTTAACAATTTAATAGTACCTTGTACTATTTCAGTTGGTAAATGTTATCAATTTTTTTCTTTATAATTAGAGCATTTTTATGTGCTATTTAAGAAATCTTTGCTTATCCTGTGGTCATGAAGATATACTAATATGTTATCTTCTTTTTTTTTTTTTTGCTAGTCAAGCGTGGCTGTGGGGGGATATGTTATCTTCTTAAACTGTGCTTTCCAATACAGTAGCCAATAGCCACATATGACTATTTACATGTATATTAATTAAAATGAAAAAAAAATTTTAAATGTTGTTACTCAGTCACACTAGCCAAATTTCAAGTTCTCAGTAGTTCCATGTGGCTAGTGGCTATGTTAGATGCCGCAGATATAGAATACTTTCAGCATTGTAGAAAGTTCCATTGGACAGCACTGGTCTATAACCCTTTCATAATTAGATCTACAATCCACCTGGAATTGATTGTTGTGCTTGGTGTGAGTTAAGGATCAAGATCCTTTTTCCAATTAACACCATCTATTGAAAGATCACCTTTCCCTGCTGCTCTGCAGGGTCACCTTTATCAGAAATAAGATGACTATATATGTGTTGTCTTTTTGTGGACCCTTTAAATCTATTCCATTGGTCTGTTTGTCTATCTGTTGTGGGGCCCGAGTTCCGAGGCCAGCAAGGGTACCAGATCAGGTTCTGGGAATTGGAATAAGAAGCGAGCAGCGGCAGGCAAATGAGACACACTTTATTGTCAGGGTGCAGCAACAACTGCAGCAGCAAATTAGCACAGGTAACGTGGTGAGCACTCATATATATACGGCTCAGGACAATAGTGGCAACGTGCCCGATCAAAGGGTGGGCAAGTGGGTCTTACATAAGAGATTATATCATGGTTACGTAAGTGTGCTGACTCATGCCTTACCAGAAGGCCGGGCGGAAAACACACCGGCAGTCATCTTGTTTGGCCTAAGAAACCTATTGCCTATACAAACGGGTTTCCCTTACATCTGTATGGCTAGAACCACACTGTTTACTTACAGTAGCTTTATAGTAGGTCATAATTCATGGTAGTGTGAAAACTACTTTTTTTTCTTTTTCTTCTTCAATATGATATTGGTTATTCTTGGGCCTTGCATTTCATATAGATGTTAAAATCATTTTGTCAAATTTCATAAAAATATTTCTGGAATTTTTACAGGAATCCTGTTCATTATATTAATCTATATAGGGAGAAATGACATGTTTACTATATTCCAAGCCATCAGCATTGTCCTAACTTCTCCTAATAATATTTTATAAATTTTGATTCAGAAACCTATTCTGGTTATCTACTGCTACTTAACAAACCACTTCAAAACTTAGTGGCATAAAACAATCCTGTTTTTATGCTCATAGGTTCTGTGGGTCAGGAATTCAGAAAGGGCACAGTGGGGACAGCTTGTCCCTACTACAGCACATCTGAGGCTTCAGCTGGAAAGACTCTAGAATCATCTAGCAGCTCCTTCACTTGCATGTCTGCCACCTGGCCTGGGAAGACTCAAAATCAAGACACCGCTGGGGCTGTTGACTAGAGCACCTACCACTGACTTTCCCGTGGCTTGGGCTTCTCGCAGCATAGTAGCTGGTTCCTTAGCTGTAGCATCCTATTATGGAGCATCCATAAATCAAAGATTCCAAATGAACCAGGTGAAAGCTGAGGGTTTTTTGACCCAGCCTCAGAAGTCTTGTAATGAGCATCACTCCTCCTGTCTTCTATCCATAACAAGCAAGTAACAAAGACCGGCCCAGATTCCAGGGAAGAAGACACAAACTTCACCTTTTGTTGGCAAAATCTTACATGTATTTTATTATTCCTAAGTATTTATTGTTCTTTGTGATTATGGTAAGTGATATTTTTAAAATTTAGTTATTTTTTTTGGCTAGTATGTAAAGATACAATTGTTATATTGACCTTAGTAAATTCCGTTATTCCAATAGTTTATCTGTAGATTCTTCTGGATTTTTTTTTAAGAATACAGATAGGGTATTTGTAAAAAAAAAACATGAGAATAGCCTACTTAAATTTAATATAATTTCTGATATATTGGGGTTTAAATTTACCACCTTACTATTTCTTTTCTGTTCGTGTTACCTGTTCTATTTTCTCTATTTTCTTACCTGTTGTTATATTAATCATGCATTTTATATTATCACACTTTCCCCCTCTTTTTGCATATTATTTATACATCCTTTTACCATGTTCTGACTGGTTACTTTGGAAATTAAAACACACATATTTGCCTTATTAGTGTCCCATAAAAATTAGTAATCTTACCCTTTAGGAATGGTTTTACCGTGAGCAGTTAGTAGATTATAAATTGGGAACAGGAGTTTCGGTCCTGCATTGTACCGCAAGACCACACGTCTGCATCCGGGACCACTTCATCACCTGGCTGCTGCTGATGTTATTCCTAGTTATAACTAGGCTACCGCCTCAGAAAACACAAGAAGAAGTCATGAGAATCCAAAGGCCTCCAACAGAAGGGAAGATGGGGTGACAAGTAGACAGTTCACTATAACAGAAAAAAAAAAATCAAAATCGTAAGACTAAAGATCAGAATGTCTGAAAGTTTTCCTTAATGCTAAGCTGATATAAAATGATTTAGAAGAGATAAATATGTACCTAAACAAGTATAAATTTCCAAAGAGAGTTAACTCAGTTTTGCAATTGAGCAGATGTCATACTATTAATATTTGGGGGATGAAATTCAGAGGACAAAAGGAAAGAAAGTGACCTGAGAAATACCCTAACTTTACTGTTCCCCCAAAATCTTCAATATGAAGAATGAGACCATACTGACCTGCAATAATTAGAGGAGAGAATGAGAAGACAGAGGACAGAGCCTTGATGGAGTAGCAATTAATTAGGCCTCATCTGTCTATTTAAACAACTTAAAATTTACCTTTACATTAATAAAAATTAAATTTCAATTTAATTTTCATTTAGTTATATATTAAATTAAAATCAAATTAAAATAAAAAATTTATTTCTCCAGACACACAAATCTATTTCAAGTGTGCAATAGCCACATAGTAAAGAATATTTTCATCATTACAGAACGTTCCACTGGACAGCACTGGCCTAGAGAATGCAGATCATCTGCATGGGGCCCTCTGTGTCTCCAGAGCAGGCCCTGGGGATTCTGGACAGACAGAGCGGAGTCTGTGTTTATTCTCTTGAGTGACGTTTGGGGGAACGGAAATGAGGGAGGGAGTCGAAGAGGATGTTTTTGTATGAGATGATTGCCTGAGGCAGAACTAAATTGTGAGGAATGAAAACAAAAGGAAAAATGGAGACCTTGACACCTGAATGTCCCCATGAGGGAAGATAAAAGCATTAAAGAGGAGAAGAATATTCCCTGTGTGCACCACTGGGGCCCCATCAGGCTGTGACTGTGTGGTTAATCCATGGTGCAAAAGTGCTTATCAGACAACATCACGCAGACTGAGGATGAAGGGAGGCGGGGACACGGAGTGTAGAATCTTCCTTTTATATGTACAGAGGTTCACTTGTTCATCACTCAGGAGGCGTTGGAAGATTATTAAACTTTTGGTACATAAGACCATTTTTAGGGTTCTTCATTTATCTTGTGAGACCACTAATTTTAGGTTATGGCAATTGACATAAGGATATAAAACAGACCCTAGAATGCAAATATAGAACTCTCCTTGAAATATTCTTCGATGATAGTTAAGTATATGAAGGAAAATATTGCCAGCAAATGCAGGCTGCCTGGTGATTTTTGCAGTTTCTACACTGAAATGAAACTATGCTTCCAACAAGGTTTTTCTGGTAATTGCTTTCTCTCTCTCTCTTTGTGAAATTCCAATTGAGTTCAGATGAATTTAAGAATATCCCACCAAACAAAAGGACTGGAAGAGTTTTTTTTGGTCTGTTTGCTTGTTTGTTTGTTTGGGGGGGTGGGGGCATGATCCAAGTTCCTGGAAGGTAAAAGGAACTTACCTTCAACCTTTGGCGAAAACACTCTGCACCTGGAAACAACCCTGGCCTTCCTGAGCAGGAAAGTTTGACCCTTTCTGCAGAGCTGTTTTAGGTATCTTCTTTTTCCCCTTTCTGTGAATATTTGTGATAATTTTTGAAATCTTAGATATTTTTGGTAATTGGATCCAGAAATTCCATTTGATGATCCAGAATTTGAGTGTATATCCTCTTAATGGATATAAAGTAACTGTATATATATCCCCCCACAGGAAAAAAAGGCAGTGCATTCTGATAATGTCCTTCATCCTTCACACTTTATCCATTTATCCATTTGGGCACCTCTGTGAGGAAAAATTGTACAAACAAGGTTATATATAAAGAATATAAATTCAAAGGAGTATTATAGTTTTCATGAAGAATTTGATGTTGTGATTGATATCTTCTAAGAGGATCCTCCTGGACAGATTGACATGACTTTGTTATCAGCATTCATATCCATTTAAGAGAATACTTTTGCCTGATGACACCTTGCATGGGAGTCATCATTCTGCTACTTGGAGGGAAAAAAAAAGCCAAAACAAGAACTTAATTTATTACTAAATTCTTAAGAACAAAAGGAATTTTCTATTGCAAGTTTTGCTGTTAAAGATTTCCTTTTTCCTTCTCTTTCTATTTTTTGTGTACTTCATGTTCAAGGCACTACAATTGACGTAAAGGAAGCAGTTATTCAAGGTGCTTAAGAACTGGGTCTCCTCTAGAGTATGTGCCCTCCCATACCCCCTCCACCACCACCCCCCACCAATGTCTGTTTTGGGACCTCTTTCTATAAAAATAGTTTAAGTGACTCAAAACAAGCCAGCACCACACTTGTGGCCCTGCCCAGTGGGGGAGAGATTTGCCTCCTAGAACCAGGGTAGCCAGTGACTCCACATCTGTGAAGCTTAGAGCTCCTCAGGGTATCTGGTTGAATCCATCCTGGGATAGAACCTAACAGAGCCACAATGGGTGAAAATGCTATTAGCCCCCGCCCCTCCACCTCTGTGAGTCCAGGACTAGGCTTAGGTATCTGCTCCTAAACAGCACTGCTGGCTCAGCAGGTCCCAGGCACTAGATAAGAACTTAAAATAATTTCCAGGAAGGCACAACAAAGCAGTGGGTTGCTGAAGGGTGGGGCCATCACAGGACCTCAGGCAGCAGTTCTGCTTGCTTAAGAGTGATACTGCTTAACAGTGCAGCCACTGTTATGAAAGTGAATTAGAGTCTCAAATTGAGCATCCATTTTAATAAAAATGGAAATAAAAATAGCAGCTAGGGCTTGGGGTTAAATGCAATAATACATGTTAAATGCACTTAGTATCTGGTACTGAATAGGGCTGAATAAAAATGATAGATATTATAATTAAAATGAGGTATATCTATGGGAATTCTTAATGAGGGTTTGCACAGGTTCTTACAGACATTCCCTTAAAGAAATTGTCCTGTGTAAACAGAACCTTATTCTGGGAAAATAATGGGCATTCTTTGGTCATAAGGGAGTGGTGGATTCAATGTTTTCATTTATTTATTAGACTTTCCACAGTACTGCAGGTCTCCACTCCCTGTGTTTCCACCTTTCTGAATTCTAGTCACCCTTTAAGACGGAAGTGGACTCTGCTTCTTGGAAAGTTCCTCTTTCACAGCTGTTACTTTGTTTAAGCTCATAGTGGGATGTATAAGGGAGGGTCTAAGGAGTAGGAGTATCCACACACCCCTCTACTCCAAACTAAAGAAGAGAACTCAAAATGTGTTTACAAGGATATATTAACCACTGTATGTGTTTGTCCTCTTGTACTCATACTGGGAATTCAATAGTTATGAAAAAAAAATTGGCATTGGCCCTGTCTTAATGGAGTTTTCAATTTAGCATGAAAGATAACATTAATCAAATAATTGTTAAAATATATATTAATAGTAAGAAACTGCAATAGATGTTTTGAAGAAAAAGTACAGGAGAATATGAGGTTATGAAACTTTGAACCTGATCAAGCAGCCTAGATCAGCAAAGGCTTCCCTGATACTGTGAGATTTGAGCTGTCTCATAGCTGAATAGGCAAAGGGGCAGGAGAGGTGGGGGTGAGGCTGGAAATGGAGAATGTTCTAGGAATAGGGAAGCTGTATTCAAAGTCAGGGAGGCTGGAGGGCTGAGGGAGTCCAGGAGTCTGAGGTACACAGGGAAGAGTTAGGGATGTTTTCAAAACCACAGGGGAGCCCTCGGTTTTGGCCTAGGCCCAGTCACTCATCGCACAGAGATCCAATTATTGAGAGGAGGATTGCCAAGGAAGAAATGAATTTTTTAATACAACAAACACCAGGAGAATGGGGAAGCTGCCTCTCTCCAACTAATGGAGATCATGAGCTTTTAACCGAGGGGCCACGTGCCTTGGGGCAGGTCGTGGTGTAACTAACAAGGGGCTACATGCTTTGGAGGCAGGTGGTGGGGGGTGGTGAATTTTGGCATCAGGAAGTCTGCCCAGAAGACTTCAGAATCCCAGCTCCTTTGCCTTGCAGAAAATCTACCATTCCTGGGAAACAACTCAAAAAGTCAAGTAGTTAGCTACGGGAGAGGATTATAAAAACCATATAGGGGTCATTGAAATTTGTTTATGGTGCTGATTACAGGGAGAGGCAAGATGATGCTGGAGAGATAAGGAAGGGGCTGGGATCACACAGGACTTTAAAGTCTATTTCAAGATTCATTTAAAGAATATAGGTTTTTATCATCACAATAGTGAGAAACCAGTGAGGACTTTTAGGCAAAGAAGTGGCAAAATCAGATCTGCATTTGTCAAAAGTGTGACAAGTGGGAGCCCAAGAGTGTTATGTGTTTGGAATGTATTACAGTTATCCAGGACAAGGGTGATAATGGGTTGGACTTTTCCTCGACAGCACTCATCAGAATTTGTAGCTATGTATTTATTTGTGTACTTGCCGATTTCTGACTTTCCTACTAAACCCTAAACTCCTGTGTTTTAAAAATCTACATAAAGCCACTTGGGAAATACTTTTTTCCTACTGCTGATTCATAGTGCTAGGTTTTAGAATTAGAGTGATTTTTTTAATCTGTGCTTTTGAGAATTTTAAATAGCAAAGGTACTGTTTGTTCCATGAAAGATGAAAAAATTAATCTGTGTAATCAATTGTGCTTTTTACTTTATTAATTTTATTTTATTGTGATAAGAACACTTAATATGAAATCTACCCTCTTAAACTTTTAAGTGTACAATACAATAGTGTTGACATCATGACTGCAATGTTGTATAGCAGATCTCTAGAACTTACTCATCTTGCTTAATTGAAACTTTACGCCCATTGATTCGTAACTCCCTATTTCCCCTTTTCCCCAATTTCTAGTAACTACCATTCTACTCACTGATTCTGTAAATTTGACTATTTTAGATACCTCATATAAGTGGATTCATGCAGTATTTCTCATTCTCCAACTGGCTCATTTTATTTAGCATAATGCTTTTGAGGTTCATCCATGTTGCTGTATATTGCAGAATTTTCTTTTTTTAAGGCTGAATAATATTCCATTGTATGTATATAACACATTTTCATTATCTATCCATGCATATATGGACATTTAGGCTATGTCTATACCATGGCTATTTTGAATAGTGCTACTATAAAAATGGGAGTACAGATATCTCTTTGAGATGCTGATCTCAATTCTTTTGTGTAAATATCCAGAACTGGGATGGCTGGATCACATGGTAGTTCTATTTCTGATTTTTTTTAAAATGTATTGTTTTCTATATTTGCTACAACAGTTTGCAGTCCCAAAAATAGTGTGCAAGAATTGCAATTTCTCCACATCCTTGTCAACACTTGTTGTCCTTTGTTTTGTTGATAATAGTCATCCTAACAGGTGTGAGGTGATGTTTCATTGTGGTTTTGATTTGCATTTCCCTGATGATTAGTGACATTTTCTCATATGCCTCCTGGCCATTTGTAAGTCTTCTTCTGAGAAATATCTATTAAAGTCCTTAGCCCATATTTTAATTGGGTTACTTTTTAAAATAATGAGTTGAAAGAGTTCTTTATATATTTTGGATATTAACCCCTTCTCAGACATATGGTTGACAAATAATTTCTGCCATTTACGTATGTTGCCTTTTTACTCTGTTGATTGTTTCTTTTGCTATATAGAAGTTTTTAAATTTGATATAGTCCTATTTTTCTATTTTTGCTTTTGTTGCCTGTGCTTTTGGTATTATATTATGAAATCATTACCAAGAAGCTTTTAGCTTATGTTTGCTTCCAGGACTTTTACAGTTTGGGGTCTTATGTTTAAGTCCTTAATCCATTTTGAGTTGATTATTGTTTATGGTGTAAGATAGGGGTCTAACTTTATCCTTTTGTATGTGGATATCCAGTTTCCCTGGCATTATTTGTTGAAGAGACTATTCTTTCCCCATGCTGTATTCTTGACACCCTTGTCAAAGATTAATTAACCTTATATGCATGGGTTTATTTCTGATAATAAGAGATAATATTGAAAGCAGCAAGAATATAAAGGAAATTCCATGAGGCTGTCAGTAGATTTTTCAGCATAAATCTTGAAGGCCAGAAGAGAGTGGGATCACATATTCAATGTGCTAAAGGAAAAAAACTGTCAGCCAAGAATACTATATCTTAAAAACTTGTTCTTCAGAAATGAAAGAGAGATAAAGACTTTTTCAGTCAAATAAAAGCTGATGGAGTTCATCACCATTAGACCTCACTTACAAGAAATACTGAAGGGAATTCCTCAAGTTGAAATGAAAGGATGCTAAATAGCAACATGATAGCATGGGAAAGTATGAATCTCATTGGTAAAGGTAAGTATATAGACAAATACAGAATTGTGCTACTGTAATGATAGTGGGTAAATAACTTTTAATTCTAGTATAAAAGGTAAAATAAAAAATAATTAAAAGTAAATACAACTGAAAATTGGTCAAAGATACACAATATGAATTGATGTAAATTGTCACAACAGCAACATACAATGTCAGGAGGGGAAGATTTAACTTTAGTGTAGAGTTATTGTATGCAATCAAACTTAGGTTGTTATCAGTTTAAAATACTCTGTTAAAACTATAAGATATGTTATATAAGCCACAGGGTAGCCACCAGAAAAACCTACAGAAGTGACACAAATGAAAAAGGAATCCAAGCATGTTAATAGAAAAAAAATACACAAAATACAGAGGAAGGCAGCAAGAAAAGAAAAGACAGACAAAAGAACTATTAAAAAAACAGAAAATTAACAAAATGGTAAATGCTTCCCTATCAATAATTGCTTTTTTATTTATTGTTTATTTGTATTGTATATACTTTAGGTATACACCATTATGTTCAGATATACATATATGTATTAAAATGATTAATATTGTCAAACAACTTAACATTTGCATCACCTCACAGAGTTACTTTTTTGTGTATCTGGTAAGAGCATCTAAAATCTACTCTCTTAGAGAATTTTCCACATGCAATACAATATCATTAACTCATACTGTACATGAGATATCTAGACATTCATCCTACATAACTAAGTTTGTATGCTTTGACCTAATTTGCCACATGGCCTCTCCATCCCCCCTCCTTGCAATCACCATTTTATTCTCTATTTCTATGTTTTTGCCCTTTTTGCATTCTGTATATAAGTGAGACCATGTGGTATTTTTCTTCCTGGCTTATTTCATTTAACATAACGTCCTTGAGGTTTATCCGTGTTGTCACAAATGACAGGATTTTCTTTTTTGTAAAAGCTGAATAGTATCCCATTGTGTATATATACCACATTTTCTTTATCCATTCATCCACTTAGGTTGGACACTTAGGTTGTCTTCATATCTTGGCTATTGTGAATAATACTGCAATGAAAATGGGGGCTCAGATATCTCAACAAGGTGCTGATTTCATTTCCTTTGGGTATATACCCAGTGAAGAGATTGCTGTGTCATATGGTAGTACTATTTTTGATTTTTCATAGAGCTCCCATATTGTTTTCATAATGGCTGTACTAATTTACATTCCCACAGTGTACAAGGATTCCCTTTTCTCCATACCCTCTCTAACACTTGTTATCTCTTGTCTTTTTTGATAGCAGCCATCCTAACAAGTGTGAGGTGATATCTCATTGTGGTTTTAATTTGCATTTCCCTGATGATTAGTGATGTTGACCATATTTTCAAATACCTGTTGGCCATTTCTATGTCTTCTTTGGAGAAATGTCTGTTCAGGTCCTTTGCTCATTTTTAATTAGGTTATTTGGGTTCTGTTTCTTATTTGTTTTTTGTTTTGTTTTTGTTTTTGTTTTTGCTCGTGAGTTGTTTGAGTTCTTTATCTATTTTGGATATTAACCCCTTATCAGATGTATAGTTTGTGAATATTTTTTCCCATTTCATAGATTGCCTTTCCATTTTGTTGATTGTTTCCTTTGCTGTACGGAAGCTTTTTAGCTTGGTGTTGTCCCACTTGTTTATTGTTGCCTGAATTTTTGATGTCATATCCAAAAAATCATTTTCAAGGCCAATATCAAAGAGTTTTTCTACTATGTTTTCTTCTAGAAGTTTTATGATTTTAGATCATCCATATAATTATTTAATCCATTTTGACTTGATTTTTGTGATGGTATAAAATAAGAGTCCAGTTTCATTCTTTTGCATGTGGATATCCAGTTTTCTAAGCACCATTTGTTGAAGATACTATCCTTTCCTCATTTATCAAAGATTAGTTGACCATAGATGTATGGAGTTATTTCTGAGCTTTCTATTCTGTTCCATTGGTCTATATGTCTGTTTTTATGCCATAACCATAGTGTTTTGATAACTATAGTTTTGTGATATAATTTGAAATCAGGAAGTGTGATGTCTCCAACTTTGTTTTTTTCTTTCTCAAGATTGCTTTGGCCATTTGGTGTCTTCTGTGGTCCCATATGAATTTTAGGATTGCTTTTTCTATTTCTGTGAAAAATGCCATAAGAATTTTGGTAGGAATTGCATTAAATTTGCTTTGGGTAATATGGACATTTTAACAATATTAATTCTTCTCATTCATGAGCACAGGAGACCTTTCCATTTGTTTATGTTGTTTTCAATGTCTGTCATCAATGTTTTACAATTCTCAAAATCTCAAATAAGCAACAGAACTTTACTAGAAAAAGAAGTAGAAACTAATGCCAAAGTTAGCAAAAGGAAGGAAATAATAAAGATCAGAGCAGAAATAAATGAAATAGAGAGTAGAAAAATAATAGGAAAAAAATCAATAAAACTATAAGTTTATTTTTTGAAAATATAAACAAAACTGAAAAAGCCACAGCTAGATTAAGAAAAAAGAAGGAAGAGTCACATAAATAAAATAAGAAATGAAGGAAGAGACATTACAACTGATGCCACAAAAATTAAAAAGATCATAAAAGATTACTATGAACAATTATACCTCGACAAACTGGATAGCCTAGAAGAAATGTATTCAATTTGTTTAAAAAATATATTATTGTGAGAACATACCAGTTTTCTGGTTGCATTCAATGGAAGGTAAAATTGAGATTTATTTTTTTTTCATGAAACAGTAAGTCCAGAGTTAGTGATTGCTGGCTTTGGTTCAGCTGCAAAAAGATGCAAAGTCTAAGATTGCTGTGATTCCATTGACCTTTACCTCATAATTCTATGAAGCACTTTAGTTCAGCTGCAAAAAGATGCAAGTCCAAGACTGCTGTGATTCCTTTGGCCTTTCTCTCATAATTCTAGGAGATGCTCTACTGCAGCCCCAGACATCATGCCCTCATTCCAGGAAAGGACAGGGCCTTTATATAAAAAAATGTAAAACTTTCCTAGACCTCCTCAGGAGATTTCTAATTATGCCTAATTGGACATAACTGACTCACATGGCCATCCCTTACTACAAAGGAGACAAGCAAATATTGTATTTAGTTGGGTACATTGATATTACCGCCACTCCTTTAAAAATCTTAATTCTGCTAATAATACAGAAGAAGGGAATAAATGTTAGGCAACTAGCAGCCTCTTCTTGAGAGGGATATCAATGATTGAAGTTATAGAATATAATAAAAATGTGATAAATCTTGAAGCAAAAGCTCCACAGTATAAAAAAATAATTTTATCAATTAATGAAATAAACAAAGATATCCAGTCCTGTGCCAGCTAAATTCTAGGTTATGAGAAAGAACTAACTTGTAAGTGAGACAATTTCTTCAACTTTCATTTTCTGGAGCCAATATATATTATTTCTAATTTGATAAAGAATAGAGGGTCAAGTATGGTTATGATTTTGTTCCACCACATAAGGTAGATAAATCTAAAATAACACAAGCATAAAGAAAATGACATTTCATTTCTCTTCAATGTAAATAAAATCCAGATTGTTCAGATGTTGAATTGGAGTTGCTTGATGTCAAGAAATAGGTTCCTTCCACTTTGTTGTTCTGGTTTCTTTATATGTTACCTCTTGGTCCAAAAAGGCTTTCCAAGCTCCATCCATTTTATTCACATTCCAGGTGACAGAAAGAAGTAAATGCCCTCTTCTTTTTTAGAAGCTTTCTATAAATCCCGTACTACTCTTCTATTTACACTTCTTCAGCCACACTTAATTATACAATCATATTTATTTGCAAGGTAAACTGGAAAAGCGGTCTCTTAAATGTGTGTTTTACCATTCTAAATAAAATCAGGGAGTACAGGTGTGGATTGGCAATCAGTTGTCTCTGTTACATTAAAAAAGGGAATTTAAGTGCTTTTGATCACCTGAAGAAGCTAAACTAACACAATGCAATACAGAGAAAATTAATAAAAACAACCAAAAAGCAAGATAAATAAAACATATTGAAAAAAAGTATAAATGGAAAAACCCACCTACTTAAAGAATACAACTCTGAGGTTGAGCAAAGAAAAAAAATCCAAGTTGTGCATGTATAAAAAACATACAAAAGAACCTATTCCCAAAAGGATGGAAAAAAATTATACTAATAAAATGCAGCTAAAAGATACCTCATATAATAATTTTGATACATGAAACTGTTGAATTAAAGGTAAATGCATAAATGAGACAAAGAAGGGTATTTTAAAACACAAGTATATTAAAAATGAGAATATTTGAAATCTGTCATAAATGCATACAATAAATGCTGTATTAATAAGAATATTTAAGTAAAAACCTATGGGAAATGAAAGAGAAATCCACAAAAATATTATGGAAAAGAGAAATATTAACTTTCATCTGTCAGAAAAGAGAATGTGTAAACAAAATATAAAAATATTGAAAGAAAAATAAAAAATTATTGTGTATTATCAACCTATATATACTGATAAGAAAAATTAATTTTTTTCAAGTATTTTGAAAATTTGAGAAATTGACCTGATATTTATCACAAAGAATACATGGGCAAGCTCTATAAATTAGAATAGTACATGATACATTCTCTGACAACAGAACAAAAAATTAGAAATTAACAAAAGAGAGTGAAAGGATAGAGGATTAAAAAAATTATTACTTTAGAAAGGATTAAACTTTATTATAAAAATTGGGGCAAAATAGAAAATCAAAATAGAAATTACATGGTAATTTAATAATACTGGTTAAAAAAAAAAAAGGGGCACATTAAAACCTCTAGAAGTTCCACTTCTGGTAGTAGATAAGATTCTCCTGGAAAGATCTTCCTACATATAACAACTATAAATTCTGGACGTCATATATAAAACCAAAACCTACCTGATGACACAGCACCAAAGATTCTGGTGTGGTGTCCACAAATAGAGGAGAGTTACATGTTGTGCATTCACAATTCTGTTTTGTTTTATTTTCTAGTTTGAGGCTAAAAACAATCAGCATAGGATGCAGGCACTGGTGGAAAAACACAATCATACTTCCCTGGGGTTCCAGAAAAATAAGTAGAGAAAAACATGGGCACTGGAGAAAAGAATAATCTCAAAAGGGCCAGAAGGGGGGTCACAAATTCATTCTACCTATGTCTATGGCTGATCACAGACCAACAATGTCCAGAGGAAACTCAAAGCTGCCCAGCTAATGACAGAACAGAACTCAGATCAGAGCTACTGCCCAAGAAGCAGAGTTTGCAGTTAAAATCTAATCAATAAAATTACCTGATAAAATAAAAGAAATAATATATATCACAGAAACATAACAGAATCCAGAGCCTTCACAATTTAATTGTCATAATGTCCAATATACAATTCAAAATTATAGGACAGCTGATAATAAAATGACATACACTCTCAAGAGAAAATGCAAATCAACCTGAGACCAACTCTGAAATGAACCATATGTTAGAATTAGCAGGACAGAATTTTAAAGCAGCTATTGTAACCATTCTCAGACATGTAAAAAAAACTGACTTTTGATGAATCAAAATATAGGAAATATATTCTGTGAAAGATAAATATTTTTAAAAGACTTTAGAAATGAAACTTTGGAAATTAAAATACAATATTTGAAATAAAACTTTCACTGGGCCAATTTAACATTGGAGATGACAGAGGAAAGAGTGGATGAATTTGAAGACAGAGTAACAGAAATCATCTGATGTAAAGAACAGAGCCCAGAGGACCCATTATAGATAATATCAAAGCATCTAACATAAAATTAACTGGAGTTCCATAATAAAAGAGAAGATAGAATGGACCAAAAACATATATCTGAAAAAATAATGGCCCCAAATTTCCCAATTTTGATACATATATTTACAAATTTAAGATCTCAATGAACACCAAGCAAGATAAACATGTAGAAGACCAAGCTGAAACACACTAGACTCAAACTGATAAAAGCCCAGACTAAACAGAAAATGGCAAATGAGGAATTACATGAGATCATTTCAAAATTTCCTTCTAGAAGGAGTGGTCAGAGGCCACAATTTGACCAACATCTCTCCTTTCTAATTTTGTCTTGGCAGATATTTTTCTCTTTTTTTTCTTTCTTTCTTTTTATTTACTTTTTTCTCTTTTTGATAAGAGTCAGAATTTAAAAAGTTGTGGATGAGGACATGTATAACTTACTAATTTAGAAATTTTGCATGCTGAAATAGAAGCACAACAAAAACAATTATACAAGATTAAAAAAAAAAGTGGTCATCCCCAAGAGTTCAATGAAATAGGTAAGTTATTGCATAGGAATTTTTTTTAAAGAAAATCTCTTCATCTCTTCCAATTAAGTAGACATGTCAGAGGCAGAATAGTAGATCTAATAAAAATGTCAGTAGTCCCAGAGTTATCATTGCGTTTCCCAGGTCATTATCACAAACCTCCTGCACGTTAGACTTCATAATGCCTCTCTGAGGTAGGAAATCCAACTGTCTTTATTTAGTCATGATAGAAACAGCAAAATTGATCTTTGCTCCAGTAAGTTATAACAAAACCTGTTCCCTTATACATTACGGAGTCTGCTTTATAGAAACCTCTACTGGAAATTTAAATGTCCCTAGTCATACATAATTTCTTTCTCTCAATATTTTTCTGAGGTAAAAATGAATATGTGTTAATCACAATGGCATCCATAAAAAATGGCTCCTATTCATTTTTATAAAAGATCATGCCTAAGTAGCTTCTACCTTAGAGACCAAGATAAACTCAAGTAGCTACCTTTGTTAACTTAAAAATCATACAATGTATTGAGATGGAAAACATAATAAAACTCACTGAAAACCTTTTACCTTGAAAGGAGAAGCTATAGCCCTGTTTATGTTAGGTTGCTTAATCTGCTTCTGTAAGACTGCTTGTTGACCTCCTAGTCACAGGAATGCTTGAAGGCTACAGCTGTTGCCAGAAAGATAATTAGTAGCCGGTTGGCGTGACCCAGCTTATGTTCCTGCACCAGCTCCCTCCCTGCAACCCTCTTATCTGTAGGCACCGCTCTGTACCCTTCCCCCTTGTTTTAAATTATAAAAGACAAGTTCCCCTGACCGGGGGTGCTCAGACTTTGGCAAAAGACCCCTCTGAGCCCGCTGGCGTTAATAGTTAATAAACCTGACCTCTCTGCATCCTCGTGTACCTCTCGGTGTCTCCTTGGACAGCGTGACTCTGGTTTTTGCCGTTACATTCTGGTGCGTTGGCCCTTTGTTGCCACCGGTGTGAGGCGGGGCACTGGCCGGCGACCCTCCCGACCGTGGAAGTCAGGTGCGCCAGGTCCGAGTTCGGACCAACCACCTTCAGGGCTCGGCGGGGCTCTGCCGGCCACTGACCCGGGACCCGGCCAGACACAGTGAGGACGCAGATGGACAGTTAGGAATTGTCTGAAGACCTCAGACGCGGTAAGGTCCCGGGACCCCTCCCAGTCAGGCCCGTCCCAACGGACGGAAGAGGAGACTGATCACCTCCTACAGGCAGAGGCTTCCCTGGGCGGGAATGTTTAGCCTCTCTGGCTGTGTGTGTGTGTGTGTGTGTGTGTGTGTGGTGAGTGACTGTTAATGGTTCCACAGCTCCGGCTACGGGATCTGACTGAGTCCTAATCTGCGGCTCCGTGACAGTGACGTACGGCATAATGGTGACTCACTTTCCCAAAAAGGAGGGTGACCTGGCCCGGGACTTATACGGGTGCACCTTAGCCAAGTCGTGTCCTAAGTCCCCACGAAGGGAACAGCTAGATGGACGCCTGAAAGTTTACCCCATCCCTTGTGCGGCACCATACAATCTCACACAATGGGAGGGTCTGAGTCCAAGCCAACAGTGTTAGGATGTATGCTGAAGAATTTTAAAAAGGGTTTCTCAGGTGACTATGGGGTACGGATGACCCCGAGTCACCTGCACACCTTATGTGAGGTAGAGTGGCCAACCTTTAAAATAAACTGGCCCGACACAAGCACCTTAGATGTCCAAATTGTCAGAGCAGTCTGGAATGTTATTACAGGGACCCCAGGCCATCCAGACCAGTTCCCCTATATTAATTCTTGACTTGAAATAGCCCAGACTTTGCCCCCATGGGTCGGGTTCTGTCCAGGAAAGGGAACGAGTAGAATTTTTCTGGCCCGCAAGCCCACGAAACCGGGACCCAAGGAGTCACCAGCCCCTATCCACCAAGAGCCACAGGAACAAGCCCTACTGATGCCCATCTGTGAGGCCCGAAGCCAGCCCTACACTGCAGAAGATGGCACCATGCATCCTGGGCAGCCAGTCCTGTATTATCAACCCTTCTCAACTACAGACCTCCACCGTTTTTGCCAAGCACGGACCTGCCAGATGGGAGGCCACAAGGTACAACACGAGTTCCTGTACATCCCAGACTGCCCCATTCCCCTGCTTGGGCGAGATCTCCTGCACAAGCTAGGGGCCCAGATCACCTTCTGTGAGGAAGGGTCAGCAAGTCTCACACTGAAACCCACAAGGCCACTCATACTAGCAGTCACTGTCCCACGGGAGGCTGAGTGGCAGCTGTTTACAGAGGCAGAAAAAAATCAAGATCTGCCTGACCTCCAGCAGGACTTTCCAACAGTATGGGCGGAAGACAACCCCCCAGGTTGGCACACCAATGCTGTTTGGGGAAGCCCTAGCCTCAGATCTTGCAATTTACTCACAAGACCGCTGCACTCTCCTCCAGTATGTAGATGACTTACTCCTGGCAGCACCCACTCAGAGAGACTGTCTCTAAGGCACTCGAGCCCTACTACAACTGCTCACAGATTCTGGGTACAAAGTGTCCTGGAAGAAGGCCCAAATTTGCAAACAACATGTCAGATACTTGGGCTTCCACATATCCCAAGGGCACCGGGCACTGGGCCATGAACGGAAACATGCTATCTGCACAATACCACAACCTGAGGGTAAGAGACAACTCAGGGAATTCCTGGGAGCAGCAGGGTTCTGTCAAATCTGGATCCCAGGATTCTCGTTGATAGCCAGACCTTTGTATGAAGCCTTACAGGGACCTGAGGGACAGTCAATTAAGTGGACAGACCAGTGAGAAGAGGCATTCAAAGCTATAAAGGAGCTGCTACAAAAGGCCCCTACACTGGAACTGCCAGACCTGACCAAAGACTTTAATCTCTTTGTACATGAAAGACAACACGTTGCAGTGGGGGTCCTAACCCAGACCATGGGACCCTGGCAGAGACCTGTGGCCTATCTATCTAAACAACTGGATCCAGTAGCCTCTGGATGGCCCCCTCTTGCCTACGAGCACTGGCAGCCACAGTCCTGCTGGTCAAAGAGGCAGATAAACTCACATACGGCCAAAAACTCTCTGTACACGTACCCCATGCAGTTCTTCACCTCCTTAATAGTGTGGGACATTGGTGGCTCTCTAACAGTAGGCTGGCACAGTACCAGGGATTGTTGTGTGAGAACCCCCAGGTAACTCTAGAGACTGTGCAGACCCTGAATCCTGCTACCCTCCTACCTGTTGAGCCGGGGCCACCAGATCATGAATGTACAGAGGTGATGGAAGAGGTCTACGCCAGTAGACCAGACCTGACAGACACACCTCTGACGGCCCCAGACCTGGAACCGTTCACGGATGGCAGCAGTTATGTTCAGAATGGAAAACGGTTCGCAGGTTATGCAGTTACCGCAGCCAGTGAAGTCATCCTAGCAGGACCTTTGCCTCACGGTGGTCCTCACAGAGAGCTGAACTTTGGGCCTTAATCCAAGCCCTCAGAATAGCTAAGGACAAGAAAGTAAATATATACACTGATTCCAAATACGCTTTTGCCACCATACATGTTCACGGGGTCATTTACAAGGAAAGAGAACTGCTGACTGCAGCGGGTAAAGGAATAAAGAACCAGGAAGAAATTCTTCAGTTGTTAGAAGCTGTGTGGAAACCCGGAAAAGTGGCAGTCATTCATTGCCAAGGGCACCAGAAAGGAACAACTACAATAGCTACAGGAAATCGTCTGGCAGACCAAGCAGCTAAACAAGCAGCAACCCAGGAACAAGAAACTAAGGGTGAGCTGTTAGTCCCTAGTAAAATCCTCCTAGCCCCAGAGTGGCCAGACAGGCCATGCTATGCAGCTGAAGAGGACCAGTGGGGAGACAAGAGCAGGCCAGAAAGACTGATGATGGGTGGTGGCATTTACAAGATAACAGGACACTTAGAATAAAATGGAAACTCCATGCTGCATACAGGCCACAAAGTTCAGGGAAAGTAAAACGTATAAACTGAACCCTTAAGAGCACCCTAGCCAAGCTATGTCAGGAGACAAACCTACCATGGATAGACATGCTCAGCCTAGCACTACTTAAGGCCAGATGCACACCAGGGCCGACAGGGTACTCTCCCTTCGAGATCTTATATGGGAAACCGCCCCCCATCACCAGAGGCCTCAAAGGGGATGTTAGGCAAGTAGAAGAAATGAACTTACAAGGTCAGCTTATACAGCTATCAAAAATGCTACAGCAGATTAGCCAGACTGTGTTGGAACGGGCCCCCTTGGCCCTGGGAGTCCCAGTACACCCCCACAAGCCAGGGGACTTAGTGTGGGTAAAAGATTGGGAAAAAAAACCCTTAGAACCCTCCTGGACAGGGCCCTTTACTGTAGTATTAGTCACACCCACTGCTGTCAAAGTTGCAGGAACCGCCCCGTGGATTCATCATACCCGAGCAAAGAGGGCAAGTCCGGAGAGCCAGCAGGACTCATGGGTAGCACGGCCGGACCGGGACAACCCACTCAAACTGCGCCTGCATCGAAGATCCACAGTGACACAGAACAGAGAGAGTCTCCAGACTGCTGAGAATAAATGAGTCAGCCTGAGTCGGACATTAACATCAAACAGTTTGAACTCGGACTTATCGGGTTACTGGGTCTGACCTTGGGTATAGGGCTTGGGGCTGTGACACCAAAAGAATGGACATGCATCCAGAGAGCAGGAATGTTTCTGCTCTTCTGGGACGTGGTAACCATACTGTACTGTTTGTTATTTATGTATTAATAATGTCAATTTGGGTCACCTGTGGAATAGGGAGTAGTACCATGGGGCCCTGGGAATTCCAAGTGAGGCGCACTTGAGGAGATGAAGGGATCATTAATTCCACCAGCTGGGATAAACAATCCCCTTCAGCTATTATCCAGTTTGATGTATGTAGAGCCATAAATCCCAATTCTAAAACCAACTGTAGAGGGTTAAATTGGGAAAGAGAATATACTACCAATCATAAATATCTCCGTCTAAAACCACCCGATAACTTACATCTTGAAGATGATGACGATGACGACTGTAATAGTACAGCTAATTTTTACTGTCATCACTGGGAATACACCAATGGATACACTGGTAACTCAGGAAGCCCTTTAGAAAAACTGGGGGCCCCTAAGAACTGCAAGCTGGGAACCTGTAACCCCGTTACATTCAGGATCAATAGCCTCACAAGTAGATATTAACCTCCCTAATATCTGGACAAATAAAAAAAATAAAGTTACAGATGGTACTACACCACCCATACAAACCGGTACCACAATATGAAAACAATAATTACTCAGGTGAAGATTCAGTCTGAGTATTAAAAAGGGGGGAATGAGATGGAAAAAATAATAAAACTCACTGAAAACCTTTTACCTTGAAAGGAGAAGCTATAGCCCTGTTTATATCAGATTGCTTAATCTGCTTCTGTAAGACTGCTTGCTACCCTCCTAGTCTCAGGAATGCTTGAAGGCCACAGCTGTTGCCAGAAAGATAATTAGTAGCCGGTTGGCGTGACCCAGCTTATGTTCCTGCACCAGATCCCTCCCTGCAACTCTCTTATCTGTAGGCACCGCTCTGTACCCTCCCCCTTGTTTTAAATTATAAAAGACAAGTTCCCCTGACCAGGGGTGCTCAGACTTTGGCAGAAGACCCCTCTGAGCCCGCTGGCGTTAATAGTTAATAAACCTGACCTCTCTGCATCCTCGTGTACCTCTCGGTGTCTCCTTGGACAGCGTGACTCTGGTTTTTGCCGTTACAGTATAAATTCAGAGAGGAGATTTTTATCTCTTATAAAGGTTTACATCCTTCAAGGTGACCATCCTGATAGGCTGGGAAGTATAGCCTCAGGCAGAGCCCAGAAACAGGCACTTTGAGGGAGGGAGGGGTAAGACAGGAATTTATACTGAAAGGGTGGCCAAGTATACATATTCAACAGGTTACAGAAGGAGCTATGAATATTCATGAAGATGGTCCTAACACATGCATACTGAATAACCATGCATGTTACATATGATCCATGTTCACTTTGGGGTAGGGTTTTAGCATTTAAATGTATTACAATTAGGCCCCATATGTCAAAAAGTGAAGCAGGGATGCAAAGACACTTAAGTGAACAGCTTCTGTAAACTGGCCAGAACCAGTCCATGATCCATAGTTGGTGGTCTTATTAGGAGAAAGTTACTGAACTCAGTCTCTTGTCTAATCAAAACTGTAGTTATGGCTTGCGGAACAGAGGTGCTCGGTTAGTCAGTGTCTGGTGGTGAGCTGCAATTGCTTCAACATTGTTTCTTTCAAGGACAGCACTTGTTTAGCTAGCAGAGAAAAAGGAAAACCTTGTGGCAGTTAGAATGTAGTTTATTCTTCAAGTATAGGGGTGCATGAATTAACCCTTGCCTGCCATGACTTTAGGTCTTGTTTATAATTTGGTATCTTATTGCCACAAAGAGACTATTCTTCCAGTCTTATGACCTCTATTTTAACATTAATGTTGGTCAGTTGTGTCTAAATCACGAAAGAGAGAGGGTATAATGAGGTGTGTCTGACCTCCCATCCCATCATGGCCAGGAACACAGTTTTTAAGATTTCTCTGGGGTCCCTTTGCCCAGGAGGGGGTCCATTCAGTGATTGGGGGGCTTAGGATTTTATTTGTAGCTTACAACTTTAAAGGGTCTAGCAAGTGTGGTGGTAACATTTTTCAATTTATTTTATTTTTTGTCTTTAATAGATGTTGCTTTTATTTTTTAATTATACCTGCAGTCTGACATTTCCTCTACATCCATTTCCAGAACTTCTGAACCAAAAAGCAATCCATGAGCTAAACCCAAGGAAATTGCTGACTACATCTGCCTGTCATCAGTGACAGTTTTATGTCAATTGGATTCTACAAAACCAACAAGTAATTTGTTGAAATTCCTGGATTGGTATTAAGTCTAGAAAATATGAAACCACTTCTTAAAATGCCATCATTCCCTGAGTTTTTGACTCCAAGCCGTCTGTGGAAGCTGCTCAGGCCTAGTGTGCCGTCAATGAAGTTTGTTTCTTTGTGTTGGTCCCCTCATCCCAATTCTGTTTCTCTCACCTGGTGGTGCCTCCTGGCCTCTCCTGCTCGTGACCCCCAAACTCCCATCGTTCACATTTCTGACTCTGTCACTGAATGTTTTCAAAATCTTTGCTTTTGGCTCTTTCTTTCTTTCTTTCTCTTCAATTTCTTTCTTTTGAAGTCAGTGGGTTTCTTGTATAGTTCTGTTAAAATTGGCCCAGGTTTAACTTCATCTATCTTCATGAAAGCAAAACACTTGGTTCTGGTAAATCTTTTTTTAGGCTTGTAGTGTTTGAATTCAAAGAAGATATCTGTATCTTTGGTTAACTTTTCAACATACTTCTGGACCTCAATGTTCACATTAAAATGAACATATGTATCTTCTTTTCTTGAAGCCACAGGAGCATCTTGCACAGGAGTTAAACCTATGTCATTCAGATTCTTTACATGACCTGTAACATAGATATCAATACACTGTCTAGCATCTTCAGACCAATTTTCTCAATTCTGATAGTGAGTAATGTCATTCCTGGTTCTGATGGTGACCTGGGTAAATAAAGTACAGGGAACTCTAGCAGTAAAAGAATCAGGAGACCCTGCTCTAGCACCTCCCTTTCTTTCATGTTCTTCAAATTCCAAATGCTCTTCTTCACCAGGTGCTAAAGTTTTTCTTAACAGGACAGGCTGAACATCAAATGAAAATTCTTTATCATATGTAAGAATATTCTTTAGGATTGACCTAGCTTCTTCAGGTCCTCCAGTTTAAGTTCTTCTTGGAACTCTGTAGTGCAAAACTGCACTTTTTGCAATTTCAAGCATGTTGTGATTTTGCCGATGGCTTTCTTTTGCTCTTCCGTGAATTCAGAATTATTATGTTGAGCTTGGGCCTCTTTCATAGATGTCGTGGTAATATTTGACATTCATCTACTGCCTCCACCACCTGTCCCCAAGAGTCAAAGTCGGTGCCTCTCCTAAAACTGGCACCCAGTGCTATAGTAGGCTCTAGGTCACCTCCAACATGGCCAGTCCCCACCCTGTGCCCTCCTCCCCTCCCCCAGCAAGGCCAGGCTCAAGGGCGCCATCTTTCCCGGGCCTGGCCCTGGTATTGACAGGGCCACCCAAACCCATTTGCTGCCACCCTTTTCTCTCTCTTTCTTTCCCTAGCATTTCACCTCAGGACTAGGGATCATCCCACCCCTGCCTACCACAGCCAGCACATGCACACAACACTGTGGGGCAGCAGGGAGCCTGAGAACAGGTCCATCCAGCCCACGGAGCCCCACAGTGCCCAAGCATGCTGTCCAGGGGCCTGGGGACAGTTCAGCCAAGTCCACCACTGTTGCCACTTGAGCATTCCTCCTGGGCGCCTGATGTCAGGCCCACCCAACCTGCTGCTACCCCCACAGTTGGCACCCACTTACACACGCCACCTACAGGCCTGGGGACTGGCCCAATCAGCCCATCAGAGCCCCCACAAACACCATCATGGATCACTTGGGAGCCCCACCTATTGGTTAGTCCCACCACTGCTACTGCCATCGCCCACACCATGCCTGCTGCCCAGGGGTCTGAGAACCTGCCCACCCACCTAGCCCACTGCTGCCACTACCAGCACCCGAACAAGCCACCTGGAGGTCCACCTGAACCCACTAACACTGGTGCCAGTGTACACTGCCCAAGGACAGGCATGCTAGGCCCACCACTGTGGCCCCAGGACAGACCCACCTGGCATCCCCGTCCCCAGCAAAACTTCACCACAGCCTATCACAATAACAGGAGCTGGGGCCTGAAAGACAGCAATACCAAATTCTGAATTGGTCCTAATAAATAAAGTTTGATGCTTCAACTTTCCACAGAACAGGAAGTATATCGCATATGTTCAGTAGCATTGAAGTATTGAGAAAAGTGACTAAGTAAACTCATGATAAAAGGCCCAAATTTAAGTTTTTCTCTAAGAAAAAAATTAGGTTAGTGTTTATTTTCAGTGTTATCTATGTATGTTAAATGCAAGAAAACTATCTTGAAATAGGAAGGATATGAAGAGAATCAACTAAATGAGCAAATGCTGAGCTTTGTTTTTCAAATACCTGAAAAGTTGTTGAGTTTTTCTATATTATGTAAGAGTGTGAATGCTTTTAAAATGTGGCTCCTGATTAGCAAGCAGTAAAACTATCTTGTCAAATGGTTTTAAAGGTCTAGCTCATTAGTAATTTTAAAAGAATCTGCATCAAGCTAGAAGACACTGCTTTTTTAAATAAATTACACATGATCTTATAATTTTGAGTTTTATATCTTTAATGGAATGTTTGCACCACTTATAGTGTCACAGTATTTAAGATTTAACTTAACAATTGCCATCTGAAACTTCTCGCATTATCCTGTAAGTCTTCTTAACAAGGTTCAAGTGTGTGTGTGTGTATGTGTGTGTGTGTGTGCACGTTTTCCCTAGATTTTTCTTTTAGAAAGGCATAACAGAACACTATTTTCTGGTTTTAATTTTTCTGCAATGATATTAATTATTTATTCCACACTTACTGAGCACCAGATACATGCTAAGCATCATATTTGTCACTGCTGTACTAAGATAAATATGTCACAATCTTGCTCTGATGAAATTTACAAGTTAATGGGGGATATGGATATGCAAACAAATAATAGTTTCCCAAGAATAACTTTTCCTAGATTGATCTAAATAGCTATTAAATCTATTTTTTATTAAGGCATTTTAGTTTTTAGAGCTAAATGGATCCTTAAAACTTATTAAGTCTCACTCTTTCATCTTTTAAATAAGGAAAATAAGGTTGAAGCAGATTATTATTTGTCCAAGTGTCCTCATAACCCCAGAATTAGAAATAAATCTCCAACTTCACATCTAAAGCTTTTTCTGCTGGTGAAAAATCAGAGACATACTATTTATGGTAGATCACTAAACCTTAAAATATCTTTGGTAAGTAGCAAAAGTATCTCCTGAGAATGATTTTCTTATTTTATATAAAATATAATTTTAAATAAACATGAACAAAATTCATATTATTATAGAATTTTGATTTGTTAATAGAATTTTATTTTGCTAATTATCATATTTTATATTTACCAATTCACTAACTACTCTAAGATAATTTTAATTTATACTGTATAGATTTTAACTTAATTATACATATTTATACTTATTATGTTTTGTACCTCTCTAAAATGGCATAAAATGACACATATTTGAAGATTACATCACACATTTAGATGAAGAGTAGAAAAGTAGTAAAATTCAAATGTGCTTACATTTGTATCAAAAATCATAAAAGTATTTAACCTATGGCACAGAAGTTAAGGATATGTTACCTGCCTAAAAGATCAGAGCTTTAAAAGCAGGCTAATATCATATTACATACACATTTTGTCCACTCAAGGTGGATATTAATATTAATAGCAATAGTAATAGTAATTAATAGTAATATTAAATACTATTACTAAATAATAGTTCTTTTGTTTGTATGGTCTTTATGAACAGAACTTGTATATTGATAGTTTTTGTATTTTTGTTTTCATCTATAGCTATTAAAAGGCACAGAATACATCTCTGCAGTATCAAGGGAGATGGCAAGAGACAAAACACACTTGATCAATATAAAGTGACCAGCAGTCTAGACCTTCAGGTTTCCAGAGGTCTATATCTGAATAATCCAGCTGATTGTATACTTTTAATAAAGAAAATATCTAGAAAATTGATACTCTACTTTTTAAATCAGCATCTATTTGAAACATTTACATCTAGCTCCAAAGAAAGATCTAACAGAGAAACCTGAAGTTGGCTTCCCAAATAGTAGTTGAATTATTCTTTTAGTTGCAAAGTATAGTCCAGCACCAATTATACGGAAAATTACTTCCAGCATAAAAAAAAAATGCCCATCAGAGGAGTAAATATTTGGAACTAATGTTGTTTCCTCTGTCTCCTGTACTGAACAGCACACCTAAAACAATGTAAAAGTCATGATTCAGATTTCCTGGGGCTGCACAGCAAGCTGGATGACCTTTTCTAGTCAGGAACTCATTGATTCCAGAGGAAATACCTCTGTTATAATTGATAATAATATCACAAATGGAAGATTTAAAAATTCTACATTCTTTACTCAGCCATCAACTACTGTGTACCCATCTAAGTGCCAGACACATTTCATTTATAATGTATGTAGAAACCATTTGCTTAATTTCAAATATAAGGAAATTGAGATTAAGCCCAGAGTGGTTAAATGAATTGCTTAAGGATAAAGAAAGTAAGTGACAAAAAGTAATTCTTTCTAACTCTGAGATTTAATGTCTTTCCTTATGTTTGTTTGCCCAGGCAATTTGAGGTAGTAAGACATTTCCTTGTTGTACGAGTCCTAGTCAGTTCTGAACCTGCCTCTGCCACTATCCAGCTGGGTGAAATTAAGGCTGATTACTTACCCTTTCCAGGCCTTAGTTTCCACATTTACTCTGAGTCAATATAGCCAGATATTAGGAAAGGGTCAATTTATAAGAGATTATAAGAAGGCAGGTTTTTAATTAATAAAACATAAATCACTCCAAATCCATAAATAAAATTTTTCATCAGGTTCATAGAATATACCATGATTTTCAGATTATTATTTTATGAACCATTTAGAAAAAAAAAGATGTTACTATTAAGCTTAACTATGACCAAGTCACTTTCTTTGCTGTGTTACAAACTCCTTGATGAGTAGCAATACTATATGGAATATCATGATAATGGCTAGGGTATTCTGTGAATACCTGGGTGGTGGTGCTAGCAGGGAAGGCAAATACAAATGCAGAATTCATGTCTACCCCAGTTGGAGTGAGTCTGCTTCCTCCATAATGGAAAAGGTCAATGTAATCAACCACCCACAGGTGGCTGGCTGGTCCCATGGGGAATGGTGCCATCTTAGGGGCTCAATATTAGTACTTACTGTTGGCAGATTAGACACTCAGCAGTAGCAGCAACCAAATCAGACAAAGTAAAAGGAAGTCATGCTGTAGATTTCATGCATAGACTTCATTGCTGCCACCGTGGCCACTTTGTTCATGGACCCATTGTGCAACTAGGGTGGTTGATGAAAGAAGCTAACTGACATCCTCTGAGTGTTTCATTTTGTCCTTCTAATTATTAGTAGCACTCTTGATAAGATGCTCTTTTGTGGTAGTTCATGAGACACTAATATCTTCACAGTCTGTACCAACTCCAAGAAATCCAGTTACAAGCCTCTCCCTTAGACTTCCTTTTCACCCATCGTACAATTCTGTTTCTTCCAAGCCCCTGACCATCCAACCAGACTGTTAACAACTGCCCTCAAATTGTAGATATACAGTTCACCCTTGAACAACATGGGGGTTAGGGGGGAATGACTCCTGTGCAGTCAAAAATCCACATATAACTTTTGACTTTCCAAAAACTTAACTATTAATAACCTACTCTTGACTGGAAGCCTTACTGGTAACATAAACAGTTGATTAACACATATTTTGTATGTTACATGTATTACATACAGTATTCTTACAATAAAGTAAGCCAGAGAAAAGAAAATGCTATTAAGAAAATCATGAGAAAATGTATTTACTATTCATTAAGTGGAAGTTGATCATCATAAAGGTCTTCATCCTCGTCTTCACATTAAGCAGGCCAAGGAGAAAGAGGAAGCTGAAGGGTTGGTTTTGCTGTCTCAGGGGTGACAGAGGTGGAATAAAATCCATGTATAAGTGGACCTTCACAGTTCAAATCTGTGTTGTTGAAGGGTCAATTGTATACTTCTGGCAACTCATTTCAGACAAGGTAAACAATCACATTTTTGCCCATGGGGAAAATTTTCCTTCACTGCTTTCCTTCAGGATCACCTCTGAGTGGGGCTGTAATGCTGTAGCCATCAATTTTCAGTTGGTACCATCATTTCTCGCAGATCTACCTATCTGTAACTAAGCTTGAATTTTTTCTTCCTTAGTCAACTGGTCGTAAGATACTTCTCATGATGGATTGAGAGAGAGGAGGCAATACAACAGGTGTTGGGGATGAAGGAATCTGAGTCACCCACTCATGACTTTATTTGAACCTTTTATACCTGCCTAAGCCCAATGCCCTTTATAGCCCTTCCACTTAGTGATAAATTATTAATGTATAACCATAAATATAAACCCACATGTATGGCTTGCTAATATGATATCCAGTTCATGATGGGAAACTTAGGCTGCATAATCAATTGATATTGCATACTTAAGAACTCACTTCCTAGCAAGGCTCAAGTAGCTTGTCCTAAGCCTGGTAGCAAATATGCCACAAGGCCCAGTAGTAAACATAAGGAATTTAAAACAGTGATATTAAATATGTTTAATTATTTAAAGGAATAAACATAATAAGAAAATTAAGGAAAGATATAAAAAATAAACCAAACAGAATTTCCAGAGCTAAAATTACAATATCTAAAGTGAAAAATTCACTAAGTGAACCTAGCTGAAATTTAGATATGGCAGAAGAAATGACTGGTGAACTAAAGACATCATAACAGAAATTACATAAACTGAAGCACTCAGAGAAATAAAGCTTTAAAAAAAAAAGGAAAAACTTATGCAAATGAAGATATAGCCAATATCAAGCCATCCAAAATCTGTTAACTGGTGACTTAAAAAAAGGAAGGGTAGACAAAACATATTGTAAAAAAGAATTCCCAAAAAACTCCAAATTTGATGAAAATATAAACGTAAGTTACATGAATCTGAACAAGCCCCAAGCAAGGAAAAAAGAAAGAAACTCATATCAAGGGTACATTATAATTAAAATGCTTAAAAAACAAAACAAAACAAAACAGTGATAAAGAAAAAAATCTGAAAATTACCAGAGGAAAAAAGATACACTACAAGTATGGAAATGTATATAATATAATAATAATAGTACTTCATAACAGAAATAATTAAATCCTAAATACAATGGAAGGGAGTCATATTATAATACTTAAAGAAAAATACTCTCAACCTGTCAATCCGGTATTCTATATCCAACAATATATACTTTAAAAATAGAAGCAAAGTAAAGCATAAAAATTCAGGGAGATAAAAGGCAAGAAAGAGGGTTAAAAAAAAAAAGAATAAGGAATAAATTAAACAAATAAAAAATAACAAGATAATAACTTAAAATTGACAATATTGATAATTACATTAATTGTAAATGCCCTACATACTTCAAAAAGACAGAGATTGTCAAACTGAATTACAAAGCATGGCCCCAGGATTTGCTATCAATAGGAAACATACTTTAAATATGAAAACACAGATAGGCTAAAAGTGAAAGTATAGAGAAATTACTGTGAAAGAACTAATAATTAGAAGAGTGGCTGTATGAATATCCAACAGAAAAAATTAGGACAAGGAATATTATCAGAGATTATGAAAAGTTATATATCACAATGATAAAGGCATAAACTCATCAAAAAGATATAACACTTCTGTGAATGTACCTAAAAACAGAGCTCCAAAATACATGAAACAAAAACTTATAGAAGTGACAGATCAATTAGACAAACCTACACTGAAAGTAAGAGATTTTTAACACTTCTTTTTTCATAATTGATTAAACAAGAAAACATTGAACAAGTAAAGAGAAATTAACATGGATAGAGAGAACTTGATTAAAGCTATCAACCAATTTTATTTATTTTTCAAATGCGTAAGAAACATTCACCAAACCAGACTAAGACATTACTAGAATTTGGGGTTACAATTAGATGATATTTAAAGAAAAATTAGTATCTTTAATTAGTAATTTTAGAAATGAAGAAAGTTTTCAAATTACTGTTATTCAGCAATCTGTTAAGGATCCCAACCAGTATAACAAGGCAAGACAAAGAAATAAAAGGTATCTAGATTTCAAAAGAAATAAAACATTTTGCTATTATGTATGTAGAAAATCTTAAGGCATCTACAAAAACATTATTAGAATTAATAAAGCAAACTTAGCAAGGGCCCATGATACAAGGTTAATATACAAAAATTAATTCAGTACTACTAGTGATGAACAATTAGAAAATGAAATACAAATAGCTTACAATAGTATAAAATATATAAAATAGTTTGAAAGAAATGCAATAAAAGGGCCCAAGATATACAAAACATTGCTTAGAAAAATTAAATATTTCTGCAAAATGTAAAGAGATAGGAACATAAATTGAAAGATTCAATTTTTCCCAAATTGATCTATAGAGTCAGTATAATTCCAGTCAAAATATCAACAAACTTTCTGTAAATATTAACAAACTAATTCTGAAATTTAAGTTGAAATGCAAAGGACATAAAATAGTTAAATCAATTTTGGAAAAGTAGAACAAAACTTAACCCTGATATCAATATTTAATTTAAAACTATAGTAATCAAGACTGTACAGTATTTCTAAAAGGATAAACATATAAATCAATAGAACACTATAATGAGACCAGAAATAAACTCAGACATATATGGTTAATTGATTTATAATAAAGTCATCCATGCCTTTGGGAGTTGGAAAATGATAGTCTTTTCAACACATAGTGCTGGAATAATTGATGATCCATATAGAAAAAATAAACATAGATCCTTATCTCATACCACACACAAAAATTAACTCAAAATGGATCATAGACCTAAACATAAAAGCTAAAACCCAAAACTTTTAAAAGAACACCGAGGAGATTCTTACAAATCTCAATCTTACAGAAAGCAAAGATTTCTTAGCTAGGTAACAGGAAGCAAAAACCTTCAGAATGACTGGTAAAATTAACTGAATCTAAATTTTTAAAAGTCTGTTCCTTAAAAGTACATCAATAAGAAAATGAAAATGCAAACTAAGATGTGAATGTCCCATGTATGCCTATGTATTATATAGTCATTGCATTAATAGGAAACAAACATAGAATGAATATAATTGCCAAAGACAAAAATAAGTTCTATAAAAAAACTAATAAAATTGACAAATCTTTGGGAAGTCTTGAGAGAGAGAGAGGAAAAGGCAGAGAGAACAAATGAACATTATTAAAAAGAATATAACTCATACATAAACATAGTAATAACAGAGTAGAACTGTGTAAACATTTTATAACAACAAAATTGGAAACTTAGATGAAATGGACATCTACATATTTTATTCCTGAAAATATGTAACTTCAAAAGTCACTGACATTATGAAAGAGAAAACCTGAATAATTTCAATTTATACAAATTTTCCCAGAATGTAGGAAAAAAAGAAAGACTTTCCCTATCATTTTTGAGTCTAGAATAACCTCAGTACCAAAATATTTCTCTTAATGTAGACATTAAGAGAAAGAAAAGTTGCTTGTCAGCCTTATTCATGAGCACAGATTAAGAATCCCAAGCAACTGCATAAATTAGCAGCCAAATCCAACATTATGTGAATAAATAATAAATATTTCTTGACCCAAGAATAAAAGGACATGTCAACACTGGAGAATTTATTACTGTATTTCATTCCATTGACATATTTAAAAAGGAAAATGATGTGACATTCTTTTATAGTAAGACTTCCTTTTCATATATCTTATTGTATATATTTAAGGTATACACGATGATGTTGTGAGATACATACAGATAACAAAATGATTACTATAGTGAAGCAAATTAACTTATTCATCCTCTTATATAGTTACCCTTTTGTTGTAGAGGGAGCAACTAAAATCTACTCATTTAGCAAAAATCCCAAATACAGTATTATTAACTATAGTGCTCATATTGCACATTAGATCTCTAGACTTGTTCTTCCTAAATATCTTCTGTTGTTTATCTTTTGACCTAGATATCTCTATTTCCTGTCCCCTGCCACATCCCTGATAACCACTGTTTTATTCTCTACCTCTGTACATTTGACTTTTTTTTTTTTTAAGATTCCACATATAAATGAAACCATGTAGTATTTTTCTTTCTGTGTCTGGATGATTTTACTAAGCATAATGTCTTCCATGTTCATCCATGTTATGGCAAATGTCAGGATCTTTTTAAAGGCTGAATAATATTCCATTGTATATGTCACAGTTTTTAATCTGACCATTGATGGATGCTTATGTTGTTTCTCATAGTGAAATAGGTTTGGAAGAAAAGCAAAATTGGGAAAAAAATAAGAGTAGAGGAAACACATAATATAAAGATAGCTATAAGCAATTTCATTGCAGATCTTAAATTGTTATTGTTGCTAGCATAGCACAACAGGAGGAGAGTTAATTGACCCACTTTGTAGCCAGAAGCAAATCCCATGTGTATAGCTTCTCCTGGGAAGCTATCTCATAGGTATCCCACTTCAGCAAATTGTCTGAAGTATAACAAGGTTGGCAGTGTGAGCACCTGTTTGGAAGTCTCCATTTCTGCTTCAGGAATCCAAATAAAACATTAGCGTGAGTTATTCGTTGTTCTCAAATAGTGGCCATCAGTAACTCTGTAATGACAAGGAAAACCAGGCTCTGAAGAGGACTGCTCAAACGATGAGGAGAAGTGTGCACTATTCGTGGAAGTTCACATCATGATGCATGTCTTGGATTGTAAGTATAAATCATTGCCTGATAGAACCAGACATAATTCCTTGATAAACCAAAGGATATATCAAGGCCAGATTGGGAGCTGGAACCAAATCCTGCATTGTGTACATGAGAGTAACAGTGATAGAGATGTCTGCAGAACGGGACTTAAACCAAGCAGGTGTTTTTCATAGAGTTACTCAAGTGGAGCTGAAAGACAATGATTTAATTATTGATCTAAGTGAGATTGAATTGATGAATTGGGAGTAAATTATTTATGTTTTAATATCAAATTACAGGGCTTTTTTATGGCAGCTACTAGAAATCTCTCCCACCCTGTCCACATTCCAGTTCTTGCTACACTACTCCCAGTTCACGTGCTATCTTCCTGCCTTTCCCCCTCAGCCCCATGCATTCGTCACTCATTTCTAAAACCCTGATTTTCCAACATATGATCCTCTCTTCCATTGTAAGTCCCCCAAGAAATGTAATTTATTTCTGACCTGACTCCTTCTTTAAGTGGAGGAGTCTGTCTGGAATTTTGGAGAATAAAATCATTAGCTTTATCCATTTTGGTATCTCTTCCCCTGAAAAATATGTCTGACCCCCTAACAAAGCTATCACACAACTCTATTTCAGATGAATAGGCAAGAAGAGGAAACTTAAATAGTGATTTGTGACATCTAAAGGTTTCTACAAAACTTCACTTTCTGCTTTGCATGTTGGTTCAATCCTCCCTCTTAGCCCTGTGGATGGTTATGCCTGTCTCAGCCTGGCCATGATCATAGAGCTTCTTCTAATAAACTTTGCAATTCAGCTATTTGCAATTGCCATGGGAGCAAACTCATTATTATCAAGATTCAATTTCAATACAGCTCCTCCCTGTCTATATCACAAGTCTGGAGAGAAGGAGGGAGATTCGCCCTGTCTTCTTGTCAGTGTGTTTGGTCCACAAACACCTTTATCATCTCGCAAGTACAATGATATGAGAATATCTCAACTCTCTATGTACTGATGGGAACTAGGAATGCCAGAGACTTAATGTCCAGATAGTCACAGTGCTCCTACCTCTTACTAATCAAGTTGCTTTGGAAGTAAACTAGAAGGGGTAATCTCTGACTTGATCCCTTGTCTACCTCTGGGGATTAACTGATTGGTGAATGTGCAGACCCATTCTCTCCCACTCTCAGCAGTACCATGCATGCAAGGAGATCATCTTCAGGAGTGTGCAAGACACTTGGATCACTCAGAGCTCCCCACTTCTGCCCAGGTATCTTGAATCAGAGCTCCACTTGTTCATCCATTATTCCTCAGTCCTACCTGGCTTTGCCAACTGTGACTCTGGGTTTTTGTTTAGTAACTCATGACTGTAACAAGATATTACAATTGAGTAGTTGTGTTCTAAAACGTCACCACAAGTGCTGAATTAGCCAACACTGTACCATTGGTCCTAGGGGAAATACGGGGTTAGGGTCCTGCAAGCTTCTGGTCACAACATTTTTGTAAATCAATCAATGTATAAACATGTGTTTCTGTTTAAAGACATCTTATTTAATGTACATGGTTGATTCATTAACATTGAACTCACAAACATCAGCACTGTAACTCATGTCATGCCTGAATGAAACTCATCAAGCACAAATATTTTCTCCATAAGGCACATCACAGTCTTCTTGCACCTAGCAGTACTAAACAGCACGTAAGCACTGTGCTTGGGAGCCAGTTTAACAGCAAATTTGCCAACAAAAAGCACAAAAATATGAAAAACATGGCACTCTATAGACTGTGAAAAGGACATTTATTTACAGTATGAGAACTGAAGCAAGAAAGCAAAGTGTTGACTTGTACAACCTGAGCTAGGAAGACGTGCTTCAGGCAACTAAAATTTTGGGCCACTCTGTGCATGTCCACAAAAAGCAGTGAAAGTGCCACAGTATTGACTTTGCAGTTATAAAATCTTAGCAAGTAGATGAATTTGAAAATTTGGAATCTGTGAATAATGATGATTGGCTGTATGTACTAATTGTCCACAAGATTTGGTCTGCAGATATTCTTTGCTGGTTCTAATAATGATTTTTCCACAGCATGCTAAAATAGATGGCATTCTTGAAATATAATATTTAAAAATTGGGGAATTTAATATTTTTAAATGCTGGATTTCAGCTAAAATTTAGAAGATATTGTAAAAATTAGTCCCTAGCTTCAGTATGGCAGCAATAATCCACAATACCCAAGTAGTGGCTGAACTATTTGGAGAGGCAGGCACTGTGCTTTACAGTTTTATGTCTTGAAACACCTGCCTGCTGCCTAAATTTATTTTAACTAATGTTGGCATTGAGTTGGGGACTACTGTTTTAAAGCCCTCTAGCAGAGTCTTGTTTCACTCCAGTAGCAAACAACTCATACCAATACTTCCTAATCCTGCTTCCTTTAGAATCTCCCAGAAGTTGCCAGATCCCTGGGGATTCAGGTGCTAGTGATTGAGCAAATAAAACTCCCAATTAGACCACTGACCTTTTCTCTCTGTTCAAGAGAGATTTAATTTCCTAGGAAATTTTGAGTCTAAGACTAATGGTTTAAAAAACACTTTTCAGTCTACATTTTCATAAAGAAATTTCTTGGAGAGGGGCAAGATGTCTGACCAGAGACACAGCTCCCAGAGTGTCTCAGTAAGAAGGAGAAGTTTTTGATGAAAGAGAAAAAACAAACAAACAAACATAGACCAGATGTGAGTCTGAAGGAAGGGCACAAGAACCTTTAGGAGACTCCACAGGAAGAAGGTGCAGAGCAGAACAAGAAGGAGCAAGGTATTGGCAAAGATGAGCCCCTGAGAGTCTTGGAGTCCAGCGAGAAGGGTAGGTGGAGCAGTTTCTTTCTCCCTCCCTCACAAGTGCTGCCTACTGACAGGGGGGTCAATTTTCACACTCTGTACAGCATTTACTGACTCAATCTTACAGTGTGTGTGGGAGTCCACACAAAATTACCACAAAGGAGGAATTCCTATGAGCCATAAGGTGAAAACATCAGGTAATTTACAAAGGAAAACCTATCTGACTAACTACAGACTTCTCGACTGAGACTGTACAAGCCAGAAGGGATTGGGGCCCCATTCTCAGCCTTCCCAAACAGAATAATGTATCCTGCAAAACTAAGTTTCTTTTATGAGGGAGAAATAAAGACTTTCTCTGACAAGCAAACATGGAGGGAATTTGTCAAGACCAGACCTGCCCCTGCAGGAAGTACTGAGATCTGCATTGTAAATTGATCAGCAAAATAGTCACCCACCAATGTAAAGTCACCCAAAAGCTAAAGCTCAGAGCCCATATACCATAATGACACAAGAGGTAAAACAAAGCAATAAGGTTCTACCCAACAGGATGAACAGAAATCCACCCCACTTATCACTTCTTACAATAAATGTGAACCACTTGTATTCCCCACTCAAGAGACATAGGCTGGCAGCATGGATGAAAAATTACAAGCCAAGAATCTGCTGTCTCCAGGAAACACATCTAACCCACGAGGACTCATTCAGACTCAAGGTGAAGGGATGGAAAACAATATTCCATGCAAATGGAAACCAAAAGAAAGGTGATGTAGCCATTCTCATATCAGATAACATAGACTTCAAAGCAACAATAGTAAAGAAAGACAAAGATGGTCATTATATAATAGTAAGGGAGCAATTCAACAAGAAGACATAACAATCCCAAATATTTATGCACCTAACACAGGTGTGCCCAGATTCATAAAGCAAATCCTACTAGTTCTGAACAAAGTGATAAATGGCAGCATCGTAATAGCTGAGGACTTCAGCACACCACTACAGAACGGGACAGATCCTCCAAGCAGAAAATAAACAAAGAAACACTGGATGTAAATGGGACTCTAGAACAAATGGGCCTAACAGACATTTACAGAACATTCTACCCCAAAACTACTGAATATACATTCTTCTTATCAGCACATGGAACATTCTTTAAGATTGATCACACCTTAGGCCACAAAACACATCTCAACAAATTCAAAAGAATAGAAATTTTACCATGTTTCTTCTGAGACTACAGTGGAAAAAAATTAGAAATCAATTCCAACAGAAACACTCAACTCTACACAAAGTCATAGAAATTAAACAACTTACTACTGAACGATTATTGGGTCAAGGAGGAAATTAAGAAAGAAATAAAAAAATTCCTTGAACTAAATGACAAAGGTGACACAAGTTATCAAAATCTGTGGGATTCAGCAAAAGCAGTCCTAAGAGGAAAATTCATAACCTTAAATGACTACATCAAAAAGACAGAAAGATCACAAATCAAAAATCTAATGAATTGTCTCAAGGAATAAGAAAAGGAAGAGCAAACCAATCCCAAACCCAGCAGAAGAAAAGAGATAACTAAGGTTAGAGCAGAACTAAATGAACTCTATAACAAAAGAATTATACAGATTAATAAAACAAAAAGTTGATTGTTTGAAAAGATAAATAAAATTGGTAGACCTCTTGCTAGATTAACCAGAAAGAGAAAAGAAAGGACCTTAATAAACTCCATAAGAAATTAAAAAGGTGAAATTACAACTGATACCACAGAAATACAAAATATCATCTCTGAATACTATAACCATCTCTGCACACATAAACTTGAAAGTGATGAGGATATGGACAAATTCTTGGAAACACACAACCTCTCTAGGCTCAATCAGGAATAAATAGAACTCCTAAACAAACCAATATCAAGCAATGAAATTGAAGCAGCAATAAAAAATCTTCCAATAAAAAATTTCCTGGACCAGGTGGTTTCACAGCCAAACTTTACCAGACCTTCAAAGAAGAATTGGTATACGTACTGCACAAATTATTTCATAACATCAAGAAGGAAGGAATCCTCCCCAACTCATTCTACAAAGCCAGTATCACCTAGATATCAAAGCCAGGAAAGGACACAACCAAAAAAGAAAACTACAGACCAATATCCCTTACAAATATAGATGCAAAAATTCTCAATATAATTCTAGCAAACTGAATTCAACTTCACATGAAAAACATAATACACCATGACCATGTGGGCTTCACCTCAGGGATGCAAGAATGGTTCAACATATATAAATCCATAAATGGGATTCACCACATAAACAGAAGCAAAACAAAGACTATATGATCATCTCAATAGATGCAGAAAAAGCACTTGGACAAAATTCAGCACACTTTTATAAGAACTCTCAACAAAATAGACATAGATGGAACATACCTCACAATTATAAAAGTCATATATGACAAACCCACAGCCAACATCACACTGAATGGGGAAAAACTAAAAGCATTCCCACTTATAACTGGAACTAGACAAGGTTGCCCACTGTCACCACTTTTACTCAACATAGTGCTGGAAGTCCTTGCCAGAACAATCATGGAAGAGAAGGAAATCAAGGGTATCCAAATGGGGAAAGAGGAGGTCAAACTATCACTCTTTGCTGATGATATGATCTTATGTCTAAAAATACCCCAAAGACTCTGCCAGGAGACTCCTTGAAGTGATAAATAAATTCAGCAAAGTCTCAGGTTACAAAATCAATGTACGCAAATCAGTAGCATTTCTATACACCAACAGCAGTCAAGCTGAGAATCAAATCAAAGATGCGATACCTTTCACAGTAGCAACAAAGAAAATAAAGTACCCGGGAATAAATTTAACCAAGGAGGTGACATACTTCTACAAGGAGAACTATGAATCGCTGAGAAAGGAAATGGCCGAGGATGTTAACAAATGGGAAAACTTCATGCTCATTGATTGACAGAATCAACAGTGAAAACATGTCCATGTTTCCCAAAGTGATTTGCAGATTCAATGCAATCCCCATTAAAATACCAAGGTCATTTTTCACAGATCTAGAAAAAATGATTCTATGCTTCGTTTGGAACCAGAAAAGAGCCCGAATAGCCAAAGAAACCTTAAACCAAAGGAACAAATCTGGAGGCATCGCTTTACCAGACTTTAAGCTATACTACAAGGCTATAGTAACCAAAACAGCATGGTAATAGCACAAAAATAGAGACATGGACCAATGCAACAGAATAGAGAACCCAGATATAAAACAATCCACATATTGCCATCTGATCTTTGACAAAGAAGACAACACTATACACTGGGGAAAAGAATCCCTATTCAATAAATGGTGCTGGGAAAATTGGATAGCCACACGTAGAAGACTGAAGCAGGATCCATATCTCTCACCACTCACAAAAATTAATTCAAGATGGATAACAGACTTAAACCTAACACATGAAACCATACGAATTCTAGAAAAATTTGTTGGAAAAACTCTTCTAGATATCAGCCTAGGCAAAGAACTTATGAAGAAGACACCAATGGCAATCACAGCATCAACAAAAATAAATAAATGGCACTTGATTAATTAAATTAAAAACTTCTGCACAGCCAAGGAAACAATCAACACAGCAAATAGACAATCTACAGAATGCGAGAAAATATTCACATGCTATACATCCGATAAAGGGCTAATAACCAGAATCTACAAAGAATTCAAACAAATTAGCAAGGAAAAAAATCAAACAACCCCATTTAAAAGTGGGCAAAGGACATGAACAGAAGCTTTTCAAAACAAGATAGACAAATGGCCAATAAACATGTGAGAAAATGCTTAACATCACTAATCATCAGGGAAATGCAAATTGAAACCACAGTGAGATATCACCTAACCCCAGTGAGAATGGTTTTTATCAAAAAGTCCCAAAATAATAGATGCTGGCATGGGCGCGGAGAGAAAGGAACACTTATACACTGTTGGTGGGACTGCAAACTAGTATAGCCTCTATGGAAAACAGTAAGGCATTTCCTCAAAGAACTAAAAGTAGACCTAGCATTTGATCCAGCAATCCTACTACTGAGTATTTACCCAGGAAAAAAAGTCATTTTATCAAAAAGACACTAGCCCTTGCATGTTTATTCCAGTACAATTCACAATTGCAAAGATGTGGAATCAACCCAAGTGCCCATCAATTCATGAGTGGATTAATAAAATGTGGTATATGTATACAATGGAGTACTACTCAGCCACAAAAAATGAATTAATACCTTTTGTAACAATCTGGAATTAGAGACCATTCTCCTAAGAGAAGTATTGCAAAAATGGAAAAACAAACACCATGTGTACTCCCTATTAAATTGGAACTAACGGAACAGCACTCGTGTGCACAATAGGAAGTAAAACTCAATGGAAATCAAACAGGTGGGAAGGGCGAGCAGGGGGATGGGTTAAAGCATACCTAACAGGTACTATGTACACTGTCTGGGAGATGGGCATACTTATAACTTTGTCTCAAGCAGTACAAAAGCAATCCATGTAACCAAAATATTTGTACCCTCATAATATTCTGAAATTTAAAAAATAAATAAATAATTGAAAAAATAAAAACTAATTATGCACATGTTAAAAAAATCTTCAAAAATGCTGGAAAAAAAAAGAAAATAAAAAATAGATGCTACTTCCCCCCAAAAAACAACCATTGAGTACAATTTTTGCAGTCCTTCAGTTGTATATCCTCAATTAACTATACATATCAACATCACAGTAACCCAAAAATGTGTAATACAAATGAATTGTTTACTTGTGTACGTAGACCCAAATCAATATCTCCCAGAAAAGATGGTTCCAGTGTATCATAAAATTTCTAACTTTAAGTAAAGGAAGTTGTATCAAAAGGAAAGATTTCTGATGATAATCCTATCAAGTAGGTCAGTCATTCATTGTGAAGAATAAGTTGATCACTCACTAATTTTTTTTTCTCAAATAGTGACTGTAATAATCTTAAAGGCCAGCCTTTTCTTGGCAAATGTCCCACCTGGACATATCCAAGTCATCAAAAGCAGCCACATGATGCTAACCCATGTTATGTGCATTTATTTTCAGCTACACATTCTGAATCACACAGTGAAAAAAAAAATTCAACAATACAATGCTCTAATAATGTGATGCAAATGTGTTAAGATATAAAGATACTAAAATCAGGAAAAAAAAGTTTCTTGGTCCCCCTTGATTTAGTGAATTAACATAATTTTTAATAAATTTAGTTCTGTCTCTAATAAAACGCAGTTTGAAGAGCAAATTCTTCTGAACATTATAATTCTAATCCCAGAGAGTCCTCTGCCATTTCCATAGATTTGGATTATTTAAAAAACTAACCACACTTTTCATCCTATTGACACCCAGTCCCTTGCACTGTGACTCTAACATTTGAGCAGTTGTTGCAAAGGTCTGCTTTCAGCTCAGTTCTAGGGTAATGATTTTATTCAAAATGTCACTACATCTTCATCTTATGTCTAAAATAGAAAGTAATGTTTCCTAAAATGTACACCTTATAAAACTAAGTCTGAAGTGATTAATAGGAGCATAGTGAACACTCCAAAGAAATAAAAGTCCAACCAAAAAGTCCTTGAAGCATAATTTAGATATTTATTATAGGCTTTTATTTTTTAAGGGGAAGCACCTTGAAGAAAAACTTTCCTAAGATCCTCTTTAGATATCTCTCTATTTTATTGGAGGTTCACACAAAGCACTACTTTTAAAAACTGCTATATTCTTTCTTTGAGCCCTCTGTTCAGTGCTGTGATGGTCTCTTTACCTCCTCCCTTTACAAGCAGTAGACAGGGACTACCTCATCGTTTCACTATCCAATATGCAAATATTCTTCTGCATGCCACTCCCCTGAGTCTCATCATACTAACATTAAATTTTAAAAAGGTAATATGGTTGAATATTTATTTTTCCTACTATATTGGAAATTATTTTAAGGCAGAAAACTAAGTCTTGAGTATCCCTTGTATCCCTAGGGACAAGCTTATGGCAGGTACTCAATATATGTTGACATTGAATGTCCATTTGTACAAGGTTATCATCAATATATCACTTGTATGAGCTTGGTATACAAATTTTCAGCACTGACATGTTGCTTCAATTTATTAGGCAATGACAGAATATTACATTAAGTGGTATTAACTGGAAGACTTGGATTGAAGAGGCTTATAACTTTTACTGCCCATATAGTTAATCCTAAAGATTGATGGAATCTTATTTTTTGATCATGAAAAAATATATAGGCAGTTGCTTTACTAGTTATTAATGGCAGCTGTCAGGCATTCAACTATTGACTATAAGTCAGACTGGCCATAAAAATCATTTGAGTCCTGAACACAAATGTAAAAGAAAAGGTCCTATAATTGTTTATAGGCTCACCAAAGAGAGCCTGCTAATTAAATACTAGAGTATTTACCTGAAACAGCCATCATAGCAAACTAATAAACTTGTTCAAAGGATGCAAACAAGTTATCACCTGGTCTGTCAGTCAATAATACTGGAAAGAAGCAATTTCCATCACTGTAGGGACCCACAAGTTAATTCAGAAGCCACCAGATTTTAATTAGCTCCAAAGCTGACATACTGGGTGGTGAAGTTTAGCCTCCCACCTTTCTGTCATATGAAAGTCATTTTTTAAATACAAAATATGGTGTAAAATTGTGCATGTCTCTGTACATTATGCATTCTATCAAGAATAGGAAGGAGAGAAAAGAAGAGAAAAAAGAAACAGAAAGATGGTCTGCTTTGTTAGTGCTGTAACACACTCAATAAAGAGCAGAAGAAACCAGCTAAAGAATGAATGATTTAACCAAAATCTCATTGTTTACTGTGCATCCAATAGCCATATCAGAAAATACTAAACATGACACGATCTGAAAACACAGTGAGCAAGACTATACATAATGTATGCTGGCTATAATATGTCATACACCATGTATGCTAGCTATGATGTATTAACACTGACTTTACAAATAGTTGTGATTACTTAAAAATGAAATGATGTAGAATGACTTTTAGCTAATTGTTATTAATATTATGTTTTAAAGGAGAGTGATTTGATTATATTATTATAGGGAGAAAAGACAAAAGCAGACTTCTAGCACTGCAGTTGGGAAGGAAAACCCAGAAACTATGATATTCGTCTTGGGACACTTTAGCCAAAGCAAGCTAAGAAGTTGATTCCTGACTAAATTTCTATCCCATGCAACCAAAAAGTATCGATAGGAGCCTCTACAAAACAATCACAAAATCATGAAGATTCCTTCACATTAGATTGAGTTCCTCCTTTTTAGAAAGATTGTTTTTATGTATGAGTTTTAAGTAAGATTAAGATACTTTTGAAACATTTAAATATGAACAGTATTTAGAATTTGAATTAAGTAATAACCACTCTACTAAGGGGTAAGATTTACATCAACATATACCCTCCCTCCCTCCCTCCTTCCTTTCTTCCTTCCTTCCTCCCTGTCTTTCTTTCTTTCTTTCTCTTTTTAGTTACAGGTAATGCACTGTACTTATTTAAAGTGCACAAGTTGCTAGGGTGTAACATATGTATACACAGGTAAACTCATCACCACAATCAAGATAACGAACACATCCATCACCATCAAAAGTTTCTTCTTGGTCCTTTGTGATGCCTCCTACCCTCCTTTACCCTCTTCTCAGAACCAGGCAACCATTGATGTGCTTTCTGTCACTCTTAGTTTGTAATTTTATGAGTTTTATATAAAATGGCATCAGCTATTACTATTATGTATTCTTTTCATCTGTCTTCTTTCACTCACTGGAATTATTTTGAGATTCATCCATGTTGTTGCAAGTATCAATAATTAATTTCTTTTTATTATTGAGTAATATTCCATTGTGTGGGTATATCACAATTTGGTTAGCCAATCACCTGCTGGTGGGCAGTTGAGTTGTTTCTAGTCTTTGGCTATTACAAATAAAGCTACTATGAACATTCTTGTATGTGACATGATATTTTTGGGTAAATATGCAGGATTTTAATGACTGAATTATATGCCAGACATATGTCTAAAATTTTAAGAAACTGCTTAACTCTTTTCCAGAGTGTACTATTTTACATTCCTGTAAGTAGTGTATGAGAGTTCCAATCGCTCCACATTCTTACTGACACTTAGTATAATCAACCTTTTAAATTTTAGCCATTTAAATAATTAAATTTAAAATTTAATAAGTGTTATAATATAGTAATATTTCACCGCAGTTTAGTTTGCATTTCCATAAAGGCTAATGATGTGCTTTTGTGCTTATTTCCCATTCATATATTATCTTTGGAGAATGGCTGTTCAAATTTTGTGCTCAATATTGGGTTATTCATTTTCTTATTATTGTGTTTTGAGAGTTATTTATAATTCAGGATACATGCCATTATTAGATATGTTTTGTAAATATTTTCTTCCAGTCTATCTTTTGAAGAGCAGATGCTTTTAATTTTGATGAAGTCCAATTTCCATTATTTTTCTTTATAAATTGTGCTTTTGGTGTCATATCTAAGAAATATTGTCTAACTCAAGGCCATAAAATTTTTTCCCATGTTTTCTTCAGGAAGTTTTATAGTTTTAGTTTTTAAATTGTAGGTTTATGGTCAATTTTTTCATTGTGGTAAAATATACATGACACAGAATTTATCATTTTCCCCATTTGCAAGTGTACAATTCAGTAGTATAAAGTATACTCATATTGTTGTGCAACCGTCACCATTATCCATCTCCAGAACACTTTCATCATCCCAAACTAAAACTCTGTACCCATTATCCAACAATTCCTCATTACTCCTTACCCAAGTCCCTGCTAACCACTATTATGCTTTCTGTCTCTATGAATTTGACTATTGTAGATACTGCATATGTCTTAGTCTGTTCAGGCTGCTATACAAAATAACAAAGTAGCTTATAAACAACAGAAATTTGTTACTCACTGTTCTGGAGGCTGGTAAATCCAAGATTAAGGCAATGACAGATTTGGTACCTGGTGAGGGGCTGTTCCCTGGTTCATAAACACACCTTCTAGTTGTGTTCTCACATGGTAGAAGGAGCAAATGAGCTCCCCTGGGCCTTTTTTATAAGGGCACAAACTATTCATGAGAGCTTCACCCTCATGACCTGATCACCTCCCCAAAAGCCTCACCTCCTAATACCATTGACTTTGGGGTTAGCATTTTGACATATGAATTAGGGGGGCAAGGGACACATACATTCAGACCATGGCATCATATAAATTAAAACATACAATATTTGTCCTTTTCTTTTTGGTTTATTTCACTTAGCATATGTTTTCAAGGTTTGTCTGTGTCTTAGTGTGTATCAGAAGTTCATTCCTTTTTAAGGCTGAGGGCTATTACATTGTATGTATAGACCACATTTAGTTTATCATTCATCCATCTGTTGTGCATCTAAGGACATTAACATCAGAATGAAAAGACAACCCACAGAATGGGAGAAAATTTGCAAATCATATATCTTGTAAGTGGCTAATGTCATAGACCATTAAGCCATGCAAATGATGCTGCTATAAACATTGACGTACAAAATCTGTTTGCGTTCTTGTTTTTAATTATTTGAGGTATATACTAGAAGTGGAATTGCTGATATAAAGTAATTCTATGTTTAGTTTTTGAGGAACTGCCATATTGTTTTCCACAGTGGCTGCACTATTTTACATTCTCATCAGCAATGCACAAGAGTTCCGATTTCTCCACATCCTCACCAATACTTGTTAGTTTCCCTCTTTTTTTTGTATGGTAATCATCAGAATGGGTGTGAAGTGATATCTCATGGTTTTGGTTTGTATTTCCCTAACGATCAGTGATGTTCAGCATCTTTTCATGTACTTATTGGCCATCCATATATCTTCTTTGGTGACATGTATATTTAAGTCTTTTGGCCATTTTTAAGCAGATTTTTTTGTTTTTTGTTATTGAGTTGTAGGAGTACTTTATTTATTCTGGACATTAGCCACTTATAAGACACATGATTTGCAAATTTTCTCCCATTCTGTGGGTTGTCTTTTCATTCTGATATTAATGTCCTTAGATGCACAAGTTTTGAATTCTGATGAAGACTTCTATTTTTTCTTTTATTGCCTGTGCTTTTGGTGTCATATACAAGAAATCATTGCCAAATCCAATGTCATATAGCTTTCCTTCTGTTCTGTTTTAAGAGTTTTATAGTTTTAGCTTTTATGTTTATGTCTGATTAATTTTGAGTTACATTGATTTATTTTCAAATGTTAAACTAATCTTGCAATCCTGGATAAAATCCATTTGGCCATGATGTATTATTTATACAATGTTGGATTCTATTCACTAAATTTTTGTTAGGAAACTTTACATCTGTGTTCATGAGAAAATTTTCTCTATAGTTTTCTTTTGCTGTATATCTCTTTCTGGTTTGGGTATCAAGGTAATTATGGCCTCATGGAATGAGTTGAGAGGTACTCCATCCTCTTTAGTTTTTTGTGGAACTTTGAATAGAATTAGTATTATTTCCATTTAAGTGTTTGGTTTACCAATGAAGCCATCTGTACTTAGAGTTTTGTTTGTTTATTTGTTTTGTGGGAAAGGTTTTGACTACAAATTTAATTTTATTAATAGATAGAGGACAAATCAGGTTAATTTTTCTTTGAATTAATTTTAGGAGTTTGTACTTTTCATCAAAGTTGCTTAAGTTGAATTTATTGGCAAGCAGTTGTTCATAATATTCCTTTATTATCCTTTTAATATATGTAGAATCTGTGCTGATGTCACCTCTGTCATTCCTGATATTAGCAGTGTCTTCTGTCTCTCTCTCTCCCCCTCCACCCACCCCTTTCCCCTCCCATCCTTATCCCTACCTCTATCTATCTATTTCTATTTGTCTCTATCTCTCTCTCTCTTTTGCCCGATCGGTCTTGTTATACCAGCTTTTGGTTCCATGATTTGGTCTCTGTTTTTGTCTTTTTTATATTTCATTGATTTCTGCTCTGATCTCTATTATTTCTTTTTCCTTGCTTATTGACTCTTCTCTTCGTAGTTTCTTCAGATGAAAGCTGAGGCACTTGATTATTCTTTTTTGTTTGTTTTTCCTGAAGTTCTATGGGTTTGGCCTACTCACCTCTCTTTGTTCTACTTGCATACACCTACTTTATTAAATATATTCAATGTCAAAACTGGCTTTAGCAAAGAATGCAACATTTGCCTTTCCTTGTTTACCCAGAAATAACTCAAAATATTTTTTTCCATTTTGAATATTTTCTAGGAGTTTTCTTGGGTGAAGGAAGAGGAGAGGCTATAAACATACAAACATTGTCTAATAATCTAGAATTCTCAAAAACCTTCAAAATTTCTTTTTTGTCTATATATAGATTTCTATAAATTAAGGCAATCCTCTTAATCTCTTTTCTAACACTGTTTCTTAAATGGTTCTTAGACTTCTTTAAGTTGATTTTCTCATGATTTTGAATGAAACTTGTCAATACTTCACTACCTTTTATCTGTTCTCTCTTTCCTGGATGCCTGTTGTATCAGTTGCATATATAGAGTAGTTAGATTATCTGGGTTTATATGGCAGCTCTACCATTATTCATGGCAGGACCTTAACCTATTTAATTTTCTCATTTGTGTAGTGAAACTAATAATAATGTAGTGAGAATCATGTATAGAAGCTATTTAGTACACTGCCCGGCACAAAGTAAAAGTAAAAGTAAAGTAAAAGTAAAGTCTCAAAACAGTTTAATACCAAGTACTAGAAATGAACAAAAAGACTATTCAAATATTCAGAGATACAAGTATTTTGTACCTCAAAATCTGTTAAAGGAACTATTGTTTATATAAGCTCAGTTAAACAGTTCAAGTATGTCTACATATCTATTAAATAAGAATTTACTGAAAACTTTCTATCATACTTTTTTTTAGGTTTGTCAGACACAAGGCACAAACACACACACAAAGAGAGAGAAAGAGAGTGTGCAAAATTCACACTTTTTAATTTATTTTTTCTGTTTTTGTTTTCCTGCACTAGCTATAACCTCCAGTAAAATGTTGATTAAAAATGGTAATTTTATGCTTTCTTACCCAAGGGATTGCAGTTTTGGGGATTTGCATTTTGTAACTATCCTACATTACATAAAATATTTTTTTCTAAGGGTAAAATCACATTAATTTTTCTGAAATTTTAAAAATGTAAATACCAGAGCAACATATGTCCTATAGAAAAAAAGTTCTGATTTTATTACATCAGAAAATGAAAATATGTCCCTTGCTTTATAGTATATTTCTGGAATGTCTCTCATTGGAAGAACATGTACACAGGTGTATGTTCCAGTTATCTAATGCTACAGAATAGACCACTCCAAAACTTAGTAGTTTAAATAACAATTTATTGTGATTTTATCTTATAATTTTATAAGTCAGGAATTCAGCCAATGCATCTGTTTGTTCCATGAGTTCTGGAGCCTCAGTTGAGAGGACCTGCATGACTGGGGGCTGCAACTGGGAACTAAGCGGGGCATCCTCTGTTTCTCCACACAGTCTCTACAGGCAACCAGTGTAGACTTACTCATGATATGGCTGCCTCTGTGGTCCAAGAGAACAAACAAAAGGCTGCAGTCCTGTGAAAGGTGGGCTAAAAACTGGCATAGCCACTTCCACCATACTCTGTCATCGAAAAAGCCCCAGGTTCAAGAAGAAGAGAATCAGATCTCACCACTCAAAGAGTATCAAAAATTTACAGCCCTCTTCAATATACCACTGTGTATGTCAGTAGATACAAGTATTCATAGTCAACTCTTGATTCTAAGTAACATTTCATTTTCATATTTATTAAATTAAGATAAATTTCTTTCTTTTTTTTAGAGAGAAGGTCTCACTCTGTCACCCAGGCTAGAGTGCAGTGGCATGATCATAGCTCACTGCTGCTTTGAACTCCTGGGATCAAGAGATCTTCCTGCCTCAGACTCCTAAGTAGCGGGGACTATGGGTGTGCACCACCATGCCTGGCTGATTTTTTTTTAAATTTTTTGTAGAGATGGGGTCTTGTTGTGTTGCCCAGACTGGTCTTGAACTCCTAGACTCAAGGGATCCTCCCACCTTAGCCTTCTAAAGTGCTGGTACAGGAGTGAGCCACTACACTCAGCATGAATTAAGGTACATTTTTCTTACCTATCTGACCATCACCATTTTGGGTTAAAAGTTTCATTGTTGGTTAATCATAAAATTGATCCATGCAAATTGTTGGAAATTTGAAAAACATAGCAAAAATTGAAGAAGAAAAATTTACCCATAATCCACCCAGAGGAAGCCACTCTTAAGAGTTTGTAAAGTTCTTGCGAGTGTTTTAGTTTCTTTTTAAGGTTTTTTTATTGTTATAATAGAGACAAATGTTGAAATTTTGAAGCTAAAAAAATTTTTAAAAAGTACACTTCAGGCCTAACCTTTTTTATTTCATACCTAACCTTTTATTATTAGTCTTCCTAACCTTTTTACTACACTTACACTACTGTACATAGTTGAAATAATATATAATATTTATATTATGCTTTTATTTGTAGTATTTCCAAATATTTTTTCTCCTAACTGAAATAAGGTTAAACTCTCCCACTTACCAAACACGTGTGAGAGCTCACAGATCAGCCAGTCACCTCAGTTGTTAGGGCACCTACATTCTAGTGATGGAAGACAGATAATAAACAAATAAATAGATGGGAACATAGAAGAAGTGACAATTGCTGTGACAAAACTAGACAGGGCACCGGGACGGGAACTGGCTGCCTTGGCCGAGTGGTCAGGAAGACTGTGGCTCAAGAGATGCTCTACGTGTTGTGATCTGCACGACACGGAGCCTGCAGTGGGGAGACTTAGGAAAAGGGCATCCCAGGCAGATGGGGCGGACGGACAGGCCCCAAGGCCTTCATGACCTGGGTCTGTTTGAGGAGCAGACACAAGGCTGTCATGGCTGTGTTAGCGAGACGCGGGCAGAGAAAGTACGGAATGGGCCGTGTAAACAAACGGGACACTAGGTAAGAAAACACATTACAAGTTAAGGGCAGCCGTACGTGTCACAGAATGTTAGCATAAGAAAAGTGAGACATTAGGAGAGAAATGACGAGAACAAGCAACGTAAACAATGGGATGCTGAGTGAGGAACAGACTGTAATCGTAACAAGATGAGGGTAGCTACAACTGTCACAAGAAACACAACAGAAACAGCACAGGGCACATTACGCATTACAGTTCCCCGCCGCCCACCCCCAGTGCGCTTTGGACACCACAACACATCTGGGCCTGACTGTGTAAGGTGAAAACCTCAGCCAAGGGCAGGAAGGAGACAACATCCCTATTGGTCAAGAAAAGAAGAAGAGACAACGTCATGAAGGAGGAGAAACCAGACAAGAGAAGAAGGAAGAACAGAGAGACCCCAGTGCCCCTGTGCGCGGGACGTGTGCCCCTCCTACCCTTTTAAGAGGGAACTTGCGTTTTAATAAACTTTGCTGCTTGCTGCTTTAAAACTGTCTCTTGCTTTCATTCTTCGACGTCGAGAAGACAAGGACGGAGGAGTTCAACAGCCAGTAACAGTTGCAACATGCTGATGAAAGGGAAGCAACGCGTGCCTTGTGGCCGGAAAGGCAGGAAAAGCCAAAACCACATAGGACCTTAGCGGCAGGACAAAGAGGCTTGGGATTTTATCACAAGTGCCATAGGGAGCCCGGGAGGATTTTAAACAAAACTATGATATAACCAGATTTATTTTTTAAAAACATTACTCTGGTTGCTAAATGAAGAATGAAATGTAGGATGACCACTGTGGAAGGAGAGAGACTACTTTCAAGACTGCAGTAGCGGCCTAGCCAAGAGCTGCTGGGTCTTGGCAACAAGGGTTTAGAAAAAGTAGGTATATACTTCAAGAACGGCTGGAAAGTTGACAGCACTTCCCGATGCAGTGGATTTGGCAAGGGCAGGAGAGAAGGAACTTAAATATAATACTTATGAAAGCTAGGTTAGCTATAGCGTATTTCAATTCTAAATCAATTTTCTGTGCATAAAGTGTTTCTATTAATATTTTTCCCAGAGTATTATGAATACTAAAGGAACATATTTTAATACCAGCTATGTTTAAGGTTCACATCCTATCATTACTGATGTTTTTAAATGAATTCAACTTCAACTGCTCTATTGAATAAACCAGAAAAGATAATGGCTTATGGATGAAAGGACTGTCAGTAAGGATACTCACATGATATAAATCAGGTTATATCATAATTAAACTATCACTACCACATAGTATTAAAATATATTAATTTTTTAAAGAGAAAGAGTCTAGACTTGGTAAATTGTGACAAATTACAAGTGACTAAAGTAATAATATTTATATTTCACTATTATGTGGGAAAAAAGAGTCAACAATGCTTCTCATTATAAAGACCTCCATTATTTTTTACCTTTTGCTAGCAGCTAAAGGCTTATAATCATTAAGCAGGAGTTGCAGCTTAATCTAAAAAAAAAACATGGTTTTTTGTATGAAGCATAGGGACCTGTGCTCTGTTGCTCGATTTTTGATTTTTCTTTCCAGTGTGGAATCTGTTAACTAAAGATCTATGATTTAGAAAATAAGTTCAAAAATCAGTTATTCTATGAGCAATCAGCACCCTTTCTCACCACTCCCCAGCAATCTGCAAGGGTTCAACACCTGTTGTTAATTGCTAGGTGTTCATACAATTGCTAATGAATCATAATCAAAAAGTCAATCATTATGCATCCCATTGCAAGAGTCAGTGAAAGCAGGTAGTAAATGATTTTCGTTGGTCTTCTCAGCCGCAGAGACAAGGAGAAACAACAAAATAACAAAAGTAAAATGTTGATCTAAATGGCTTCTTTGAACTCTAATGGAAACCTTCTCTGAAGAGATATTTAACTTTGCAACCTTACCTAAATTTGGGAGTATATTAACCTGCCCCCCAAACCTGAAATTCTATAATTAGAGTCTGATTTGATGAAGTAAATGGTTTTCAAATAATCATGGACTCAGTTTTATTTTGATTTTTAAGATCCAAGTAAAAACAGAGACAGTATTCATTGAGTACCTTAGAAATGTGACAAAACTGGGTATGTAGTTGGGTGTGGTAGCATGTGCCTGTAGTCTTAGCTACTTGGAAGGCTGAGCCAGGAGGCTAAGCCAGGAGGATGGCTTGAGCCCAGGAGTTTGAGGTTGCAGTGAGCTATGATTGCACCACTGAACTCTACCCTGAGCAACACAGCAAGATCCCATCTCAAAATAAAAAACAAAACAAAAATACAAAAAAACCTGAGTATGAATTATGGCTCTACTAGGAATAACATTGTGAACTTGATATTGTCAATAACCCTGTTTTATCCCTTGCAAAATTAAAATAATAATGAAATCATCCTTATATATGTGGTACAGATAAAATTTAACAGTTTATTTCAGCTGCTCAGCACAATACTCTAAGTTCTGCTTCCCTTTGGGTTGGCACCGTTGTCAATCACCATTGTTTGCCTCATGGTGGCAAAATGTCTGCCAGCATCTCAAGGCTTACATTTTAGCCTGTCAGAATCCCATTGAAAAATAACAATGACTCTTCCCTGATGTCTCCATCAGAGGTCCTAGAATGCATCCCAAATGCATGAATTGAGTCATTGCAGCCCAGAAACCCTATGTTTTGATTGAGCAGGACGGGACCACATGCTCACCCATCCTTCCATTTGGGAAAGGAGTCCATAGCCTCCCAAAACACATGGACTGGGGAGGGAGAGGAGTTGTTTCCACAGAGAATCACAGGTGTTTGCCATAGAGTCTAAATTCTACAACTCTAACTCTCTATTTCCTAACTATGCATGTTACCTTGAAGAAGTTTCTAAAGTTCTCTGTGTATTAGGATTCTCAGTTATAAAATAGATAAAATAACCCCTATCTTGTAAAGTTGTTGTAAAATTTTAAATGAAATTACATATGTATGTATGAAACAAGCCTAACTCAAGCTGGCCACTTGGTAGGTACTAAGTGCATGTTATTTCTCTTTGTCCCTGTTCTCTCAGGAATGATGCAAAGTAGAGATAGTATGTATTGATGCTGGAAGACAGCTATAATGTCTTCACTATTTTTTTATTCTATTTTAGGTTCCAAGCCACCCACTTTTGTTTCCCCTAATATTTCTTGGTTTTGAGCTAGTTTGTCATCCTGGTTACTTTAACCTTTCATCATCCTACCTGAAATGTAGCACCCAGATCGGAACACAATATTGTAGGTATGATCTGTCCAGCATGAAGCTGACTGTAATCTCCCTTGAGCTGGAAACACTTTCATTACGACACCTGAGATTTTCATGACAAGTGGTACAACACTTTACTCCCTTTACTCCCTGGAGTATTGATATTTGAACCAATCAATACCCCAGACCTTCTCTACAAATAAACTTACTGGCAAACTATGTCTCTCTGACCCATGCCTGTGAAATTGCCCTTTAAAGCATATGCTTAAAACTTTATTCTTATTTGATAGACTTTGACAACTATTTATGCTTGTCAGCATCTTTTTAGGTATGGATAAACCACTCATTAAAGCTTCACAGCATACACAAATTTGACCAGTGTTTCTGGGTTTCTTTATTTTCAGTGAGAACAAAATCGGGATACAGCAGGCAATGGAGTCCTTCAGTACAACACATTTTTACCTCTAAATTGGCAGTGCGTTGCATCCTAGTCATGCAATCAATACTGTAGTCTACTCACATAATATTGTCCAACCCACCTGTATATATCTCCTTCATAAAGGTTTGTGGTAATTAAGGTAAGTACAGAAAGCTCTACTCAGTTGCTGCATACATACAATTTTGTTAATTTTATCATTTAAAAAGCATTGCCTTATGCCTTTGTTTGTTGCCATTTTCTCTTATTTCCTTCATGATAGGAGCTTCTTTATGTAGGAATTCACAATGGATAATCCAAGCACCTAGCATCTAGCCTGTGGAAACACAGGCACATCCAAGCAACTAACGTCAGAAAATAAAGGTTATGACCGCTAAGATAGAATATCAGATTGTTTTCAGATGAAATCAATAAAAATCAGATTTAGACAAGAAGGCTGAAGACCAGACTGAAGAGATTTTCAGTGAGGGATGTTAATTGGTTCTCTTCCCAATGAAGCAACCTCCTGGTCTCATTGTTCCTAGAGAACAAAAGGTCACTTATCAAATCTGCCCCCTCCCCAAATAAAGTAGGTTAACTCATTTTTGCAACATATTGCAACCCAAAGAACTCACACTGGCAGACTCTCCAGAATGGTGGTACCTTCAACTGTTGAAGCTGTTGGGCACAAGGACATGGCACATGGCCCCAAAGATCCCCATAAGTGACACAGAGCAGTGAAGGCAGCGACACTCTCACTGTGTGAGCACAGGGAACCTGCTCTAGGAACTCCCTGGAATATCAGACAGGGAGGACCAGCTGGACACAGGGCTTGGTCCCTGCTGTTGTAAGGGTGAGGGAGATGCCACAGAAACTGAGCATGGCTAATAACATGATCTTATTTGTATCTCTTGCCTACGGAGGACTTGGAGAATTTTGGGAATAGATATATGTAATATAACCAAAATACTAACAGTGATTAAGACTATGGACATTTATGGGCATCCTTCACACTCATTATTGTGCGTAATGAGTAGTTTTACTATTTCATTTACCATTATCTATACTCTTTTAAAACTTCCTCTAACAAGCAGGATTTTTTAATCATAGAAAATAATCATAAAATTAAATATATGATTTACAAAAATAGGGCAGGATTTACAAGAAAATAACATGCTTCGTTATTTTACATGCTTCTTTAGCAACCTGCCTGTGCAATAGGCAGAATGGTTTGGTCTTGAAAATGCTCAGCGCAAAAGAAACAAATTCTTGAAGCAAAGCTGGAAATAGAGTGTTTTGTTTTAAAGAAGAAGAGGAGGAGGAGGAGGAAGAGGAAGAGGAAGAAGAAGAAAGAGGAAGGAAGGAGAGAAAGAGAAGAAAAAAGAAAGAAGAGGAAAAGGAGGAGGAGGAAGAACAGGAAGAGAAGAAGGAGCGGGGGAGAAGGTGGAAAGAAGGAGGAAAAGCTAATAAACACACTAAGACGTCATTGTCCCATGGCCGAACGCATTGTTTTATTCCCTCCCAGACATCTGCTTGTAGCCATGGGCATGGAATAACTTTTCAACACATACTATGAGACAACTGCTACTGTATACATGCACAAGTGTAATTGCAGCAATACAAACAGTGGGGACTTTTTGTAACTAAAAGTCACACTGGAGTCTTGCCTGTGTGGGAGATTCTATGAGAATTATAAAAGTGATTACCCAAAAATAATTTCTATCTCTGTGACTGCTAATTCCCCAAAACTGGTTCTGAACTCTGTGCAAAGCAGCAAATTGTAGAACAGTCCCAATGAGTCACTAAGTCAAAGGCAATTTACATAGCAGCTGTCCCATCCAGGAATAACATGTTTCAGAATTAGAGGGTTAGCTAGAAAAAAGATACATAGAAAAGATAATAGAGTGGGCTTCACGGTACAGGCAGAAAAAGATTTCTCATGCAGAGATTAGGTATAGATATATAGATATATAGAAGTAAAAAAGTTTATTTTATCTTTTAGGAGGAGAGAGAGAATGAGAGAGAGAGAGAGGAAAGAGAGGGAGAGCAGGGATACTGGGTGGCATCCCAAAGAAAGAGAAGGGGGGCGCCAGACCTGAGGCCAAGTGGCTTGCTGATTTTATGGGGACAAAGAGAGAGAAAAAAAAAATAGTGATTGTTGTCAGTTGAGACGGAAGCGGCTATGGAGTAATTAGCAGGAGGCAGCTGCGAGATGTCAGGTTGTCCATCTTTCTTGTTTTCTCTGTTCCTGGAGACTTGGTTATCTCTGAAATGTAGTCAGGCTTATTGCAGGGGATGTGATTTTTGCCCCTGAGATATGGTTTTGGGCAGGAAACTAAGGCCTGGAGTTTGTCCCCCTGCTGTCCATCCAGGGGCTTCTCAGGAACACCTGGAGGCTGTAAAACAAATTCTAAAATCAGTTTCTGGCACGTGTAAAGAGAAAGAGTTACATTCCCTTTTTGTCTGTTGGGCTCCTTTTAGATGTTGTAAAAGGGGAAACCCAGGAGGGTGCCTGCCAGCAGAGAGAGCAGAGAGAGAGTTCATAGGATTGATCATTAACTGTTATTAAGAAATTGTGAGATTAGATATTTTCCTTTTATTTCAGCAAAACCACTCCTTTCAGGACCCAAGTGGAAACAAGTGTTTAAATGGATGCTAGGGGAAAAGCAAGCAGTATCAGAGACATGTAGGCATTTCAAGTTTTTTCATCCTAGATTGCAGTCAAATACAAAGCACATGTTGTAACCAGTATAAATTAATGCTAATTTAAAGGAATGAAGACTTTTAAAATGATAATAAAGATTTTGTATTTCTCCCTTCTATATCTGTCCTCTGGAGAAGGAATTACCCAAACACTCCAAAATAAGGACGTACTAATCATTGAAAACACATTTGTTCTTCCTTACAGTTTCCAAGTTAGTTTGATAGACATTGTGGGAGATTTGGAGGAATAAGACAGACTTTATATGTGCATAAAAGTTGTAACTCAAGATTCATTATAACTGACCATTAATAATTCAAAGAACTATAGGCATTCAAAAGGAGAGCTGTTTTTAGTTAAAATACCTTATGAGATAGAGTTGACGATGGAAGACCAAAGGCGCCACCAACCAGACAAACATAGATCGTTCGATGAGCGTCTGAAGGAAGGGTGCCTGTACCTACAGGAGACTCCACAGGAAGAGGTTGTGGAGCAGAACGGGAAGGAGAAAGGCATCAGTGGGGATTAAGCCGAGACAGGCTCGGAGACCAGCAAGAAGGGTAGGTGGATTGGCTAACACCCCTCTCCCTCACATCTTGGACTGTTGGTGGGCTCCCGAGCTGCTGGAGAGACCTTCTGCCAAAGCAAGCTCAGAGAATGTTGCCACCACTGAGTGGAGAGCTTCTTACAGACAGGGCACCAGGCTCTCACCACCACCCCCACTGGGGCACCTCCCACCCCACAGACCCGAGCCAGACAGCAGGTGCCATATTGCTTCTCTACCCACCAGCTGTCTTTGCCCACCCCAGGGGGTCTCAACCCCTCAGGTTCCATCTTGCTCATCCCCACACAGACATTTCCCAACTCCAGCCCAGACTGTAGGAGCCACAGGGGTCCAGTGGGTCCCTGGTGATCCAGAGCCCTATCATTCTGGGCGGACTGCCTCCCAGAGAAAGGGTTGGAGATGACCAGAGGGTGGACTTTTCTCCAACTAGACTCTTTTTCACCCCTTCCCCTCCCCCACCCATGGCTGTCGAGAGAGATAATTGAATCACCACACAGAGGTTTCCACAGGGAATGGGGCTCAGACCTTTCCTTTTGGGGTCCTGCAGCAGACTGAAGGGTGCTCAGACTGTGAGCACCTGCCTGCCTGCTGGCCCTCCCTGGTGCTGCTTGCCCAGCAACTCCAGCACAGTGGGACAAACCTCGAGATGAAGAGACATTGAATAAGCTTGGGCACCCCGTGAGAGAGACTCGGGACCAGTATCCTTCTCCCTGGCATGGTCAGGGTTTGATCTCTGGGGCCTGGGGAACAGACCCACAGTCCAGATCCTGTACACCCAGGTCTTGATTGCATTGCCCAGGGGCACAGAGGGGATATTTGTGAATTAGTCTGTCAAGGTATGGGTGCCTTCAGGGGCTAAACAGGGGTGAGAGTGCAGAGTGGGTCCTAGCTGCAGTGTGCTCATGGGGCACCCCTCCTCCCACAGGAGGGTAGCACGCCCAGCTCAGGCTGGGATACAGGGCAGGGAACCTCCCAGCCCGCATCACAGTCCTGGGGGAGCTCAGCTGTCTTGAGGTCCTTCCTGCCGGCAGAGGCCCAGAAGAAACCGTGGAATAGGGAGGGTGGAAAGGAACAAAACCTGCTCCAGATGGCCACACTGCAAGTCTCAGACAACCCTGCCTCCACAGGCAGACTTTTCGCCTGAGTGGGGCCACTTCAGCCCCTCCCTGGCAGCTTTGCCCAGAGGCAGGGAACAGACCTTTGACCCATGCTAAAAGCATTTGTGGAGATTGAGGGCAGCTCACCCAACCCAGCCACAGCCAGCCTCAATCCCCCACCCATCCCTGCTGAGGTGGAGAATAAGAACACACCTGGAAGTTCCAGGGCCCCACCCACCACCTGGGGCATTCAAGTGCTTCTCCTGAGGAACTAGAGCTGGCCACAGGACCCAAAAACAACACTGTAGCTTGTTCCTCCCAGCAAGCACCAGCTACTGACAGGGAGGTCAATTTGCAGCATTTACTGACTCATCACACAGGGTATGGCCGATTCTCACCCACAAGCACCACCTACTAGCTCAGAGATTAAACTGGGTGAGGCATTATCTAAACAAAAGAAAATCCAAAGGTAAGAAGCAATAGCTGCTCCAGATGAAACGGAATCAGTAAAAGAACTCTGGAATTATGAAGAATCAAAGTGAAAGGACACCCGTAAAAGGGAACACCAGCTGTCTAGCAATGCATACCAACCAAAATCAGAACATTGAAATGACAGACGATGCACTTCAAGCATTGATTGTAAGGAAGCTCAATGAAATGCAAGACAAAATGGAAACCCAACACAAATAAGCCACAAAAAGAATGCAGGAAATGAATGAAAAATTCACTAAAGAAATTGAAATATTAAAGAAAAATCAAACAGAACTTCTGGAAATGAAAAATTCATTCAAGGAATTACAAAACACAGTGGAAAGCCTTAAGAATAGGTTAGATCAAGCAGAAGAAAGAATCTCAGAGCTTGAAGACAACACCTTTCAATTCAACAAGTCAGTCACAGAGATAGAGCAGAGAAATAAGAGAAAAGAGAAAAGCCTACAAGAAATATGGGATTATGTGAAAAGTCCTAACATAAGAATCATAGGCATCCCTGAGGGTGAAGAAGAAAATACACAAGGGTTGGATAATCTATTTGAGGGAATAATTGAGGAAAATGTCCCTGGCCTTGCTAGAAATCTAGATATCCAGGTACAAGAAGCTCAAAGGACACATGGGAGATTCACCACAAAGAGGAAAACACCATGACACATAGTCATCAGACTGGCCAAAATAAACATGAAAGAGGCCCTCCTACAAGCTGTAAGGGAAAAGCATCAGATAACTTACAAAGGAAAACCCATCAGACTGACAACAGACTTCTAATCTGAGACCTTACAAGCTAGAAGGGACTGGGACCCCATTCTCAGTCTTCTCAAACAGAATAATGCCCAGCATAGATTTTGTATCATGCAAAACTAAGTTTCACATATGAGGGGGAAATAAAATATTTCTCAGACAAGCAAACACTGAGGGAATTTGTCAAAACAAGACCTGTCCTGCAGGAAGTGCTCAGAACTGCATTACACATGGATCAGCACAATAGACACAATGATTTTTGTATGTAAAAGGTCAAAGGCCAGATACCACAATGGCTCAAGAAATAAAACAAATCAACAAAGTTCTACTCAACAGGATGAACAGAAATCCGTCCCACTTATCAATTCCTTCAATTATTGTGAATGGCTTGCACTGCCCACTGAAGAGACATAGGCTGGCTGAATGGATAAATATACATAAGCCAAATATCTGCTGTCTTCAGGAAATACATCTAACCCACAAGGACTCATTCAGACTCAAGGTGAAGGGATGGAAAACAATATTCCACACAAATGGAAACCAAAAGAAAGCTTGTGTAGCAGTTCTTATATCAGATAACTGAGTCTTCAAATCAACAAAAGTAGTGAAAGACAAAGATGGTCACTCTATAATGGTAAAGGGAACAATTCAACAAGAAGACATAACAATTCTAAATATCTATGCACCCAACACAGATGCTCCCAGATTCATAAAGCAAACCCTACTCAATCTAAACAAAATGATAAACAACAGCCCTGTAATAGCTGGGGACTTCAACACCCCACTGATGGAACAAGACAGATCTTCCAAACAGAAAATTAACAAAGAAACAAAGGACTTACACAGAACTCTAGAACAAATGGGCCTAACAGACATTTACAGAACATTCTACCCAAAAACCACTGAATATACATTCTTCTCATAAGCTCGTGGTACATTCTCTAAGACTGACCACATACAAGGCCACAAAACATATCTCAAGAAACTTTTAAAAAATACTAATTATACCATGCATCTTCTCAGACCACAGTGGAATAAAATTAGAAATCATCTCCAACAGAAACACTCATCTCTACACAAAGTCATGGAAACTAAATAACCTACTGCTGAATGATTATTGGGTCAAGGAGGAAATTAAGATGGAAATCAAAATATTCTTTGAACTAAATGGCAAAGGGGACCCAAGTTACCAAAATCTGTGGGTAATAGCTAAAGCAGTCCTGAGAGGAAAATTGTAGTCTTAAATGCCTGCATCCAAAAGATAGAAAGATCACAAATAAACAATATAGTGAATCAACTCATAGAACTGGAAAAAGAAGAGCAAAGCAACCCCAAACCCAGTAGAAGAAAAGAAATAACCAAGATCAGAGCAGAACTAAATGGAACTGATAACAAAAGAGCCATACAAAAGATTAATGAAACAAAAAGCTGGTTCTTTGAAAAGATAAACAAAATTGACATGCCTCTCACAAGATTCACCAGAAGCAGAAAAGAAAGAACTCTAATACACTCAATCAGGAATGAAAAAGGAGAAATTATAACTGTTACCACAGAAATACAAATTATTATCTCTGAATACTATAAAAATCTCTATGCACATAAACTTGAAAACATGGAGGAAATGGGCAAATTCTTAGAAACACACAGCCTCCCTGGGCTCCATCAGGAAGAAATAGATCTCCTAAACAGATCAATATCAAATACCAAAATTAAAGCAGCAATAAAAAACCTCCCTAAAAAAAAAAGTCCCGGACTAGATGGTTTCACACCCAAATTCTACCAGACCTACAAAGATGATCTGGTGCCTATGCTGCAGAAATTTATTCCACAACATTAAGAAGGAAGGAGTCCTCCCCAACATGTTTTATGAAGCCAACATCACCCTAATACCAAAATCAGGAAAGGACTCAACAAAAAAAGAAAACTACAGGCCAGTATATCTTATGAATATAGATGCAAAAATTCTCAATAAAATCCTAGCATATCGAATTTAGCTGCTCATCAAAAAAATAATCCATCACAACCAAGAGGGCTTCATCCCAGAGATGCAGGGATGGTTCAACATATGCAAGTCTATAACTGTAATTCACCACATAAACAGAAGTAAAAACAAAGACCATAGGATCCTCTCAATAAATGCAGAAAAAAGCATTCAAAAATATTCAGCACCCTTTTATGATAAGAACACTTAACAAAATAGGCATACATGGGACTTACTTCAACATGATAAAAGCCATATATGATAAACCCACAGCCAACATCATACTGAACAGGGAAACATTGAAAGAATTTCTGCTTAGTACTCAAACCAGAAAAGGTTGCCCTCGAACACATTGAATAGGTTGTCTTATTCAACATAGTGCTGGAAGTCCTAGCCAGAGCAAGCAGACAAGAGAAGGAAATTAAGGGCATCTAAATGGGAGCAGAAGAGGTCAAACTATCATCCTTTGCTGATGATATGATCTTATATCTAGAAAACCCCAAAGATTCTGCCAAGAGACTACTGGAATTGATAATTAAGTTCAGCAAAGTCTCAGGTTACAAAATCAATATACGTAAATCAGCAGCATTCATATATGCCAACAACAATCAAACTGAGAACCAAATCACAGACTCAATACCTTTCACAATAGCAACAAAAAAAATAAAATACCTAGGAATATATTTAACCAAGGAGGTGAAATACCTCTACAGGGAGAACTGTGAAACACTAAGGAAAGAAATAGCAGAGGGGATAACATACTCATAGATCGGCAGAATCAACATTGTTAAAATGTCTATACTACCCAATGTGATCCACAGATTCAATGCATTCCCTATCAATATACCAAAATTATTTTTTGCAGATCTAAAAAAATAATTCTATGCTTCATATGGAACCAGAGAAGACCCCGTATAGCTAAAGCAACCTCAAACAAAAAGAACAAATTAGGAGGCATCAATTTACCAGACTTCAAGCTATACTACAAGGCTATAGTAACCAAAACAGCATGATACTGGCACAAGAACAAAGACATAGATCAAAGGAACAGGACTGAGAACCCAGATATAAAACAACCCTCATATAGCCATCTGATTTTTGGCAAAGCAGACAAAAACATTCCCTGGGGAAAACAATCCCTATTCAATAAACGGTGCTGGGAAAATTGGATAGCCACATGTAGAAGACTGAAAGAGGATCCGCACCTCTCACCTCTCACAAAAATCAATGCACGATGGATAACAGACTTAAAACAAAGGCAGGAAACCATAAGAATTCTAGAAGAAAACATTGGAACAACTCTTATAGACATCGGCGTAAGAAGACCCCAAAGGCAAACACAGCATCAACAAAAATAAATAAATGGAACCTGATCAAATTAAAAAGCTTCTGCACAGCCAAAGAAACTATCACTACAGCAAATAGACAACCTACAGAATGGGAGAAAATATTTGCATGCTATACATCTGATAACAGGCTGATAACTAGAATCTATATAGAACCCTGGAAAATCAGAAGAAAAAATCAAACAACCCCATTAAAAAGTGGGCAAAGAACATGAACAGAAACTTTTCAAAAGAAGATAGACTAATGGCCAAGAAACGTATGAAAAAATGCTCAACATCTCTAATCATCAGGGAAATGCAAATCAAAACCACAATGAGGTATCACATAACTCCAGTGAAAATGGTTTTTATCAAAGAGTCTCAAAACCACAAATGTTGGCATGGATGTGGAGAGATAGGATCACTCATACACTCCTGGTGGGACTGCAAACTAGTACAACCTCTCTGGGAAGTAATATGGAGGTACCTGAGAGAACTAAAAGTAGAACTACCATTTGATACAGCAATCCCCCTACTGGGCATCTACCCAAAGGAAAATACAATAAAGACATCTGTACTCGAATGTTTATAACAGCATAATTCACAATTGCAAAGATGTGGAAACAACCCAAGTGCCCATCAATCCATGAGTGGATTAATAAAATGTGGTATATATATACCATGGAGTACTACTCAACCACAAAAAACAATGGTGAACTAATACCTCTTGTATCATCCTGGATGGAGCTGGAGCCCATCCTCCTAAGTGAAGTATCACAAGAATGGAAAAACAAGCACCACATATACTCATCATCAAATTGGTACTAATTGATCAACACTTATGTGCACATATGAAAGTAACATTCATCAGGTATCGGGCAGGTGTGGGGACAGGAGGGGATGGGTATATTCACACCTAATGGGTGCAGTGTGCACTGTCTCAGGGAGGTGTATGCTTGTAGCTCTGACTCAGGAGGTGCAAAGGCAATATATGTAACCTAAACGTTTGTACCCCCGTGATATTCTGAAATAAAAAAAGAAAAGATACATCATTAGAAAAATACCTTATGGAAAACGTAGCACTGGGGCTAGGCCTTAGGCAATAGGTAGGACTTGAATGTAACAGAGGGAATGGCCTGAAAAAGAAAAAAAACAGCAAAAGATGTTTTCTGTCTCCTTAAAACTTCCCCCACTCTTTTTGAGAACTGAAGCCTGAATCCCTGCCTCAGGCAGGTGGTCTGGAGGAGCCTGGAAAATCAGCCATCCAGGCCCTGGCACCTGAATAGAAGTTTAGAACGTTTGATGTTAAACAGTGGGTCATTTTTGGTTTTTAAGGAAAGGAGTCTGGAATCAAAATGTTGATCTAGGGAAGTTAATTTGGCAGCAGGGTAACGATGAATTGAAGAGGAGAACACTTAGAAGTAATGTGACTCCTTAAGAAGCTACTGAAACACTAGAAAGAGGAGTTAAGAAGACTCAACTAGAACTGAGTATCAAGAATGGATGGGGGAATACGAGGTATAAGGAATGACTGAAGAGTATTTGCTAAATAGATTATGCACTGAAAATGAGAAAATATGAGAAGAGACACTGAAGGCCTAAATTTTTTGGAGTGATGTAAGAGCTCATCAGATAAATGACAATTCCTAGAGAAAACGTGAGGGCAGATGGGATACGAGAACTGAGGGAAGACTTTGAGGGAGGTGGGAAGGCTGAGGTCAAGTTAATGGTGAAGAAGCCAGAAAAACAGAAACGTCATAGTCGTGGATTCCAGGAGAAGGCAAAAGTCAAGAGGCAGGTAGTCAATAAACACTCATGGTATAGAGAAGCCAAGGACAAATAAAGAAGAACCAAGACATTGGATGTCATGAATAGACGATTACTGCTAACTGTTGAGGAAAGAATTTTGTGTGGACTGTGCCTTGGGAGGAGGGTAAAACCCAGGACTCCATGCAACTCTTGCCAAGCCAGTGTGGGTTCTGAGGCTGCCAAAGTGATTATGGACAAGGTCCTGTGAGAGGAAAGGGGAATACACTGAAGAGAAGAGATTTCAGAGCCTAAAATGCAGCTAAGCACAGCTAACAACATGGAAAATGGGCCACAGAGACTAGGAGTAAACATCTAGCAGAGATCAAGGGAGATGTTGATGGGGAAGAGGTCAATTTTGCAAAATTCAGATTCCAGCTACAGTATTTCTTTTGCATTGGTTGGGTGCTTTCATTCTGGAATATGAGTTTGGCCCACAGCTGACACGTTTGAGTAAAGTAAATAGGTGGGTGGAAAAGCCTGGATGCTAAATGTCAGGCTAGGTAGGCTAGGGAGTGAGAGAGTGTAAACAGTACATACAGGCTACAGTTTTGTGAAGTTTGAGAGTAAAAGAGGGGGAAAAAAGTAAATAATTTGCAATGGCCAAGGAATTTTTTTAAGGCAACATTTTTCAGGATGGTTTTGTTTCATTGTACGTTTTTTTAGGGCAGTCAAAACTGCCCATTTAAAAAGAGGAAAGATCTAGTTGAAAGGAAACTATTAGCTTCCTCAACAAGAGAGGAAATTAATTTATGAAACAAAATTCAGAGGCGGTTAATCAAAAAAAGGGTACAATCTAGCGCAGGTAGAAGAAATAGACTTAAAAAAGAAAAAGGATTTAAAAATAAAGAAAATTACCAAAATGTTCTTAGTGGGTAAGAATAAAAACGAGAGGCTGAGAGTAAAGAAGTTCAATTAGTCAGTGTCAGGCAGCCTCACTCTTCTCAATGAAACTGGATTTTACGTCTTTCGCTAAGATTAATAAGACACAGGGGTAGAATTCTTGGCTTGAGGTTAATGGTAAACATGAGGAACAACTTGTGAGGAAACAAAAATGATGTGAGATGAACAAAATGAAATGGAGAACAGCAAGGTGAAGTGAGGTAGCATGAATTTGAGTGGATGCAGCCAAAAACCTATTGCAGTTTTTGCCTACAGTGCTTGGCAACCCAGGAATAGAAAATTAGATGGTACCTGTGTCCCAGGACCCAGACAACACAGGTTCATTTCATTTCACGCCTTTTTCATGTTTAATTCTTCTGGATACACAATTTGACTCCCTTATATTTGAACTTTTTAGTCTTCATAACTGTAGTCACGTCATCTTTCTTTTGTTCTCCCTTTTATATTAATGTGCTGAGGTTTTATTTTTGCCCAAAAAAAGTGTCTGGCTCAAGAAAACATATGATTATAGTGTAAACAAAATAGGCCTCCAGAGAGGGAGGGGCTCTCTTTCTATGACCAGTAACTTGTAGGGGAGAAAACAAAATCTCTTTTCTTTCCCTTTTAAGTTCTTATTTGAGATATTCTCCTGAAAACAAAATTCAGATTAACAAAAGAAAAATAAGCAGAAGTTTATTAATGAATGCTGTCATCACACAAGAGAGGCCTCAGTTCAAAAGTATTTCTCTCTCAAGGCAGTGGCTTGGAGGCCTTGCTTAAATAACATTTTAACAAGTGCCATAAGTCCCATGTAGTGACAGGTCAAAGGAGAGAGCTGTTTTAATCCTTTAAAAGGCAGGAAAATGTGGGAAGATAGTAAAATCTGTTCCCAGATTACCCTGGTGCCTGCTGGTGCCTTTTCTGGGCCAACAAGCAAGTGCTGTCTCCAATGAGGAAGGACTTATGTCCTGCCATCAGGCAAGTCAAGGCTGAGGAAGAGTGTTCCCCTGTGTTTTCAGTGTCTTTAACTTAACAATCCTCAACATTTTGGGGAGGAATATTTTGGCTTCCTTCAAGCTCAAGGGCAGATAAGGCCTAGTGGGGCTGAGCAAAGCTGATTGTCAGCCACTTATCTGAACTTCTGGGCAAAGTCTCCAGGCACTGGGGAAAGACCGTGCAGAGTTGGGTTTAACATACCAGTTATCGAGTAGAAACTTATCCTTTTTAGTTAGGGGAGGTCAACTTTGAACTTTTCATAACATTGCTTTCAGGAATTTCATCTACACAATTCATATAGTTTATGGTTAGATGACTACACATGTGTTTTTAAATCTTCACAAAAAGAGCTTGTTTTGCACTTAGGGACCCCCTGAAGGGTCATAGGAACCCCAAGTTTCTATCAGCTGTTCTCTTCTCCTGCCTGCAAATGTGTAAACCCATGTGTTGTGGCTTTATTAGCGTGAAGAAATTAACTAACCCAGATTGTTAATGACCTGCCATCTTCCCTAAGATACACAAAGATATAGCCTAAGGCAAAGATCAGGTGACTGTATGAGGTTAGTTTTATATTTGGGTTCTCAGTCCTGTTCCATTGGTCTACGTCTCTGTTCTTGTGCCAATACCATGCAGATTTGGTTACTACAGCCTTGTAATATAGTTTGAAGTCTGGTAGATAGATGCCTCCCAATTTGTTCTTTTTGCTTAAGATTGCTTTGGCTAGACGGGGTCTTCTCTGGTTCCACACGAAGCGTAGAATTATTTTTTCTAGATCAGCAAAAAATGATGTTGGTATTTTGATAGGGACTGCATTGATTCTGTAAATCAATTTAGGTAGCAAAGCCATTTTTACTATGTTGACTCTGCCTATCCAAGAGCATGGTAGGGTTTTCCATCTGTTTACATCCTCTGCAATTTCTTTTCTCAGTGTTTCATAATTCTCTCTATATAGGTCTTTGACCTCCTTAGTTAGATATGTTCCTAAATATTTAATTTTCTTTGGTGCTATTGTAAAGGTATTGCATCTTTAATTTGTTTCTCGGCTTGATTGTTATTAGCATATATGAAGGCTATGGATTTGTGTGTATTAATTTTGTATCCTGAGACTTTGCTGAATTCATTTATCAATTCCAGCAATCTCTTGGTTGAATCTTTGGGGTTTTCTATTTATAATATCCTATCATCTGTGAATAGTGAAAGTTTGACCTCTTCTGCCCCTATCTGGACGCCGCTGATTCCTCTGTCTTGTCTAATTGCTGTGGCCAGGACTTCCAGCACTATGTTGAAAAGAAGTGGAGATAGTGGGCACCCTTGTCTGGTGCCAATTTTAAGGGGGAATGCTTTCAATTTTTCCCCATTCAGTATGATATTGGCTGTGGGTTTATCGTATATGGCTTTAATAGTTTCGAGGTATGAGCCATCTATGCCTATATTGTTAAGAGTTCTTATCATAAAAGGATGCTGGATTTTGTCAAAAGCCTTTTCTGCACCTATTGAAAGGATCATATAATCTTTGTTCTTGCTTTTATTTATATGGTGAATTACATTTATAGATTTGCGTATGTTGAACCATTCCTGCATCTCGGGAATGAAGCCCACCTGATCATGATGAATTATTTTTTTGATATACATTTGAATTTGGTTTGCAAGGATTTTATTGAGAATTTTTGCATCTATATTCATAAGGGATATTGGTCTGTAGTTTTCTATTTTTGTTGTGTCCTTTCCTGGCTTTGGTATCAAGGTGATATTGGCTTCATAGAATGAGTTTGGGAGGACTCCATCCTTCTGGATATTTTCAAATAATTTCTGCAGTACTGGCCCCAGTTCTTCTTTGTAGGCTTGGTAGAATTCAGGTGTGAACCCATCTGGTCCAGGACTTTTTTCTGTGGGAAGATTTATTACTGCTTCGATTTCAGTGCTTGATATTGGTCTGTTTAGAAATTCTGTTTCTTACTGGTTGAGCCTAGGGAGGTAGTGTGGTTCTAAGAATTTGTCCATTTCCTCCACGTTTTCATGTTTGTGGGCATAGAGGTTTTTGTAGTATTTGAAGATAATGGTTTGTATTTCCATAGTATCAGTTGTGACTTCTCCTTTCTCATTTCCAATTGAGCTTATTAGAGTCCTTTCCTTTCTGCTTCTGGTCAGCCTGGCAAGTGGCCTGTCTATTTTGTTTATCTTTTCAAAGAACCAACTTTTCATTTTATTAATCTTTTGTATTGTTCTTTTGTTCTCAATTTCATTTAATTCTGCTCTGATTTTGGTTATTTCTTTTCTTCTGCTGGCTTTAGGATTGCTTTGCTCTTCCTTTTCCATTTCCTTAAGATGATTCATTAGTTTACTGATTTTGACCTTTCTGTCTTTTGGATGTGGGCATTTAAAGCAATAAGTTTTCCTCTCAGGACTGCTTTTGCTGTATCCCACAGATTTTGATAATTTGTGTCCCCATTATCATTTAGTTCGAAGAATCTTTTGATTTCCATTTGAATCTCCTCCTTGACCCAATAGTCATTCAGCAACAGATTGTTTAGTTTCCATGGTTTTGGATGAAGATGTGAGTGTCTGTTGGAATTGATTTCTAATTTTATTCCGCTGTGGTCTGAAAAGATACGTGGTATGATTTCTATTTTTTTGAATTTGTTTAGATCTGTTTTGTGGCCTAGAATGTGGTCAATTTTAGAGAAAGTTCCATGAGCTGATGAGAAGAATATATATTCAGAGTTATTTGGATGGAGTGCTCTGTAGATATCTGTTAGGCCCAAATGTTCTAGAGTCCTGTTTAGGTCTTTTGTTTCATTATTTAATTTTTGTTTGGAGGATCTGTCCAGTTCCGTCAGAGGGGTGTTGTAGTCCCCTGCTATTATGGCATTGCTGTTTATTATGTTGTCTAGACACTGGGGGAAAGATTCCCTATTCAACAAGTGGTGCTGGGAAAACTGGATGGCCGTATGTAGAAGACTGAAACTGGACCCACGCCTCTCACCTATCACAAAAATCAACTCACAATGGATAACAGATAACCTAAGACATGAAACCATAAGAATTCTCAAAGAAAATGTTGGAAAAACTCTTATGGACATTGGCCTAGGCAAAGAATTTATGAAGAAGACCCCCAAAGCAATCACAGCAGCAACCAAAATAAATACATGGGACCTGATCAAATTAAAAAGCTTCTGCACAGCCAAGGAAACTATCACTAGAGTGAACAGACAACCTACAGAAAGGGAGAAAATATTTGTATGCTACACCTCTGATAAAGGGCTGATAACCAGAATCTGTACAGAACTTAGGAAAATCAACAAGAAAAAATCAAACAACCCTATTAAAAAATGGGCAAAGGACATGAACAGAAACTTTTCCAAAGAAGACAGAAAAATGGCCAGCAAACATATAAAAAATTGCTCAACTTCCCTAATCATCAGGGAAATGCAAATCAAAACCACAATGAGATATCACTTAACTCCAGTCAGATTGGCTGATATCAAAAAATCCCCAAACAACAAATGTTGGTGGGGATGTGGATGGATAGGAACACTCATACACTGCTGGTGGGACTGCAAATTAGTACAAGCTCCATGGAAAGTAATATGGAGATACCTCAAAGAATTAAAAGTAGAATTACCATTTGACCCAGCAATCCCACTACTGGGTATTTACCCAACGGAAAAAAAGACATTTTATAATAAAGACATCTGCTCACGAATGTTTATAGCCACACAATTCACAATTGCAAAGATGTGGAAACAACCTAGGTGCCCATCAATACACGAGTGGATTAATAAAATGTGGTATATGTATACCATGGAGTATTACTCAGCAATAAGGAACAATAGTGAATTAACACATCTGGTATTATCCTGGTTGGAGCTAGAACCCATTCTTTGAAGCGAAGTGTCACAGGAATGGAAAAACAAGCACCACTGGTACTCACCATCAAATTGGTACTAACTGATCAACACCTACATCACACAGGGCAAAAATAGTCATCAGGGGGTGGGCAGGCGGGGGGTTGTGGAGGGGATGGGAAAAACTCTCGCTGAATGGATGCGGGGAGCACAGTTTGGGGGATGACCACGATTGTAGCCTGAAAAACAGTAACCCCCTGCTTTGCCCAGTCCTCCACCAACCTCTATGTGATTCAATCATTGGAGCGACCATCAAATTTACTATTGGGCTGTTCAGATATCGTCCAATCTACTGGTGACATGTCCTTCATCCTAGATGTTTCTTCCGCACTTCTTTTTACTTCCACTGCTAGGATTTTCTCAGGCAGTTGGGGAATCTTAACACACGCCCCATCAAATAGTGAGAGGAACTCCACCCTGCAGGCGCTGCTCTCTGTTGCCTAGCAGTTGGTGGTCCAAATAACCAGAGCTGAAAATTCGAAGTTTGACCCATTTATTAATTAATATTTTCTTACTAGGCATTTTTATTTACTTTATGTCACTATCTAAAAATATTTCAAAATCCTTGAAATTAGTTCAAACAGAGCGAGTTCTTGTCTTGACCCCATCTTGTGTAATTCTGCCCTGTTTTGCACTTTCTTGGCCTGATGCTGCAGCTGTGGATGCCAGCCTTCCTCAAACTGATGCCACTCTTTTGCTGGCTACTGCCTGGCCAACCCCATGACCAGACCTGACACCTTCCAGCCTAAACTGTGTGCTCCTTGAGATCAGGGGAGTGGACTGACAGGTAAGGGTCGCTTGTTCTGATTGATTCTCCGATTTCCTGAACGTTGACATCTCAGAGCTGGCCTCCTTCAGAGATCCAGACAAACCTGCTACAGTCAAGTGTTGAAGACAAGTGGTCTGGGCTTATGACCACCAGGCCTGGACCCAGCCTCTGATTGTACCAGGTTGGAGCTGGTGCTTCTCCAGTCATGCAGCTTAAATACTCTACAGGCCCTGGCCAGGTCCCTCTCTCAAAGTCTGACTTCTGGCCCTGCTAGATCCCGGTACAACTCCTACAATGTAATGAACAGAGGCAGAGTATCCACTTCTTTCCCACGAGTTTCTCTTAATAAACACTCTTCCAGAAAGCCTGGTATACGCCTTCGGTTCATTGGCTTCAGTTGCCTCAACAAAACCTTCCTCGTTTTAATTAGTTTTGAGGATTTTGAAATATTTTTAGACTGTGACATAAAGTCAAAAAACAATGGATAGTAAGAAAATAATTAATGATGGGTCAAGTGGTGAATCACTTAGCTAAGGAATCAGCTGAACACATGATAAGTTCTCATTTTCAAGTCTTTGTTTTCAAGATGTAAAAAGCTCTATTTATCTCCTAGTGATTAAAATGAGCATTCTCACTTGTTAATCTTCCTGTCAAGGATTTCTCTGATAATTTTCTTTAAAATGAAACCTACTTGAGGTTTTTAGTTTGGTTTCAGTTTTTTGTGTACTTTTGGTTTGTATCTTTAACATTCACACAGAAGAGAATTGTAACTAATACAGTCACTTTAGGTCCCAGGAAGCCTTGTCACAATCTCTCTGGCTAGGAGGGGGCCAGGAGCCAAGGGACACAAGTGACCTCTAGGAACTGGCAAAGGCAAGAAAATAGATTTTCGGAAGGAATACAGCCCTGCTGACACCTTGATTTTAGCTCAGTGAGACCCCTTTTGGATTTCTGACCTCTAAAACTATAAGATAATAAGTTGTATTGTTTTAAGCCACCAAGTTTTTGATAATTTGCTATAGCACCCATGAGAAACTTACACAAATAGAAATATACCAATTCTTATAAATGTGGTGTGATAGGGTTCAAGGTGGTAGTTGGTCACAAGGCAAAGGTCTAGAAATTTTAAAATAAGACCAATAGTAAAACTGAGATAGTGCCAAGCTACAGAACTAGAGAACTAGGGCTTTGTATATTTCTTATGCCTAGTTATTCAACTGGTCCTAGAATCCAGTGAGATGATGAACTAATTTGGAAATTAGTGGAACCATAGAAAAACAATCAACTTAATCATCTAATTACTTGAGTTTTTCCTTTACAGTCATTCATTCATTCAACAAATGGTTAGTGAGCCAAGCTGCTAAGTGCTGGGGCCAGAGATAAGAATAACGTGGCTAAAATATTTGAACTCATGGAGCTGTAAGTCAAGCTCCAAAGAGACAGTGTGAACCTCTCTTTGGGAGGAATATTCTCCTACATTTTTTCTGGTTGGGAATTGTATAAACATGTTAAAACAGAATGTCAGTAGACACAAAAATGCACTTGAGCAAAGTGGATTTAATATGGTGATAAAAACAGGATTTCATGAACTGGTTACTGATGCCTATAATCCCCACAATGGAAAAACGAGGAAGAGCTACGGAATCATGTGAGTAAAGCACAAAATAACACGGGCACCCAGATTTTTTAAAAAATCTTTGTCTTTCAGAGGCCCTAGAATCACACCAGAACCCTGTATTAGAAGGCACAGAGAAAAAACACACTTCTGATTGAAGCCTTAGGGAAAAGTGTGGGGCTATATTAGAAGCTTTACCAAGCAGATTCAAAGAGGGCAGCTGCCATACTTTAATCATTTGTGCAGAATGAGATTCTAAAAATGGCTGGAGAATTATCTAGAAAGAATACTCAACCCCCAACTAAAGACTGGATATTAGAATCAAACATGAAGGAACGAAGAGGAAGAAGTAAGAGCAGGGTTTCTCCAAATGGCTGTAAAGGAGTGCACAACTGGGCAGCACTAGGCAAACTCTTTCAGTAAGAGCCAGATAGTAAATATTTTAGGCTTTGCAGACCACATGGTCTTTTAACAACTAATCTCTACCTTGATAATGTGAAAGCAACTATAGGTAATATATAAATTAATGGGCATGGCTGTGTACCAATAAAAGTTTATTTGCAAAAAGAGGCAACAGGTCATATTTGGCACACTGGCTGTAGTTTGCCAACCCCTGCAATAAGATACAGCTCCTTTGGCAATGAATTTAAAACCCAAAGATCAGTTCAAATGTGTGATATCTGTGCTACCATCTCTCCCTCCAATATCCATGGCAAAATTGCCGTATGAAGTTGAGCAAGTTCCTTGACCTTAGTAGACTTCTGTTTCCTCATCCTGTAATAGTGTCTACATCATAGGATTGTTGTGAAGACTGAATGAAATGGTGTATTAAAACACTTAGTACCATGCCTGGCCCTTAACAGATGTTACTAAGATTGTCGTCATTGTCATCTCCAACCATCAGTTATTGATCTCTGTGATCAATGACTGTGCTCTTTGCACCCCTACAGGTGTCACTGCTGATTGCCCTGCTCTGGCGCTGAAGCTGAAACTCACATATCAATTCTATTCTTTCTCATTTTTGGAACTATTCAAAATTCTACACCTCTTCCTTTTTGTTTCACACAAGTTTGTTTTCTTTCCTTTTTAGCTAACTTTAAAAGCTTTGAAAAGCCAAAGTTGTTGTATAATAGCTTAAGGGACACGGCAGGCTATAACCAGTGTTCTAAGAGGTTTGTTCTGATTTAAAATGAGCCTGAGGTAGGGAAAAAAAACCTCAGCACAAACAGTCTGTGAGGTCAGGGAGAAGGTAGGCAAGCTGTTTTCAGAAGCTAGAGAGCAAACTAAAACTTACAGAAACTTGGGGTCTCAGGGCCTAGGGAATTCTGTTAGTGAGAACAATATCACAGGAGCACATTCCTCCTTTCATATTTTCTATAGGCCTTAGGGTTCCTCTGTGCAAACTCAGATACCACCAACCACTACAGATAGGACATATCTGTGGACAGAGAGGCAGATGCTGTCTTTTGAAGTTATTAGTCTTCCTGGCACAGAAAAACAGAACGATAGAAATTTCTTCTGATTACATACATAAAATTCTTTTCTGGCCCTTGCATTCCATTTTTCTTAAATCCCAGACTGAGTGTAGCTGCCCAAATAATAAATCTGAACTCAGATAATCAGTGGTCACCTTTTCTGGTGTGCCCCCAGAGTTCCTCCTTTTCTGGGAAACTGCCTGTTTCTCACCTCACCAACAAGAGACATACCAGGCATGGAATTGGAGGGGATTTGCACACAACTGGAAATTCTGGAGCTGGAGCTTTATCTCTGGGGGGTACCTGGGAATCTGGCGTTTGACTCTTGTACAAGATAAGGGTAGCTGGCTTTATGATGTATTGTTTCAGGTCCCAAACTCCCCCAGAGGACCCTCCCCCGCCATTTAGTCTGCTGCAGTGTTCCTGGGCCATGTGAATAATATACATTTTAAACCCAAATACACACAGGCACCTGCAGATAGAAGACTCAGAGGAGGACTTTGTTCACCCAGAGCCAAAGCAAAAAAAGACTTTTCTTTGGTAATTTAACACTATCCCGCATATTTTCACATGTAATGTTTTCATTGTTGATAGCTCTGATGTTTTCCAATTTCCAGTGGGGTGCATTATGTGACCCATGAATTATTTCATAAATATATAAAGATGTTCGACTTCACTAGAAATCAGGCAGGAGAAAATTAAATATTAGATGCCACCTAATTTCCCCTAAAACTATAGGTTGGGTGGGGATGTGAAAATGGAGAAACTCAAACATTGCTGATGGAAAGGCAAATTGATGCCTTTAGGATTGATTTTCGAAAACAATTTTGAAATACCTAGTAAAGCACAAACCCTGTGTCTGCGGTTTCAATTCTAGGATGTTCCCTAGAAAACACATTCACACAGGTGCACAAAGATGTTTACAGCAGCAATCTTTGTAATCACACGATAATAGTAAACAATCAAACATGGGCTAAAGTTTATCCATGCAACAGATACAGTATATTATTCAAAATGAATAAACTATAGCCATGCCTGTCCACATAAGCAAAACTCAAAGCAAAGAGAAGTGGGGAGAAAGAAGATTGAAAACAATGTGAACTCTGTGATATCATTAGGTAACATTTAAGGTCCCCAAATGTAATTTAATACCCATAATAGTCTATCTAGAAAAATACATATATGTGGGTTACAATAATATCAAAAAATTCAGACTAGCGATTATTTCAACATAGAGATGCAGAGTGAAAAATGATGGGAGTGGGGCTTTGGACCAATACCGCAAAATGCTAATATAATCTAAATTGTAGTGATGGGTACACAGCTGTCTGGTGTAATATCTTCTGTGTTTTCTTTATGTTTGAAAAGTTCATTAAACATATATATCAGCATATCAGTTTTATTCATTATATATAAAATGAATGAAAAGTACACACATAACACAGTTGACCCTTGAATAACACAAGTTTGAACTGCACAGTCCACTTATATACAAATTTTTTTCAATAAAAGTTACACCACGTGTGCCTGCTTCTCCTGCCTCCCCTCCCCTCCTCCACCTCTTCTGCATCTGACACAGCAAAACCAACCCCTCCTCCTCCTCCTCCTCCTGAGCCTACTCAACATGAAGACAACGAAGAAGACCTTTATGATGATCCACTTCCACTTTATGAATAGTAAATATATTTTCTCTTCCTTATGATTTTCTTAATAACATTTTCTTTCCTCTAGCTTACTTTGTTGTAAGAATATAATATATAGTACCTGTACAGAATATGTGTTAATTGACTGTGTTATCAGTAAGGCTTCTAATCAACAGAAGGCTATTAGTTATTAAGTTTTGGGGGGAGTCAAAAGTTATATGTGGATTTTTGCCTGCATGGGGAGTCAGTGCCCCTAACCCTCACATTGTTCAAGGGTCAACTGTACATATGTAAAATAGAGTTGATATGCTGTTATACAGGGAGATATTAAGACAAAAGATGTAGAAAGCAGTAGCCATTCCTGGGCCCCATATTGTTCTAGTTCCTTTCCAGTGTACTCCTGACATGCATCCTGGAACTTGGATTACAGAAAATTTCCCAGTTACCATTCTAAAAAATCTCCTTTTTTCTTTTTTTTTTTTTTCCTTAGCATGGTTGAGTTGAATTTCTGTTACTGGCAACCAAAATAAAAGACTCCTAAGTAATCTTTGAGAGACTTTGAGGTTGTAGAGAATTTGAGGAGGGGATGTCATTTCTCTTTATTTTAAAAAAATATTAAACTGACAAATAAAAAGTTTATATATTCAATGTGTACAACATGATTATTTTATGTATATCTATATATATGTGTACACATTGTATACTGATTACTACAATCAAGTTAATTAACACTTCCACCACTACCCATACATACCACTGTGGAGAGAGTGATAAGGACACTTAAAATCTTCTCTCTTATCAAATTTCAAGGAAACACAGTGTTATTAACTAGAGTCATCATGCCATACATTAGATTCCCAAAACTTAGTCATCTTATAACTGAAAGTTTTTGTTCTTTGGCTAACATCTCCCCATCTCTGCCATATGCACACACTGCACCCCCTGCCCCAGCCCCTGGCAACAACCATTTTACTCTCTGCTTCTGAGTTTGACTTTTTAAGATTCCACATATACATTAGATTATACAGTACTTGTCCTTCTGTACTTGGCTTATGTCACTTAGTATAATGTCCTCCAGGTTCACCCATGTTGTCTCAAATGGCAGGATTTCCTTTTTTATGGCTGATTAATATTCTATTATATATATATACACCAAATTTTCCTTATCAAATCATCCATTGATGGACACTTAGGTTGATTCCATATCTTGGCTATTGTGAATAATGCTGCAATGACCATGGAGGTATGATCTCTCTTTGAGATACTGATTTCATTTCCTTTGAATATATACTCAGATGTAGAATTGCTGAGTCATAAGGTAATTCTATTTTTAATTTTTTGAGGAATCTCCATAATGTTTTCCATAATGGCTATACTAATTTACCAACCATGTGCAAGGGTCCCCTTTTTTCCATATCCTGGCCAACATTTGCTAACTTTTGTTTATTTGACAGTAACCATTCTTACAAGTGTGAGGTGATATCTCATTGTGGTTTTAATTTGCATTTCCCTGATGATTAGTGATGTTGATCACCTTTTTCATGTATCTATTAGCCTTTTGTGTCTTCTTTGGAGAAATGTCTATTTGGGTACTTTGATCATTTTTAATCAGGTTATTTTGTTTTTTTGAGTTTGTGAGTTCCATATATATTTTGGATTTCAACCCCTTAGCAGATCCATGATTTGCCAATATTTTCTCACATCCCATAGGTTGTCCTTGTTTGTTGATTGTTTCCTGTGTTGTGCGGAAACTTTGTAGTTTGATATAGTCTCATTTGTTTATCTTTGCTTTTGTTGCCTGTGCTTTTGGTGTGGTATCCAAAAAATTATTGCCAAGACCAATGTCAAAGAGATTGTCCTCTATGTTTTCTTCTAAAAGTTTTATGGTTCCAGATCTTGCATTTAGGTCTTTAATCCATTCTGAGTTAATTTTTATGTATAATGTAAGATGAGGGTCCAATTTTATCCTTTTGCATGTGGATATACAATTTTCCCAACATCATTTATTGAAGAGATTATCACTTCCCCATTGTATATTCTTGACACCCTTATCAAAGACTACTTGACCATATATTGTGGGTTTATTTCTGGGCTCTCTATTCTGTTCCATTGGTCTATGAGTCTGTTTTTATGCCAGTACTATGCTGCTTGGATCACAGCAGCTTTGTAATATAATTTGAAATCAGGGAGTGTGATACCTCTGGCTTTGTTCTTTCTCGAGATTGTTTTTGCTATTTGCGGTCTTTTGTGGTTCCATACAAATTTTAGGATCATCTTTTCTATTTGTGTGAAAAATGCCACATGGACTTTGACAGGGATTGTAGTGAATCTGTAGATCGCTTTGGGTAGTGTGGAGAATTCTTGCTTTCCTGCCAACCCCAAGCATTTTGACCCTGCCGGCATGCCCGCTGTGGCTGTACAGCCTCTGAGGTTGCCCATATCACCTCAGGTTTCCTGTGTAGGTTTCCAAGGAGTATAAAGAATAAGTCTGAGACTTGGAGATCCAAACTCAATTTAGAAGCCAACAGTAACTCCATGCAGGCAAGAGCCAGCTGTATCAAAGGCAAAAGTAAGAAGTGTCAGCGTATGGGGTCTGTGGACTGAATTTTATTCCCTCTCTAGGAGGAGAATCAAGTGCCCACCTGATTAAGTCCCCCTCCAGTCACCACATTATTGGAGTGTCGCTTTCACCAGGTGAAAGGTCAAGTCCCCTCCAAATTCCTATGGAACCTAGTCCTATAGGAATATTGAATTCTGTACCTGCTTCTGCTACAGACGATGGTGCAGCCCCTAAATTATTACAATCAGGTCATTATTCAGGGTAATCATCCCAGGTAAAACAAACCTGTCTGATCTGGGACATGTCCCCCTTCATCTTCTAATGTCTTTTTGGTCAGATTGTCTTCTTAAAACTCTCACCTCCACCTGATGAGTAACACTGTATTGTAACTCTGCTTCCTTAGGCGTCCATCTGAAAATGCCAGAACAATAGATATGCTGCAGTGATGCCTTTGGCTTGGATATTTCTGTTCTCAGTATAGGACGTGAATATCAGATTCCCAGAGTAACTTTGATTCTCTCTATATATACAGTATTTCTCAACTTTCACTCAGAATGATTTCCCAGACAACCTTTATTTTTAAGAAAAAAGTACTACTTTAGAATTTATTCTTTATTTTTTCATGGTTTCCTTATTTGAAATCCATTTCATCTCATTGTTGTACTCTGTCTATAGCTGGGTTCAAGTAAAATTGTCATATCATTTGCAAGATATGCTATTTTAAAATACACTCCTGTTTGTTTCACATTTTTTCTTTATTTTCAAAATATCTATGGATTGATTGCTTTTCCTAAAAACAATGTGGGATTTTAAAAAATATTATCATTCAGTTTTTCTCACCATATTTTATGTAAATTATTTCAAACGTGAAATACGTAAGATAATTCAACATACGTAAGATAATTCACGTGAAACATTTTCTAAGTAGATTCTCAGCAAATTGGAGGATAGGGAAAATGAAAGTATGAGCACACATCATGGAAACAACTACAGTTTTATTATTGCACCTCATTTAGAGAAAATCCTTGGCCAAAAAGCAGGGAAGGAGATTGCTCTTCTCCTTCCGAGCCCGATTATCAGTTAATTAATCAGTTAATTAATCAGTTAATTTTGAAAAGCAGCGAATGAATAAAAGCCTCAAAACTCCAAAAGACAAACATAAGTCACAAGGGTTTTGATACGGTCCTCCTTAATTTAAGATAATATTAATTAAAAATCAGATATTATTCGTTCTGTGTTCTCAGTCCTCTGCTTATGTGGTTTCATTTTCTCAGTTGTTTCACAACTGAGCAGAACTACAGACCTCAGCACACACCAACAAGCATAACCTCATCTTCAGAGGGTGGACAGAGAGGTCTATTTGAAGTCAGCCTTCATTATTACACTCAGGACACTGCTGCTTTCTTCAGAATTAACTCTCTCCATTTTTATATCTTTAATAATTCAAAGTGATCCAAATCACAAATTTTCCTTTCTAATTTGTGGTACTGAAAGATTATCTACATCAGTTCTCCACCAGAATTTTTAAAAATGTATAAAATAGCAAGTATACAAAAATTCTCACCATATAGTAGGAGATAAAAAAGAATAAAGACTATTTCATATTTTTATTCCTTTGCTTTATATAAGTTATATCTTGGAATTGGAATGACCAAAGCCTTGAGTGGGATTCTAGACCTCCACTAGGGACAATTTACCAAACTGTGTTTTCCTAGATTAAGGGAAGATTGTCACCTGACCTGTAGTCAAGAGTCTTGGCCAACTGAGGCAGGGTCACCAAGGACTTCCTGCCACCTCTCACACCTGTTTTTCTCATCAACGGCATCAGTAGTCTTGAGGTGTCACATTAAATTCCTGCATTAGATCAAAAAGAGTGTCCATCTTATTTGGCAAAATCATAGTTCCAGTAAAATAATGACATTTAGCTTGAAAATGACAAGGGTCCCCATTTTCAAACATGGGTACATTTACTCCAACAGCTCAGAGAACACCATTCACAAGTTATACTTCAACTGGTTACTAATGTATATATTAATAATATTTTTGGCTTGGGGTAGAGTTTGTTTAAATTCTAACTCTATAGACTCTTCATTTTTAATTAATGTTTTACTTATTATCAGACATGAATGTTTAATTTTAGCTTTATTCAGAATAAAATTATCCAAAATCAGATGAATGCATGTTAGCCACCATTCCTAGGGTCCAAGATTGATGTTCTTGGCTCTAATCATCTGTGACCCAAACTCTAAGGCATTGTATTAGGGTGTACCCCTTTCTTTAACCAATAATAAAGTGGGTGCTATTAATTAGGGCCCCCATCTTAATAAATGTGGCCCTCATAAAGCACGGACAGTAGCATCAGTTCTTTCAGTTAAACTGGAATGCACAGTTTTTGATGCACTGTTGGAATTATCCAGCCTTTTTCACTGACTGTCAGTGATCCATGAGAAGTCAGGTATTTTTCCAGTCTGCAATGAGTAAGCTATAAACTTAATAAAAGAAGTTAGAAGGATAGCAATTCAGCTGACATTTCTGACAGTCCTATCTTGACATTGTCACTTCCCAAGCAGTTGTCACCATTTACCCACCTTCGACCTTTGTTGGGTGAGATGATAACTTCTGGGGGCAGAATTCCGTCCACGCTGCACTTTACGTGCTCTCTTGCTGTTACGAGTTCTTCTTCCTCTGTGGACCTGATAATTGAAGTGACTCCTCTTAAAACACTGATCTCCCCTTTCCTAAGCCTCTAAAATAAAGTTTTATTATTATAATTGTATATTCCAGTACATAGTTTCAGCTCAGGTGGCTTTTTGACTATTAACTAATTATTAATTATTTTATTATTATCTGATTATTAATTCATATTACCTTTTTGATAGCCTTATCCACCATAGTAACAAACAAAGTGTTATCTGGCTTTGGCCTTATGTGCTATGGCTGTAGCTATATAGTTTTATCTTTTTTTCTCTCTCACAGTCTTTGGTATCTTAAACATTCTGCCCAGCTAAATAGAAACATTAAATTTACACTCACATTCATATTTTTCTGGATGTACTTAATACACTTAATTAAAATGTCCATGTACCAATCACTGACAGTATATTGTAATAAATACAGTTCATGCCCTGCCTATAGCCCCTTGAACCTTACACAAAGTTCTTTCAACTGCCTGAGTACTTTTGCTGAAAGTCGAGTGGTCTCTTCCCCCTTCCACAGTAGGCCAGAAGTGCCAGAAAGTATAAGCCTCCCCTACCATCCAGAAGCAAACTTCAACAATACTCGATAGGGGTAGGTATATAAACATCCCAACTCCCTACCTCTAGGATAGGGAAACAACCTGAGGCACGTGTTGTACACTGACTCTGAGAGTTCCCCAATAGGATTAAGCTCCAATTACCAACAGTGGCACTAGAATGATAATGTCTCCTTTACTGGCTGCCTTTGCTTCCTTGGCTTACTTCCCCTGGTCCCTACACCAGTCTTTAGTTACCTCCCAATAAATATTTATACTTGATTCAAATTCTTTTCTCAAGGATTGATTCTGGGTCACCCAAACTTGTACAAATGGCATAGAGTCTCTACACATGGCAATTGTTGTCAACATTTGTGGGAAAGATGAAGAGATATACACAGCCATAAATCATTCTTTGAAAACACAATTTCAAAAAAGTGCATCTGCAGTGCCAATTCAAGCCACCGTAAGTTTTCCACAGAAAACTTAGGCTGAAATTCACAGTGTTTAGACAGTATATTGATTTAGTGTAGTGGGAAAAATCAAACAACCACTTGAATTGGTTGATAAATTCAGGCCAAAAAAAAAAGTACTTAGGAGACCTGTGAACACATAATTTAAGAATAAAGGTAAAGGCCCACAATATAGCAAGAAATCCTAATTCAAAAATCTGGATCTACTCATTAATCTTGAAGCTTTTACCCACTAGAACTGTTTTTTCACCTGCTAGAAGCTTTTAACTGCTAGAAAGTTCACTGATGCCAGCATGCCTTTTCCCAGAAATTCCAAAAGGAAGCATGTCTTTATCTTTTCTTACCTACTGATTTTGTAGCACAAAATTTTTTTGCTACAATCTTTTTTCCCTAAAAATTTTATAGGCATTACATCATCTTCATCTGGAAATATATATCTATATTTACATATGTATATATATTTATAACATAGAAATGACGCCTCAGTTTTTGTATATTCATGGTCCTGTTTATTTCCATCTGTATTCTTCTAAATTTTTTTTAATCCTGGGGGATGAATGGATGGTAAAAATGCTAATCTGCAAGTATGTTTGAATTATTTTAGCTCTCTATTTGGAGAGTCCTTTCAATGTAAAAATTTGAGTTGTTTAGAATTTTCTTACATAATTTATTTGACATTGCTTATTTGTATCATCTCTTTATATCACTTACATCTATCTTAGGTCTCTTGCTCTTTTTAGTATGTATACAATTTTAAAGTATGTACGTAAAAATGTTATTTGTAAATGTATTTTAGTTTTCTGTTCTTTAAGTCTTGTCCTTTTACTTATGATTTCAAGTCTTTATCATTTTCTTTTGAATTCTGGAAGAAGTATCAATCACATCTTGAAAATCACTGACTGGATTTTCTGAAGTCGCTTAAAGACCTCTGTGCCATCTCTTCCCCAACCCCAGAGAGAAAATGCAGGGCAATAGAGGAAATCCATTGCAGGGAAGCAGGCTGTTCAAACAGGGGCTCTTAATGCTAGGGTTGTCCATGGGTATAATTCAGGGATGTCCACGAACTTGAATGGGGAAAAGAAATTTACCTCCCATGAAATTTAACAATCTTTCCACAGTTCATAAAATAGAGTATAGTTAGTAATGCCTGTGAGTTTTTTCAGCAATAGGAAGTACAACTATTTTAATGTCCAACAATAATTGTTGAATATATCTCAAAATATCATTTACACTTTCACTACTTTCAAATTACAAAAGTCATTTCACCTGCCACCAGAACTTCCATTTAATCATTGACAATTCATTGGCACATACGTGGTTGTATAACAAATTTGCTTTTTATTATTTTGATAACTACATTTGATATAATTAGTTTCTTTGAAATTCTACATATTTCATTGAATGCATCTAAAAACATTATTCTGAGAAAGTCCATAGGTTTTGTCAGATTTCCAAAGGGGCCCAGGACACAAAAAAGGTCAGCAACTCTTGCATTAAAAAGTTGGTCAGCAATTTATGTAATCAAAGCATTTGTACCCCTGTGATACTCTGAAATAAAAATAAATAATTAATTAATTATTTAAAAACTTGGTCAAGTGCAGTGGCTCACACCTATAATCCTAGCACTCTGGGAGGCCGAGGTGGGAGGATTGCTTGAGCTCAGGAGTTTGAGACCAGCCTGAGCAAGAGCGAGACCCCATCTCTACGAAAAAGTAGAAAAACTAGCTAGGCATGGTGGTGGGCACCTGTATGTAGTAACAGCTACTCTGGAGGCTGAGGAAGGAGAGTCCCTTGAGCCCAGGAGTTTGAGGTTGAAGTGAGCTATGATGATGCCACTGCACTCTAGATGGGGCGACAGAGTGAGACTCCATCTCAAAAAAAAAAAGTTTAGCTTCCACTGAAGGAGGTGCGAAGGAAGGAAAAAGAATGTTTGGATCATTACACATTGTGTGCTTGTATCAAAGTATCACACATACCGCATAAATACGTAAAACTGTTATGTATCCATAAAAATTAAAAAGAAAAAAATAATACTCTGATAGAATCACATCAAAGATTTAAAATAAATAGGTCCAGCCTCAAAGAAGAAAAATGAAATTTTTCTGATAACTGAAAGTGGCAAGAAAGTTATACTTTCCAGGAATGAGACATTGTTAGTCATAACTGGAAGAGGGGGAATTCAAAGGGTATATGTGCTAGACATATGGTAGATATGTGGCACATATACTTAAAAAATAAAACCTGTTTATGTATATATTTCAGCAATTAGAAACTGCTCACAAAGCCAGTCATAAAACATTCCCAATAAAGCCAGATAGCACTGCTAATAAATGCTTTAGTGAAACATCTAGTTAATGCCACAAGATATAAAATTTAATTAGGGATAAAAAGGAAATTTGTCATTATTTATTACCTACACAGATAACTCAAGAAAATATATGGGCACATTATTAGAACTAATAAGAAAATTGAGTAAGGTTGCTAGATTCAAGGTCAGAATGTAAAAATCAATAATATTCCTTTATACCGATGATAACCAGTTAGAATTTATAAAGTGGAATAAAAGAGCATTCTAGCAAGAAAGGAAAAGAAGGAAAGAAAGAAAAAGAAAGAAAGAAAGAAGGAAGGAAGGAAAGAGGGAAGGAAAGAAAGAAAAAGAAATTAATTCACTATGGAATAAAAGGATAGGTATAAATGAGAAAATTTCAGTACTCTTTTAAAGGCCACTACCTAAAATAAATAAAAATGAATAGAGTATTTAATATCATAAATATATTTATCAACTCTCCAGACATTAATGTAATTCTAATCAATATACCAAAAAGATTGCTCATGAAACTTGAAAACTGATCCTGAAATTTTTATAGAAGACCAAAGGCCAAGAGTAGCCACAAATATTTTGAATAAGAAAAGTAAAAAGCATAATGTTTTTATCAAGGTATAGCAATTTCAGAAAAAAATCAATGTGGTATTGATGCATAGAGATGAGAACAGAAAAGAGACCAGACAAAGACCTATACACATCTATCAGAATTTTGTAACTACCATTACAAAACACCAAGAGAAAGTGCAAACTATTCCAAAATGCCTGGAATAATTGCCCACACATATGGAAAAAAGTAGGAATCATAACATAGTATAAAGAAGCGTAAATTCCAGAGATTAATAATTTAAATAGAAAAAGCAAAACTTTAAAACTTGGAATCTCAGGGTAAAAAAAACTCATTAAAAAGATGAAAACTGCACAATAATGCACAAAAATGATGATTTTCACTACGTTGGAATTAAATGACTAAAGATTCATAAACAAAGCTCAATTATAAGATAGTGAATGAAGAAAGATATTTTAAAACCATGGAACCATCAAAAGGTTATTATCTACAATAAATATATTTTATGTCTCATAAATCAACAAGAAAAAAACCAAATCTATCAATTTGGCAAGTATTAAAAGCTTGACCACACTGGTTTTGACAAAAAATGGAGAACTATGACATTGCATATACTACTGTAGGGAGAATAAACTCATACAAACACTTTGGAAAAGATAATGGCTATATGGCTATAATGGCCATATAACATAATAATAATAATAAATGGCCATATAATAGTGGCTATAACAAAGTTGGTGATGCACATAACAAATGACCCAGCAGTTGTATTTCTAGAAATATACTCTAGAGAAACTCTTAGACCATTATAGAAGAGGTCATGTTAGTGATATTTATTAAGCCTTGATTATCATAGCAAAAATTTTAAATACAATAAATTTCTTTTCAGTAGAAAAATGAATAAATTGTGGTAAAATCACATAATGAATTTCTTTACAGCAATAAATATGAATAAGCCAGGGTCACACATATCAATAGGGATAAATTTTAAAAATATAAAGTCAAGAAAAGAAAGCAAGTACCTAAATAATACATATAGATTATAACATTTATGTAAATTTAAAAATATTAAAAACAATGGTGCATATTATTTATGGAGATATATGTATATAAAATATCAAAAGTGTATTCAACTTCAGGATAATGATTCCGTCTAGAAAAAGAGAAATGGGAATAGGGTAAGAAGAGTTACAGAATGGGCTCTAATCTATAAATGATGCTTTACTTTTTAAGAATCCTGGGGGGGGGGGTGCCAAGATGGTGGACTAGAAATAGCCAGCACATGATGCTTTCAAAGAAAGGACTGAAAGTTGCAAGTAGATATTCACCTACGATGGAGTCCTAGAGAGAGCATTGTGAATTATTAGAGAAGCAACTGGAGACCCCCAAAATGAAGGAGAGGGAAGTGGGGTGAACCACCCAGCAGGATCAGAAGGTACCTGGGGAAGGGGCCCACACATGGGGAAGGATCACAGGAGGGAATCCCAGGGCTCCAAATTCCCCAGCAGACACTGCAGCCTGAGATGTGAGGGGGCTCCCCCACCATGAAAGGCCTCTGGACTGATCAGGGATATGCTTTTGCACCAGAAAGCAGGCACAGCAAGGTCTCACTGGCTTCCGATCCCAGGTCACTGCACCTGATGCCATTGTGAGCTCTCAGCCTTGGAGTGCCCTGTCAACACAGGAGTTGGCTCCACTGCAATCATCTCCCCATCACCCCTGTCAGGCCAGGGAGGGAGTGGGGATGGCAGGTACCATGCAGCTCCCATGCACAGGGGTAACTGAGCAGAGCAGGTGCCCAGGCCCCCAGCATGCACCACTGCCATCTGTGTAGTACCACCACTACTGGCACCTGAATAGCACTGCAGTAGCTACCACCAGCATTCCTAGGCAGAGAGAAAGCCCCAGCCACCATAATTCATTGGCAGCATGCCCCATGCCTCCATGGCCCTGCCAGCCACAAGCCACCCAGCTGACACAGCCCTAACCCCCACAAGCTGACATGGCCCTGCACACCACATGCTTCAATGCCCCTGCCTGCTGCATGACCCCATGGCCCTCCCCACCACACACTGTGTGCTTTGGTGGTCCTGCCCACTGCATGCCACCCAAATGCTGCATCCCTGCCCCCTGGGCACCATCAGGGTCCCACCCCTCACATGCTGTTGCACCATGCACCACCACAGCCTCACATGCCACCATGGCCCCACTCGCCTCATGCAGCTCCCTGCTGCATGCTACCATTGTCCCTGGACCTGGTGGCAGCAAAGGCCCACAGCCCTGGTAGCCATGGCCACCATCTAAATACCATTGCTGAGCCACCATTGCCAAGACTTTGGGGAGACCCAGGCAGAGCAAACTCCCACACCACCTGCCTCCATGGAGAGGGACATGCCCAGTCCTCCACCAGAGCTTCCAGCAGCCTGGGACCAACCCATCATTTCATAGGCATATCCCCCAGCACCAGCTTAGATTATAACAACCACAGGGGAATGGGAAATGCAGGAGAACAGATGCATTACAGGGTCTCAGTGCATCTGCCCCTCTCCTGCCAGGTCAAGCAGGACACCAGTGTGCCATCCAGGGCCTCTCCTTTTCATTAAGTAGGAGAGTTCCCAGCAGAAAAGAACAGGTGCATGACAAACTTATCTGTCTTGAACTAAGAGAAGAGGTTTCAGATGAGAAGGGGCCAACATAAGAACCCTGGCAACATGAAGACACAAGCTGTTTCAAAACTCCCAGAGGATCAAAATAGGTCTCCAAAAATAGACTCCAATCTAAAGGAAATTGGTGAAATGTCAGATATGGAATTCAGAATATGGATGGCAAATAAGATGAATGGGATTGATGAGAACATAGAAAAACAACACAAAGGAACCAAAAAAATAATTTAGGACATGAATGAAAAATTCTCAGAATGGATGGATAAGAAAAGTTATAACACAACTTAAAGAAATGAAGGAGTCATTTAAGGAATTGCAAAATACAGCAGAAAGTTTGAAATACAGACTAGACCAAGCAGAAAAAATAATTCAGAGATTGAAGACAGGGCTTTTTAATTAAACCAGTTAGTCAAAAATGTACAAAAAAGAATAAAGAAGAATGAACAATCACTCAGAGAAAATGGGACTATGTAAAACAAGCCAATAAAAGAATCATAGGTACACCTGAGGCAAAAGAAGAAAAGGCAAAAACCTGTTTGAGAGAATAATTGAAGAAAACATCTCTGGTATTGCCAGAGATTTAGATATCCAGATACAAGATGGTCATTGAACACCTGGAAGATTCATAGCAAATAGGACATCACCAAGACACACAGTCATCAGTTTGGCCAAAATCAAAGTGAAGGAGAAAATCTCACAAGCTGCAAGACTAAAGTTACAACTAACTTACAAAGGAAAACCCATCAGGCTAACTGCAGACTTCTCAGCAAAGACCTTACAAGTCAGAAGGGATTGGGATCCCATTTTTAGTCTTCCGAAACAGAATAACTGCTAGCCAAGATCTTCTATACTTCACAACTAAGTTTCATAAATGAAGGAGAAATAGTCTTTCCCAGACAAGTAAACACTGAAGGAATTGGTCACCTGTAGACCTGTCCTACAGGAAATGCTAAAAAGTGCTCTATACATGGAATAGAACAAACAATACTACCCAGTATAAAAACAACTAAAAGTTAAAGCTCATAGCAATTATAAAACAGTAGTACAAGGGGGAAAACAAAACAACAAACTTCATTCAACATGATGAACAGAACAGTATCTCACATATCAATACTAACACTGAATGTACACAGTCTTAATGCTCCTTATAATAGATATTGATAGGCTGAAGGGATGAAAAACCACAACCCAATCATATGCTGTATCCAAGAAACCCATGTTACTCACAAGGACTCTCAGAGACTCAAGGGAAAGGGATGGAAAAAAATATTTCATGCAAATGGAAACCAAAAGCAAGCAGGAATAGATATGCTCATATAAGATAAAATAGCCTTTCCATCAATGACAGTTAAAAAAGACAAAGACGGTCACTATATAATGATAAAGGGAGCAATTCAGCAGGAAGATATAACAACCCTAAATGTATATACGCTTATACACAGGAGCTTCCAGATTCACAAAGCAAATTCTACTGGATCTAAGCAAAGAAATAAATGACAGCATCAAAACAGCCAGGGACTCCAACACCCCACTGACAGGACTAGACAGATCAAGGCAGAAGAGCAACAAACACTGGACTAGAACGGGACTCTAAAACAAATGAACATGTATAGAACATGTTACCAAAAAACTGCAGGATATACATTCTTGTCATCAGCACATGAGACATTTTACAAAATAGATCAAATGTAGGCTACAACAAAAGTCTCAGCAAATTCAGAAAAATATAAATCATATCATGCATCTTCCCAGAGCACAGTGGAATAAAACTGGAATATCAATTCCAAAAGGAACTCTTAAATCTACACAAAGTCATGGAAATCAAACAACCTGCTGCTGAATGATCACTGGGCCAATGGCAAAATTAAGATGGAAATCAAAAGATTTTTCAAACTGAATGACAAAGAGGACACAAGTTTCCAAAATCTACGGGATACAGAAAAGCAGTTCTAAGGGAGAAGTTCATAGCCTTAAATGCTTACATCAAGCAGACAAAAAGATCACAAAGTAACAACCTCATGTCACACCTCTAGTTCCTCAAGGAACTAGAACAAGAGGAACAAACAAAACCCAAAGCTAGCAGGAAAAAAGAAAAAACAAAGCTCAAAGCAGAAGTAAGTGTCATTGAAACAAAGAAACAAAAACAATACAAAGGATCAACAAGACAAAAAAACTGGTTCTTTAAAAAGATAACCAAAATTGAAAGACCACTATCTAGATTAAACAGAAATAGAAGAGAAAGGACTCAAATAACCTCAATTAGAAATGAAAAAGGAGACATTACAACTGACACCACAGAAATACAAAATATCATCCATTACTACTACGAAAACCTCAATAGATTTGTGTCTAGAAAACCAAGAGGAAATGTAGAAATTCTGGGGAACACACAACCACCCAAGGCTGAATCAGGAAGAAATAGAAATCCTGAACAGACCAATAATGAGCAGCAAGATTGAAGCAGCAAGAAAAATCTCACAACCAAAAGAGCCTGACCAGAGGATCACAGCCAATTCTACAACCTCAAGAAAACTGTCACTATCTAGAAACTGTTCATAACATAGGAGGAGGACCTCCTACCGTTCTACAAAGCCAGTTTCACCTTCATACCAAAGCCAAGAAAGGACACAACCAAAAACAGAAAACTGCAGACCAATATTCCTTATGAATATAGATGTAAAAATCTTCAACAAAATACTAGCAAACCGAATTTGATAGCACATCAAAAAGATAATGCACCATGATCAAGCAGGTTACATTCCAGGAGTACCTGGATGGTTCAACATATGCAAATCAATAATTGTGATTCACCCCATATACAGAAGTCAAAACAAGGCCATATTATCATTTCAATAGATGCAGAAAAAGCATTCAATACAATCCAGCACCATTTCATAATAGAAACACTCAACAAACTAGGCATAGAAGGGATATATCTCAAAATAATAAAAAAAAATGAGAAACTCATGGCCAACATCATATTGAATGGGGAAAAGATGAAAGCATTTCCCTAAGAATTGGAACAAGACAAGGATGCCCACTTTCACCACTTCTATTCAACATAATACTGGAAGTCCTAGGCATAGCAATCAGGCAAGAGAAAGAAATAAAGGGCATTCACATCAGGAAAGAGGAGGTTGCACTATCCCTGTTTGCCAAGGATATGATCTTGTATCTATAAAACCCTAACAACTCCACCAAAAGAATTTTAGAATTGATAAATAAACTTGGCTAAGTTTCAAGTTACAAAATCAATGTACACAAATTGGTAGCATTTCGATATATTAATAGTCAAGATGAGAGTCAAATCAAGAACTCAATATAATTTACAATAGATACATAGAAAATAATATACCTAGGAATATACCTAACTGAGGAGGTAAAACATCTCTACATGGAGAAATACAAAACACTGATGAAAGAAATCAGAGATGACAGAAACATATGGAAAAACGTGCCATGCTTGTCTATTGGAAGAATCATCATTGTTAAAATGACCACACCACCAGAAGTGATATACAGATTCAACACAACTCCCTCCAAAATATCAACATCATTTTTTACAGATCTAGAAAAAAATCATCCTAAACTTCATAAGGAATCAAATAAGAGCCCAAATAGCCAAAGCAATCTTAGGTGAAAAAACAAATCTGGAGGCACATTATTATATTACTACAAGGCTATAGTTACCAAAACAGCATGGTGCTGGTATAAATGTAGAGATATAGACCAATGGAACAGAATAGAGAACCCAGAAATAAAACCATATAGCTATGATCAACTGATTTTCAACAAAGTAGACAAAAACACACCCTGGGGAAAGGATGCCCTATCCAATAAATGATGCTGGGAAAATTGGATAGCCACATGCAGAAAAATGAAACTGGATCACTATCTTTTGTCGTATACAAAAATCAACTCATGATGGATTAAAGATTTAAATGTAAGGTGTGATACCTGATACCTTAAAAATTCTGGAAGAAGCTGTAGAAACAACCCTTCTAGACATAGGCCTGGGTAAAGAATTTATGACTAAGACCCCAAAGGCAAATATATCAACAACAAAAATAAATGAATGGGACTCAATTAAAATAAAAAAATTTCTGCACAGCAAAGGAAATAATCAACAGAGTAAATAGACAATCTATAGAATGGGGGGAAATGTTTGCAAACTACACATCCATCAAAGGATTAATATCCATAATCTACAAAGAACTCAAAAAATCAGCAAGAAAAAAACAAATAACCCCATTAAAAAGAGGGAAAGAGCCATAAACAGATTTTTTTCAAAAGAAGATATACAAATGGCCAAGAAACATGTGAATCTCAGCATCACTAACCATCAGGGAAATGCAAATGAAAAGCACAGTGAGATACCTCCTCACCCCTGTCAGAATGGCCATTACTAAAAAGTCAAAAAACAATAGATGTTGGTGTGACACAGTGAAAAGGAACATTTATACACTGTTGGCAGGACTGTAAATTAGTAGAACTCCTTTGGAAAACAGTATGGACATTCTGAAATGAAAGTAGATCTACCATTAGATCCAGAAATCTCACTATTGGGTATCTACCCAAAGGAAAAGAAGTCATTAATCAAAAAGACACCTGTACACGAATGTTTATCTCAGCACAATTCACAACTGCAGATATGGAATCAACCTAAGTGCCCATTGATTGACGAGTGGGTAAAGAAAATGTGGTATATGTACACCATGGAGTACTACTCAGCCATAAAAAGGGGTGAAATAAGGTCTTTTGCAGCAACTTGGATGGAACTGGAGACCATTATTACCCTAAGTGAAGTATCTCAGGAATGGAAAAACAAACACCACATGTTCTCACTAATAAGTGGGAGCTAAATGACGGGTACCCATGGTTTTAAAGTGTGTAAACGACGTTGGAAACTAAGAAGGTGGGGGGGAGAGAGGTGAGAGATAAAAACTTACCTATCAGGTATGAGGAACACTATTCTGATGTCAGGCACACTAAAAGCCCTGACTTCAGCTCTATACTAATACAATTCATCCATGTAACACTTGTACCCCCTTAAAATTTTGAAATTAAAGAAACAATCTGCAGTAATTTTTTAAAAAATAGATTTGTTAGATCTGGATCAAGGGCATATGGTTATTTACTATATTATTCCCTATTTGTACATGTATACTGGAAATATTTTATAATTAAAAGAAACCTCCTTACCCTGATGTTTACATTAATCTATTTAAACTGTAGGAAAATATTCTCACAAAAGAATGTATTTTTGGAGTTTTTTTTTCCCAAAATGATTTAATTGGCTTTGTGATGTTTATTTAATCGAATTGTCATCACCATACATTGTGGAAGTATTCTACTTATATTACCTTTCATCTTTGCTCTGGAAATGGAAAATATGAAGGTTGAGTTTATAGTCTTACTCTAAGGCACTTAATTTTTCACTTTTTGTTATTTAATATGATACAAGTTTCAAGTTAAAATATCTTCACTAACTGTTGTACACTTTAAATGCCTTAAGATACTAAACTAATACTTAAAAGAATGGAAATAAAATGAATACTACTTATATATTCAGATAAGTTCTAAATAGGTAATGTGATTGATCCTATACATAGCAACCAAAGGATGTTCCCCAAAAATGTGGACTTGTAATATTTTTATCTCATTAAAGACATAAGGGCATCAATACAAACAATGGTATAATATTTGTATAACATTGACTACAATAGGAAAATAAAAGTATAAGACAAATATAATCTAAGTAAGTTATCAATAATTTTCTTTGATTTTATTCTCTTATATAATTAGGCAATCTCATTTTGTTCCTGAAGTTTTATGTACAGATAATGAAGATTTTAAAAATTTAAATGTGTAACTATCTCTATAAGTGGCTAAAAATACTATAATCACACTGCCTTACAAAGAGCTAATACCCAAAAAATATTTTTAATTAAGTAAAATATTGAATAAATGAACCTCTCTTAGTTCTTAGATTAATGCTTAAATTGGTTTATTGCTTAAAATAAATCAGAGCAACTTTCTAAAGAAATTTGAATCCCAGAAATGCTATTATTTTAGACCACCCATCTTGGCATTCAGATCAATCAGATGCAATGCCAATATTATGTTCTATCAAGGTAATTATGATAATATCACAGAGAAGACACTATTTTGCACTTCTCAACACACATTACAGAGAAGAACCCCTGTTCTCCACTCTCTCTGATAGATATAAGGCAAAAGTAAAAACTTTAAAAATTAACTATAATTAGTCAATTTCACTTAATTGATATTGATAAAACTCTCCACCCAACAACAACAGAATGTACATTATATTTAAGAGCTTATGACATATTCATGAAGACAGAACATAATCTAGGCCATAAAAAATACTCCAAACACTTAAAAGGTTTGAAATCGCACAGCATGTACTCTCTGATCACAAATGAATTAAATAAGAACTCAATAACAGAAAGATATATCCCCCAAAAAGGCCCCAATTAGTTGGAAACTAAAACAACACTGTATTAGTTTCCAGAGGATGCTGTAACAAATTATCCCAAATTAGTGGCTTAAAACAACAGAAATTTATTCTCTCACAGTTCTGAAGGCCAAATATCTGAAATCAGTTTCAGTAAGAAAAATCAAGATGTTAGCTGAGCCACACTCACTCCAGAGGCTCTAAGGAAGAATATTTTATTTGCTTCCTCCAGCTTCCGATGTCTGCCCTAATTTATGGCTGCATTGCTCCAATTTCTATCTCCATGACTGCCTCTTCCTCCTCCTTTGTGCATATCAAATCTTCCTCTGCCTTTCTCTTATAGTCACCTCAGAATTAGATTTAGGACCTTCAAGGCAAATCCAAGAAAACCTTCCTATGTCAATATCCTTAATATAATCACATCTACAAACACCTTTTTTCTTTATAAAGCAACATTTACAGGTCCAAGGGATTAAAACCTAGAATCTTTGGGTGGTCATAATTCAGTCTACTACACACTTCTGAATAACTCACAGGCCAAAGATTATGTCACAGGAAAGTTACAAAATATATTTTTATTTTATTTTGTTTAATTTCAAAATATTACAGGAGTACAAATGTTTTTGTTTACATGTACTAATTTTGTTATGGTTGAGTCAGGGTTATAAGTGCACCCATCATCCAGATAATGTTCATTGTAACCGTTAGGTAGGTTTTCACCCACCTCCCTCTTCCCCTTGCATGATTTCTGCTAAGTTTTACTTCCATCAGTGCACATGTGTGCTCATCGGTTAGTTCAATGTATGTGTGGTGTTTGTTTTTCCATTCTTTAGATAATTCACTTAGGATAATGGTCTCTAGTTCCATCCAAATTGTTGCAAAAGGCCTTAATTCATCCTTCCTCATGGCTGTGTAGTATTTCATAGTGTACATATACAACATTTTGTTAATCCATTCATGAATTGATGGGCACTTTAGTTGATTCCACATCTTTGCTATTGTGAACTGTGCTGCAATAAACATTCAGGTGCAAGTGTCTTTTTGACAAAATGACTTATTTTCCTTGGGATAGATACTGAATAGTGGGACTGCTAGATCAAATGGTAGGTCTACTTTTAGTTCTTTGAGGAATCTCCATACTGTTTTTCATAGAGATTGTACTAATTTGCATTTCCACCAACAGCATATAAGCTTTCTTTTCTCTCTGCATCCATTCTGTAGGTTGTCTATTTGCTCTGTTGATTATATCCATAGCTCTGCATACATTTTTTAATTTAATCAAGTCCCATTTATTTATTTTTGTTGTTGCTGTGATCGCAATCGTGGTCTTCATCATAAATCCTTTGCCTAAACCGATATCTAGAAGAGTTTTCCCTACATTTTCTTCTATGCATTAAATGTAAGTTTTCAAGCCTTACATTTAAGTCTTTTATCCATCTTGAATTCATTTTTGTGAGTGGTGAGAGATATGGATGCTGTTTCATTCTTCTGCATATGGCTATCCAATTTTCCCAGCACCATTTATTGAATAGGGCTTCTTTCCCCCAGTGTATGTTGTTGTCTGCATTGTCAAAGATCTGTTGGCTGTATGTGGATGGTTTTATATCTGGGTTCTCTGTTCTGTTCCATTGGTCTGTGTCTCTATTTTTGTGCCCACACCATGCTGTTTTGGTTACTATAGTTTTATAGTATAGTTTGAAGGCTGGTAATGGGATGCATCCAGATTTGTTCTTCTTGCTTAAGACTGCTTTGGCTATTTGGGCTCTTTTCTGGTTCCAAACAAAGCATAGAATTATTCCTCCTAGGTCTGTGAAATATGACATTAGTATTTTGATGGGGATTGCATTGAATCTGTAAATCACTTTGGGTACTATGGACATTTTAACAATGTTGATTCTACCGATCCATGAGCATGACATGTTTTCCCATTTGTTTGTATCTTTGGCAATTTCTTTCCTCAGTGTTTCATAGTTCTTCTTGTAAAGATCTTGCACCTCCTTGGTTAAGTATATATATTTCTATATTCTTTGTAGCTATTGTGAATGGTATTGAGTCTTTAATTTAACTGTCAGCCTCACTGTTATTGGTGTATAGAAATGCACCATGTACATGTACATGATTTGTGTACATTTATTTTGTAACCTGAGACTTTGCTGAATTTATTTATTAATTCTAGGAGTCTTTTGGTTGAGTCTTTGGGGTTTTCTAGATATAAGATCAAATTGCCAGCAAAAAGTGATAGTTTGACCTCCTCTTTCCCAATTTGGATATGCTTTATTTCTTTCTCTTGACTGACTGCTCTGGCTAGGACTTCCAGCCCTATGTTGAATACAAGTGGTGACAGTGGGGGCACCCTTGTCTTGTTCTAGTTATTGGTAGGAATGCTTTCAACCTTTCCCCACTCAGTATGATGTTGGCTGTGGGTTTGTCATATACGGCTTTTAAAATCTTGAGATATGTTTCTTCTATGCCTAATTTGTTGAAGATTTTTCTCATGAAATGGTGCTGGATTTTGTTGAATGCTTTTTCTGCATCTATTGAGATGATCATATGGTTTCTGTTTTTGCTTCTGTTTGTGTTGTGAGTCACATTTATTGATTTACATATGTTGAACCATCCTTGCATCCCTGGGATGAAGTCCATGGTGGACTTCTATATTCTTTGTAGCTATTGTGAATGGTATTGAGTCTTTAATTTAACTGTCAGCCTCACTGTTATTTTGTTAATGTGCCATTGAATTTGATTTGCTAGTATTTTGTTGTTGATTTTTGCATCTGTGTTCATAAGGGATATTGGTCACTAGTTTTCTTTTTTTGTTGTGTCCCTTCCTGGCTTTGGTATCAAGGTGATACTGGCATTGTAGAATGAGTTGGGGAGGATTCCCTCCTTCTCAATGTTATGGAATAATTTCTGTAGTATGGGTACCAGCTCTTCTTTGTAGGTCTGGTAAAATTTGGCTATGAATCCATCTGGTCCGTGGCTTTTTTGTTGTTGTTGTTGAAAGATTTTTTATTACTGCTTCAATCTCATTGCTTGTTTTTGGTCTGTTCATTTCTATTTCTTCCTGATTGAGTCTTGGGAGGTTGTGTGTTTCCAGGTATTTGTCCATTTCCTCTATGTTTTCAAATTTATGTGTATAGAGATTTTCAGGGTATTCACAGATGATATTTTGTATTTCTGTGGTATCAGTTGTAATATCTCCTTTTTCATTTCAGATTGAACTTGTTTGTGTCCTTTCCCTTCTCTTCCTGGTTAATTTAGCCAGAGGTCTATCAATTTTGTTTATCTTTTTAAAAAAAACAACTTTTTGTTTCATTGATACTTTGTGTTTTGTTTTGTTTTGTTTTGTTTTCCACTTCATTTAGTTCTGCTCTGACTGTAGTTATTTCTTTTCTTCTACTGGCTCAGGGTTTGGTTTGCTTTTCCTTTTCTAGTTCCTTGATACATGTCATTAGGTTGTTCATTTGTGATCTTTCTGTCTTTTTGATGTAGGCATTTAAGGCTATGACTTTTCTCCTTAGGACTGCTTTTGCTGAATCCCTTAGATTTTAGTCACTTTTGTCCCCTTTGTTGTTCAGTTAGAGGAATCTTTTGATATCCATCCTAATAGCATTATTGTCCCGGTAATCATTCAGCAGAAGGTTGTTTAATTTCCATGACTGCGTAGAATTGGGTGTTTCCCTTGGAGTTGATTTCTAGTTTTATTCCACTGTGGTCTGAAAAGATACATGGTATGATTTCTTTTTTTTTTCTAATTTGTTGAGACATGCTTTGTGGCCTAAATATGATCCATCTTGGAGAAAGTTCCATGTGCTGATGAAAAGAGTGTATATTCAATAGTTTTGGTGTATAATATCCTGTAAATGTCTCTTAGGCCCACTTCTGCCAGAGTTCTGTTTAAGTTCAGTGTTTACTTATTCTCTGCTTGGAGGATCTGCCCAGCTCTGTAGTGGTGCTCTGTAGTGGGGTGCTCTGTAGTGGGGTGCTGAATCCCCGGCAATTATGATGTTGCCGTTTATCTCTTTGCATAGATCTAGTAGAAAGAAAACAATGGAGAAATACTATTGAAATTCTCAAGGAAAATTATTTTCAATCAAAAATTAAATGCCAACCTATATTGGTTAGGATAGGCTAGGACTAGGTTATTCTGTGGTAACAAACAACCCCCAAATCTCAGAGGTTAAATACACAGGTTTACTTCTCAATCATGCAAAATCTACTGCAAGTCGGGCAGCTCTCCAGAGCAGCTTCCTTATGAGCAGTGAGTCAATGACTCAAGGATGAGCTGTTTAGTCCTGTGGATCCACCTTCTTGATCCATGGCATCCAGCGTAGCTGTGACAGTGGATGAAAGGAAGTCAGCAGATTGTACTGGCTCTTACATGCTGTGCACTAGAAGTGACACATCACCTCTACTTGCAGGTGGTTATCCAAAACTGATAGCAAAGCCCTACTTAACTACAAAGGGGTCTGGGATTTGTTACCCTACTGGCATCTCAGATAAGAGAATAGAAATAGATATGGAAACCACCAGCAGGCTCTACCATCACATTGTGAGTCAAGTGAGAAAAAAGAATTAAGGACATTTTCAGGTACATATGGGCACAACAAATTTATTTTTATGAGCTCTTTCTCAGGAAGTTGCTGGAAGAATTGCTCCACCAAAATAAGGGAGCTAATTAGGAAAAAGAAAGCATGATCCAAGAAATAGAAGACAAGAATAAAGGGTATTTCCAGAATGATGGAAAAGGTAGGGCAAGGCCAGTGATAGTGAAGCCAGGTGAGAGAACAACCAGTCCAGAATGGAGTCGGTGAACAGGAGGTATCAAGGAGAATGTGTATAAGAATGAAACAAAATTGAAACCTTCCTGATGTGATTGTCACTATTGAAATGAAATTTCTATTTTTATTAGATAATTTGAGGTGGAATTAGAGTGGTAGGATGAATAATAAACACTCAAAAGAAATCTACTTCCTAATCCTCAGAATCTGTGAATATGTTACCTTATGTGGTTGTCAATGGAAAAGAACTCAAACTCCGTAAAATAATTTAAAGATGTTTATTCTGAGCCAAGTATGAGTGACCATGGCCCAAAGCCATGCCCAAGAAGCCTTGAGCAAGTGGTCTCGCTGTGGCTGGCTTACAGTTTGGTTTTATACATTTTAGGGACATAGGAATTACATGTGAAGTTATATATCAATACATGGAAGGTGTACATTGGTTTGGCCCAAAAAGGCAGGACATCTTGAAGCAAGGGGTTACAGGTCACAGGTAGATTTAAATATTCTTTGATTTGTAATTGATTAAAGAATTAATCTTTGTCTAAAGCTTGGAATGTTCTAAGTTAAGGTAAGGAAGTCTGTTAATCATAGACAAGCCACTAGACACATACCAAGACCCAAGTTATCTGTTAAGTAAATTGAGTACCTGAGGGTGTGGTTTAAGCTTTGCCTTGTATAGCCTTTAGGCCTGTTACTGGGTTACAAAGGACATCTCCAAGAAGGGAAGGGAGCATGACTAGGTGTGTCTGACCTCCCTTCTCATGGCCAGCAACTCAGCTGTAGGGTATTTCTGGGGTCCTGTTGGCCAAGAAGGGGCCCATTCAGTCATCTTAGGGTCTTAAGATTTTATTATAGTTCACATGGCAAAAGAGACTTGTGGATGCTACTAATTCAGGATCCTGAGATGGGGAGATTATCCTAGATTGCTGGGGTGAGTCTGACATATAATCACAAAGGTCCTTATAAGAGAGAAGTAAGAAGGTCAAGGAGGTAGTAGGAGATGTAACAACAGAAGCAAGAAGTTGGAGTGACACAAGGAAAGAGTCATGAGCCAAGGAATATGGGTGTTCTCCAGAAGCTGGAAAATCAGGGAAATGGATTGTCTCCTAGATTCTCCAGAAGGAACCAGCCCTGCCAACTCCCTGACTTTGGCCCAGTTAAACTGATTTCATATGATAACCCAAAATAAGTGGCTGAGGCAAAGATCTCAATCAATGGATGTTTATTAAGCCAAAGTTTGAGGATGTGTTCAGGAAAAACACAAGCCACCGACACATCTGTGACTGTTTTTCCAAAGGGGGATTTGGGAACTTTGGTATCTAAAGAGAAGAGGGCACATAGAAAGAAAAAGGACAGGGGTGGTCAGTGAGGCAAATGGTTACATTCTTGTGAGAACCAGGAAATCTACATTTAGCACAAGATAAGGTGCATGTTTGAAGAGAAAAAGGGCATGAAGGAAGCATCAATTATGCAGATGTCCCTGGGTAGGTGGAAGAATGATTGATCTTGTCCTGTCTCTGTTCTGCACCTGGGAAGGTAAACTTGTAATCGATATTATTAGTGTAGAATTGGACATGCTTTAGTTTTAGGAGCTGGACTTAGCCTGCAGACCTGAAGTTACAATTTTCATGTCCTTGTTTGTGGGAGGCCAGCGAAGAATTTCCTTTTGGATGATCTGTGGGGACAGTCCTTGTAGATGCCTGAGGCCTTTTACCTTTCCATGGGGATCTGGCTAATGCATAACGTTAGTAACAGCTATTCATTTGGAAGGGGGTGTTGCATGACTGAGCACCCAGGCTTGACCTTCCCTTTTGCTTAAGGAGTTGGCAGGAGAGAGTCCTGAGATTTTTATTTTCCTTTACACATATATCTGGACTCCAGAACTATAAAGGAATGAATTTATGCTGTTTTAAGTCACCAAATTTGTGATGCTTTGTTACAGTAGTTATAGGGAACTAAAACAGTGACCAAAGGAAATAAAAATAATAGAAGTAATTATTAAGTCCAGAAAAACAAATGGTAGTATGAAAATAAATGCAATCAAAGTACATTATACAGATCAAAAGAAAATATTTACATATTTATAATAAAATTTAATTTTAATTTAACAAAAAATTGTTATGTATATGTTTTGACAGTATTGGGAGTGGGGAAGTGTGTATGTTTTTGTGGGGGAAGTGTAAGAGATAAATCTTCACTTTACATAATAGGAAAACAATAGACCACATATATGATTTTTAAAAAATAAGTAACAGCCTTAAGCATATTAGTTAGAATTATGAAGGTGAGGGATTTGAATCCCAGCCATGTACCAGAACAATGCTGCTACTGAAGAAAATGTTAAACTATATAAAACGCAAAAATATTGGTTCAACAGCATCAGAATGCTGCTGAGGAAGCCAAGACCTGAGGGGCCAGACCCTGGAGGGAAGGAAATTTTCTGTGCTCTGTTTCCTACATCAGCTTTTCTGCTTGGGTCATTTGCCCACTTGTAATGCAAAGCAAGAGGATATCCAGAGCAGAGTAAGGGTAGCAGCTAAAATGCAGAGAAACCAGCAGAGACTTGGGTGCCATTTGGGGCTCCTAAGGCAAATAAGGATTAAGGTGCTAAGATCCTTTAGAAAAGGGAGGCAAAATTAGACCTGTTCTTGGAACTTGTTTTCCAGTACAGGCATATTCTAATTCAGCTGCTTGGGGCAAGAAGCAGCAAGTGTTGGAAAGCAGTTTCACAGCTCTGGGGAGACAGAAAGTGAGTTCAGAATTGGCAAGGAGGAGGCTTCAGGAATACCACAAGTCTCAGCTGGGAACCCTGGGGAACTGCATCAGAGAAGAGCCATAGGTAGATTAAGCCTTATAATAGAGAGAGAGAGAGAAAGAGAGAAAATGATAGAGAACAGAGCAAAAATATAAATTGGTGATTTTGTGTAAGGTGGTATATGGCAAGTTCTTGTACTTCTCTGTAAGTTTAAAATTATACCAAAAATTTTAAAGTGTGTATGTGTATGTGAAAGGAGAAAGAGAGAGAAGGAATTAAAAAGCAAGAAAAGTAGCAAAAATATGGAGGGTAAATGGAGTAAAAGTGTTCTGAGGTCTTACCTTGTCTACTTTTAAAAAAAATAGGTTAACAAACCCTCTCCCTTTCTGCAAGAGAATTTCATCTCAATTAACTTCCCAGCTCTGTGCCCCTGAAAACCAGGTGTGGCTTATTTCAGTCTTGTGAATCTGATTTTTAGCTGAACCTTAAGTCTTTGCAACTGCTCACAGAATATTTAATCTGACTTGACCCTCTGCTATATCATAAAGAAAGTGTCAAAACATTTCAAAGTGTTCAAATTATGCATGTGCTCTGACAGCATGAAATTAAGTAATATTAAGGTAAGGATCAATAAGAAAATATAATAAAAAATGCCCAAGTATTGAGAAATTAAAGTGTTGTGTTTGTAAATAGCCCATGGATCAAAGAAAATTATGTTGAAAATTAGAAAATACTTTAAACTAAATGGTGATGAGATGGATATGCCCAAACTTGTGGGATACAGTTAAAGATGTACTTGGAAGATTTATGAATATCATGTACAATTTACAAATGCTTATATTAGGAAAAAGAGAGGCTAACACTAATGATCTAAGACCTTAAGGTTTAATCTCAAGACATTAAAATATCTTTGAGAGAAATTAAATGCATAATTAAACATCTTCTCATAAAAAATATCTAAGCCCATGCAACTTCAATAAATTTATATAAAAGAAATTAAATTTACTTTTATGAAGCAATTATAACATTAATAGCAAAACCTGACAAAGACATCACAAGAATGGCAAATTATAGATAGGCCAACCTATCTCTCTCATGAACATAAATGCAAAAATCCTAAACATGATATCTCAAATCAAATCCAGTTAGTGATGTATAAAAAAAAGAAACTGTATCATGATAAAGTTGGATTTATTCCAGGAAAGCAAGATAGCTTTACCATTCAAAATCAATCAATGTAACTTTCCACATCAACAGAAAAAAAGGGAGAAAATATGAATATCTCCATAGAAGTACAAAAATATAAATACAATAAATCCAAGACCTATTAATGACTTTAAAAACTTGCTTTAAAAAAGCAATAATTTATTTGTAGATACTATAGATAAAAAGTATCTACAAAATGCCTGTAACAAACATCATACTTATAGTTGAAATATTAAAAACTTTACCCCTGAGATCTAGAATGAGAAAAATTTGTCCACTCAACAGTTTGATTGAATATGGCACTAAAGGTCTTAGCCATTGCAACAAGGCAAAAGAAAAAATACCTATATAAGGTTTGAAAGAGAAAACATATAATCATCACTATTTACAGATGTCCTGATTGGGTACATAGGGTATCCCAAAGAATCTATAGGCAAACTGTTAGAATTAGTAAGATAATTTAGCAAGGTCTCTGGATACAAGATTAATAGAGTTGTTAATTTTATGTCTTTATTCCAGCAATAGTAATAAGAAAATAAAACAATTTATATTAGCATTAAAAATACCAAGTACTTAGGAACAAATCTAATAAAAGTAGATCTTAAACAGAAACTATAACATATTATTGAGGAATATAATAAAACTTAGAGAAATAAAGGTTTGTTCCATCCTTGTGCATTAATAAATACAATATTGTAAAGATGTCAAATGTCTGCAAATTTATCTATAGTTTGGGAAAATTCAATTTAAATCTCAGAAAATATTTGTGGAAATTTTCAAGCTGATATTCAAAGATATATCAAAATATAAAGGGCCAAAAATAGGTAATGGAATCTTGAAGAAGAAAGTCAATACTGGAGAACTCATGCTGTGAGATATCAAAATTGATTAAAAGCTATAGTAATTAAGTCAGTAACAGTGATTTATGACAAATGTGATGCTTAAATTTACTGGGGAAAAGATAGATTTTCAATAAGTAGTGCTGGGTCAAATGGATATCTATATGGGGAAAAAATGTATCTTGACCCTTACACCATACATAGATAGAACTATCCAGTCTAAATGTGAACACTAAAAACATAAAGCTTTAGGAAGAAACATAGGAAAATACTTTCATGATCTTGGGGTAGGCAAATATTTTGTAAAAGAAATGAAAAGCATCAAAGGAAAATCTTAATAAATTGGCCTCTATTAGGATTAAGAACATTTATTTATCAAAAGACAAAATTAGAGAAGTAAAAGCACAAGCCACAGACTGTATTTACATTATCCCGCTTTGACAAAGGATTCATACTCTCAAATATACAAATACTGCTATTAGTATACAAAAAATTAATTGTTAATCTAATGTCTTAAAAGGGCACAAGACTTGAAGAGGCTCCCAAAGAAGCATAAAGGAGAATAGACAAATGGCCAATGAGTGTATTAAAAGGAAAATGCAAATTAAGAATGCAAGAGATATCCCCATACACCGACTGGAATGACTAAAATGATAAAGACTGACAATTACAAGTGTTTCCAAGGATGTGAAGCAAGTGGAGCTCTCATTTATTGCTGGTGGGGGTGTAAATTGATGAAACCTCTTTGGAAAACTGTTTGTCAGCATTTGCTAAAGCTAAACATATATATAGCCTATGACCTAGCCTTTCCACTCCTGGGTAAATACCCAAATAAATGAGTGCTGATATTCACCAAATGAATATATCAGTTTTATTCATATGAGACAAAAACTGGAAGCAATTCAAATGTCCATCAACAGTGAAATGGATAAACAAATTGTGCATTAGAAATTAAAAAGAATAACTGCTTCATGCAAAAACATGGCTGAATATCACAGACAAAATGCTGAACAAAAGAAGCCAGTTACAAAAAAATGTGTACTGTGTGGTTCAATTTATATGAATATGAAGTTCAAACACAGCAAAACAATCTATTGTGACCATTCAATATGTTGTTTACCAATGAGGGGGGATTGTGACAGTATTATAGAGGTGCTGGAAATATTCTGTATATTTTCATCTGCGTAGTACTTACAGGGGCTTATACATATGTAAAAGTTCACCAAGGTGCATTGTAAGTTTATCCTCAAAAATAAATGTATACATATATACAACACAATAAGATACCTCACACAATCACAAGAATGACTAAATGTAAAAGTTTGAGATGCCAAACGTTTGCAGGGATATTGGGCTACATTAAACCCAATGGCTATCAACAGGAGAATTTTCAAATAAATGTTGGCATATTTATGTAGTGTAATTAGATTTCTAAACAAAATACATGAACTACAACTATGTAAAATAGCATAAATGAAACTTTCAATAAAAATAGCCATACTCAAAAGAACAAAAATGTATGTTTCTATTTATATAAAGTTAAAAAGCAGGTAAAACCATGGTGCTTATGGTGTTTGTTTATGCACAATTAAATGCTAAAATATAAATAAATATGAAGGGATTAATAACATAAAAGTCAGGAAAATGGTTACCTTGTAACTAAGGAGGGGTTTGTAATTATGAAGGGCCATACAGGAAGCTTCTGAGGTGTTACAGATGCTCAGAGGCTCAACCCTGTTGCTGATTACATGTTTTTTACATCGTGTCTCTATGTGTGTTATTTTCCACAATTAAAATGTTTTTAAAATTTCTGGAACGAACAGGAAATTGCTATCTTCCATAAGATGGAAATATACTATAGTAGTATAGTGCATATTGCTACATGTATATATTATATTACTATATATAAATGAATCCTGTAGTATATATCATATATTAAATATACAGGATATATATTATTTATATATTATAAATACATAGGATATATATTAAATATATAGGATACATATGTATGTATATCCATAAAAATATATAGGATACAGAGAGAGAGAGAGAGGGTGCTGTAAGAGTTAAGGAAAAAGAGAGGACAGGAATGCAAATATGACCCTAAAATCTATTGCTTTAATATTAGATGATTCATGAAAAAATTCAGAAAGTTGAAGAGTGCTGTAGGAAATTAAAAAGGATAAAAATAAAATAGAGTTAAGAATTTATTTTTTATCAATTCAACATGGATAAAAAACCTAAATTTAAGACCCGAAGCCATAAAACTCCCAAAAGAGAACACAGAAGAAAAGATCCTTGACATTGACCTTGGCTGTGATTTTCTGAATATCACACCAAGAAGCTCAAGCTACAAAAGCAAAAATAAGTAAATGGAACTACATCAAACTAAAAAACTTCACAGCAAATAAAACAATAAACAAAATGAAAAGGCAGCATGTGAACTAGGAAATATTTGCAAACCACATATCTGATTAAGGATTAATGTCCAAAATTTATAAAGAACTCTTACCATTAATAGCAAAAAAACAAATAACCTGATTAAAAAATGGACAGAGGACAAACGACCTGAACAGACATTTCTCCAAAGACATAAAAATGGCCAGCAGGTATATTAAAAGGTGCTCAACATTACTAATTATTAGGGAAATGTGAATTAAAACCACTATGAGATATCACCTAACACCATTAGGATTGCTATTATCAAAGAGACAAGAGATAGCAAATGTTGACAAGAGTGTGGAGAAAAGGGAATCTTTGTACATTGTTGGTGGGAATGTAAATTGGTGGAGCCATTATGGAAAACATATGGAAGTTCCTAACAAAATTAAAAATAGAACTACCACATGACCAAGCAATCCCTTTTCTGCATATATACACAAAGGAAATGAAATCACCACTTCCTAAAGATAACTGCACTCTTGTGTTCACTGGAGCAGCTTTCACAACAGCCAAGATATGGAAACAGCCTAAGTGTTCATTGGTGGATGAAAGGATAAGGAAAATGGGGTATATATGTACAATGGAATATAATTCAGACTTTAAAAAAAAAAAAGGAGATCCTGCCATTTTCCACAACATAGATGAACCTGGAGGACATTGTGCTAAGTGAAACAAGCTAGACATAGAAAGAAAAATATTGCATGATCTCACTTACATGTGGACTCTAAAAAGAAAAGTCAAACACAAAAAGAAAATAAAACAGTGGTTACCAGGGACAGGGTGGAGGGAAGGAAATGTGGAGATGTAGGTCAAAAGATACAAACTAACAGATACATAGAAAGAACAAGTCTAGAGATATAATGTATTAGACAACATGAGCACTATGGTTGATAAAATTGTATTGTATTTGAAAGTGTTGTTAAATAAGTACATTTTAACATTCTTGTTACAAAAAAGTAATGTGAGAAGATAAATAGGTTAATTTGCTTCACTGTATAAGCATAACTCAGATATTGCAGGTTTGGTTTCAAACCACTGCAATAAAGCGAATATCACAATAAAGTGAGTCACGTGCATGAATTTTTTGGTTTCCCAAACCTAAAATTCTGTTTACCCTATACCGTAGTCCTGTTAAGTGTTCAATAGCATAATGTCTAAAAAAAAGTACATACCTTAATTTAAAAATACTTTGTTAAAAAATGCTGTTTGATCATCTGAGCCCTCAGGAAGTCATAATCTTTTTGCTGGTGGAGGGTCTATCCTTGATGTTGATCACTACTGATGGACCAGGGTGCTGGTTGATAAAGGTTAGGGTGGCTGTGGAAATTTCTTAAGATAAAAATGAAGCTTACTTCTTCATTTCATGACAGATTTCTCTGTAGCACGTGATGTTGTTTGACAGTATTTTACCCACAGTAGAACTTCTTTCAAAATTGGGATCAGTCCTCTCAAACCCTGCCACTGCTGCTTTATCAACTAAGTTTATGTAATATTCTAAATCCTTTGTTGTCATTTCAACAATCTTCACAGCATCTTCACCAGGAGTAGATTCCATCTCAAGAAACCACTTTCTTTGCTCACCCATAAGAAACAACTCCTTATTCGTTAAAGTTATCATGAGATTGCTGCAATTTGGTCACATCTTCACTTCTAATTTTAGTTCTCCTGCTATTTCTATCACATCTGCAGTTACTTCCTCCACTAATGTCTTGAACCCCTCAAAGTCATCCATGGGGGTTGGAATCACCTTCTTCCAAACTCCTGTTAATGTTGATATTTGACCTCCTCCTGCGAATCACAAATGTTCTTAATGGCATTGAGCATGGTGAGTTCTTCCCCAGATCTGTCGGAGGAATCACTCTCTATGGCAGCTATAGCCTTATGAAATGTATTTCTTAAGTAATAAGACTTGAAAGTCAAAATTACTCCTTGATTCATGGGCTTCAGAATAGATGTGTTAGCAGGCATGAAAACAACATTAATCTCCTTGTACATCTCTGTCAGAGCTCTTGGGTGACTAGGTACATTGTCAATGAGCAGTAATATCTACAAAGGAACTTTTTTTTCAGAGCAGTGGGTCTCAATAGTGAGCTTAAAATACTCAGTAAGCCATGCTGTAAAACAGGTGTGCTGTCATCCAGGCTTTGTTGTTCCATTGATAGAGCTCAGTCAGAGTAGATTTGGCATAATTTTTAAGGGCCCTAGGATTTTTGGAATGATAAATGAGCATTGGCTTCAACTTAACTTGTCCTTTGAAACTTTGAAGCCAGGCATTGACTTTCCTCTTTAGCTATGAAGGTTCTAGATGATATCTCCTTCCAACATAAGGCTGTGTTATCTACACTGAAAATCTGTTGTTCAGTGTAGTCATTTTCATCAATGATCTTAGCTAGATCTTCTGGATAACTTCTGCATCAGCACCTGCTGCTTCACCTTGCACTTTATGTTACAGAGATGGCTTCTTTCCATAAACTTCATGAACCAATCTCTGCTGACTTCGAATGTTTTTTCTGCAGCTTCCTCACTCTTCTCAGCCTTTATGGAATTGGACAGAGTTAGGGCCTTGCTATGGATTAGCTTTTGTCTTAAGAGAATGTTGTGGCTGGTTTAGTCTTCTATCCAGACCACTCAAACTCTCTCCACATCAGCAATAAGGCTGTTTTGCTTTCTTATCATTCACGTATTTACTGGAGTAGCACTTTTAATTTTCTTCTAGAATGTTTTCTTTGCCTTACAATTTGGCTAACTGATTGGCACAAGAGTTCTGGATTTCAGCCTATCTCAGCTTTCAACGTGGCTTCCTCACTAAGCTTAATCATCTCCAGCTTTTGATTGAAAGTGAGAGACATGCAACTCTTCCTTTCACTTGAATACTTAGAGGCCATTGTAGGGTTATTAATTGGCCTAATTTCAATAAATAGGGAGGCCTGAGGAGAAAGAGAGACCAGGGAATGGCAGATTAGTAGAGCAGTCAGAACACTCACAATAGTTACCATGTTTGCCCTCTTAGATGGGCCCATTTTGAGGCAACCCTAAATAATTACAACAGTAACATCAAAGATCACTGATCACAGATCACTACAATGATATGATAATAATGAAAACTTTTGAAATATTGCAAGAATTACCAAAATGTGACACAGAGACCCAAAGTGAGCACATGCTCTTAGAAAAATGGTGCCACTGGACTAGCTCAACTCAGGGTTGTCACAAACCTTCATTTTGCAAAAAGGCAGTATCTGTAAAGCATAATAAAACACTACACATATGTCTGTTGTAACCATTTTACAATTTATACATATCCCATAACATCATGTTGTAAACCTAAAATATACACAATAAAATTTATTTTTTAAAAGTAATTTATTTTAAAATGTAGTCAATATTAGTATGTATTTCATACTACAATAGAATACAGTAAATAACATGCACGTGTGTACAACATTAAACATGGCCAAATTTTAACATTTTGCCATATTTGCATCTGAATTATTTTTAGATTTTATTTATGTATTTAAACAAAATTTTTTTTTAATTTTTTAGAGATAGGGCCTCACTCTGTCGCCTAGGCTGGAGTGCAGTGGTACGATTATAGCTCACTTCAGACTTCAAGTCTTCATTGATTTCTACCTAAAAAATAAATACCTGTAAATGAAGCATTTTCAGTTTGGTAATTTTAGCACTTATTCACACACATTATTATGAATAGTCACCAAAGTAGGAGCCCATCACATACCACACAGCTTCCTACCATCTCGCCAATTTACTTAAGCCCTTCTAAAGCACTCTGGCCTCGTGTACAGCCACATTCTTTCAAGTGAACTTCAGTCATCTTCCCAACAAGGTGATTTTCTTCCTGTGAGAAATTCTTATACCACTTGGTAAAAAATATTATATTCTTCATCTTTTTTGGCACACAAATATTGAGGCAGAGAGAGAGAAATAAACAGCAGGTGATATTTCACTCATCTTTTAAGTGATAATACTTTTGAAAGATGAGTGAAACATCTTTTAAATTATAAAGGTTACAATGATTTGACCAAAACCACAGAACTAATATAAGGTGAGCAGCCAGGATTGGACTTTAGCACTTGTACCCTTTAGTTCTGATTCTCTGCACTGTATCACACTATCTTTTGAGATATATTATTCCAATCATTTTTGAAAATATGAAATGCAAACTTTGCTAAAAGAAAAAAATCAAAATTATTTAGTATTCACTAGTCTTCCTGAATCTTTCCATGATCAATAAGTAAATGTGTGCCTCAAATAACAAAATAGCTTGCTTTGGGAATAATTTTTAATTGGAAGTAGACAGGATAGTGATAGATATCAATTCTGATTAGGTATAGTCCTAAACATGTTTATAACCTCTTTTCTCCAAGTAGAAAACAACAATGTGTGTACATAAAGGTTTTAAACTACAAAGTGATGTATTGAATACATCTAACAGGAATCATGGGGGCAGAGTCAATGAATTCAAATACTCACAAACAAAAACAAGTCAAGCTATGAGGTTATGGGAACAGAATTCCAATGTACACCATTATAAGAAATTTCTGGCAGCCATTCAACTACTTTGTACAATGTACTCAAATATCTGGCTATCTGATATTTGTTTATTCTGTTTTTGTTTTGTTTTAAAAAAAATTTATTTTTTAAGAGCACTTTTAGATTCACGGGAAAATTGAGCTGAAAGTGCAGAATTTCCATACACCCCTCTGCCCTCTCCTACAACCTCCCCCACCAGAGTGGTACATTTGTTATGATCGATGAATCTACATTGACATATCATTATCACCCAAAGTCCATAGTTTACATTAGGGCTCATTTTTGGTATTGTACATTCTGTGGGTTTTCACAGATGTATAGTGACATATATCTACCATTATAGTATTAAACAGAGTATTTTCACTGCCTTAAAAATCCTCTGTGTTCTGCTTACTTGGCCCTCCTTCCCCTCAGCCCCTGGCAACCACTGATCTTTTTACTGCCTTCATAGTTTTGCTTTTTCTAGAATGCCATATATTTGAAATCATATAGTTAGGAATGATGTAGCCTTTTCAAATGGTTTCTTTTACTTATTAGTATACGTTTGCATTTCCTCCATGTATTTTCATGCCTTAACAGCTCATTTCATTTTAGTGCTGAATAGTATTCCATTGTCTGGATGTACCACAGCCTATTTATTCATTCACCTACTGAAGGGCATCTTGGTTGCTTCCAAGATGAATATGAATAAGGCTGCAGGTTTTGTGTAGATATGTTTTCAACTCATTTGGATAAATACTGAGGAGCATGATTGCTGAATTGCATGGTAAGAATCTGTTTAGTTTTGTAAGACACTGCCAAACTGTCTTCCAAAAAGTGGCTGTACTGTTTTGCATTTCGGCTTCTTGCTTCACGTACTCACCAACATTTGGTGTGGTCAGTATTTTGGATTTTGACCACTCTAATAGGCATGTGGTGGTATCTCATTGTTGTTTTAATTTGCATCTTTGAGTTTGCTTTCTTTTGTTTTTTTCTCTGTTCAGGTGTTTTGCCCATTTTTTAATCTGGTTGTTCCCTTTTACCATTGTTCAGTTTTAAGAGTTCCTGGTATATTTTGGATAACAGTCATTATCAGATATGTCTTTTACAACTATTTTTCCCTAGCCTGTGGTTTGTCTTCTCATTCTCTTGATGTAAAATAAAATATCTGGATGAGTAGCTAAATTTTTCACTTTTTAAAATATGTGGGTGTATTCACATGTAAATTCAGATTATATTACAGATAAAACTAAATTACCTTTAGGTTCTTTTTGCTTATTGTGTATTCAAAAAATATAATGTACATGGGGGTTGAGGAGAAAAAGGAGGCTTAAGTTTAAGGCACTTTTTGTCACTCTTTCTTTCAATTCTGGCCCCCTAAAAATGGGGCATTTTTTAGACCTATCCCCCCTAATCATAACCCCCTCCATGAAATTTTAATAACACAGATATGTTGTGTATCATTTATATATTGCATGTATATCTATGTGTTATACATAAAAAGAGTAAGTTTTTTGTCTTTCCCCAAGAACACATTTTTGCCACCTTGGGGACTGTTGAGAATGAATCGTTCCTGTTGAGAATGCACAGTTTAAAGCTTTTAGAGAAAAATTTTTCACCTGCCATACCTGGATGTGATACATATGTGTGATATTAAATAAAATTCTGCAATCTCTACTGATAAATTTTAAAAGATGTCTTACTCAGCAAATATGTTAATTTTAAAACATCATTTTAAAATTTTCGCTACACTGAGCATAAGCAAGCTATCCAATCAGCTCTATGAAGACAGAAAAGTAAGTGACAAGAGTATAGTACCAATAGGCGGGCCCAAAGTTTTCTCTCTTGCTTGATTTTCCACCAAGACTTTAGCTGGCTCAAAATAAAAGAAATAAACTAAACTCCCTGTGATTTGTCCATGGTAGGAAAGGATATATCTTTCCTAACACGGAAGAGTTGGCCCCTGATGCAAGAAAAGATGTCAAAAATGGAGAAATATCAAAAAATGACAGAGCCTCTGGACTGTGCTGCCTATAGAGGCAAAGATGTTGCCTCACATGGCTCAAGAGAGCAGCAGAGAGCCACCTATGTTCAGTAGCTAGATGTAGCTCAATTAGATTTTGAATCTAAGACTTTTTGGTAGTCAGTCTGCAGACCTTCTGAATCATTTAGTAGCACACAATTATGCATAGTGGCATGAAGACAGAAAACTTTTTAGATGTCAATGTGTGTATCATGACCTCTTGATCACATTTAGAACTAACAGCAAAATAGTTCACATGCGTTTGCCATTTGGTGAAACTCAGGTTTGTTGTTGTTGCTCTTGTTTATTTCCTCTTAATTTCTAGAGACAGAGCACCACTTAGTAAGAGATACTTTGACATTTTTACAGATAAAAGCATGAACCTATCTAATAATCCTTATAGGTATGAATAGGTCATGTCAACTTCTACCTTTGAAGAGTTTGGGTGGCATGTGACAGAAAATTTCTAGCAATATATTGCTTTTTAATTTTAATGTAGTAGCATTGGTATAATTTTGAAGACTTTTTAAAAATTAAAGATAAAATCTGATTAAAAATTCAACTATATGTGGTCTATATTGCAGATAATCCAACTGACATTTGATTAGGACTTCACACAGTTAAAGTGGCACCTGTGAAGGCAATGACAGTTATGTTGGAACACATTCCTTTTTCTTGACTAGCAAATTTCTGTGGATATTGAATATAAGATGCAATGAAATATCAGAAACAATAAAGCATTACATACACATCTTAGATTCAAAAAACCATGCTATATCTCTGAACATTGCATCTATTCCAATTGTGAGCTGTCTTTCAGGGATATGTGATTTACTCATTCCTGGGCCTCTACTTCTTGTCCCCCTTCACCATTATCTTCTCTTATTGTTTTCATCTTTTCTCCTTATTCTCTGTCTCGTGGTTATGGTAGTGTGGGAGATGTTCAATTGAATCTATGAGTATGATCAATCCCTTCTCGTTCTATTGCTTTATCTTATTAGATAGGGAACACACATGGGTGACAGTATTTAAAATTAATAATACGTTTTATGCTTTATTTCCTCCCACCTAGAAAGAAAAAGAAATAAAAGATTAAAATAATCAGCCCAACAGTGGTAGTGGGCTAGTGCAACAATGGAAGACAGAGAGGCACAAAGAGCTAGAGAGCCAGTCCAAGTTCTCCTGATGTTCCTCTTTTCTAAGAGTTGGGGCAGGTTTCACATTTTGTATGATTCCATTTAATTTCCTCTTTCGGCATATCATTTATACTGCGTTGTTTAATTCTTTTTAGCGGTTGCCATAGGATTTACTATATTACTATATATATAATTAAATAATCTAAGTCTACTGTCAAAGAACACTCTACAGCTTCATGTATAGTACAGTTACCTTAAAACAGAGTATTTCCAATTCTTCCCTCCTGTCTCTTGTGACATTGCTGTTGTTCGCTTCACTTATCTGTAGGTTATAATCGCCAATACATTGTTATTATTATCGCTTTTAAAAAACTGTTATCTTTTAGATCAATTAAAAATAATAAAATAATTTTTTACCTTCATTTATTCCTTTTTCTTTTCATACAGAGCTGAATTTCGAACCTATATCCTTCATCTCGTGTCTGAAGGACTTTTTTCAACATTTCTCACCGGTAGGTCTATCAGTAGTGAATCTGTTTGCTTGAGATATTCTATTTCTCCTCTATTTTTGAAGGATAATTTCACTGGACATAGAATTCTAGGTTGGCAGTTTGGTTTTTTGGAGTTTTTTTCTTTCGACATTTTGAAGAGTTCACTCCACTCTCCTGCTCTCGTGGTCTCTGATGCAAAGTCGGCTGTAATTATTATTCTCATTCCCCATGGATTAAGGTTTCTTTTCCCCTCTGGCTTCCTTCAAGCCTTTCTCTTTGTGTTCTGGTTCTCCGCAGTTTGAATATGATAAGCCTGGTTGTGAAATTTGAGGCTTATTTCCTTTTGTGGGTTTTTTAATGGTACTTATCTTGCTTATTGTTCTCTGAGCTTCTGGACTTGTGGTTTAGTGTGTGCCACTAATTTTTTAAAGTTCTCGGTCATTATTATCTCAAATATTTCTTCTGCCCACTTTCTCTTTTATTTCCTTCTGCTATTCCAATTATACCAGAATTGGTACAACTTTTGTTATTATTCTACCATTCTTAAATGGTCTACCCCTCTCTCTCTCTCTCTCCCCGCCTTCCTCTCTCTGTCTCTCTCTCTTTCCCTCTTTCTGCATTTCAGTTTAAGAAGTTTCTATTAACCTATTTTCAAGTTCACTGTTCTTTCCTGAGTCAACTGCTGAGCTTGTCAAAGGCATTCTTCATTTGTGTTATGGTGTTTTGATAGCTAGCGTTTTCTTTTGATTTTTTCTTATAATTTCCATCACTGTGTGGATCATTACCCATTTGGTTCTGCAAGTTGTCTATTTTTTCCATTCGAATTCTTAACATATTAATCATAGTTATTTTAAGTTCCTGCCTGATAATTCCAACATCTATGTCTTATCTGAATCTGCTTCTGAAGATATTTTCTCTCTTCAGACTACTTTGTGATTTTTTATTGAAAGCCAGACATATATCTTTAATATGTACTGAGGTTAAATAGTCCTTTTATGTGAGGATTTATGTTAATGTAGCCAGGAGTCAGCTGTGTTTGATGTTTGTCATGGCTACAGGCAATAGAAATTTTCTACTGACCTTTTATTTGTCTTCTCCATTGGCTGTGGGGTTTCCCTTTGTTCTGCTCCTCTGAGAGAGTCTGTCTTGCAGCTCTTTTCATGGTTGTAGCTTGCAGCTACAATTCATGGTTATTATACTGGAGGCTTGTTTGTGTGGTGGTAGGAGGTGAAGGAAGGGAAGCTTTCTATAATCGGATCAAGTCCCAGTGTTTTAGTGGGCCTGTGTCTTAGGGTTTGGGCTTCCCAAGTGTTTCTATCCCTTCTCTTAGAATATAGCTCTCCCCTGTTGACCTGCTGCTCCACTGCCTGGCCACAGTATTCCAAATCTATCACCTTGAGGCCCTGTCCCTTGTTGACTATGAATTTTGTTTTTGTTTTTTTTTTCCTTAGGTGAAACAGGAAGGTTGCAACCATATCCAGCTGGGATAAGATTTCAGTATTGTCCTCTGGTAAAGAAATATTTCATGTGGAATAGGCCTTTGTTATGGAGAAAAATTAGGTGAGATTATACCACAGGGCTACTTTTCCTTTCCTTATACCAGATCCATAAAGGGATTTTTTCTTGGCTCCTTAGCCTGAGAACCTGGTAGGGATCATGATGGGAAAGTGCACAGAAGTGTGAGGTCTCCCTAAGATGGTCCTCAGTGGGGCCTCTCGGTCCCAGTAGTCCACACTCAGCTGCCAGCAATTTTCCAGACAACTAGTAGAGCTACCACTTAGGCAAGGATGAGCAGCTTCTGCTCAAGGGAAGCAGATTTCAGCTGTGTCTCACTGGATGCACCTGTCCCTCCAGATTTTGGGGTGATTGTTTGCCCTGAAGCTTCACTTCTCTAATGAGTCCAGGAAAAGTAATTGATTATCAATTTGTCCAGGTTCCTCTTGTAAGAGCAAGAGTGATGAATGTTGGAGCTAAAACTGGAAGTAAAACAACTGGTTTCATATTGTTTGACAAATTTTATGGCTTTATTTCACTCCTCCTAGGAGTGAAGGTTTCCCAGCACCAATAAATTGTCCTAATATTTCTTTTCGAATTAACTACGATATGGAAATATAGATGTTCTACAAAACAACTCAGAAACATTTTCATTCCCAAAAGAATTAAAGTTGTCAAAAAAAATTAAGTTGTCTCAACCATCTTAAGAACTGAAAAAAGAAAGGGAGCTTTGATTTTATTTCTTATGGAGCATATATACTAAAATAAATGCTTGAAAGTATGGTGTTCAGTTAAGAAAGTTGATTTCATTGTAGCAGTGTGAATTCTAAAAGAGATTGTCAACTTGATCTCTACACCATTAATTTAATTTTATGCAGGAACAATTAGGCTTCTACCTGACTGAAATAAGGGTTTGAACTCTGGTTTGGGGTTTTAGTTTCATTTTATTTCTTTATTTCATCCACCTCATTTTCAACTTTGTTATCCCAGCCCTTTCTCTTCTGTGGCTTTCTGTTCCACTTTCATATCCTTTTTCATGTTATAAAAGATACTGGTCCTCTGAAATATTCCCTTCATCCTTTGTTATATCATTTTTAGGAACATGTTCTTAAGTTTTCTAGATGCTATTTCCATTTTCTTCTGCTGCACTGTTTTTGTTTTTTCATATTCTCTATGTTGCTGTCTTTGGTTTTGCTGCTGTTTTCTTTACTTATTCTTAAACAAGGCAGGCACTTATTACCACAAAGGATTTTAGATCCTCTTGGCCCTGACCTCTGTCCACTTATAGAATGGCAGAACTACCTCTTCAGATCTAAGATCTGAGAGCATGTCTGGGGTCAGACTGCCTAGATTTGAACCCTAGGTGTGGTCGTGTATCCTAGATAAGCTCCTTAATGTGTCTGTGCCTCACTTTCCTCAATTGTAAAATGAAGATAACAACTCACCTTATACCTGAGGCTGTTTACAGGATTATATGAGATAAGGCATGTTAAGCATTTAGAACTATAGTTGGCATATAGAAGTACTCAAAAAATGATAGCTATTATTATTACTCAGAAGCCAGAACCAGGGCTGTTAGAACAGTCTTCCCCAGACACTACAGGCAATAAGAGGGTGTGTTGTCCACACCCTGGGGGACCCCCACACTCAGAAGGACCCACCCACACTTGCTATGGGTGGAATTATGCATCTAATTCTCTATTTCTAACAAGGCTTTGCCTAGTGCATCTCAGCTGTACTCATGTGGCTGAGACTCTTCCTACTACCCAGCTGACTGATAATCTCCACACACAGAATAACTTTAAAAACTATTATTTCACATTTACATCTACCAGAGATCTTCCTATCTCTGTCTCATATATAAAGATTTTATTGAACAGGATATAACTCTTTCCCACTGCCTGTCTTCTACTTTTATGATTTTAAGGGTGGTTTCTTTCTTTCTTTGAGTGTTTTCAGAGTCATCAAAATAAAGGTTGAATTTTTTTTTCTCAAATCAGTTCAATTCAGCTCTATCTGTTTCATAGCAAGTAGAGATCTTGCCCATATTCTGCAATAAAGTTTTATTTAGACCTTTGTTTGGGGTGTGGTTGTTTTCATTTTGTTGTTATGGTTATTCACTTGGAGATATTTTAGTGGGAAGCTAGAAAAGTCTGCCTTGCCATATGCCATTTAAAAGGAGAATTTGAACTTAAATTTTGAAAGAACAGTTTAAGAAAATATAAAAACTTCAAATAATTTTTCCATACCTGATCTTAATACCTCTCAATAATGTAGATGTTGAAAATAATTCTTTCTTTTCCCAGAGCCCTTACATAATTAATCTATCACCCAAACAATTTCTAGATCTGAATCAGTACAGCTTTAAAACCACTCCTATACATTTGTCTTAAGAGTCATGGTGTTATAGGGGTTTTGATTGTTTATTTGAAATTTTTAAGCCTAAGATTTCATATTTTATTCTTACATTATTTTACTGTTAATAGATGAGGCTAAATAACGTTAAAAATATTACAACCAGCTAGTGGCATAATCAGAACTAAGGTGTCCTTAGTTATTTTTATTAGTGCAACTTGTTGAAATCCAATACATGTACTAATTATAAATTATTATTTTCTTTTGATCTTAAATCGCTCTATGATTTTCATAAAAAGAAAATTGGCATTTTTTCTATGTTGTTTGGATTCTCAATTTCTTTCTATTCAATCTTATATTTTGATTTATGCTGAAAGATCCAATCAGTGCCGTGTTCAGTTAGCACAGGACAACTGTGGAAATTTTCTGGTTCTGATGGTATTCCCTGCCTAGTTCACCCCAGATAAGATTCTGGCCTTTCTGCCCATCAAGCGTTGACCTTATACTCCTTATCTTCTTCTCATATGGGGCTGTGAAGGCTGGTACCAGTCTCCACAGGACTGGTACAGAAGGAAAGTTCTGCCCATTATATTTTATTTCTCCCCTCATTTTAATGTAAATTGCCCCTGCATACAGAAGGAACTCCTAAAAGATGCTCACCTGTGACTATTCCTATTCTTAAAATAGATCCTAAGTTACCATCCACTAATACATTGAGCTCCAAGCTTGGAGACGAGTGCAAATATACAATAACAAGTTAGAAAAAAAAATTCTACTTCCCTTGTGGGAGATGATTTTAAAGCTCATAAATGCGAAAGCAAGAATATACAAAATTGAAATATGTCCTCCCACCAGCTAGTTGAAATGCAAGGGCACATGAAATTCAGAGCTACAGGAAGGAAAAGCAAAATACCTTTTCTGTATTCTTTTATTGTGACAGTTTCAGCATCATGATGAATGCTGGTCAATTTAATACTAGCTGATTCTCTCTCATTCAAATTTCCTCTTCATGTCTAATTTTTACATGAAAGGTTTTACTTTTAAATACCACCTCCTCCAATTTCCTGGTAAGAAATGTTTTCACGAGTTTAGATAAAGTAATCAAGATGGTTAACTTACAAATGAATTAAAACTACAAATGTCAGGAGTTTCTGAGAGCTGGCATTAAAATAATATTCCTGAGAGATTGTGTTGCTGCAACTAATTGGACTGTTCTAATAGAAGGTGAAAAGGAATAAAAATAATGTGTGTCATAAAAAGTGTTAGATTCAACCTTAGAGAGAGGCTATTGGAATGATTTGCTGGGGTCATAGTCACCTAGGGTGTGAAACTAAATGGGTCAACGCAGCTCATGTATTATGGGCCAGGAACTCTTCAGGGGAAACACTGGAAAGGAAGAGAACAGGCCCTTCATATTCAGAGGACCTTTCAAATCAGGAAAAATATGTGATGATAAAGAACAATGCCTTTGGCTTGGAAGTGGCAAATAAAATGAAGGGACTGAAATCAAAGCCCAGAGATGCTATATGTCTAACTGCTCAAGAAACTGACCATTCCCAGTGACTAAAGCAAATTTTTCATTTGCATCATCTGCTTTTGTTATTTGACCACCACTTCTGTCCTTTGTCACTACACATATGGGCACCAAACAACCCAACTTAAGCAAAACTCCATTCACTTATACATATTATGAGGCCACCCGTGGTTTTCGTTCACATGGAGTTTTCAGTCTAACTACACAATTTGTAATAAAGTGCCACAAACTTGGCAGCTTGAAACAACATTCATTTATTAGCTCACAAGTCTGAAGGCAGAAGTCTGGATGGGCTTGGCTGGGTTCCATGCTTAAGGTATCACAAGACCAAAATCAAGGTGTTAGTTGGGCTGAGTTCTTACCTGGAGACTTTGGGAAGAATCTACCTCCAGGATCATTCAGCTTGTTGGCAACATCAGTTTCCTTGCAGTGGTAGGACTAAGGTCCCAGTTTCCTAACTGGATGTTGATTGGGCGTTAGTCACAGTGCCTAGGCCCTTTCCCTGGTCTTTGCATGTGGTCTCCCCTCCATCTTTAAGCCAACAACAGTGAGTCCAATCCTTATCATGCTTCAAAAATCTCTGACTTCCCTCCTGCCTTCCTCCTTGCCACTAGCCAGAGAAAGCCCTCTGCTTTCAAGGATTTGTGTGATTAGATCAGACCCCCCATCTAGAAAATCTCCTTATCTTAAGGTCAACTATGCCATATGATGTAACAGAATCAAAGGAGTGATAGCTTATCAAATTTATAAGTTCCAGGGATAACTGCATAAAATATTCTGTATTGTACAAGAACATATATATTCAACATCTTGTACAATATTGGCATTTGATCACTATTGAATAGCAAGTTGCTGCATTCAATAAAGGTTAGACAGAGGTGGAAAACAAGTCAGAGGACATGAAGAGTCAGTGCCAGAATATTCAGGAGCCAAAGAAGGTACAATCTTGCACCAAGAAACAGAATCCAAAAAAGGTCACAAGAGCTGTTACTAGTGGGTGAGAGCTGTTACTAGTCATGAGTGGGTGAGTTGAAGAGAAACGACCAGAGACATTTTGAGAGGTGTGATCCAGGAAGGAGACTGAAATTAGAAGCTATCAAATACTGCAATGTCCAGGAATGGGCCTTTCTCCTTGCCTGGCTCTGTTCTTTACAAGTGTGCCCGTAGCTTACAGTTGATGCAACACGAGCATAGAGGTCCTGATTATCCTCTACTCAAACAAATATTTTATGAAATATTTTATAAAATATTTCTCTTTTATACTGGAAACCAATCCACCATGTGAACTATTTCATGAAAATATTTTATCTAAGTGGAAAGACAATGTCTTGACCCTAGAAAGTATTGTCAATTGGGTGTAGTAGACATGTTGTCATTGTGCAAACATCATCTGTTCCCTCCTCTTCCTTCTCAGCAAACAGCAGGCAATTGCTTTAGGAAGCCATCCCTCCCTAGATATACAGCAGCTGTGTGGATTGAGGGGCTATTCACCCTACCCAGGTATAAATGTATCCTCCTTGTCACAGTGATAGGAACGCATCCAGGCCTAGGTTAATTAACACAATGCATTAGGTTAGAGAGAAACACAGAAACTTTTGTCCTATGTTTGGAGGCAGAAAAGACATTTTTCTTGGTTTTTACAGATTAGTAAAGGTTGCTGTAAGGTAAGGACATTTTACTACCAAGAGAGAAGAAGCCAACCTGAAGGTAAAGCCATCACAGAAAAAAGTAATTGATAAATTGCAGCAGACAAATGGAACCCATGCCCTTATCGAACCGTACCTGAAGTCTGTCCTAGCAATGGAGTGAGCCAAATATGAGCTACAACATCTCCACACAATTTAAACTGGTTTGTATTTACTTTTCCCTCATTTGAAACTGAATGAATCTTGCCTGATACAATGAAGCATATGAAAATGACAAATATAATAAAATAATGAAGTTAAAGACATGGGATCTGTTTTTTGTTTGTTTGTTTTTGTTTTTTTTTTAGTGTCTCTTTGCACCATGATTATAAAGGAAAGTATTCTGGGTTCTAGTAGCAGTTTCAATGGAAAAAATTATATCTAAAGTGAAAAAAGTATTTTGTTCATGCAGAGAAAAACTGCTATAAAATTAAGTTTGAGAAAGAAATAAGGGAGAAAGAAAACTTTCAATTTCTTAGCTCACTGCAGGGGAAGTAATTTCCATTTTCATTTTCTCAATTTTTCCTCATTACATTTGATTTGTTAGCAATGGAAGAAGCTTCCATTTGTCAACCATCTCTGTAAGCTTTATGCCACGACACAGCGTCTATGTAAGTTAGCATTTTGGTGCTGGTAATAAAGTGCTTGCAACCCACAAGAACACCTACATAATATTCAAATCACCCTACCATTGTGAAAGCTTGTTTCTGCTGGGTGTTAAGTTCAGATATCACATTTGTCAAATGGTATAATCATCTTCTGCCTGAAGACAAGAACCTGGGGAACTTCACGAATGCCAGCTAGCTCTTAGCCAGCAGAACTCCCTAAAGGCAAAGATGGCCAAAAGGCACATGCACCATGAGCGATATGTATGCAATCACACATTTTTTAAATTAGCTGAAAAACTCAAGTGTTTTGGCTTATCAGCACAAAGAGACAGTAGGATTTATAGCCTAATTTGAAAACTCCCTCAAAATGAAGAAAGCAGACAGTCTTAGACTGAAATGTGTGAGCCAGAAAGTTATTCCTTTCAAACTTGAGCAACTAGCTAATCTTCTCAGGCCTCAAGTTTCCCATCTGTAAAACTGGGATAATAGTACCTACCAGATAGAGTAGTTATAAAGATGAAATTAAATATTGTTGTATGTTTTTAAAATAAAGTTTATCTGAATATGAGGACTATAGTTGATAATATTGTGTTATATACTGGAAATTTGGTAAGAGAGTAGATTTTAGGTACTCTTACCAGACATACACACATACACAAAAGGTAACTCAGAGAGATAATGGACATGTTCATTTGGTTGACTGCAGTACTCACTTCATTATGTATATGTATACCAAAACATCATGCTGTCCACCTTAAATATATACAATTTGAAAGAGTTTATCTGAAACTTCAATGTGGCTTTTTGGTTAAAACATTTCATGTGAAACTGGAACTTTATGTTTATTAATAGTATTAATAGAATTATTCTAGGTAGATTATTAATTGTTTATTCTTCTCAGGATTTTTTTTTTCGAGGTACCTCTTTTGCATCTTTTGGACATTTTGTGAAAAGGAAGTTCAGAAAGAGAAATTAAGGCACAAATGTTAACCTGAGCTCTGTGCAACAACTACATCTATCCAAGCCCCAGCCCTCTGCTGAGGCCTAATATGTGCCAAATGTCATCTCTGTTGCGGACTACCTGACCTCCTGGGCCTGTGAATGTTTTAGGCCTCTATTCCCAGTAATCAGGTTCTGTCTGCCTATGTTGGAGAATCATTTGGGATTATCTACAGCTAAACCCAGGATCACCTCTCAACATAGACTGACTGGCTCACCAGGTATTTCTCTTTCCCACAGGTTCCTAGGACTCAGTCAATCATCCTTTCCTCTTTGGTGCTTCTCCTTAGGGCTTATAGAAGACATAATAGTGCTCACCAAAGATTCCTTTGCTATCCTCCATTCCCAGCCCCTAACGTTAGGTAGAATCATGTGAGCAGTACTGGCCAATGGCCTGGGAGAGGTCATGATGTGTGTCTCTTCCAGGCCAAAGCACTAACCCGACAGTACATGACTCCTGCATTCTCCCTCCTCCACCATGGCTGCTAGCTACCTTCTAGAAGGTGCATTCTCCATCAGCCTGGGTTCCTCAGGGACTATATAGAGCTGAGCCCCCAGTAAACCCACCAGGGACATGCCGTATGAGAAATAAATCCTTGTGTTGTGAACGAGTGGCACATTGGAATTAATTTGTTGTTACAGCATAACCTTCCCTATCATGATAAATTCTAGGCTCTTCATTGAGAAGTGAGAAACCATTGCCCAAGATTTCCCCTTCTTTACCACTTCCAAAAGCAAATACAAAGGCCGTTTTCATTTTGGGGATTGTAAGGCTTATCACTGTATAAGCAATAATTAAATATTAATTTTGAAAATTTTTAAAGTTGAGCAAGATACAGAGACACATAAGTATCAAACGAGTATAGGAAACATAATGTGATAGATTTTATTTGTGAGGAGAACAGATGTTTCTTTCCGGTATTCAATGAAGAGGACCACAAAAAAGAGAAGAAATTGAAAGGAATAGGGAAGTGCTGCAGGAGATAACTAAAGTAGGACAAGATTGTGGGTGGCCTTGACCATCAGGATAAAGAGTTAGCCTTGATAATGGAAATATTAATATGTGCATGAATTATGAGGGCATTTAACATTAAGCAACAGACTGCTAAGACTACAGTGGATTAAAGAAATAGGGACATATTTATTTTCGTTTAAAGAGAATTCTTCAGGTGGATAATGCATGTCTTGTGTAGGTAGCTGCTCAGCGATACCATTAAGAACCCAGGCTCCTTTTGTTTTTCTGTTCCCCCATCTTTAGCGCACATCTTTTGCCCTCATTATCTCAAGACAGCTGTGGGTTTCCAGGCACCCAATCCTCAAGCCAGCCTAGAAGAATGAGTTAGGGAGGAGAAAGAAGTAACATGGATATTAGAGAGAAATTTTTCCCCAAATCCCAAGAAACCTTGTGTTTTAAACCCCAAGGCCATAACTGCCTGCCTTTACAGTTAAGGAAATTGGAAAGTGAGTGTTTTTAGCTAAGTACATTGAAGTTGTATGAAATACATAAAAGAGGAAGAACAGATATTGCATAGGCAACTAGTCATGTCTGCCTCAACACACTACACCACTAGCTCAAAGTTTTATGATAAATCGTAAACCCAGGTTCTCTCCTCCAAGGTCTAGCTCATTTCAGGATTCTTTAAAGTTTGTGTTCCAGATTTATAGATTATTTCTCTTAAAAGCTGCCTTTTCTGATTATTACAATCCTAGAATGAATCTCTGAGAAGCCAGTCAGTTATCAGATAGCCCTCCACATGAGATCACTAACCCATTGTCATCCTTCTTCCAAGAATGACACTGGGCTGGATTGTCCTGGAAACCAGGATCAATTTCTCTATTTGACAGGGTGACCAGGACAAAGGAAGGCCATCTACACTGCTTTGCTTTTAGTAGCTGCCCTAGAGATTACATCTATCTTTGATTTATACACTTATTATTAACTTACCACTAGGACTTTACAATGCTTTGCTTCCTTTTACCTACCTTATGACTTTTGCATTGTCAGATATTTTAAAATCATATTTATTTAAAACCAAAAATGACTATTGTTTTCATTTTATATATCAATATTCACTTATATATGCCCATACATTAATCCTTTCTGTTGCTTTTCATTCCTTCCCGCGTTTCTATGCTTCCAGTAGCAAAGAGTCACCCTGGATGAAAGATTCCTTTAAGTATTTATTTTAGTATAAATTTGCTGGCAATGACTTCTCTCAATTTTGGTTTGTCTAAAGGTTTCATCTGACATTTTGAAAAATGTTTTTTTCTGGGTAGAGAATTCTTGGTTGCCAGTAATTTTCTTTAACATGTTAAATATTTTATTCCATTTCCCTCTGGCTTCCACATTTTCTGCTGAAAAATTGATTATCAATCTCTCTTTTGTTTCATAGAAGTGTTTTTTACTCTCTGATTGCCTTGGCTGCTTTTAAGATTTTTCTCAGTCTTTGGTTTTTGGCAATTGAACTATGGTATATCTAAATGTGATGGTGTCCTTTTTATTCCTCATGTTTGAGGTTTGTAGAACTTCTTGAATCTGTAGCTTGATACCTGTCATTCACTTTGGAAAATTCTCAGTCACTTTCTCTTTATATTATTTCTTCACCTGTCTTCTCAGACTTTGTCATCTGTGTTAGATCTTTTCACTGTCCCACAAGATTTTTACATGTTTTCTGTATTTTTTCATCCTTTTTTGTCCTCTGTTTAACCTGCCTTCAAGTTCATTAATCATATCCTCCTGTGTTTCAAAATCTGCTACTAAATCCTTCTATTGAGTTCTTAAGTTACAGTGTCATTCATTTCTATAATTTCTTTTTCTTAGCTTTCGCATTTCAAAATATTAATTAAGGAGGTACAAGTGTTCTTGTTACACGGGTATCTTGTGTAATGCTTAAGTCAAGGCTTTTGGTGTACGCATCACCAGAATAGTGTTCATTGTGCCCAATAGATAAGTTTTAATCTCACATCCACCCTCCCACCCTTCCCCCTTCTTGGTTTCTTGTGCCCTTTATATTGTTTTGTGCCCATGGGTGGCCTTCTATTAGTTCCCACTTATTAGTGAGAACATACTGTGTTTGGTTTTCCATTCCTGAGATATTTCACTTAGGATAATGGTCTCCAATTCCACATAAGTTACTGTAAATGACATTATTTCATTCCTTTTTATGGCTAAGTAATACTTCATGTGTGTATATATATGTGTATACACACCACCTTTTCTTTGTCCACTCATGAATTAAAGGGCACTTAGTTTGATTCTATAACTTTGCAATTGTAAATTGTGCTGTGATAAACATTCAAGTCCAGGTGTTTTTTGACACAATGACTTCATTTTCTTGGGTAGATAGTCAGTAGTGGGATTGCTGGGTTGAATGGTAGGTCTACATTTATTTCTTTGAGGAATCGCAATACTGTTTTCCATAGAGGCTGTACAAATTTGCAGTCCCACCAAGAGTGCTTAAGTTTTCCTTTCTCTCTGCAGCCATGCCAGCATTTTTAATATGCCTTTTAGTAATAGCTATTCTGATAGGGATAAGGTGGTATCTCATTGTTGTTTAATTTGCATTTCCCTGGTGATTAGTAACCCTGAGCATTTCTTCATGTTTTTTGGCCAATTATCTTCTTTCAAGAAACTTCTGTTCATGTCTTTTGCCTAATTTTTGATGGGGTTGTTTGGTTTTTTCCTTGTTCGTTTGTTTGTGTTCTTTGTAGATTTTGGATATTAATCCTCTGTTGGATGTATAATTTGCAAAAATTTTCTCCCATTCTGTAAATTGTCTATTCACTCTGTTGATTATTTCCTTTGCTGTGTGGAAGATTTTGGTTTAATCAAGTCCCATTTATTTATTTTTGTTGTTTTTATGTTTGCCTTTAAGGTCTAAGTCATAAATTCTATGCTTAGGGCAATGTCTAAAAGAGTTTTTCCTACATTTTCTTCTAGCATTCTTATGGTTTCATGCTTTATATTTAAGTCGTTAATCCATCTTGAATTAATTTTTGTATATGATGAGAGACAGGGGTCCTGTTTCATTCTTCTCCATGTGGCTATCCAATTTTCCCAGCACCATTTATCAAATAGGCCTTCCTGTCCCCAGGGTGTGCTGTTGTCTGCTTTGTCGAAGATTAGTTGGTTGTAGGTAGATGGTTTTGTTTCTGGGTTCCATTGGTCTATGTCTCTACTTTTACACCAGTGCCATACTGTTTTGGTTACCATAGCCTTGTAGTATAATTTGAAGTCAGGTAATGTGATGCCTCCGGATTTGGTCTTTTTACTTAAAATTGCTTTGGTTATTTGGGCTCTTTTTTGGTTCCAAATGAAGCTTAGGATTATTTTTCTAGATCTGTTAAATATGATGCTGGTATTTTGATGGGGATTGTGTTGAATCTGCAAATCACTTTCAGCAGTATGGACATATTAATGATATTGATTCTACCAAGCCATGAGCAGGGGGTGTCATTCCATTTGTTTGCATCATCTGTGATATCTTTCATCAGTGTTTTGTAAAGATCTTTAACCTCCTTTGTTAAGTATATTCCTAGGTATTCTATTTTCTTTGTAGCAATTGGGAATGGTAATGAGTCCTTGATTTGACTCTCAGCTTGACTGCTGTTAGTGTATAGAAATTCTACTGATTTGTGTACATTGATTTTATATCCTGAGACTTTGATAAATTTATTTATCAAGTCTAGGAGTCTCTTGGTGGAGTCTTTAGGGTTTCCTAGATACAAGATCATATAATTAGCAAACAGAGATAGTTTGATCTCCTCTTTCACAATTTGGATGCACTTTATTTCTTTCCCTTGCCTAATTGCTCTGTCTAGGGCTTCCAATACTACGTTGAATAGAAGTGGTGACAGTCAGCACCCTTGTCTTGTTCAAGTACTTTGGGGGAATGCCTTCAACTTTACCCCATTCAGTATGATGTTGGCTGTAGGTTCGTCATATGTGGCTTTTATAATTTTAAGATGTGTTCCTTCTATGACTAGTTTGTTGAGGATTGTTATCATGAAGCGATGCTGGATTTTATTGAATGCTTTTTCTGCATATATTGACATGATAATGTGGTCTTTGTTTTTGGTTCTTTTTATGTGGTGAATCATGTTTATTGACTTGCATATGTTAAACCATCCTTTCATCCCCAGGATGAAGCCAACTTGATCATGGTGAATTATCTTTTTGATGTGCTCCTAAATTCAGTTTGCTAGTATTTTGTTGAGGATTTTTACATCTGTGTTCATAAGGGATATTGGTCTGTAGTTTTCTTTTTCAGTTGTGTCCTTTCCCAGCACTGGTATCAGGGTGATAATGTCTTCATAGAATGAGTTAGGGAGGATTCTCTCTTTCTTGATATTATGGAATAGTGTCTGTAGGATAGGTACCAGTTTTTCTTTGTAGGCCTGGTAGAATTCAGCTGTGAATCCATCTGGTCCAGGCCTTTTTTAATTGGGAGACTTTTTATTACTGCTTCAATCTTACTGCTCATTACTGGTCTGTTCAGGATTTCTATTTCTTCCTGATTTAGGCTTGGGATGTTGTGTTTCCAAGAACTTATCCATTTCCTCTAGGTTTTCTAGTTTATTTGCATAGAAGTTTCATAGTATTCATGGATATTTTCTATTTCTGTGGTGTCAGTTGTAATGTCCGAGGTTATTTGAGTCCTTTCTCTTCTACTTATTGTTAATCTGGTTAGTGGTCTATCAATTTTCTTTATCTTTTCATAGAATCAACTTTTTGTTTCATTGATCCTTTTAATTTGTTGTTGTTGTTGTTTCCATTTTATTTAGTTCTGCTCTGAGATTTGTTATTTCTTTTCTTCTGCTGGCTTTGGGTTTGGTTTGTTCTATTTGTTCTAGTTTCTTGATATATGACATTAAGTCATTAATTTGTGATCTTTATGTCTTTTCAATGCAGGTATTTAAGGCTACAAACTTCCCCTTAGGGCTGCTTTTACTGTATCACGTAGATTTTGAAATTTGTGTCCCCTTTGTCACTTAGTTTTGAGGAATATTTTGATCTCCATCTTAATTTCATCATTGACCCAAGGATTGTTCAGCAGCAGGTGGTTTAATTTCCATGACTTTGTGTAGATTTGTGTGTTTCTGTTGGAATTGATTTCTAGTTTTATTCCACTGTGGGCTGAGGAGATATATGGTATAATTTTGATATCTTTCAATTTGCCAAGACTTTTTTGGGGCCTATGATATGATCAGTCTTGGAAAACATCCCAGGTCCTTATAAGAAAAATGTATATTCAGTAGTTTTGTGGTAGAATGTTCTGTAAATGTCTGTTAGATTTATTTGTTCTAGAGTCCATTTAAATCCAATGTTCTTTATTGATTTTCTGCTTCCATGATCTGTCCAGTTCTATCAGTGGAGGGTTGAAGTCCTTTACTATTAAGATGCTATTGTTTATTTCTTTGCTTAGATCTAGAAGAATTTGCTTTATGAACCTGGGACCTTCTGTGTTAGGTGCATATATATTTAGGATTGTTATGTCTTCTTATTTAATTGTTCCTTTTACCATTATATAATGACCATCTTTGTCTTTTTTTTGTCATTGTTGATTTAAAGTCTATTTTATCTGACATGAGAATGGCTACAACTGCTCTCTTTTGGTTTCCATTTGTGTGGAATTTTTTTTTCCATCCTATTTCCTTGAGTCTTTGTCAGTCCTTGTGGTTTAGATGTGTTCCTTGGAAACAGTAAATACCTGGGTTGTGTATTTTCATGCATTCAACCAGTCTATGTCTTTTAACTGAGGCATTCAAATCCTTCACATTCAGTGTTAGTATTGGTATTTAGGATACTGTTTTGTCCAACATGTTGGATGATACCTTATTGTTTTGTTTTCCCTCTTGTGTTATTGTTTTATAAGAGCTATGAGCTATAACTTTTGGCTGTTTTTATACTGGTTGGTATCATTGTGCTGTTGCATGTATAATGCACTTTTGAGCATTTCCTGTAGGGCAGGTCTAGTAGTGACAAATTCCCTTAGTGTTTGTCTGGGAAAGACTTTATTTCTCCTTCATTTATGAAACTTAATTTAGCAGGATACAAAATTATTGGCTGGCAATTATTCTGTTTATGAAGACTAAAGAAAAGACCCCATTCCTTTCTAGCTTATAAGGTTTCTCTTGAGAAGTCTGCTGTTGGTCTGTTGGGTTTTCCTTTTTAAATTATTTTATGTTTTTGCTTCATGGCTCATAGGGGTTCCCCCTTTGTGTGACTTTGGCCAGTCTGATGACTATATGCCTTGGTGATTCCCTTTTTGCAATGAATCTCCCAGGCATTTATTGAGTTTCTTGTATCCAGATGTCAAAATTTCTAGCAAGACCAGGGAAGTTTTCCTGAATCATTCCCTTGTATAGGTTTTCTAGCCCTTGTGCTCTTTCTTCACTCTCAGGGATGCTTATGATTTGTTCTTATATTTGGCTGGATTATATAATCCAATATTTCTCATAGACTTTATTTGTTCCTCTTGATTCTTTGTTCTTTATTTTTTACTGACTGGGTTAATTTGAAACAGTTATCTTCAAGCTCTGAAATTCCTTATTCTCTTTGGTCTAGTCTATTCTTAAAACTTTTCATTGTCTTTTGTATTTCCCTAAATGAAATTTTTTATTTCCAGAAGTTGTACTTGTTTTTTGATTGTTTGTTTGTTTTAATATATCTATCTCTTTGGTAAATTTTTCATTCATTTCCTGAATTGTTTTTCTGGTTTCTTTGAGTTGGTTTTCTATTTTCTCTTGGATCTCATTGAGTTTCCTTACAAGCCATATTTGGAATTCTTTATCTGTCATTTCAGTATGTTCATTTTGGTTGGGATCCATTGCTAGAGAGCTGGTGTGCTCCTTTGAGGGTGTCCTTTCACTCTGATTTTTCAAATTTCTGGAGATTCATTCTCATCTGGAGCAGCTGTTACTTCTTGTTTTTGGATTATCTTTTGTTTAGATGGGGCTTTTTTACCCCTTCCTTACCCTTATGGGGATGTCTGTAGCATACCTTTGGCTTTGCTTGTGGGTATATTGATGGGGGTCTAGATTTTGGATGGATATCTTGGTTATACATATCCTTAGTATGTTGATTTTCTCAATTACTTGTTATTTGTAGGCTGTAGCAGTGCTGTACTATGTGCATGGGCAGATTCCCTGTCTCTTGTTGACAACAGAAGACGGGGGTCTTTGAAATCCTTTCTCTTTCCCCAGTCCTGTGGTCTTCTTAACAGTGTGAATTATATTGGGAAGCCCAGTTTAATCTCTGAGACAGTAGGTGGTACTTGTGGGTAATAGTCAGCCATGCCCTGTATGATTGAATCAGTCAATGCTGTAATAGACTGTACAAATTGTCCTCCCTGACAATAGGTGGCAGTTGCAGGAAAGAGCCAGCTGCAGTGGTGTTTTCTGGGACCTGTGACCAGCTCTAGTCAATCAGGGGAAGCACTCGGATGCCCCGGGTGGTGGGTGGGGCCCTGGAGTTCCCAAGGAACTCTTTATTTTCTGCCACATCAGAGGTGGGTGGGAGAGCAGGGCTGAGTGGGATTGGGTCAGGCAAGCTTGCGTTCAGGCTCCACAAAAGCTGGCACAAAAGCTGTCTCAGCAGGGGTCAAGGGTTAGCTCCCAAGCCACTGGGAAAAGCCACCAGGCAGGGGCTGAAGTAGCACCACCAAGCCAGAAAGTCTATTCAAGGGGAAGGGGCTGTCTAGGATTCACAGACTCATTGTCAGGAGTGGATTTTGCTCTTCTCCCCCCTTCGCTGACCCTTGGATATTCTTCTGGCATCTGGACACAAGCAGCAGCCCAAACTAGTTGAGCTCACCAGCAATGGTGCCATGGGCTGAGAGCTACCCTTTCCAGGATTCCACCCTGGACTGAAAAAACAGCTTTCCTGTGGGGAGAGAGGTATTCTGCTATTGCACTGGGGCTTGGACCCACATTGCACTTTTCTTTCAGTTCTGCCTGTGTGGGCTCTCTTACCTCCCAAGATTAGTTCACAAATCTCCCCTCTGTGCCCCCAAGCAATATGATCAATTCCTGAAGGTATGGCTTCCAGTCTGTGGGCCTGTCCACTTGTCCCCCAATCCCTGATCATGCCAGGGAGAAGTGTGCTGATCCCAAGTTACCCATGGAGTGCTCAAGTGTCTTAATGTCCCTTCACTTTGGGGTGTGCCCTGCTCTACTAAAGCAGCCAGGTGAGCTGCATCAGGAAGGGCCAGTAGGAAAGGAGCTCATAGTTGGACCACCCCTTTGTCTGCTACAGGTCTTTGAGAGGAAAGATGTGAGCCCTACTTTCTGTGGGAACCTTAGTGTGGTGGGTGTGCCAACAGAGGGGAAGCAGTCACTCTTATGAACTCTGGTCAATCATCCTTTGGGGCACCCATGCCACTCAGCAGCAGTAGGTGGGGTGGGGAAGGGGAGAAAAAGAGTCTGAATAAAGGAGAGCAAGCACTCTGCTCCCCTTTGTCTCTCTCCCCAGAAGGCAGCCTGCCTGGAATGTCAAAGCTCTGGGATCACACAGTTCCCCCATGACCCACTGGCTCCCTGTGCCACCACAGTCTGGGCAGGAGTTGGGAAATGTTTCTGTGGGGACTAGTGACATGAAAACTGAAGGGCTGAACTTCCCTGGGGAGAACAAAGACACACAATGGGTGGAGAAGCAGTATGGCACTTCTGTCTCAGCTCGGTTCTGTGGTGACAGGGAGAAGCTCCCAGTTCACTGGCAGGAGCAGCTTTGGGGTTTATGAGGATAGACAAGCTCTCCAGCAGCTCAGGAGCCTGCTGACTACCAGAAGTGTGAGGAAAGGAGAAACAAAACTCCCACCTACTCTTTCCACAGGACTCCAAGTTTCTAGGGGGTTTATCTCTGCAAAATCTTGTTCCTTCTTGTTCTGCTCTGCAGCTTCTTCCCATGGAATATCGAATATCTGGTAGCTTCTGGCACTTTCCCCTCAGAAATACACCTAAGCTATTTTTTTCATCAAAAACATTTCCTTCTTTCTGAGATGATCTGGCAACTGATGTCTCTAGTCAGCCACCTTGTCCCACCCTCTCCCAAAGCCAGTTAGTTCCTAAACTATGTACACTCGTGCAGGGAGAATCAGTATTCTGTTTAACACCAAGCCATAGCATCCTCTAATAGAACTGTGCCGGGTAAAATTCTCCCTGCATAAATTGTGATGAATAACACCTGCCCATTTCTATGATTTCAAACTGATTCTTTCTTTTTCTGAGATAGATACTAATTCTCTGGTGCATTCTTCATCTTTACCTCTCCACGTATTGATTATAAGAATTTTAAAGTGCTCACTTTGTCAGCACATATACTAGAATTGAAATGATACAGAGAAGATTAGCATGGCTCCTCTGCAAGGGTGACATACAAATTCATGAAATGTTTCATATTACAAGAAAAGAATTTTAAAGTCCTCATTCAATATCTGGATCACCTGTGGGCATGTTTCTGTTATATGTTGTTGTTTCTAGTCATGTGATCCTATCACTTTGCATAGCTGATGCTTTTTAAATTAAGTGTGGAATATGATATATGAAAAAATGTAGATGTTTTGGACGATGTTATCTTCCTCTGGACAAGGTTTAACTTTTCCTTTGGTAGGTAATAGTGTGGGAGTGATCACCTTAATCCTGTTGGGGACTTATCTGTCTTGGTTGCCACTATCTTGAATTCATTTCCTACTCAGAGGAGGTGGCCCTCCAGCATCCCCCACTGACAGCCTGGGGTAGTCACCAGAGTTTCTCCCCAATAAATGTCCTGAATTCTCAGTACCCTGACTCTGCCCTGTGTTTGAAGGGCTTTCTGCTTCTCTTCCTGCTCTGCTTGGCCTCCTACCCCATGCAGCTCTGGAATCACGCATACATCTTGAGGGAGAAATCAGCGGTGTCAGTTCCTTACCCATCTCTTCTCTTTGAGATCCTAGAATCTCAAGTCTCTGATTTTTTTTTTCTGTATGCCTGACAAAATCTCTGATTGTTTCTCTGCCTTTCACCAGCAGTCCTCTGCACAGGCCCTTTCATTAAACTCTTAGCCTCATGGCCTGTACCTAAAATCAGCAACACCCTAAAAAGAAAAATGGCCAGAGAATATTGGCTCACCTCTGCACATGGATCCTAACTTCCCCCAAGATTTTGTCCCCTAAAGTCTTTGTTGTCATAGAAGCTCTCTGATGCTATCAAAGAAATGTTATTGTTTGTACTTTGTTTGGCTCTTCTAGTTGATCTTAGCAGGACTTCCACAAATAACTCCATCAGAGCCAGAAATGAAAGTACTAAATAATTGCTTTTCAAATTGAAGAATTGTCCCATTATTGTTTTTCAAACTTACAGAAGTCTCCTGAGTTTCTGGATCATGCTTTATAATAGTAAAAGAGGTCATGAATCATGGATATGTTTTTCCTGAAGTTAACATAATTTTCTTCTTTTTGGATGCTAAACACTTTTGTTCCAAATACTTTTTTAAGACAATTCAAGATTATGTCCACATATTACGAGTCAGCTTGTGGGAAAAGTAAAATTCAAGCAATGGCATTTTTAAAATGTTTTTAATGAAATTATATCAGTGAAAAATTAGCAAAGTGAGAGTTTTGCATTATAATACATAAGCAATTAAAGAACTCCTTTTTTCTCTCTTTTATGGGTATTCTAATACTATAAATATTTGAAACACTAAAAAGGTCCCCATATAGTATCAAATTTCTACCATGTGGCTGATATGACAGGAGCTGATTCATAGCTATCACAGCCTAAATTCATATTTCTTAGAAATCATAAGTAAGTGGATCATCTTTCTTGAAAATCTGATTATCTTTCTTGAAAATCTTCATTAATAAACCTATATCTAATAGCTTTGCATTTTTTGTTTAATGCTCACATTTATATTTTTCTTTCCTTTTCCTCTTTTTACAAAGAAAATGGCTTTTATTAAGTTATAAGGGTCTCTGCACGAAAAGCATAGAAACAAAAAAGAAGAATTTTTTAACAAAAGCACTTCAACTTTAAAAAAATAATCTATATAAAACTGACATAAATGTCAAGAAAGTTGAACTTTGATCCTTTCGAGGCAGACTTTCAGCATTTTAACTAAATCTTAATAAATATAATTCCTTTCTCTGTTAATATCATTTTTCAATGTCCGTAACATAATTTTGTGTTTTCATATCGAAAAACTATAAATTTTATAAATGTTCTGATTGTAGAAAGAGCACAAACTCCAAAAAAATAAGGAAGAAAATAGCGTTCAAGTAGAGACTGACTTGGTATTGGAAATTTTTTTAAAAGGTCTTAGTTTCTTTATTACTACCAATCATTTTAAAAATTGATTAGTCAAGGTAAGCTATTTTCACACTTCAAGGAAACTGAGAATGAGCCATCAACTAAAAGCAAAACAGCAAAGATTTTCCTTTCCATCATGACGTCAATGACTGAAGTTTTCCTGTCCATTTCTATTCTGGTGAGACCCTGAAGAACTGAGAGAGGTACTTGTCAGGGTCAAGTGCTATTCTGCAACCAAATTATATGTGCACAAGGCAAGAATAGCTATTCTATCAGTCTCATTTGGCATTCCCGTCTATCCCCAAAATACCATAAACAAGTAGCTCTTTCAAGACTATCTCACAGGCAGAATCCCTGGGGCAGCAGAATGGAGTAGTTCTAGTTCCAAGTGTCCATTAGGTAGTTGACTTACCATCCTCTCTATTGCTTTATCTATAAAATCGTGGGTATTGAGAATAACCAATTGTGTTTTAAAATGTTTTAAAAATGACTGTGATTTAAAAGAAATATGATTTTAAAATATTTCACTTAATTATTTTCAATGTGTTTTCCATTGTATTATTTCTAAACAACCAGCCATGATATGATTCAATGTTATCTCACTGGGAATCTTGTACATTATAGAATATATAAGTTGAAAACTGCTTAGTATAAGAAACCAAAAATTAACACAATTATTTTAATTTTATATAATACATTTTCCATGTTCATCCTTACATTAGAATATGTATTTATTTTGACTTCTGATTTCATTTACTTAGTAATTTATCATAATTACATCCCCTGTCATTATAATCATTGTTTTCAATGAATGAATATCTCCATTGACATAAGAAGTTCCCTACTGTTGGATATTAATATTACCCACAAATTTTTATAAGTATTGTTGCAATGGTTATGTTCATACACAAAGCTTCTCTCAAAACACATTATGTGGGGCTCCCAAAGGATCAGTCTTTAGTTTTTTTCTCTTTTCTGTTTATATTTACTCCCTTCACGATTTTACTCATCTCATGGCTTTTAACGCCAAATGTGTGCCAATAACTCCCAAATTTGGATCACCAGCCAAAGATCTGGCTCCCAAAGTCCACAGTTTTTTATCCAACTACCTAATCAAATCTCCATTTAGATATCTGAAAAAAAATAATAATCTCAAACCCCAATGTCCCAAACAGAACTCTTGGTTGCCCCACAAGCAACTTTTTTTTTCATCTCAGCTGATGCAAAATCATTTCAGTTCTTTAGATGAAAATTTTGGAGCCAGCCAGACTCTTTATTTTATATCTCATTTCTGATCTGACTTAAAATCTTACTTGTACTACACTTAAAACCCATTTAAAATACAATTCTTCCTACCATCTTCATTTTTATCATCCTAGTCTAGACTACCATCACCTCTTTCCTGTATAACAGCAATAGTTTCTTGTACTAGTTTCCTTTGGCTGCTGTAACAAATTACCATGAACTTGGTGGCTTAGAACAACAGAAATTTTTTCTTTTATGGTTCTTGAGACCAGAGGTCCAAAATCAGTATCACTCAGCCAAAATCAAGGTATTGGCAGGGTTCAGAAATTATTTCCTTAGAATAAAATTTTTATTTAAATAATGGGATGGCCAAAAGCTTAAATATTTTTTATGGGCTCTGAAAGATACAGCTACACTGCTCTCCAACACATTAATATCATGTCATATTTTCATGAGCTATATGAGTTTACCTGTTTCACCATCATCTCACTAAAATTAGATTCATATTTCCTCTCTTTAAAACAAATTGCAAATGCATTGGACCAATATGGTGCAGACCTACTTCCACGATAATCGCAGACATATACTGAGCATCTAAAAATATAATGGATTATTCTATGTATCCAGGAGGGAGGTACAAATAATAAGATTTTTAAAAGCATTATCTATGCTTTCAACAAGGTCATAATTTATTTGAAGGAGAGAGGGCACATAAAATGGGTAATTAAGTGGCATTGCAAAGTGTGAATAAATATTATCAAAAATTTCATAGAGGGTACTATTAATGTTCAAGTTAACTATTTTATATTGGAATTTGATACATTTAGATCAAGTTCAAGTGAGAAAAGAGGTCCTTCTTATTTCAGTTCTGCAGGGTATTTTATTCTCTCATTAACTTCCTGACATAAGACAGGAGGGACCCTTCAAGGAACCTCTCTCTACTCCCTAAGGGTATGATTAAATAAGATAGAGTAATGTGTAACAACTTCACTTTTATTCAAAAGAGAAATATTTACTTTAGTTTTTAACTGTAAAATCTCATGCACCATTTCTCCAGGGTTTCAAATTAAACAAAAACAAACCATAGTCTGGATTGATCAGGTTTCCTGGCCAGACTCGTCCAGCTCTGCCATAACACCAGAGCTTCCTGGGAGGAAGCTGAATCTGTGAATGGCAGGTAGGGCTCATGAGAGTGATGATTCCCTGAAGAACGGAACTATATCAAGAATATCTGGGGAATTAAAAATCAAATACTGCAATGGAAAAAATTATCCTGACCTGGAGAATAGGGCCTTTGTTCAAGACCATGATAGCACAAAGGGTTATGATACATTTTAAGATGTGAAACCAAAAAGTAAATCTGAAATTTACTAAAGGAAATTATTTCTAGTAAGTTATGTTTTATTTAAGATTGACCAGAGTCACTTTTAAAATGACAGTTTTTGAGATTTTTACTTTAAAGAAAACACGGGCATTGGGCGCAGTGGTTCACACCTGTAATCCTAGCACTCTGGGAGGCTGAGGTGGGAGGATCACTTAAGACCAGGAGTTTGAGATCAGCCTGAGCAAGAGTAAGACCCTGTCTCTACAAAAAATAGAAAAATTAGCTGGGCATGGTGGTGCGTGACTGTAGTCCCAGCTACTTGGAAAGCTGGGGCAAAAGAATTGCTTGAGCACAGGAGTTTGAGGTTGCAGTGAGCTATGATGACGCCACTACACTCTACCCGGGCAAGAGATCAAGACCTTGTCTCAAAATGGGGGGGGGCCTTTTAAAGCAGTTGTCTCTTACCAATCATTCTACTCCATCAATTTCTAAATTTCACAGTTATAAATAAGAAGCCTAAAAGTACACCCTCTTTTCACCGACATTTAATCATCTCTAAAAACCTACACAAATGTAAAAATGTAAAACATAATGTGAGTTTTTGAAGTGTACATGGTACTAGTTAAAGAAGTAAAGGGATCTTGGGAATAGTCTCCCAGTTGGAGTCAGAAAGCTTGAGTTTGTGCCCGCAACACTCGTGCTTTGTATAGCCCTGACAATATTTAATTCCTTAAACATAAAAGGTGTAAATAGTGTCTACTTCAATGTTTATTATGAATATTAAGCAAGATAGGCTTTGTAACTGTAAAGAGCCATTCATAGATAAGGAACTAACATTATTGAAAAAAAGTTTACTTCATTTATTTAGTTTAGTTATTATGTAACTAAATAAATATGTAGCAGCCACATGACAGACTATTTGAAATTTTCAGCTTTGTGACAAGAATTCTTCTGGTATCAAAATATCAAAAGACACAAAATCCAATGGGGGCTTAAGCACAAAAAAGGAAACACACTGTCTGGCATAGTCTAAAAAACTCACGGGACAAAGAGATGGATTCCTAGTAGTTCAATCAGGGCATTAAACTATACCACACACCTGCATGCTCTGACTTGGTGTGGAAACACGGTGTAGGCTTCTTTGTCAGCCCAGTCACCCATTGTAGGAAGACACTCAGCACTTCCAACCTCACTTCATTGCCCACCTAATCCAGAAGATGAACAAAAGCCTTTTTTCTGCAGAGCCCCAGAAAATAGCCCCCTGTGGCCTCTAATGGGATTATTTGCTTCCCAAAGGGGGAAAAAATCATGAAAGAGACCCTGAAAGAGTAGAAAACCTGATTGTCATAAGCTCCGGACCTGGGGATGAGAGTCGATGCACTCAAGTCACATGGATGAGCCCAAGGGAGAGTTGATCCCAGTAGGCAGCTGGAGATGTAATCACCAAGAGTGAATCAATACTAGATGGCAAAACCCCAATGTCCACTAGAACCCTCTTTTTGTATAATCAAGCAAATTGGATGACAGCCATCCTTATTGGTCCCTAAGAAAATAGGGCAGTTCCTAGAATGTCGCAGGATTCTTGGAGGCACCTGCAACCCATATACACCCAGAGGCATATTCTACAGCTGGTTTTCATACCACCTTCTGTTCCCCTCAGTTCTCCCTGCTCTTAGTCTTATGTTTTCATATCCTTTCCAGTGTTATTTGCCACTCTTAAACTCCTTTCCTTCATATGTTGAAGAAGCACTTGCCTTCCTGAATACTCACCACTTCTCAGTCCCCTCTGTGACTAACGATTATATTTAACCATCCTTCTGAAATTGGAAAACTAAGAAAAACAAAATTACATATACCAAGAGCCTTTTAAATACACAGATATTCACTTATGGTCTATGGACCCTCCCGTACGTGCCCATTTTGCCAGCCTCCTTTCCTGCCACTGTCCCCATATCACATCACATGCTGCAACACCAAACTGCTTGTAGCCCTCACACTCATCATGTGGTTCATGCCTCCATATCTAGTCTCATGCAGTTTCATCACCTATGACCCCTTTCCCACCTCTCTTTTCCTGGCTAAATGTTTGTGTTTCTTCCACACTCAGCTCAGGCTCCACACCTCAAGGTAGCTTCTCTTGAACTCATCTCTTTGTTTCTCTGTCCCTTATGCATACCTCTCTCAGCAATTACCGCCTCATGCTGACATTTTTCGTTTGCAGGTCAGTCTCTACCACTAGTCCACACACTGCTTAAAAATAAGAATTGTCAAATGTATCTCATAGCATACTGACTGACAGTTGGTACACAGTATTAAAGGTTGCTGGTTCAAGTATGCATTTATTGATTCATCCACTGTCACCATTTTAGCCTCTACAGTGCTTGAAGGTGTCATTACATTCTGATGGGGTCGAGCATTGCAAATTATAACTGTAATTCACCAACGTGTGATAAATAGCTGCTGGTGATGTTTTCTTCTTAGAAAACATATTCATGAGTAATTTACAGAGAGAAGATTTAATAATAAACATGGGCTTTTTAATATTCGGTCTTACCCTTTAAAATATTTTATGGGAAAGAAGTAAATAGTGAGATAGAGGAAGAAGCAGTCAGAGAAGGAGGAAATAAGAAAAAGAGGGGAGAAAGAATAATATGAGAGGGGAGGGGAAAAAAGTGAAATAGGATTATTTGAAAAATTGATTTTTAGAGTAGTTGTACACATTTCAATGCTGTTTACTTGAAAGTAAAACTAAAATGAAATTATCCCAACAATGACAAATGAAAACCATAAATTATCTGCATTTTCAACATTCAGACCTCATCCTGAGTGTCTGTAAGTGATTTGTATGCCGTATGGCAAGCACGCTCCGTTGGGTACAATTATATGATTGTTTATTGAATAATTGCTCTCCTTGTCAAATGGTTGATTGAATATTTGCCTGCTCCCTGTAATATTTTCACTGAGTAATTGTCTGCTGTGGGTAATACCTTCACTCAGTAATTGCTTGTTCTGAATAATATTTTCACTGAATCATTTCCCATTCAGCATATTTTATCAAATGATTTTCTTGTTGTGAGTCATGTTACTATAAGTTCACTGAGAATTTCTTGCTGAATTACATATTTCCTTTTGTATTACTTGGAAACTAGATCTGAGTCTGCCTGAGTCCTTGCCCTGCACCTTCTCTGGGCTGTTAAGAGATTATATAACAACTTTCTACTTCTAAATTGTGTTCTAGTGGTGTGGAACTTTGAAACTGAATGCTATGTGCAAAGTCAAATAAAATAAAATTTCTGCTTTTATGAGAAAAAAGTTATCATAGAGGAAAAATGGGGAAAGTTAATAAATCTTAGTGGGATAGATGTGAAACATCATGGACAAGCTGTCCCCAAGACTCATTTGAAAGTTTTTGGAATCAATTTTAATGAAACTCTAATATTGATCAATTTGACTAAATGTTAAGGGTTGATGGATTATAAATGGTTATATATGTTAAAGCAGCATAGTGCCATAGAAAAATAAGAGAATTTTAAGTTGGATGACCGAAATTAAATTTATGGATCAGTCATTTATTCTTCTGATCTTCAGTATCCTCATCTTTAAAGTGTATATGAAAGTATTTTCTTTCTTTATTCATTGAGTTAGTTAAGATAAAGTACATAAAGCTCTTCATATATGACAGTATCCTAGGCCCTAGCTGTTACAGCATTACCCATTATCCTCTATAAGCCTTTATTTTAGCATGTATTATATTGTATTAAATTCTCTCTGTATTGCTTAACATCCTTCACTAGGTTATAAGTTTCTTGAGAACAAGAACCATCATATTCATCTTTGCGCCCCCTAAACCTCAGCCAGGCCATTTTTAGTGATGACATTACTTATACCTCCAGTGGCTAAACATTATCAACAAAGTACAGAGTACAGTTGGTCCTCCGTATCTATGGGCTCCACATCTGTGGATTCAACCAACCACAGAACAAAAATATTCAGGAAAAAAATTGCCTCTGTACTGAACATGTACAAACTTTTTTTCTTGTCATTATTCCCTAAACAATACAGTATTACAACTATTTACATAGCATTTACATTGCATTAGGTACTACAAGAAATCTAGAGATGATTTAAAGTATATGAGAAGATGTGTGTGGGTTATCTGTGACTACTATGCCACTTTATATAAGGGACTGGAGCATCTGTAGATTTTGGTATCCATGGGAGGTCCTAGAAACAATCCCCCATGGATACTGAGGGACAACTGTAAATGTAGGAAGGAAATAACCCAAGAAGCAAAAAAACTCATATGTGTCAATCACCATTTCCCCTCCTCTTCCTTGCTCTTTCCATCCCCCTTTCCAAGGAGTTTATTTGCTCATATTCACTCTGGAGAGGGAATGGATAGCTTGAGGTTAATATTTTGGCACTGATTATTCTTAATGGTTTCAAGTTTAAATGACCCAACAGATTACAAAAACTGTAGGAAAAAAAAAGTACAGAAGCTGCATTGTAATGAAGTTCACCATATTCTGAGGTATAAACAGAAAACTGGAAGAACACAGACCTACCTACAGCATCAAAGGTGTAATTTCACAGGGTTTTTCAGTTTAAAAAAAAATTAACATTTTTTTTTTGCACAACACAGATTTTTCTTCTCAAAGTAAAGAGAGACAAGAAGAGATGAAAGGAGACAATAGTCTCATACTAGCAACTTATATACTAATATATATAGTGTGTATATATATGTTTATATATAAAATCTTTGAGTATCAATAAATCTATATGGCTCCATATGCAATGCTTTTTCTACTAAATTCTATTTTGTTTTGTCAGTTATATCATGTTTCTGGTTAATTAATATTCAATCATATAGATATTTTTCTTTATGGATACTACCTTTGGAATTTTTAAAAATATATTCTTGTATCTTACCTTGTAGCTATGTATGGGTTCAAGATTACATGAGTGGAGTATATCATCACTGTTTCTTCTTTTAAGTAGATTTGAATATAGACAATCCCACAAAGATACTTACAGATATTAATGGTATAAAAATCCAAACTTACACCTTCAAGAGATCTGTAATTTCTCTAGCTTAGGTATAATCAACCGATGCTTGGGCTTGGTTCATGGTGAAGCCACATCCTAGAGCTCCAAACTCTATTGTACTGGTAGTAATGGGTGCTATTTACCAGATACTTCTGAATCTCCTTAAGGGCAGATAGTATTAACAGTATTGCACGTCCCTTCCTTCTTGGAGATAGGTCAGGCCATTTGACTTCCTCTGGTCAATAAACTATGAATAGAAGTAACACGTGTCCCTTCGGGGTGAAAGCTCTAAGAGACAGTAGCAGATCCAAAACTGGGTAAGATGGAGAAAGCACACTTCACTCATCCCTCACACTGATATAACTATAAAACCTGAACAGAAATCATGACCAGCTATTTGAGGTCTCTGAAAAGTAAATTGCAGCAGATACATTGGAGAAGAACACAAGAATTTGAAGAGAACTACTTTGAATAGTCCTGAAACTATTTGAACTACTTTGAAGTAGTATTTGAACTACTTTAAAGTCCACTGAACTAGCAATGGGCTCACCTTTTTATTCCTCCAACACCACTCGGCCTAGACTTAAGACAGAAGTAAGCACTGTGGCGCAAAGAGAGCTCCAGGAGGAGCTGAGGGGTAAAAAGGGGAACTTTAAACAGTCAGAAAGAACAGTCTACAGCCATACCACCCTGAGCGCACCCGATCTCGTCCGATCTGGGAGGCTAAGCAGGGTTGGGCCGGGTTAGTACTTGGGCGGGAGAAAGAACATAGGCATCCCTCCCTTTACTCCTGGCTCTTTTTTGTTCATTCTTTTATACTCCACCCCCCCACTCCCACCCAGGCAATCCCACTGTGGTGGTGGCAGTGGCCAGTAACAGGAGCTACTAGGAGTGAAATCTCTGAGACAGGGGCCCTTCCTCTCCAAGGGAAGGGGCTGAGACCCCAAATACATGGGCCACCCCATTGCTTTATTTTCTTCTCCGTCCTTTCATGACTTGGGCCCAGAATAGCCCAAACACAGAAGTATTCAGCAAAGTGAGGCAACTAGAGCCCCAAGATTTGGGCCAGAATCCTGAAATGGGGAGATCCAGGGTGCCAGAAAATGCTGGGAGATAGTAGAGAGGAAAGAGTTCACGAAAGCAATCCCATAAAGCTTTTTATAAACTCCAAGTCTCATCTCAGAGCCTCAAGACTTTATGAACTGAACTAAGAGATAAATTACCACTGGCTTACAGACTGCCCATTGGGTGGGACAGAGCCTGGATATATCTGAAGAGCAGTAAAAAGTCTTTGAAAACTGAACTGACATTGGAACCATAGCCTACAGAAGGCAAATTGGAACTTATGGCCTGAACCTGATAATTTTTATAATATTAAAAAGTGTTAATATTCTCTGTTGGATTTAAACAAGGCCCAAGTTTTATAATGCAATATTCAAAATGTCCAGCATGTAATCCAAAATTACTGAGTATACAAAGATCCTCAAAAACTCATATGGAAAAAGACAATCAGCAGATGTCAAGGCCAAGGTGACACTGATGTTGGAGTTACCTGACAAAGACTTTAAGGAGATTTTTATTAAAATGTTTGAATGAGAAATCATGAACATTTTTGAAACAATTTTTAAGATAAAAAATCTCAGGAAATAAATACAAGATATAAAGAAGACCCAGTGCTCAATTCACCATATTTTCTTTCCCCCCGCCATAGAGACCAGCAATGTTCTGGCACAGGTCGCAAATGAAAGACAACATGAAACAGAATACTCACCGAACCTGTGATAGACATGTAACATTAATTGGAAATAACCCTTGTTATCTGAAACCACTGAAATGTATGTGTTATTTCTTACTGCAGCATAACCTAACCTGTCTGGACTGACAAAACTAAATGCTCTGAATTTTGTGACATAATAATACCTTTTGTGTATTGGTATCAGGGAAGTGAAATATTTGTACTCACACTAGTATTTACTCCATGGTAAATCTCCAGATACATTCCGTAACTCTTCCAAGATAACCATCTAATTGCTGACTGAGCCTCTTCTTAAGAGTCACCTACAGTATATATTTCACAAAAGTTGTGCCAACCAAGATTATTTTAAATCTGTAAAGAAATAATTATGCAATATTATACATTTAAAATAAATTCAATTAACTACAGTTTTCAAGTAATTAATACATTCCCTCCTTGCCATGTAAAATTGTACTTGTCACGTTAGACACCTAAGTATATTATGCTTTAAAGTTGTTAAGCAATCTTTACTGTTATGCATTCACTCAAAAAATGTACTTAAAACTGTGGTTATCACTGGGAGAAAGCAGGAACAAAGTAGATAGCATAAAAAAACAGCAGATATCAACATATTCTCTATACCACTTTCCAGGTTCTATAAACAATACTCTGTAAAGCAAAGAGGAGTTTTAACCTAATTGAATTTATGTTGTGCTTATTTAATAAATCAATGTTTAATCTTACTTGCTTTGTAAGAGATTTGATTATGTTAAAAAGGCTTGGGTGGGGCATTTAACCTAATCACCCAGTCTACTTATTAATTTTTGTTTAAATACTGTTTCTAAAAATCCTGAAAATTTAATGCCCAAGAATTTTTATAACCCAGCTTATGTAATATCTGCAATGATTGCTAGAAAGGCAACATCTATTTTAAGGCTCATAATAACAAGGTTGGCATTATGTTTGACAAATCAAGGGCCTAATTTTTCATTCCTTTGTTACTTATTTTAATAGCCTGATTAGCAGAATGATGTTGACTCATGAAGTACTTAAACCAAAAGGGTAGAATATAATTGTCATTCAGCATTAATAAGTTCCATTTTTCCTCTCAGGCAAATTAGGCTGTATTTATGAATTCTCCTTCTTAAGGAAGGACGATGAATTGTTCTTTCTTTCTCCTACACATCCTCTAATAATGTTCCTCAATACCTATTCCAATTAGATTTACACAGAAATATTAACAATAGGAAATCTTGTGAGTTCTTTAATAAGTTTCTGGCTCCATTATCATCATAAGAGAAAATGGGAATCAAAATAGAGATTTTTTTCAGACATTATTCACTAAATTTTACATCTCTAAATTGTTTGAGCCAGAAGTTTATCATCATCAAATCTCTTAATTACCTTTATTTTAATCCATATACCTTAAATCAGATCAGACAAGTTTTCTTTTTAAAATATCCAAATTATAATATTTAGCAGTAAACACAGCCACAATTTTTCAAAAAACAGTTTTATCAGTTTGAATGACAAAAGTCACATGCTGTTGGGGGGTACTAAGACAAATCATGGTTTGCAAATGGTCAGTTATCAGATAAAAGTCACCATGACTTCCTCTCTATGATTTTTGGTCTGCAAATAAGGTATTATTCAAAAAGACGTGAGGAAGCTTAAGAGATTCCTCAAGGAGAAAATAGATTAGGGCAAAAAGCAGGGAGTTAGTCAAACACAAAGAAGACTTTCAGGATTGAAATTAACTAGTCACATGGAAATATGTCTGAAAATAGAGATAAGGTTCTAAGACTAGGTTTATTCATGTCAGCCACATGCACAAAACAGTCAGGGAGGACAGAAGTTCCTAGCTAGCAAGAAGATTAGAAGGACACGATAATGTTATCATAACAACCTTGAAATGGAGTTTAAGTAAATAAGATGAAAAAATCGTAGACAACTGGAATCAAAAGTGGGAGGGGTAATTCCAACCTGACCAGAAATACCAGATCCCTGAAATTTAGATGAGTCTACCGAAAAGATGAAGGTTCGGATGAGTTACATAGAGGCACTCTATTAAGATCCATGGTTACAGAGAAGAAAGGAAGGTGCATTTGTGTCCATGGAAAGAACAAAACTCTTCACCACAGGTGTTCAAAACAACCAATGGACTTTAAATGACTATTTTTACTCAGTGATTTTTCATGTCTGGTAAATTTTGTGTATCTTAGGGTGTTCTTTGAATTTTGTTTACAGTTCTAAGCATTTTTTCAACTGCTAAAATTTTTTCAAAAGTTTTTTTGCTGTGTTTTTTGAATCTTTGAACACTTTTTGTTTACTTTTTAGATAATTTTTAAAATTTATAATTCATTTTCCACCAATTATGCATGCTGTGCTCATTTAGCAATGCTTTCATGAATTTTATATTTTTCTCTTCAGATTTTAGTTAATGTTTTCAACTATTGGTTAATGGATTAGTAACTTTTCTGTACCCTGGCGTGCTTTTACCATTTATAAAACATTTAAATGTTTTTTCTTACTTTCTATTTTACATTTTCATTTAAAATTCATTTTTATCCAGTGATGCCAATTTTAACTATTTAGCAATGTTTTTTATCGTTTTTTAGTATGCTTCATTTATATTTAAGCAACATTGCTCATTAAAAAATATAACCTAACACTTGTAATGGGGAAAATGGCTATTTTCATTGGATTTTCCTAAAAGTTTAGTAAGACTTTAAATACTACTATTTTACATAAGAATAAAATAATATAAAATAAAATGAGAATATATACAGATTATTAAAACTCTTAATCAAAGTCATCACTATATTTTTCATCCTATTTACACTAATATATTGTCAGGGCTATTTCTAAACTTTGACAAAGAATTCTTTATCAGTGTGAACAAGAGATCATAGACTAAAAGGATGCAAAATGAGTGATTTAAAATGCAACCTACTTGTTTCTACCAATTCTATTTTTACAAATCTACTCCTTTGTCTTTCCTCAATTTTCTCAGACTTCCATTGTCTCATAATCAGAAAGGTCCATATAGGATTCAATGGTAAAAATTGCAGCAGAAAAATCTCACAAGATTGCAGCAGCGAAGTCACAGTGGTGAGATATAAAAGAAATTATACAGGCTTTGTATCAGAAATTATACAGGCTTGGGTTCTGGTACCTGCTCTGTTACATATTAGCTACCTAGCCTTGGATAAATTTTCTTCCTCCATAAAGTGGGAGAAAAGGATCTTTGTTAGTGTTGAATAAACAGTGTATGTAAACTACTAACACATAGAATCCTGTAAATGCTGATTCCTTTTCTTTCTCTTACTCTCTTTCACAAAATAAATATATTAAATTCTACACAATTTAAACACTGTGGTGGGCACCCTGGGAGATACAAACAAGAATTGGATGTGATCTAAACAAGTTTACAGAACAGATGGGGAGGTTAAAAATATAAACCATTCATTTTAAAAGGCAAACAGACAATCATTTGATCTAATGACATACAATAAGAACTTTTCCTCTGCTGAATTGGTTGAGTGGGCCAATTGGTGAGTGGAAAGGTTCTATTTCCCTTTTCGAACAGCTCTGCTATGCCTAGGAGTAGACAGGATGTCCTGAGTTCAGAGAAGAGGTGGGATTGGCCAGGTGTAGGAGATCTAGGAAGCTGAACACAAGCCCCTCTAAACAAAAGTACAGCAAAACCAGATACTAAAGGAAAGTGTTGTACCAGAATACTGGCCCAAAAGAACTATAATAGTTTTGAGGGATCCTGGAACAAGTCCTAGGACAAAAGAGTCTCTTGAGGAAGACTAATGAGCCTATATGATTCGGCAGTAGGTGCTCTTAACATGCAAGGATATTTGCATAAGCTCAAGATCTCTACAGCAAATAAATTCTCCAAATTCACGCGAAACAACTGACTCTGAGAACCCTGAACTATTACTGTTCAGTGTGCCCCATTTTGTGAGAGGATTTACTCACTGACAGAAATGAAGGGCCTGACAAAAGCTCTGAAATACATCCCTGTCCATCGCTGAATGTTGCTAGAGGACGCACTGGGCAACGTATTACGCAGAAGAGCCCAATTTTCAAATCTACTCATTAGACTTGGTGCTTGCAATTATTGAGACATAACTGGGAGAAAGTTCTTTTATCCAAACTAAACCTTATTTGCACCTGAATGCATTTAGGTTTTCTTGCCCTTAATCGTGGTTTTAATCCAGATATGTAGCTTTAGTATCCAGCATAGCTGAAACACACCAGGCTATGTTAGCTCTCTCTATATGTCTGCCTTTCCTCCAACCTTTCCTCCAATTCTAGTACAACTCTTCCTTTTAATGTCTGGTTTTGCTGTACATTTGTTCAGAGGGGCTTACGTTCAGCTTCCCAGATTTCCTTCACCTGGATGATCCCACCTCTTCCCTGAGATGGTGGGGGAGGTATGCAAAATATAGACAAAAACTTGATACAGACTCCATAAACTTTATATGCAAAGGGAGAGAAAGAGTTGTCTTTCTAAAATCAAATGTGGTTTATGTTTTCCATCCACGATAGATTAAATTTAGACTTCTCAATGAATGCAAAATCCATTGATTACTAACTAGATCATGCCAACCTGATATGTGAGAAAACCAGAACTGAGCTCCACACAAAAACAAAGCATGGTATGAGATGGTTAAAGCAAAAGACATCAGGACACACAGAAACAGTTCCTCCCACTCTTGTGCTTGCACTGTACCACTGGGAGGAAGAAAGGACAGAATCTATTACTTACTGTGTGTCCCCCAAGTGCTGGGCTCATTCATTTTATTTCTCCATTTATATAAATGAGGAAAATTGAAGCCCTTGAAAGTTGAATAATTTCTTCCTAAATAATAGAGCTTATACAGAGCACAATATATGCTTAAACCCTGAGTTGTCTAACTCCAAAATTTCCACTTTTTATCATTTTGCCAGTTTTTTCTCCCAATTTCCCCACTTCCTACTGGTTTGTCTCACCACCTGTCCTAGTGTCACCATTATGAAATTATGTAATTATGAATTTATGTATTAATTATGAAATTAATTATCTATTGTATTTGTCAGAGAGTACACAGATATGCCATATACCTAGAACAATTCACAGAGGGTAAATAGGTATGCCACATACCTACAACATTTAAAACCACAAAACTCAATTCACAAATACGGAGGCCTACCTGTACCATAAATTGTAAATTTTAGTACTTATTTTTTTGAGTATAAAGATGAGCCACTGGCTTGCAAGTGGATAGAGGTTAGGAATGGGAGAGGTGATTATATCAAGATCTCCTAGAGAGTGTGGTCAAATGTTTCAAGATCTATGGTGCTGTGCCAAGTTAGCAATGTTAAAATAGAGATCATAAGACTGACGGAAGGGACTCTTTGTGGCAATAAGATACCAAATTATAAACAGGACCTAAGGCCATGCCAGACAAGGGTTAAGTCATGCACCCCTGCACTTTAAGAATAAACTATGTTCTAACTGCCACAAGGCTTTTCTTTTTCTCCAGCAGCTAAACAAGCTCTGGTCTTGAGATACAAGCAATAATAAACAATCAGAACTCATCCACTGCCAGATGATGACTAATTGACCCCCCATTCCACAAGCCATAACTACAGCTTTGATTGGAGAAGAGACTAATTTCAGTAACTTTCTCCTGGTGACAAGAGACCCTCAATGGTGGACTGGTCTGGCTGGATTACAGAAGCTGCACACTGAGTGCCTTCCCTGAAGTCCCTGGCTTCACCTTTTGACATATAGGGCCTAACTTTAATGCATTTAAATGTTAAGTCTCTACCCCAAAGTGAACATGGGATGCATGTAACATGCATATTTGTTCAATGCCCATGCTTTAGGACCCCCTTCATGAATATTCATAGCTCCTCCTATACCCTGTTGAATATGTGTACTTGGTCAACCCATTCAGGAATTAAATTCCTGTCTTTCATCCCTCCTCCTCTGAAGTGCCTGCCTCCAGTTTCAGCCAGAGCTTGCAGGTTGTAACCCTTCATAAGAAATAAAGTCTCCTCTCTAAATTTATGAACCTCGTGATTTTTTTTGTTGACACTAGGATAAAGGGTAAGGAGTGAGCAAGTTTATGAGAGTAATTTAAAAAGTTCCTATGTTAGTTATATATTATGGTGTAGCATGTTACTCCCAAACTTAGCTACTTAAAACAACACGCATTCGTTATACTATAATTTATGTGGGTTATGAATCTGGGCATAGCTTAGCTGAGTTCTCTGCTTAAGAGTTTCTTACAAGGCTACAGTTAACATTCAGCCATGGCTGCAGCCTCACCCAAAGGCTTGACTGGGGAAGATCTGATTCCAAGGTCACTTGCGTGGCTGTTGGCAGGAATCAGTTCTTTGAGCATTGTTCGATCAAGGGCTCAGTTACTCAGGAACTGTTGGCTAGAGGCCTCCCGTGGTTCCTTGCCACATAGGTCTCTCCAGAAAGCATCTCACAACATGGCAGCTGGTTTCGTCAGAGGGAACAAGTGAGAGGACAAGGAACAGTCCAGTGAGAAAGAATGCTAGTAGACAGAAATCATCACTTTTCATAATCTACCCATGCAGGTGACATCCCATTAGTTTTGCCTTGTTCTGTTTTTCACAAGCAAGTCAGTAGGTCCAGATTATACTCAAGGGGAGGGGATCACACAAAGATGTGGATCCCAGGAGGCAGGGATCACTGGGAACCATGGAGAAACTGGCCACCACAGCCCCCTAGGAGACTATAACACCTTCTCTGGCCTCCTCCCTCACCTTTGGTTTCTTTTCTTTCTAAATGATTTATTGCCTCCTGAAGCCTTTACTGAAAAAATTTGTTAATAACTTGAAAAGAAAATTTGAATAAGCCAGTCTAGAATTGGTTTATAGAGCAGGCAAAAGGTTTGGGGGTTTTGCTCATGTTCCTTGTCTTAAGGATGGGAAGAGCTAACAAGAGGTAAGGGAACTTGAACTATGAGTGAAAATATAGTCTTAGTCTTCTTTTATTTAATTTATCTATGTCATTCTATTTCTCTATTGACAGAGCTTCTTAAGAGTTGGACATGTATTAAATACATCTGGATCTACCTGGTCCTTAACAAAAATTCATGGTCATTCTGTTCAGTTAACCTTTCATCAGAGACCATAAAAAGCCATCCACTGTCCTGGCCAGTTAGACTGTGCGTATAAATCACCTGCAAGTGATATGATTAATGCCTGACTTACTTTTTTTAAAAGCCCACTAATTATTTTTGCACTTTGGTTTCCATAGTTACCAATCTTTACTTTAGCTGTGCAGAATAAACTGATGCACAAGAGAGTCCTTGCACTGGTTTATACATTGTGAGCCATTCTAGGTCTTGATAATGGGCACATGAAAAAAAAAGTCTTTCTTCAAGGTTAGCATGTCCTGACTGCTGCCATCATTCTCAAGCCACCTTTAATAGCTCAGTAAAATCTCATTTAAAATATCAATGTAAATTTGTGGCAATTTCAGTATTAACACAGGAAAAATACTTTCAACAAACACCAGAATAATTTTGAATTCCATTTGGAGGGGAATAGGTGATTTCCTGCCTCCACACAAAGCCCATATAAATATTGCTTTGTTTATAGTGACACCAAAAAATTCTTTCTTTCTGAAGGAGAAATTCTGCATGGAAGTTATTTTTTGAAGTGTTTATTATTTTGAGTTTGCCCCTGAACCTGTGTCCCCTTGCTGGAGGCAAAATGAAGGACATTCCTCCCTTGATCTCTCTGCCTGGCAAGAGTAGCAGGGGACATTGGATTTGGGCTCACAGAGGTCTCCTGGTGTGGCCATGGGCTGGACACCTGTCCTTATCAGGGCAACCTAGCTAAAGAGTCTGAAAACTCAGAAGTCTGCACTGAATTTGTGGAGTGCTTTGTTCAGGGCCCAGTACCCATTTCCTGAAATTCCCTGGGCCTTTGGAAGCTCATCTCATGATTTAATGAGTGGTATGATGCTTGATATTCTACAAATCCTCCAATGGATTCCAAGACCACTTAAAAATCTGATGCTTTGTCCAAGCTCACAGGATTCGCAGTATCTCTCGACCCCCTTCCAGGTCACTCCCACAAAGTGCCTGACATGCTAGTTTCTCTTGGTTCTCCCCCACACCAGGCCCTTCCCCAACTCTTGTACTAGTTGTTCTCTCTGCCTGGAATCTCCTTCCCCTGACCCATTGAAATTTCTTTTCTCAGACCCCAGCTCAACTGATACCTACTTAAGGAAAAGTTCTCTGATCACCTATTGTTAAACTCCTCATTTTCTATTATACAAATGTGTTTATTTTATTCACAGCACTGAATCTATTTTCTTTCTTTATTTGCTTATTCATTTGATGTCTAACTTCCCCAGCAGAATGTAAGCTCCATGAAGATAGAGCCATATCCATCTTGCTCATTATTATCATCCTCAGTGCCTCGCACAGTGCCTGGCATAGAGGAGTCACTCAATAACTGCATATTAAATGTTGAATCATTCTAATCATCACCATTCAAAGTGATTCTAACTTATACTTTTGAAAGCTCAATATAGGCTGAGTGTGTATGTTTTATATGAAAATTTCAAAGAGAAAGTATTGAGGTTGAATCTGAAAGGAATATATTTATGTAATCATGAAAAGTTTTAAAATGTATTTAAAAACGTGTACATACTATTGTCCTATTTATTTGTTTACACCTGCAGGAACAGAGCTGCCAATTAGGAGGAGAGTATGGATAAAGAAGGGACTTGCTTTTGTTTAAACGGTGTGTGTATGAAAGTCTGTAAATTATTAATACAAATCATACTTTAAGAAAGTATGATTATTGCTATATGTGTGTAATCTGGAGCTGGAATCTGGACAACATTGTTGGAATTCCTGGTATTCTTGAGAAAGAATCCCAAGAAACCAGGTAGTTGCTGTGCAGCACAGGGTGTTAAAGGAAATGCTATTTCACTTTATGGAGAATTCCTGAATACCATTAAATTTGATACATATTAATGAAGTAAAAACAACTTTGTGTGCAGCTTTATCATTTATTTCTCCTTTCATGTAGCTCTTCCTGAGAACAAAAAGGATTTATAGGGGGAAAACCAGTGAATCACATTAAAGAAGTTCTGCATTCAAATTCTGGTTTAACCACTTAGTATCCATACAACCTTGAAAAGGTTTTGGTAAAAATCATATAAGATAAAGAATGCAAAGAGTTTTGTAAATTACAAAGTGATGAAGAAAAGTAAAGGAAAATGAGGAAAAAACATTGGTATTTTGTCTTAAAGTTCTTGCCTAAAATGTTCACTTTTTTAGCTCTTTTTAGATTTAACAAATTCTATGTGTTTAACTACCAGTGTAGATTCCTTCTCAGCTTATGTGGATGAAACTTATATCAATTTTTGGCTTTGTATTAAATATTGATTGGAATATTATTGATTGGTTGTGGATGTTTTTTGGGTTTTTTCCCAAACTTGTCACCATCTTAACCTATCAAGGAACCTTTATTTTGTTATGAACTCTTCTTGGTTGTGGGCTTCACATCATACAGAAAATAAGAGAGAGCATATATGCCTCAATTCTCAGAATTTTCCTTTTAGTTTTCATTTCTAGAATGTGCAAAATCTTTTTAAAAGGCTTTGTTAAGAGATTTATTTCTGGAAGAAGGGAAAACATGAGACAACTTAGTTAGATTACTCAGCAGCCAATCCCTGTCAAGTCTTCATAGTGTTTCTCTCACATATATCATTTCAAAACTACCTGCCTGATGGCTCGGGTTTTTGGAACCCTAGGTCAACATCCCTTTGGCCTTCCTGCTGCTACTGTCTTGAGCTTCTACTTCTGTTTTAGTGGAGTGAAAGATCCCACTGTGCTCTAAAGGCCTGCTACTTTTATTGTCCTTGGCAAGAGGAAGCTGACCAAGTAATCCAAACACCGAGACCACAGCTGGCACGGCCAGTGATGACATCTGACCTAAGGGTAGCAGGTTATAGGCTTGTCAGTAGCCCATTATTTATATTTATGAGACAGTCTTGCCAAATTGCAATAATACTGACTAACTCTGCCAACTGGAGCCCCTCTTGGGAAATTTGAATATGAAACATTCAGAAGAAGCTAATAATCAGACATGGGAGACAGAAGCTGAGAGACACACAGAGAAAAAGCAGTAAGTAGAAACCACAAGTAAAAGCAAAGCATGGAAGTATACAGAAGTGATCTTCATAATAGCAGGGGGAATAGAAACAGAGGCAAAGAACAGCCGAGTTCCCGTGGTGGATGATAACCATTCCTGAGGCAACAACTACTAGAGTCCTCATGGGGTGCCCAGTGTTGCTGTTGAGCTAGCAGAGCTGCAATTGTATCCCAAAAGACATTCTAAGCTCTTGGGGGCTATGTATTTATTCCTGCTGTCTTTGCTGTCTGTGTATCCCTAAAAGAAGACTCCCATTGCTACAAGTTACTGAGTGTGCCTCCTTCCTTGCAATGGCTACGAACAAAGCTTGTACATCTAATGCTACATATTACTGTGATTACATCACACCTTGTATACTTATTTCAGTAACTGATTCTCTGTCTTGGTGCTTCACCTGGCATTAGAGTCCCAGCGTAACAGACCCCTGTATTAGTCTCTCTGTATTTCCAAAGACTGGATTGGATCTCTTAAATCCTGATATTTTGGTTGGCATCTCATTATCTTTTCCTTACTTCTGCCAGATTGTTCTACTGCCAGCTGGTTTGCTGGACTCTACCTATTACCTGCTGCCAAGTTCTCTGAATTCTTGTTCCACCCACCTGCAAGCAGACTTCCCGGATGATGAAATGTGGTATCATCTGTTGGTGTCTCACCAGGAGAAGACACAGCCTTCTTCCTGTCACTGTTTGCTACCTTCTCTTGTTGCCTGCTGCATCCTGCCATGCTCCATTTCTGACCTGTTCTGGGTCTGGCCTATCTGGATAATCAGTGTACGCCTAAGCTACCTGTCTGTTATACTATCTGTTACACTGCTCATTCAAGATGAGTTCCCTTCTGCCTTATACCGGGTAATTGCCACAACTACTAAGTGGCCTGTCTGACAGATCACTCAGCCCTTCATACACCTTATGAGTCACCTTATTAATATTTAAATGAGACTTTGGGGACATGCCCATATTGGAAAACTATTAACTAAAATATTAATACCTAAGTGTGAACTTCTTATCCAGGTGTTCAAGGTCCTCTCCAATCTGACACCCATCGACTTTACCTTCTGCCTGCATGAGCCCTCTGCCCCAGCTAGAAACGTCTTGCTTTTCTATTACTTTGCATAGCCCTTTTTCTTTGCCCTTGATATTATGTTCTGCTAAATCACAGTATCCTCCGAGTCCTCTCTAATCAGTGGAATCCTACCTAAGTATTATGCAATTTATTAACTCCACCAAAAGACAGTTTGGGAGTGACTACCACTTGCCAGACACAGTATCAGTTCGTAGTTACTCAACAAGATATAGGACTTCCTGCTTTCAAAGTGTTTATCATCTGAGCAGGAGAGTTCAACGTTAAGGAAGAAAAGATGCATGCAAACACAGGAACAGGAGCAAAAAGGAGTGCTAAATTCACTGTACATGAGAGAAAGCAGGAATGGCATGAACTAAGTTGTTTAGATAAGTAAGTGCAGGTTGAAAAGACAAAGAATACACAATGTCAAAGAAGTAAACGAGCAATGGAGAGCTATGCATTATATAGACAGACGCAATTTCTCATAGGGGTCTGGTCTAGATAACCCGTTGCTTACATATTCATAGTCAAATTGTAAATGAACACAAATTCAAACTCCCCCTATAGTTAGAAAGTTCAATGTTCTTCTATGCCCTTCTTCAATCCACCAACCTCTTTTTTATTTCTTCAATTTTATTTATCCAAAATTCAACTCCCCGTTGAGCATCTACTTGAAACTTAACACCTTCTTTTCAACACTGTTATTTTATGTATAATTTCTTTTTCTGCGCCAATCATGTGGAAGCATCTCCCTTGAAAGCTAACAGTTATTCCCCCAACTCAAGTATATTGGCAGTGGATGTGTCAAGTGTGTACCTGCTCAGAGCAATATGAACTCATCTCCAGTAGGACTGCCCTTTTTACCCAATACACTGCTCCACCTTTCTAGGACCAGTTAGAATCCAATAATTAGTACATGAATAGGTACAAAGGCTGATCCCCCTTGTCTGCGTTCAGGACAACTTTGCAGGTTCATCCCAGCTGCAAAGCAGCCTATAGAATCAGTTAAGATGCCTTTTTCAACTGCATTGCAGTTCACTTTCTCTTTCTGCCCAATCATGCCTTCCTAACTCCTCACAGGGATTAAGCCCGATTAAGAAACTCCCTACGGAACTTCCTGCATGCAAATCTCAGCGCCTCAGAGTGTATTTCTCAGAGAATCTAACCCACAACATTATTCAACGACAACCATAGTTCCAAAAAGGAGAGGTACGAAGTGAATTTTATTTATTTTTTAAGAACTATTATGCACATCCAATATGCCAAGAGCAATGTGATCTCTGGGGAACATGCAAAGAACAGGGAAAGGCTGGGTAGCAGCAGCACAGCCTCCCAGTTCTGGGAGTAGGAGAGCTTGCCAAGGAGAAAGGCCTGCCGGTTCCCTATTGTGCCAGATTCCCAAGGATCAAGTACAAGATGGGGTGATCTTGTTTTACCCAGTCCCGTAATTTATAGATCCATAAAGTTGTGAAATCTTTTTTTCTTGGAAACTTTGAAAACAAAATTAATTTCCTAGTACGAAAGTGGCACGCACTGTCCTCTCTAGAAATAAGGGAGTGGGCTAAATGATGTCTTAAAGCTCTTTTCAGGCAAAAACTGATGTCAATATTAAAAATGATGCACAAATTGAAATAGAAGCTATTTAAGTCTTAATAAAAGATGCATTAAGGCCTTCAAGAAATTTGCCTGGGGTATTTCCTGGTATGAAGACTATTTATTGAGGACAGGCATTGTCTCCCACACATCTTAAACCTATATCTTAGTACTATTTTCAATACAGCTCTCTGACTAATAAGACTGTTAAGTGCTGATAATCAATTACAACCCTGTGTTGAAGCCACAGATCTGTTACTTAAGAAGAAGGATTACTGAGCAGTGGCCGTCAGCGTTTTTATTAAAGGAGATGATAATGATTTTTCCGCTGGCAAACAACAAGCCTCCTGTATCTTCCCAGACTGCTTTTAAATGGATGTGGGTTTGCAACTACTAAGGATAAAATTAAAACATGCACATTCTCTCATACCAGCACTATTTATCAAAATGACAGTGTGACCATTTTTCTTACAGCTTAAAATGGCAAGTCGATGATAATTACTTTAATCTATTTTTTAGTACACCATAAGATGCTTGAATTGCTGATGTAATTTTGAAGTTAATCTTTATTTATAGTCCTAAGTCTCCTGTGGTGTAAGGATTGGTCATTCATAAAACACCAAATAGAATATCTGTTCATTGACGATGCCAATGAGGAGTAGATCCTCAATTTACAAAGAAGAAGTGGAATAGCAAGTAGAACTTGTTAATTTCATCTCACACTTTTCATGCTATGTCTTAGATTAACCTTCATGTAAATAAAGTTCATTCCTCTTTTTCTTAGCTTAGAAGTACGGATCTCCTGACTTACTAACTCTATTTGGGTTAAAGAAAAATTCATTCCTTTACCATTCACTCTAAATATACCTTGTATGTATGTTCGATGAGTCAGCAATACGGAAGCTGCTGGAAATAGGGTGTCAATATAAAGAACCCTTGGGTATAGATCCCATTTAAGCAGAAACCTTGGCTGATTTCTTCATTGCTCTATCCCAGTGATAGAAAAGTGGACACTCCATAATTCTTTATAGAGTGAATAAGCAAGACATAGTCTCTGACTTCAGCAATTTTATGACCAAAAAGAAAAGTCATGACCTAAAAGAATTTTTATATTTTCCAAACATTTAAGAGACTTACAATCAGGTGCGGCTTTTTACAGCAAAGCATTATGGTTACAAACAGATTTGGAGTCAAATAGACATGATTGTGAATCCTGGTCCTGCCACTTAGTAGCTGTGAGACCTGGGCAGGTGTTTTGATCTCTAAACCTCAGTTTCATTAGCTATAAAATACGAATAATGACATTTCTCCGAGTAGTTGCAAAGAGTAGACGTTATATATATATGTGTGTGTGTGATAGCTAGAAAATGTGTTGTCACATAATAGACACTTCATTCATTCAACAGTTATTTATATTGCACACCTTGTAGAAGCCAGCAAGTATTCTGGGTCCTAGAGATGCAGAGAACAAAACAAACTAACTCCCCTCCCCCAATGGAATCTACCTTGTGGTATTATGGTGGTAAAAACGCTTGGAAGAAAGCATTAGGGTTGGGAGGAGCGCTGTTCAGAGTTTGGTGGGGGGTGGCGGTGGCTCCCGCAAAGGTGACATTTGAGCAAGAGACCTGGATAAAATGAAAGAGTGAGTTATGTGGCCCTGTGGAGAAAGAGTTCTAGGAGTGAGAGGAAAATGCAGAGCACCTGGGACAGGGACGTGCTGGGAACATAAGAACTGGCCAGCCAGAGTGAGCAAGACCAAGAAGGTAGGCAATGAGGTCAGGGAGACAGCAGGCTGCCAAAGCATGGCGAGCTTGCAGGTGATCTAAGGACTCTGGCTTTTGCTCTCAAGGAATTAAAGCACAATGATGCGAAGCCACGAGAGGGTGTGAGGAAAGGAGTGACATGATCTTTCGTGTTTTTTAAAAAGAATCCCTGGCTGCTTCATGAAGTCAAGCCTGTAGTGAGGCCAGGGTAGAAGCGGGAAACATCGTTGGAGATGTTAATACGCTTTGTCAACAGCTTATAGATAATTTTTAAACAAAAATGTTTTTAGGAAGCCTGCCTAAGGCCAAATGAGTGACGTTTAGACGGAGCCCAGAGTTCGGTCCAGGCTAGTTCTGCCCTCCATGCTGGCAACTCCGCCACAGGAAAGGCCCCTGGCACCTGCCCTTATTGCCCCAACCCTGGCCCAGTCCTGATCTCCTCATTGCCTGACCCTCTGCAGACGCTTCAGAGACTGAATTCTCAACACTGAAGATACACATGGACTTGTATCAGACCATTCCATCCTATGTACTGGTGGGATAACTTCAGGAATCAGCTTATCTGTTGAATCTGAGGGAAATTCAAGGAATTAAGACACAATGTGAGGAAAAATGATGGATTTCCTCTTGGCTCAAACCCCATGTATAATATGTATGTATAGTACTTTACCACCTACTGAGTTGCTTATTTGTGTGAAGCGACCTGCTTTTGCAAGTTGTCACTCAGAATGTGACACAAGGCTCTGGTGTGATCTCAGTCCAATAAACTGCTCCTTGGGTTCTCCCATTCTCTCCAGCTCCACTCGAGGTGGGAGCCAGGTTCTCTCCAGGACACTGACCAGTGTATCACTTCAGTGTGCACCTCTCTGCTTGCCTCTGCTTTCCCCAGGCCAGGAAATGGGTAACTATTTTAGGACAAGAGTAGAGCATATCGGCTCTGAAAATTTTCTTTCAAATTTATTATAAGTGCAAGGACCATTACTTTTATTGACTATTTTCTCTCTTCCTTTGAATTTTTGCTGTAACAACCCTACTCTGAGGCACTGGAAGCCTAATACCTAAGAGGAAAATGATGAGGTGAAATAAAGGATTTGCACAACAGAAAAGAAACAAACCAATTATGATTTCAAATGATAATCCAGACACCCTATTATTTTCATTTTATAGACGAGAACACTGAGTCCTAGAGAGGCTAAGTGACTTGCTCGCATTTATACGGTTCATTGGCAGCAGATCCAGTGCTCAGACTGATGTCTAGCTTCCCCAAATTTATGCTCTTAATTACCACATGACCAGTATTGTCCCCATTTTTATGGACGAGAAACCTAAGTGTGGAGGGATTAAGTGATTTATTCAAGATCCTACCATTAAAATATTGCAGAGCCAGATGAGAACCCAGATTTCCTACCTCTCCCTGCAGTGGTATTTCCATACTGCTCATCCATTTTCTCATGTCTCAGATTTTCCATTCACCCACAGAAAGTAGTAGTCTTGGAATTGTGTCATGTAATTAACAGAGTTAATATTTCCAATTAAAGGGAAGATTTCATTTTTGACATTATTATCAAATAGAAATTGCATTTCCACAGTAATCAGCCGTATTTACTTATAATTTTATCCTGCCATTTTCAAAACATATTTGAGGGCTACACATATTAATAATACAATAACAATGGTGAGTATGTAATAAAATCTCAAACAATGCCACATGCAAATTGGAAGGTTAATGAATATTTCTATGACTATGACAATAGAAAAAAAACAATGTTTGCAATGTAGAAAATGCCCTAACCATTATTCTGGTATTATGGAAAAGCTACTATACCTCCCAAAGTGCTTTTCAGGTTTCTGGGGATGTTTCTTTCCACAGCTGGGTCTGGCCCCCAGAGCTTCCAGAAAAGATTTATTGTAGATTCTCTGTGTGAAAACAATTAACCTAAGGAGAGTGAACAAGGACACAAGAGATTTCCCTTGGTAAACACAAACAGTAACATTTGACCCATGGTAATGAGGTAGTAGTGACAGTTTAATGCTATTGAAAGAGAATCTTTAATATTTGCAATTCATAAACACCTGCTGCTTATTTCTATTCCCCATTCAAAATTCACTTGTTTTTTTTTTTTTTTTGGAAAACAACCCAGAAATCTCCACAGCAACAACCACAATATCAAAACAGCATTGTATCTTTGAGTTTGGGAATTTTCTGGGTGAAATCGCAAATTTTCTTGAGCCATAGTGTCATATAAAAAGGAAAGATTGTCCAGGGACTTTGTTCTGTCAATATTACATAAGCACAGTCACAGCTGAAAACGACATGTTAAATCTTTGTTCCAACAAGCCACAAATAAATGTATATTCAAAGAGTATTTTGTCATTTTTCATATGAAAATAAAATTAAAAGCAGCCAAATGTGCTGTCCCACAAACTAGATTGAACAACTTGTACTGGGGCTATTGTCTCATTTAAATATTTACATCTCACTCTTGAAATCGTATAATGTCCTCCTTGAGGGTATTTTTGCTCTAATTAAATAAAAATCAATAACACCACCTAATTGATTCTCAGAAATATCACTCAGTAAGTTAGTGTTTTGTCTTCCTCACCCCATAGTCCACCAGAGAGCTACCTAAGGCACTTGGTCATAGAAGAATAGCTCTCCCAGAATTCTCAGAAAGAATTTTAATTCCAGTGGCAAATAGCCCATATAGCCTAAGAAATAAAAACAAAAAAATGCTTAATAATGTATTGAAAACATCTGTTTAAATGATTTTCTGAGAGTAAGAAAGCAAAGAATGCATACAAGCTGAAAACAAGAGGAAAAAAAAGACACCTGGAAGGTAACAAAGGCCTGAATCCAACTTTTCCCAGGGAAGCATCTGTTCAACCATAATAATTTTCAGCTTCTGTATTGATGATGGTGCAGAACATAAGACATAGATAATAAAATCAAGGACTACCCAAAATGAAGGGTCTCATAAGTGATCTCTACATAAAATTCATAAAAATCCTGAAGGGTGAATAAGAATTAAATCTACTGAATGGAAGGAGGAGCAAGTAGGCTTATCTCTCTAAAGCTCTTTGACTAATAAGCACAATTTTGGTCTTATAATCTATATTTTCAGCCTGGATTCCTTCTACCTATGTGGTCAACAAAGATTTTTAAGTGGTACCAAATTGGAAACACCATAAAGTGATTAGTAGAAGCCAATAAAAATACCCTCCAGGGAAGTGCAATCATATCCAAGTCTCAAAGAATTATCACAACTGCAGTTCTAAGGAACATGAGCTCAGAGTAAAAAATCATGAAATATGTGAGCAATTAAGGTGAAATTAGTGAAAACCAGAAAAAAAGGATACCAGCAAAGATTTCAGATATTGGATTTATCAGAAGAGAATATAAATTAGTACTTTTCATATGTTTCAATAAATAAAATAATTGTTGAAATTATGAGCAAGGGACAAGAGGATATAGAAATTAAACAATGAAATATGAAATAAGGAAAATACAATTTTTAGAAATGAAAAATAAAATAATTGAAATGTAAATAGATTAAACAGATTACAGGTTAACAGATTAAGGATAAAATTAGATACAGCTCAAGAAAAGTTTATCGCACTGGAAGATGGATGCAAAGAAATTACCCTGAAAGAAGCCCAAAGATGCAAATATATGGAAAATATAAAAGAGATTAGGACGGAGTGAGAAGGTCTAACATATACTTGATTGGAGAACCAAAAAATGTGGTAGAAAATAATCAAAGTAAGGCAATAATCAGAGAGATAAAAACAAATAATTATCTGTGGAAAGACACAAAACCTTAGGTCACAGAAATCCACTAATTGCCTTACAGAAAAAAATACATATACTATATATATCTATATCTATACAATTAGTCATCAGGTATTTCTGGTGAAATTTTAGAGCATCAAACACAAATTTGATATTTAAAAAAGACTGAGATAAAAAGAATGATTTTTAAACTGATAGGTACAAAAGAAAATAGAAGCAGTGGAAGGTTTTTTAACGTGCACAGAAAAATAAATATCTAGACTCAAACAAGCAAAGCTATCTTTCATGACTAATAATAAAATTGTGTTTGTTTTCAGTCAAAAAAACTAAACTGAAAGTTTACCACAAAACAAAAACCTATAGTAGATGCCCAAAATATAAAAAGCAAGGAATCAAAACATACCACTAAATAAAATTACTTAGCCATGAAGGAAGACAATAAGAGGGGAAGAAACAAAGGATCTATAAAATGACTAGAAAAAAATTAAGAAAATGGAAGTAGTAAGTCCTTACCTATCAATAATTACCTTGAATGTAAATGAATTAGATTCTCCAATCAAAAGAATAGAGTGGCTGAATGGGAAAAAAGGCTCAACTATACGCTGCCTACAAAAGACTCACTTCACCTGTAAGCGCACATGCGGACTGAAAGGAAAGGGATGGAAAAAAAAATACTCCATGTAAATGGAAACTAAAAGAGAACAGAAGTAGCTACATTTATATCAGACAATTATATTTTAAGTCAAAAACTGTCACAAGAGACAAGCCAGGAATTATATGATGATAAAAGAATCAATTTTACAAGAAGGTATATAATTATGTATATATGTATGTCTGTATAGTGTGTGTGTGTGTGTGTGTGTATACTCCCAACATCAGAGCACAGGCAGCAATAGCAAAAATAGACAAATGGGATTACATCAGACTAAAAAGCTTCTGCACAGCAAAGGAAATAATCAACAAAGTGAAAAGGCTACCTACAGAATGGGAGAAAATATATCAAAACTACACATCTGATAAAAGGTTAACATTCAAAATATACAAGGAACTCAAACAACTCAATAGCAAGAAAAAAAAATAACCTGGTTATAAAATGGACAAAGGACCTAAAGTGACATTTCTCAAAAGAAGACATCTAAAGGGCAGACAGGTATATGAAAAAATGTTCAATATCACTTATCATCAAGGAAATGCAAATTAAAACCACAATGATATACCACCTCACACCTGTTAGAATAGCTACCATCAAAAAGGGAAAAGATAACAAATGTTAGCAAGAACGTGGAGAAAAGAGAACTCTTATACATTGTTTATGGGAATGTAAATTAGTACAGTCATCATGGAAAACAGCATGGAGTTTCCTTTAAAAATTAAAAAATAGAACCACCATATGATCCAGCAATCCCACTAGTGGGTATATATCCAAAAGAAATGAAATAAGTACTTAGAAGAGATACGTGCACTCCCATGATTATTTGCAGCATTATTCACAATAGCCAAGGTATGGAATCAAACAAGCTAAGTGCCCCTCGATTGATTAGTGAATAATGCAAATGTGGTATATATACACAATGGAATACTATTCAGCCATAAGAAACAAGGAAATTCTGTCATTTGTGACATCACAAATGAACCTGAAGGACATTATGTTAAGTAAAATAATCCAGGCACAGAAAGACAAATATCACATAATCTCACCCATATGTAAGATGGAAAAAATTTGATCTTGTCAAAGTAGAGAGTAGAATGGTGGTTACCAGAGGCTGAGGCAGTTGGGAGGTAGGGGTTGAAGAGATGTTGGTCAAACAAAATTTCAGTTAGAGACGAGTGATAAGTTCAAGAGATCTATTTTACAACGTGGTGACTATTGTTAATGACAACATACTGTATTCTTAAAAAATGCTAAGAGAGTGGATGTTAAAGGTTCTCACCACAAAAATGATAACTATGTGAGATAATGTGTATTTTAATTAGCTAGATTTAACCATTCCACAATGTATATATAGTTCAAAACATGTTGCACATGATAAAAATCACACAATTTTATCTGACAATTTAAATAAATAAGTTTGAATAAATAAATGAATAAATAGATTATAGTCTCCAAAATGTTAAAGTATAATAATGGGGAGCCAATGAAAAAAAAACACCAAAAAACAAACACAATAAAATAATCCAAATGAAGATAAGAAAAAAGATAAAACATAAAATTTTTTAGAAGTTAGAAATAGAAAGTAAAAATTAAGATGTAGAAATAAATCCAAGTATATCAGTAATTATAAAAAGAACAAAACTTTTCTGTTAAAAATGAACCTGTCTCACCAAGTTCTTTAAAAATCCAGCTGTAAGTCATTTACAAGAGACCCTTTTATTAATAAATACTTATAGACACAAGAGTTTATATAAAATGATAGAAAAAAGACATACCAGGAAAATACAAACCAAAAGAAAACTGGTGTTGCATTATAAATATTGTATAAAATGGATTTTGAGACAAAGCATTACTACATCTAAGAAAAATAACTGCTTTATTAAAGATTCAATTTATTAGCAAGATAAACAATTATAAATCTTCAGGCATTTAAGAACAAAATCTCAAAATATAACATGAAAAAAATGGCAGTTCTGCAAGGAAGAGAAAAATTCCAACATGATAATGCAAAATGGTTAGATATGTCTCAGGAATTGACAGATTAAACTAACAAAAAATAAATCAGTAAAACTACAGGATTTGAGCACTATAATTAACAATCTTGCTGTAAGGAACATATGGAACATTATACATCCAACAATTAGAGATTATGATTTTTTCCTAGGCATACACCAAATATTTACAAAAATTTACCAAATGCCACGCCATAAAGCAAGCCTCAGCAAATTAATAGTAGGCATCATAGACTATGTTCCCTGATCAAAATGCAATTAAGTTAGAAATAAATAAAAAAGAAAAAAACCAGAAATTTTTTTACTATCCAATAAACTATTCAACAGAATCTACAGATTGTCATTTACAACTTACTACGCACATGTTTTTATGTTGTGACATGCATGGAATTATAAAGAGTGCTACATGATGCAAAAAGACTGGTCATTTAATCAAATCAGTAAGAGCAGAGAAGTTACTGAGCATATTAGGTTCACCTCTTTAGTGTAATGGTCCTCATGTAATTACGCTCTTTCACAAATGATCCAAATAACAATTTTCATTGAATATTGCTTTTGTTGGCATAGTTCCCAGTTATCCCCTTCTAAAATCCCTACAAATATCAGAAATACTGGTGATATTCTGCTTGGTCCTCCTACCATCCTTCCAGGCATTTGCACAAACATTTGGTAAATGCTCATTTTGTGACAAGCTACATGCCTGGCCCTGGAAAAGCATCAATGAATAAGTTGAAGTCCCTGCCGTCGTAAGGCTTGCAATCTAGTGGGACAGATGGTAACATAAACAGAGCAATAAAATGATAAAAATGTTCCTGCCTATGTCAAAGTTATGTATTAATGGTTAGAAATAATGTAAGACATATCACAAATGCTATGAATATATTCATATAGAAAGAAATTCTCAATGCCTCTGAAATCCCAGCCATTTAATAACACAGAAAGATTCGCTGAAATGTTGCCTAACTTACCTTATTCTAAGATTGTGCATTCTAACTAAATGTGGAGTTTAAAATTTTTTACTAAAATTGCTTTAATTCAATAATTTTAGAAATCCAATTAGTTTTAAGAAAAAACACAGGAGGTATACATCTTCTAACTTATCATTCAAATAACCTACCTGTGACCTGTTATGAACATGACTGCCGTTGAATGTTGTCTCAGCTGAGTCACGAAGCTTGTGGTTTCCACAGCTCTTCTGCCTGCTGCCTCTAAATAGTAGCTCAGCTAGAATCATCTCAAAGAGACATAGGCATAGCCCTACCTTGCAGCAATGTAGACAGAGTAGCCCCCAAGAAAATTCATAGCCTTAAATGCCCGCAACAAAAGATTACAAATTAACAATCCAATGACACATCTCAAGGAACTAGAAAAGGAACAGCAAACCAAGCCCAAAGCTAGCAGAAAAAAAGAAATAACTAAGGTCAGGGTGGAACTACAGGAAATCAAAAACAAGAAAATTGTACAGAAGATCACTGAAGTATAACAACAAAAAAAAAAGAATAGCCCCCAAATATATCTTAATTGCCATATATAAAAAAATAAGAGAAAGTAGAAATGTGCTTCTTCAAGGTCATCTACCTGATGAATAGTCAGTGCAAGAACTAGAATATTTGGCCATGCTGCCGTCTCTCTACCTGAAGCACTCAAGGATGGGGGAGGCAGAAGGGATGGAAGATAGAAGAGAACAGTCGGCCACAGTGAGATGGAAAGAACTATAGCCTAGTGATTAAGAGGTTGGCCTCGGAAGCCAAACTGGCTAAGTTTAGAATCCTGGCTTTGCCACTTAATAGCCCTATGAACTTTGACAAGTTATTTATTCTTTCTGGGCTTTGGTATCCTCATCTGTCGAATGCGGAGAACCTTACCTCCTAGGGTTGTTGTGAAACTGTAGTGCTTGAGGAATTGGTAAGAGCTCAACAAATATTAGCTATTTTCTAGATTTTCTAAAGATCTAGTATTTTTAAGAGGAGATGCCACCTTACCTGTGTCAGAATGGCCATTATTAAAAAGTCAAAAAACAATAGATGTTGGTGCAGATGTGGCAAAAAGGGAACACTTGTACACCATTGCTGGGAATGTAAATTAGTACAACCTCTATGGAAAACAGTATAGAGATTCCTCAAAGAACTAAAAGTAGACCTATCATTCAATCCAGAAATCCCACTACTGGGTATCTGCCCAAAGGAAAAGAAGTCATTTTACAAAAAAGACACCTGCACTCAAATGTTTATCACAGCACAATTTACAATTGCAAAGATATGGAATCAACCTACATGCCCAACATCTGATGAGTGAATTAGAAAAAAAGAATGTGTGTAGGGAGGTGTGTGTGTTCCAGGGAACAGATGGACTTTCCAAGACCAATATGAAGGTGAATAAATAGACTCACTATTTTGGCATGGGATAATTAAGTTTTTGGCACAAATGGGTATTATGCTCCTTCTTTGTTTGCTTCTTTGTTTGTTTTAAGGATTGTTATTCATATTTTCTGTGAAGTTGTCTCTGCTATAAAATAATAAATTGCTCTCAACTTGAAGCCAAAGCATAGTTCAGAAATAGATTTAAGATGATCATCTTTCTAGCTCTGCACTGTCCAGTATCGAATCGGCTATTTAAATGTGGCTATTTAAATTTAAATGGATTATGATTAAATAAAACTTAAAATTCAGTTCCTTAGTCACACTAGCCATATATCGAGTGCTGGAGAGCCCGTGTAGCTAGTGGATATGGACCATTTATATCACCACGGAACTTTCTGTTGGATGGCATTGTAGATAATAAACTGAAATGTCTGGTACCACTTCTCAGCTAATCTTACCTGATTAGTAAAGACAATTATAAAGTCGCTGGTGAAATCAATCTTCAATTTAGCATCTAGTGTGATACTTGTTAATAATAAATCTTAATTTACAATTATTTGCATTCATTATTCCCAGGCACATTTTATAGGCTATAACATCTGTATTTTTCAGTTTTAACATCAGAAAATTACATAGTACCGTATGTTTTAAAGACAGCTGGTAATTTGAAACACACATAAAAGATTTCCCAAGCCACCGTTTCTTAGCACAATCATATATAAACTATGTAAATGACACGGTCCAGACCCCCAAGTAAAGTCTATACAGCAAAATGACGCTTGAGTGTCATTGAGGAAATTTGTGCTATGAAGGCACAAATATAAAATTGTAAAAATGATTCCTTAGTCTAGATTTTTTAGATAAATTTTCTGATATTTAAATTTATTACTTTAGCATATAATTCTTTCCTTGACTTCAGCTCATTGTACTTGCATCACTTGCTCTCTTAATGTCTTAGTTTCATTAGAAAATCATCATGAACCACTGATCAGCTCCTAGCGGCAAGTCAGAGCATCTCTCCAGCCCTGGCCCTCGCCCAACTTGCTCCCAGGATCGGCCCTAACAGATCTAAATCTCCTAATCTCATTTTTACCTCCTTGGAAGTGGGAAGATGGCCACATGAATTTCAATGAGTCCTAAGTGAGCACTAAAAGAGAATATCAAGGAAATAAAACGTCTGGTGTAAAAAGAATCAGGGGTGGAGGAGTGGATGGGAGGACGGTGGTCACTCCCAAGATCTGAGATATCCTAGGGGCTGTTGTAGGGTGGCGGTGGGGAAGCTGGAAGAAAATTGAGAGTCAGAACTAGGAATTGAAAATGAGTTGTTTAGAGACTGTCCAGCCCAACTTCCTAGTTTAACAGTTGAATAAATTGAAGGTCAGACGGGGTGAGTGTGACAGTATTGTATAGTAATTAAGAGTGTGGACTTTTGGAGTCAGACAATCAAATGCTAGCTCCGCTACTTACTGGCTAAGTGAAATCGGGCAAATTATTTAATCTCTCTGAGTCTCAATTTTTTCACATACATAATGGAGATTACAGTACCAAAAACTACCACATACATCATTTGCAAGAATTAAATGGGATAACATGTTTCAAGTGTCAACACAGAGACTGACAAACTAATTTTCAATTCATGGAGGTGATGATGATGATGGTGATGATAAAGATGATAAAGTTCACCCCAAGCCTACCTGCAAGGTAATGGAAGAAATAAAACTGGAACCCCTATTTGTGTCTGCTGCTCTAATTCAGGCTGCCTACACTAGGTCAATGATAAGCACAACTTGCTACTAGTTTACTTTTTATATCTGCAGATGTGAATCTCCTGAAAGACAACAGAACTGAATTTCTCTGAAATTGTCAGAAAGCACACTGGATTAAGTCACTCAGTTTCATAATTTCTCCTGGCTATTGGTCTATTATGTGCTGATTTATTAACAGCTTGTTTTCAAGATGAGGTTATAAAGAATGTAGTTTCTCATTCTGGATGAAGCTAAGGTCCCCAGAAGCCACCTGGCTTGTGTTAGGGGTGCACACCTTGTTTTTTTCTTAGAAACTCTCATTTCCCTGTTCAACTTCATCTTGAATGATGTTACACTGTGTCCATATGTGTTTCCTCTGCTCTCTCAGGTCATTCCATTCCAGCTTATCAGATTGCAGCTGCTTATGTCTTTTGCAGGCATCCGCTCTTGGCGTGTGCCCAAACTAGTACCACAGCAGCCCTATTCCACATAGAAAACTGGCTATTTTCTATTCCACTTAAGAAACTGTCTGCTTTCTGAGGCTCCATTGTTGTTACAGTGTCCTTAAATGTCCGGCCTTTCTACCTCTGTAGATCCCAGTTTCAATTAAAAAGGCCTGGAGAATTTGCATTGCACCTCCTGAAGTACCAATGTGATAAAAGCAAGGACACCTGGGGAAAGGTATCTTTCTTTCCACTTCTACATTCATTTCAGATTTAACTCATCAACCTAATGTATCCACAAAAATGGAACTTGTCCTTCTATTCAAATGCATGCAGAAATTTACACTTTTCTTGTATTTTAAGATATTCTCTTTGAAAACCTTCATTGCATACAAATCTATCCATTTTCCTATTCCTCATTCTTGCTCTGGAATCTGGATTTATGATGACACATGCAATATTAGAAAAGTATTCTACAAACTGATCATATCCCATCTGCTTATGAATAGTAATTAGCAGCCCCCTCTTCCACCCCAAGAACATCTGTCTCAGTTTTTTGCCAGCCTATTTAGAGCCATAGCATCATTGTTACCTGGATCTTGATCCTCTTTTTCCCCTATTAATGTGTTTATATAGATCTATTTAAAATTTATAGATAAAGCTCTAAACACTTCCAGATAGGCAAGCCAGAAGGAAAGTCGAGATGCCAATGCTAATCTTAGATTAATTTACTGGTCAGTCTACCCAATGTCAAACTGCTAGATTGTCACAGTGCTACTCCCATGGTAACTCAAATAGCAAAAAGTTCCTAGCTTGCAAGAAGAGTTTCTCATGAGTGTCTTTAAAAAACATATTTTTTTATTCAAGAGAGTATGGGTAAAGAAAAAAGCAGAGATATATTTTTTCCAGTGTATCTTTCTATTCTTGATGTCCAAAGAGGAATGTCCACATTCCCTAGAAGTCATGAGGCATGTCTTCTTGTAAACAGAAGGGTGCCATTTGGAACAGTGGAGATCATTCTTTATACTGGTGGTGTTAAAACAAACCAACCTTTTTTTGTGTGCTTTTCAGGTTATAAAGACCTCAACAAACTTAAGGGGTACACATAGACCCTGTGCAGAAAAGGTAAAAGGTCTGTGGAATTCAAGAAATTTTATTATATAAATTGAAAATTGGATAGAAATTGTGACTTGCCAAAAACAAATCTTGCTTCAAAAAAGACAGTTATGTGTTGGCTCATGCTTATACTTAGAACATCTGTGGAGACACAGTCTGTTGTTTATATCAATGGAAATATTTCAACAACAAGCTCTCTTTCCCTTTGTAATATCTATACATCTGATGCCATTACTCCTGCACCATTAATTATTCAGAATGATCCTGTATTTTTCCATGTATCTACTGCTACTTTGACATGTTAAAAAAAATCACTCATGGAATTGTTAACATGTATAACATTCTTTACTGTTACTTGCCACTCTCATGAAAAGTCATGAGTCAACTATTACTAGAATTACTTTTCCTGAAAGCTCCATGAAAGCCTTGGAGTAAGTAACACTTTGGAATAAGAAAGAAAAACCCATTTGTGAGATCTTTCATTTATTGTATTATTCTTAATGAAGACCTTGGCATAAGTTTATCACTAGTGGTAAAGATTGTTTTCCACCATACATCATGAATGGATAAAGTGCTTTTCCATGTATTATTCATTGTACAGTAATTTCACATGCAAAGCTATACAAAATATACACAAAACAGAATAGCGAAAGATGCAAAATAATTAGTAGTCAGGGAGCTTCATGATGCCGCATGTCTATCCCACCGCCAGCATCTTCAACCTCAGTATCTATTCCAGCTACATTGTCCTCCAATTTTCACCATTTCATGTCATATGATTTGTCATGGTACATAAGAATGGAAGAACTAACCATGAATTTTTCTGACTTTTTATTAGGAAGGGAGAAAATATTGAAATAATCTTTCCTGACCTTGGAAATCTAGAGCCAAAGCTTTCATAAACTATTGAATTCAATATATATCTGGGCTGCTAAGTTGAGAAGTTTGCCAACTGAAGCTCCTTCTTATTAAGCAACTGGGTAAAATAAAGACTTTTGCTGCAGCTCAGTTACTTGCTCTTAAAAAGCTTTTAATTTAATCCATGACCAAAAAAAAAAGTTCCAATAGGTTGATTCCTGTGTTCATAGAGTAAGTCAACTGCTTGGATTTCTAAATTTGACATTGTTTTCTAAAATATCAATTATGCTAAAAATAACATCAAGGCAAATAGAAATCCAACAAGGTGTCTGTGAATCAATTGTCTCCAAGTCTTAAGGCTAGAAAGGATCATATAATGCAATGGTTTTCCAGCTTTGGTCAATGGAGGACTAGGAAGACTGGAGAAGTACCTTGAGGGCTGCCTGCGCCATGGAAAGTGGTAAGTGGAACCCTCCAACCACATTCAGTCACAATCACTCAGCTCTACTCTGTTCTACATTTTAGAGTTCAATGCATTACTTAAATAAGGGGGTTTTGTAGATGTTTCACTTGGGACCCATATCCTGCATCAATTTAGAATAGTCAGAGCTTAAAGCAAGAGCAGAAAGCCAAAGGTTTTGCTTTTTGCTCTTCAGTTCAAGGGTATTAAAATGGATTTTTTAGGGGTATTCTCAAGAGAGTTCTGTCCTTTAGAGAAGACTGTTGATTGTCATTTCTGCTAAGCATTTTCATCACTTTCTTGAAAACGTCAGAGCAATGCCAGCTCTAGGTCCCATTTCAGGCATAAAGAATGCTAGAAGCATCATAGGTAATAGCTACAAATGGGGGTGGAGGGCGTAGAGCATTTGATAGGAACTATAAAATGTGTAAGACTCTTTTAATTATATTTGTCTCTAAATATTATAAAATATCAGTCTCATTGCAATTAATGGGTATCAAAATAAATTCTAGCCAAGGCAAGAAATTGAAAAGGGACCGCAGACGAGCCCGCACCCGCGCCGCTCAGATATATAGGAAAAAAATGGCGGTGTGATAGGGTCCTCCCACCGCACCGCTCCCAGGGAAGGAGGTGAAGAACGCCAGCGGCTGCCTGCGAGCACGGACCGCTCACTCCGAAAACAGCATTGCGAATGACAGAGAAACAACGCCGAACGCCCGGCCCAAGAAAACAGGTCCAAAATTTTCACAAAGATCGGAGGGCGCACGGAGCACAATAGAGCCCAGAGCGCGGGAAGGACGCGCTCGCCAGGTCGGCGCAGCGCGACCTGTCCCCCAAGCGGTTACGCGCCTCCCCATCCACGCAGTCAGGGACAAGCCCAGAGTTGGAACAGAGCGGTTGCTAGGGACGGTGAGCCCTGTGGAGAGGAGGAAGTAGCCAGAGCCAGACACAACTCGCAGCTGCAATATACAGAGACTGCCGAGGGCTGGCGAGGAACTGGGCAGGGACGGAGTGGAGATACAGCTTCCTGGGACAGTGCGCGGGAACCCGCAGGCCGGCACTGCGTCACTGGAAGTCAGCGGGACTGGGCCCAAGAGTTTAACGGGGAGCGGGACACACCCTTAGAGGCTGCTAGCAACTGCCGCCGCGGCCGGCGGAGAAAAACTGCGCTCCCGGCGCGATCGGAGCCCGGCTGTGCACCAGGCTGGTGGCGGCCACCATCTTTACAGCCACCCGCGCGGAGCTGTGAGCCGCGTCTCTAGCTCCGCCCCGATCCGGCCCGGAGCTCTTCTGCTGGGGCGAGACAGGCCTTGCCTGTGGTGGCCAGGGACAGCTGCACCCGTGGGTTCCAGGTGGGACGAGATCCCGGAACTGTAGCGGCGGGACCTTTGGGTATTGGAAACAGTTTGCAGCTCGTCCATCTGGTTCCGCTACCCCGGCTCTGGCCTCTGACAAGTCCGCTCCGTGCCGGTCCTAGTGCCCGCCCCTTCAGGTCCCAGCCCTCCTGTACCCCAGAGATCGCTCATTTTGAAGGTTGCTGGCTATAGTGACTCATTTGGTATAACTGCTGGTTCCCATGACAACCAAATACCTCAAGAGCCACAGGCTGAACCAGAGCAGCTCCCCATAATCCTGCCCACTTCAATAGGGGATTTCGCACCATCCAAGAGCGCTTCCAGCGGCCACTACTCCCCCCTCCCCATGGGAACATCCCACCGGTGAAGACTGCTGGGGATAGAGACGGCCACCTGCCTCACCTTGGGGTCTAGTGGTGGAAAAGGAGTGCACAATTGGAGATCCCCCTATCAACCAGTTTCACGCGGAGACACACATCAGAAGGGCAGACACACGTGGCTAGATGAGCAACCTCTGAGCTGTGTAGAATTTTCCCAACTCAGCTCTCACACTGCAGCCAAAAGAAATTGTGTTTCTACCTGCACCTCAGGAGGAGCAGGGTCAAAGTAACCCCTAGGAGCTACAAGGCCCCTCCCAAAGCACGGGGCTTTTGCATACCCCAACTGGGGAATCAGAGTCTGCCATGGACATAACAGAATACCTAGCTAATAGGGAGCGGAGGACTCATATCCTCAAGCACAATTCATTAGCTCAGAGCCCAAGCTGGGAGGTCATTCTCACCACACTCCACTGGGAAGAGGAGAAGACCACAGGTCAGAGTTAACTCAAGATCCACCAAACTTGCTAAAATACACCTAAGGCAATACAGGCCACTACTTCTCTCCCTGGCTTTGCCAAGGAACAATAATTGTGGGCCTGGTGACAGGGCCATAAACTAGCTCTAACACCCCCAGCTCTCGACCAAGAGGCCAGATGAAAAAAAACCAGCGAAAGAACTCAGGGAACATGAAAAATCAGAGTGAAAAGTCACCCCCAAAAGAAACCATCAGTTCCTCAGCAATGGATACCAACCCAAATGAAATGGGTAGAATGACAGAAGAGGAATTTCGTTTATGGATTATAAGAAAGCTCAATGAAATTCAAGAGAAAATTGAATCCCAGCACAAAGAAACCACAAGAAAAATGCAAGAAATGAATGAAAAAGTCTCCAAAGAAATAGAAATATTAGGAAAAATCAAATAGAAATCCTAGAAATGAAAGAAGCATTCAAGGATCTACAAAACACAGTGGAAAGCCTTAAGAATAGGCTGGACCATGCAGAGGAAAGAATTTCAGAGCTAGAAGACAGCTCCTATGCGCTAAATAAATCAGCTGAAGAGAAAGAACACAAAAACAAGAGGCAGGAAAAAAGCATACAAGAAATGTGGGATTATGTAAAGAGGCCAAACATAAGGATCATAGGTATCCCTGAGGGAGAGGAAAAATTGCATGGGCTGGAAAATTTATTTGAAGGAATAATAGAGGAAAATTTCCATGGCTTAGCCAGAAATCTCGATATCCAAGTACAAGAAGCACACAGGACTCCTGGGAGAGTCAATGTGAAAATGCATTCACCACGCCACTTAATTATTATTCTGACCAAAGTAAACACAAAAGAGGCACTCATAAAGGCTGTAAGACGAAAAGAACAGGTAACCTACAAAGGGAAACTGATCAGATTAACTGCAGATTTCTCCGCTGAAACCTTACAAGCCAGAAGGGAATGGGGAGACATCATCAGTCTCCTAAAACAAAACAAAGGTCAACCCAGAATTCTGTATCCTGCCAAACTAAGCTTCTTATATGAGGGAGAAATAAAGACCTTTCCAGATAAGCAATCACTGATAGAATTTGCGAAATCCAGACCGGCCTTGCAAGAAATGCTTAGACCTGCATTATACACTAAACAGAGCAACAGACACCCACCTATGTAAAACTACGCAAAAGCTAAAACCCCAGAAACCAGATTCCACAATGACGCAAGAGGTAAAACAAAAGATACCACCCAACAGAATAATCAGAAATTTACCCCAAATATCAATTCTCTCAATAAATGTAAATGGCTTGAACTGCCCATCGAAGAGACATAGGCTGGCTGAATGGATTAAAAAATACAAACCAAGTATCTGTTGTCTTTAGGAAACACACCTTACACACAAAGACGCATTCAGACTCAAGGTGAAAGGATGGACTACAATTTTTCAGGCTAATGGAAACCAAAAGAAATCCGGAGTAGCCATCCTCATTTCAGATGACATAAACTTTAAAGCAATAAAAGTAAAGAAGGACAAAAATGGACACTATATAGTGGTGAAGGGAAAAATCTCACCAGAGGATTTAACAATCCTAAACATTTATGCACCCAACACAGGAGCACCCAGGTACATAAAGCAAATACTGCTAGATCTAGACAACATAATAAGCAGCAATGCCATAATAGCAGGGGACTTCAACACCCCACTGACGGAACTGGACAGATCCTCCAAACAAAAAACAAATAGAGAAATAAAAGACCTAAACAGGACTCTAGAACATTTGGGCCTAACAGATATCTGCAGAACACTCCACCCAAATAACACTGAGTATACATTCTTCTCATCAGCTCATGGAACTTTCTCTAAAATTGACCACATCCTAGGCCACAAAACAGATCTAAACAAATTCAAAAAAATAGAAATCATACCATGTATCTTTTCAGACCACAGCGGAATAAAATCAGAAATCAATTCCAACAGAAACTCACATCTTCCTCCAAAAACTTGGAAACTAAACAATCTATTGCTGAAAGATTATTGGGTCAAGGAGGAGATTCAAATTGAAATCAAAAGATTTTTTGAACTAAACGATAATGGGGACACAAGTTATCAAAATCTGTGGGATACAGCAAAAGCAGTCCTGAGAGGAAAACTTATCGCCCTAAGTCCCCACATCCAAAAGACAGAAAAGTCACAAATCAGTAAACTAATGAATCATCTTAAGGAAATGGAAAAGGAAGAGCAAAGCAATCCTAAAGCCAGCAGAAGAAAAGAAATAACCAAAATCAGAGCAGAATTAAATGAAATCGAGAACAAAAGAACAACACAGAAGATCAATGAAATGAAAAGTTGGTTCTTTGAAAAGATAAACAAAATAGACAGGCCACTTGCCAGGTTGACCAGAAGCAGAAAGGAAAGGACTCTAATAAGCTCAATTAGAAATGAAAAAGGAGAAGTCACAACTGATACCATGGAAATACAAAACATCATCTTCGAATACTACAAAAATCTCTATGCCCACAAACACGAAAACATGGAGGAAATGGATAAATTCTTAGAAACACACTACCTCCCTAGGCTCAACCAGGAAGAAACAGAATTTCTAAACAGACCAATATCAAGCACCGAAATTGAAGCAGTAATTAAAAATCTACCCACAAAAAAAATTCCCGGACCAGATGGGTTCACACCTGAATTCTACCAAGCCTACAAAGAAGAACTGGTGCCTATACTGCAGAAATTATTTGAAAATATCCAGAAGGATGGAATCCTCCCAAACTCATTCTACGAAGCCAATATCACCTTGATACCAAAGCCAGGAAAGGACACAACAAAAAAAGAAAACTACAGACCAATATCCCTTATGAATATAGATGCAAAAATTCTCAATAAAATCCTTGCAAACCGAATTCAAATGTACATCAAAAAAATAATCCATCACGATCAGGTGGTCTTTATTCCCGAGATGCAGGGATGGTTCAATATACGCAAATCTATAAATGTAATTCACCATATAAATAAAAGCAAGAACAAAGATTATATGATCCTTTCAATAGGTGCAGAAAAGGCTTTTGACAAAATCCAGCACCCTTTTATGATAAGAACTCTTAACAATATAGGCATAGATGGCTCATTCCTAGAAACTATTAAAGCCATATACGATAAACCCACAGCCAATATCATACTGAATGGGGAAAAATTGAAGGCATTCCCCCTTAAAACTAGCACCAGACAAGGGTGCCCACTATCTCCACTTCTTTTCAACATAGTGCTGGAAGTCCCGGCCACAGCAATTAGACAAGACAGAGGAATCAGGGGCGTCCAGATAGGGGCAGAAGAGGTCAAACTTTCACTATTCACAGACGATATGATATTATACATAGAAAACCCCAAAGATTCAACCAAGAGATTACTGGAATTGATAAATGAATTCAGCAAAGTCTCAGGATACAAAATTAATACACACAAATCCATAGCCTTCATATATGCTAATAACAATCAAGCCGAGAAACAAATTAAAGATGCAATACCTTCTGCAATAGCAACAAAGAAAATTAAATATTTAGGAACATATGTAACTAAGGAGGTCAAAGACCTATATAGAGAGAACTATTAAACACTGAGAAAAGAAATTGCAGAGGATGTAAACAGATGGAAAACCCTACCATGCTCTTGGATAGTCAGAATCAACATAGTAAAAATGGCTTTGCTACCTAAAGTGATTTACAGAATCAACGCAGTCCCTATCAAAATACCAACATCATTTTTTGCCGATCTAGAAAAAATAATTCTACGCTTCGTGTGGAACCAGAGAAGACCCCGTCTAGCCAAAGCAATCTTAAGCAAAAAGAACAAATTGGGAGGCATCTGTCTACCAGACTTCAAACTATACTACAAGGCTATAGTAACCAAAACTGCATGGTATTGGCACAAGATCAGACACGTAGACCAATGGAACAGGACTGAGAACCCAAATATAAAACCAACCTCATACAGTCACCTGATCTTTGACAAATTCCAGAAAAATGTACACTGGGGAAAAGAATCCCTATTCAACAAATGGTGCTGGGAAAACTGGATGGCCATATGTAGAAGACTGAAAGTGGACCCACACCTCTCACCTCTCACAAAAATCAACTCACAATGGATAACAGATCTAAACCTAAGACATGAAACCATAAGAATTCTCAAAGAAAACGTTGGAAAAACTCTTATGGACATTGACCTAGGCAAAGAATTTATGAAGAAGACCCCCAAAGCAATCACAGCAGCAACAAAAATAAATACATGGGACCTGATCAAATTGAAAAGCTTCTGCACAGCCAAGGAAACTATCACTAGAGTGAACAGACAACCTACAAAATGGGAGAAAATATTTGCATGCTACACCTCTGTTAAGGGCTGATAACCAGAATCTATACAGAACTTAGGAAAATCAACAAGAAAAAATCAAACAACGCTATTAAAAAATGGGCAAAGGACATGAACAGAAACTTTTCCAAAGAAGACAGAATGATGGCCAGCAAAGATATAAAAAAGTGCTCAACTTCTCTAATCATCAGGGAAATGCAAATCAAAACCACAATGAGATATCACTTAAGTCCAGTGAGATTGGCTCATATCAAAAAATCCCCAAATAACAAATGTTGGCGGGGATGTGGACAGATAGGAACACTCATACAGTGCTGGTGGGACTGCAAATTAGTACAACCTCTATGGAAAAGAATATGGAGATATCTCAAAGAATTAAAAGTAGAATTACCATTTGACCCAGCAATCCCACTACTGGGTATTTATCCAAAAGAAAAAAAGACATTCTATAATAAAGACTTCTGCTCTCGAATGTTCATAGCAGCACAATTCACAATTGCAAAGTTGTGGAAACAACCCAGGTGCCCATCAATACACGAGTGGATCAATAAAATGTGGTATATGTATACCATGGAGTATTACTCAGCAATAAGGAACAACAGTGAATTAACACATCTGGTATTATCCTGGTTGGAGCTAGAACCCATTCTTCGAAGCGAAGTGTCACAGGATTGGAAAAACAAGCACCACTGGTACTCACCATCAAACTGGTACTAACTGATGAACACTTACATCACACAGGGCAATAACATTCATCTGAGGGCGGGCGCGCGGGAGGGGGGTGGAAGGGATGGGAAAAACTCTCACTGAATGGATGTAAAAAAAAAAAAAAAAGAAATTGAAAAGGGTCAGCAGACTCAAGAATTTGCAACCCCTAAAATATTATTGGGTATCAATTTATCTTTCTGTTATATATACACACATATATATCTTTTTATATATATATATCTTTATATAGATAAACATATATCTTCACATATATACACATATATCTATATACACACACATATATCTTCATATACTTCATATACTTCATTCACTTCTTGCATCAACTTATTTGAATTATGAGAATGATTCTATCTTTTCATACCACATGCCATTCATTATGCTACTCATAATATCTAATTCAGTCACTTCTTTCAACCAAATATTGCTGAATGCCTACTGAACAGCCCATGTGAACAGCCCCTGTACCACAAGATAGGGGAGATGGTTTTCTTCAAAGACAATTTAACAATTAATTGTTCATGAACCTTCTGAAACTTCTCAATGATAATTCTCAGAAGACACACGGGTGGTTCTTAATCAGGCAAGTGAAATCTATTTTATCAGCCTATTTTCAAAATAATGACCTTTTAAATGTAAAGACATGACAGTAAGTTGAAGGGTTTAATTTGACTGGGCTCATCTCAAGTATGAGTTTTGACTGTGAGCTACTCTCCATTTACATTTGTTGAATGGCAGAATCTCTATTCGTCACCTCTGATCTATCTAATATTTCAGAGGTCCATTTAAAAAAAAGGAAAAAAGGGGGGAAAAGGGCACCAGCTTCATTCTCAGATTTTGCAGGTAATCCCACAAAGTATAATAATCTTCTAGTGGACTGGGGATAGCTAATCTATGCTCCCCTTTACGTAAAGCCTTGATTCTTTGTAGAGAAATCTAGATATCACTGGAGGAGGCCAGCTAACAAATAAGCTGAAGATAGGATTCATGAGGTATGCAAATCCTTCTTCCAGACAGAGCCCCAGAGAGCACGCTTCTACTCTATTTTGAGAGTCTTCCGCCTTCTTACAGTCTGCATGCCTGGCAATTACTTCTGATGACCTGAAGGCCTGGTGTTGTAATAGTCTTGTCACAAATCTAGCCATAGACAATGTAATCAAGAAGACTTCTTTCCCCACAGACTAATTTTCTAGGGCTAGCTGTGTGAAACCAATAAGAAAATACCTTGTCAAATTTATGTGCAGATATAATCAAATGATGCTAAATGAATACTAGCAAACTGTATTCAACAGTACATTAAAAGGACCATTCACCATAATCAAGTGGGATTTATCATGGGGATGTGAGGTTGGTTTGGCATACACAAATCAATAAATGCTGTTTACCATATTAATAGAATGAAGGGTAAAAACCATACAATCATCTCAATAGATGTAGAAAAAGCTTTTGATAAAATTCAACATCTTTTCATGACAAAAGCTCTCAACAAATTAGGTATAGGAATGTTCTTCAACACAATAAAGGCCATATATGACAAGGCACATCTAACATCATACTCAATGGTTGAAAGTTTTTTCTCTAAAATCAGGAAAAAGACAAGGAGGCCCATTCTCACCACTTCAGTTCAACATAATACTGGAAATCTTAGCCAGAGCAATTAGGCAAGAGAAAGAAATTAAAGGCATCCAAATATGAAAGGATGAAGTGAAATTGTCTCTGTTTGCAAATTACATGATCTTAAACATAGTAAATCTTAAAGAATCCACCAAAAAACTGTTAGAACTGATGAATGAATTCAATTAAGTTGTTGGACACAAAAGTCAACTTATAAAAATCAATAGCATTCCTATACACTACCAACAAGCTGTCTGAAAAGAAATTAAGAAAACAATCCCATTTACAATAGCATCAAAATAATAAAATACTTAGGACCAAATTTAACCAAGGAAGTGAAAGATCTGTGTACTAAAAACTATAAAGCATTTATGAAAGACAACATTGAAGATGATACAAATACATGGAAAGATGAGCTGTAAATTTAGAAGTTGTCAGTATACAGTTGGTATTTACAATCACAAAATTTGATGAAATTATCTGGAGAGTAGAAGTAGTTTCTAAAAATAAGAGATCTAAGGACTGAGCCCTGAGAGGATGTAGTGCAGAACAAGCATATTTATTCTGAGGAGAGAGGCTCAGTAAAAGCTGTTGCAACAGACAGAGGATTCCCATTTCCAACTAACCCAAAAACGTCGAGAAACAGGGATAAGGAGATGGGACCAACACATCCCTAAATGGTTGTCTTTGTATGTTTAATTCTCCCATCCATATATCATATTAACATGGTCTGTGAAGTTCAATGAGGGTTTGATTTTGTAAATGGATTTTTTAGCTGAAAGTAGCAGAAAGCCTAGACTCAAACTGGAATAAATGGTGAGGTGACCATTTATCTCACACGGCACATGGCTCACCTCTGCCTCCCTGTGGTTCTCTTGCCCCAGCTCTGCCCCACATTGACTGAGGCTTCAGGATACTGCCAAGGTGGTCACAGCTGTTTTGGGCCTCACGGCAGGAGAGAAAAACAGATTAGCCCTTCCACTATCTCAGAGTATAAATGAGTCAGAAATGGTGAGGACCTAGACAGCTTTATTTCAGTGAATGGGTCACATAGAATTTGACAACATAATCAAGAGGGACCGTGATGCAAAAATGATGTCCAGTGATGCCCTTTAGCTTATCAAACACAGGATACATTTTGCAAGTACTTTCTAATTGCCTTGCTCTCTTCTGCTATTTGTCTTCATACAACCAATCCCTCAAGGACATTACCAAATTCCTTCAACCCCTTTTTCTTAGTTTCCTCCCCTATGGACCTCCATCTCCTTACTCAAATTTAAATCAGTCGCTTTATGGGCCTACTGCACAGCTATCATTATTGCTTTTTCACCCCCTTGGGTATGTTTCCTGAATCCATAAGGAAATCTTTCCTAAGAGGCTCCAATAAGACATCCCTTCGTATTTCATTGGCCAAAACTAGATCCTATGCTCACCCCTACACCAACCAATGGCAAGGAGATAGGATGACCTTCAGTAGGCTAATAAAGGTCACCTTTGACCTAGATTATTTGACCTAGAGATAGGATTCCTCCCTGAGGAGCCGATACCTAGGAAAAATCAGGATTTGGTTATCAAGAAGAAGGAATTGGATGCTGGGTATGCTGCCAATAGTATCTGACACAATGATGAATAAAAAGCTCTATTTAAAGCAAAAGGGGGGGGCAATGACTTATAGAAAGAAGAAAACATAATTGCAAAAATTAAAAAGCCATCCATTTTATTCTACAAATTCTAGGTTCATGAAATATGAAATAATTAGAAGATCGACTAGAATTTTTTAAATTACCTGTAGCACTAACATTTTAACTTAGATACTATTTTGATAAAATCATATGAATTGCTATAAAACACCATAAAATATCACTGCTCTACTATAAGATATTTTTGTATTTAATGGTAACCATTTTAGGAGGACCTGAACTGGTTGGTATAATATTTTAAACATTACACCACTGATGCCGGGTAAATGTAAAACCAAGCTTTAACTGATGGTAATCTGATAGGTTTCAGACTATAAATTACTTTACTTACACTAATAGCAGAAAACAGTGACCATCTGATTCTTATAATGTTATTTAATGGAGCTACTATTGAAGCAAGAGTATGGACAAAGGTTAATAGTAGATTAGGTAAATGTTGGTGATCTCGTTCCCAAAGGAAGCTTGCAGTTTATCATATGTCTATGATTCCCTCTGTAAGTGAGAAACCTCTAAATTGATGTTTATAAAAGCCATTATCATCCTTCCAAATCTCTTCTATTCTCATCAACCATGTATCCTAGGTCCTGTGGATTCTGGCCTCCACTTCACTTCATTTGCCCCTAATTGGGACTCTGTTCTATTAATTGCATTTGAGAAGGTTATTGTAAGAAGGCAGAACAACATCACGTGTTATGCACGTGCAGAATTGTCATTTAAATAGGAAAACTCTTCTCTCATAGAAAAATCAAGTTCTTAAAAAGAAATATAGAAATATATGGCCCAATTTTTTCTTTCTGTTCCTAACTAAACGATGACTAACTGTGATCCCCTATCCCTTTATAATTGATAGACCACTGACCTAAAAGTTATCACTGCTATTGATTTTCTGTTGGACAAGTTTAATAGCTTGTTTGTTCTTATGAGCTTTCGATTTATATGTAGCATTTATTTCTCTGTTTTTTATTGGTGTTGTTTTTGTTAATAAAAAATCTTTTAGTAAATAAGATTATCATTACTCACATTAATGATCAGGTTTCGCTAGTAATGAGGCTATCAGGAAATATACCAGAGTTTTTTCTCTCAGAGTAAAATAACTCTTACTCATTTTAACTTAGATTTGAGACATTTATCTCTTCTCAATTCTTTAAAGATAATTCCAAATTAATTATCAGGCTGTACCAAGTAGAAGTAATGAAAATCCCTTAAAAGGAGAAAATGGATAAACCAATAGATTCTTCATGAACTAGTCACCTGAAGCTTTTCTTTCAAATTTAAAATAGCCTTCTCAAGGTCAGAGTTGGCATAATCCATAAGAATTATTATATCATTTTTCTTTAGAAGTTTGAAATAAAGATTTGAATCCAGTTTCTGAGAGAAGTTATTATCACTTGCTAAAATAACTTATGGGACAAGGAGGAAAACATTAATTAAAATTCCCAGATTATGTACAGCTAGCCATCTTCCCTGAACCTTCCTGATTGCAAATAGATCATATATTACTGATTATATGATAATAAATAGATGAATCATCATTAGAACCTAAGATGTTCCAGTGTGGAGAGTGCTACTTTTGGTTTCCTATGCTGAATATGTTCCTTAACATAATGATTCACTTTTTATTTATGAAGAAATACTTTATCATTATTTACAGCCCAAATACACTGACACACATGGTCCAAATTTCTGAGCTTAAAGAAAATTGAACCAAACTACAATTTTAAAATAATGCACACCGCCAACAAGATCACAGTGTGAAAACAGATATGTGCGTTGGTAACACAAGACACAGCATCATATCCAGAGTGGCTGGTGCAGCTGCTCCACTGACCGTGGCCTGTCTCAGTTTGCGTGAGAGTCAGTGCAACTATTCTAGGCTTGGTGAAGGAGAACGTGAACAATTCACCTCACTCCTAGTGCACAAAAGGGAGGAGCTGGAGAAGTTTATTTCAGTGAGTGTTCCACATAGCAGTTGATAACATAGTCAAGACAGAAGTGAAAGAAACGAACAAGACCCAGGCTTTTGGCCTTGGCCTGATTGAGGATTGAATATGTTTTTCCCGTTTTTACTAATTGCCGTTCCTTTTTCCTTATTTAGTTTGCCTTAACACATCCAGTTTCTCAAGGACATTACCAAATTTCTTTAAAGTCTTTTTCTTAGTTTCTTCCCTTCTGGTCCTCCGTGTACTTCCTCAAGCCTAAACTAATGCCTCTCAGGGCCAACTGCCCAGCTGTCATCATGGGAACGTGCTTCATTACTCTCCTGAGTGGCATCACCTGTTTCCTTGCTGCCATATGTCATTCTGGCTTGGTTTGCTCTTCATTTTGCTCTAGCCCATCTTCAGGTAACTTCCTACATAAGACTTAGGAAGTACTGTAGGTAAGCTTTCTGAGCCTTTGACTATCTGGGAATGTTGCTATCCTATTGCACACTTGATTAAAAGATTGGTTGGGCATAGAATTCTAGGTTAAAATCATTTTCCTTCAGACTTTTGAAACTATGGCCTCACCGTCTTCTAGTGCAAGATCTACACGTTTGGCAGTCAGATGCAGTTCCAAGTTTCTTTTTCTTTTTCTCTGATACTCTAGAACTCAAAATTTTAATCTACTCAACCTCCTCCCTGATTTAAGGACTATAGGCTGAGATGAAAAACCCACTTCAAACAAACTTAGAGACTTCTAATCTCTCCAAAATTGTGTTAGAATGAGTTAGCTTCTGTTTTACACAGCATACCACCACAGAAACTTATCATGGCACCTCCTTGGCACTAAAAAATTTGAACAAATTGCTAAATTGCACTTTCAAAATTATATGTTGTGGGTAGAATTATTGTTTACCCAAGTATCCATCTTTATAAGTTGTTTCCTAAAAAAAGCATCAAACACTCACATAGCACTTACTGTATATTAGAAAGCATTCTAAATACAACTGGCTCTTAGCTCATATAATCCTCATAACAGCCCTATGAGAAAGGTACCATTATTATCTTTGTTTTGAAGATGGGGAAACTGAGACCCAGAGGGGTTAAACTATTCATAAAGGACACACAGTTGGTATATGGCTGATTCAGGATCTGCACCCAGGAAATCTTGCTCGGGAGACCATACATACTAAGCTATGTTGCCTCTCAAGAGTTAAATATAGCAGGCTCCTGAAACATTATCTTACATAACAGTTATACAATGAGCATTTGAACATTACAAATGAATAAAAAGCCCTACGTGAAAAGGTGATGCTATTTATGCTCCCGTCTTGCTCACAGTATTTCTTCCTAAATTGTCTAAGTTCTTCATCTACCTATCATTCGATACATTTGGAGCCTTCAGTAAGTGTTAAATTGATGCTACTGCTGCTGACACTGCTCTAAACCCTGAAGTATAATGAGGCCCTCAGAAGAAAACAAACCACTTATTTCATTAGTTAACTCAAAACATCTTTTCCTCTATTTTACAGATAGATCAAATCAGGATAAATGCCCAAGACTATAAAATTTCCAGAAATGCAAGAAGTTAGATATTCTTTCAAGTCATGATAGTTTGTAATGACTAATATTTGACTGTGAAACGTCCCATTTTTACTGGATTTTTATTTTAAAAAAAACAAACTTAGAGGTAACACTTTGAAGTGTTACTATTTTATCTTCATATCTACTTTTCACAGACTCATTCAATGAGCTGTACGTTTCTTTTTTTTCCTGCTCCATCCTGGAACCAATGCCTTCCTTAGGGAACCATCCGGGTGACTTTGGCCCCACATGGCCTGGCTTCCAGTCCTAGCTTTGACACTTAGTAGCTATGAAACCTGAAACAAATCACCACCTTCTCTGAAACTCAGTTTTCTTATTTATAAAGAATTAATAATATTTCTTCCCTTACAGATTTGTTCTGAAAATTAGAAGCAACATACATGAAGAATTTGATCCGGTAAGCATTCAATAGATAGCACTTGTTCTGTCTCAGTATGTCTTAAGAAAAAGAAGAAGCCTGTGTCTTTAAACACAAATGGTCTAACTAGAAGTTTTACCATCAACTAATTCTTCCAAAGTTTGAAAAACATCAAGAGATGTTTCTTGGAGTCAAGTCTCTGTACTTCAAGTCATGAAAATGAGTTTAACTTCTCAAGAATGAGATTTGTTAAATTGATCATTTGGGATGAGATAAAGCAAAGGGAATACTAAACAGATTTTAAACATTTCTTCTTAAATACAGCTATCTAATTATACTTATTGAACAGATTCTTTTCTTCCCTTGTCCATATTAACAACCACATCTTTAAAAAATCTTTCAAGCCTTTGTTAGTCCAATATAAATGTTGAGCATTCTTTTTTGTAGAAAGACCTTACTATACTGAAAAGGGTTTCTGTTTTTCTATGAACAATTAAGCTATTCTGAGGGCCCTGGGTGATTAACTTCCTCCAAATTATTAATTAAAAAGATGTTTAAGGTAAACCAAAGATCATTATAAAAAGCCTACCTTGAACTACCTGATTTTTCTATATTTGGTCTTGCTTTAAAGTGTCTTATAAATGAATCTGTTATAAATGAAGCCTTCTGGTCTCTGGCACTCCCCACTCGATCAGCATAAGGCTGATGACACTGATAGGCCTGAATTCAAGACAGAAAAATAGTGTCTTCTCGCATGCTAAGAACAATGTCTAGCAAATGAGTCTTTGTTTCCCTAAGCAGTCATACACATTCATGCCATGATCTCTGATGCCTTACTGGTAAGTGACCATTCCTGTAAGGTCAGTGGGGTCAAAGACTCATGGATGTATTCAAGTCTTCCTCCAATACACCCTCCCCACTCCTGCCCCACATACATGAACACACTCAATATTTCTTTATGTGTGCAAGAAAAAAATGTTTCAGCCAATGCTGACATCAAAAAGAAACATGAAGAAGACAGCATTCATACCTCACTCACATTTTATGAAAGGTATTCATGCTATAAGTGTCTGCTGCATGCCATCTTTTTTTCAGGGTGTGCGTGTGAATGTGTGTTGTTGTTAAGACAAACTTTTAAACACCAATACTGTAATGTAGGCTTTAAAAAAATTGCCTGAATAAACACCTTTAGTTTCACAAGGCATTGCCCAATATAAATTTTGATTTAGATTTAGTCATACTAAACACTCTCAATTGTAAAATTACCTGAATTATAAACATAATATTGAATTTTCAAAATATAATATCTTTGACAAAACAGTTGTTTCTAACAATTTACACTAAAGAATTAATCCAAATGGGTCCAAATATATAAAGAGACAATGTTCCTCATCACATAAGGCATAAAATTAAAAACTCAGGTACAATATATTTATGGGATATTTGGAGATATCTATATAGATATCTATATATTTGGAGATATATATATAGAACACTTTGACATGATGGAATATGATATAGCAATAAAAAATTTAGTTTCCAAAAAATTAATGATATAGAAAAATGTTAATTAGTAAAAAGTATGTATACATTATAGTTTCCAAATTAAATATATATGTATATATGTATTTGTACATATATAGATATTTATTTGTTTATGTAGCTAGACATACAAGTGTATAAATACATAAATATATATGAAATACTAAAAGGATATACCAAAATGTCAGTAATAGTTACTTCCAGATGGTGCAATTATACAAAAAAATTTAATGTTCTTCGTTTTATGTCACTTTTTATGTTCCTTGTGCTATATAATAAATACATATATTTTTTGATTGAAAAAAAAGATCTTTTGTTTTAGGGAAAACCTCAATGGGACATTGAAATCGAATCTTCAGTAGCACTTGTGCCAGTGGCTTTGATGGTTATGACAAAAGTAGCTAAATGCCTTCCGACACCTATTCTCTGTCTTCATTAAGAGCAAAGTATTATAGTAGAGAATCCCACCTGCTGTGTGAAATTAAGCTCTGCATTTCCCAGCTTCCCCTGCAGCTGGGCATGGCCACGTGGCTAAGGCTAATCCAACTAAATGTGAGTAGATATGCTGCATGGAGCTTCCCGGAAATTGCTAATGGAAGTTGAAGGGGTGGGAGCAGCATACTTTTTCCCTTCTACATTTCCTGCAGCTGGTGGCCTGCAAAGATGACCTTGAAGATGGAAGACAACAACTATAACAACAGAGCTGAGCCCCCAAGGAAACCTGGGTCCCTATTGGCCACGAAGTCATTGTACCAGCCCTAGATTGCTTTTTTGAGGGAGAGAAATTTTATTTCTATGTTATTTGTTTAAGCTATGTCATTTGGGGATTTTTCTCTTCTATGCACCCTTTACAGCTGCCCTACAACATTGGTCCCTGACAACCTCAGCAATTACATAATGGGCAGCAGCAGCAGTAAAATTTTTAGCAAACTTCATAACAATAATTTTCATATTTGACCAAAGAGAACCACAGAAAGGACAAAAAAATCATGGCAGCGAGTATTTGGAGCCATTTCTGAAAAATCTGAATGAGGCCGGCATTCCCACATAACACGTAGCCATTCTTTACTAATAATATTCTTGATACAGCTTAATCTTTAAATGGCATGGTTCACTCCATCAGTTTATTCTTCCTGACAGACAACTAAAAATCCCTAAGGATTCTTTTTCTTCAAACTTTCTGCATAGCTGTAATATAAGACTAATAATTTTTGTGACATGATTATTTCTTGGCAGGGTTAAATTTTTCCTTTTCAAGCTATACTATTTCATGTCTAATTACAATCTTACAGCATTTTTAAATTACTAAAATTTTATCAAGACCTAATGAAATTTCAGAAGTGAAATGCATACTAAATTAAGCTAATTTGATGACTACTGCCTCAGGCAATTTGGGTTTCATTTGTCTAATATATAGTTTCAGTCTAGAGTTTTTAAAACACAGTGTAACACTTTTAGTATCTTATCCTAAAGGGTAGTACAATTCAGCATTTCCATTCTATCCAACTGTAGTCCTCTGCTCCAACCATATCATATTTACCAGGTTCAATAGCTGGGCTTCTGCCTCATTTTTCTGTCATGTGTTCTGGTTCACCTTCTGTGGCTGGACTTCTTCACTGAATCCCTTTCCACAGTTGGTTGCCTCTTGCCAGTTTGTCATTCCTGGAAGTTGGACCTCTTTATACCCACAATGACTGGATAATGATCTCCCCAAAACTGGGAAGGTGGCTCTGCCTAACCAACTTCTCTATCTCTGCTTTCTGCTATCTGCTTTCCTCTCTACTCTCTGCTATCAGAGCCGGCTCAGCCGCAGCGTGAAGTCATCACAGCCCTTAGCATATTACATTTAAACCACTCTCTTCCCACCCCTAGAGTTAGTTCCTCTTAACCACTGCTAAGATTCTAACTTTTCTTGCAGACAAGCTCATCTAGGAAACAGTCGCTTATGATAACCAATCTTTCCTTCATTGACTTTGAGTCAGTCACAGTAAGAAAATTATGCTTTGGTAACAAACAATAATAAAAAACCTATATGGGTTTAGATTTAGACCTTCTAGGACAACAGTCTTCCATAGGTTGGCTCAGCCTTAGCAACGATTGATTCTGCAATAACCAAGGCAGGGGGAGAAGAGAGGGGAGAACAGTCAACAGTCATACGCCAACTCTTAAACGTTTCGTTAACCAAAAGCAAGTCACACGATCATACTTAATTTCCAGCAGGCAGGAATTTTAACCCTCCAGTACATCCAGAATGAGAAGAAAACCAGATATTAGTGGACAGTGCTAAATGTTTACCACACCTCGCTAATTGTAATATTTATATCATTAATCTCCATTATCGTAATACCATCATAACATCACTTATTTAAAACAAGAATAGCAGAATATTAATAATTACTAACATTTATTGAGTAATTACTGTGTGACTTATGTACCAGACACCATACAGAGCACTTTACATAAATGTCTTGCTAAATCCTCAAAATAATCCTATGCACAAATAAAACATTTACAGAAGATAGAATTGAGGCCCAGAGCATGTTGGGAACTTGCCCCAGGTCACATAGCTGGTAAGTGGCAGACCCAGAATTTGGCTCAGATTTGTTTGAAACTAAAGACTTTGAAATTAATATGACTAAAGATTTATGGGCATAAATCTGAAAGAAATGTTGTATCCTGGTAGACCTGCCTCTGCGTGTGTAATTTCTAGGAGATGCCTTTGGTATACTGCCTAAAGGGAGCCAAGCTGGGCCAATATAAATAAGTGGATTCAAATCTAGGTTCAAAGGTTGAATGAGAGAATGAGGTGAGTTGTGACATGCACATAAGGACCGTTGACCAAGAACTAATCCACAGGGACATACTGGAGCCAGGCAGAGCACAGAGACCAAGCCAGGTACACAGAAAGGAGTCAACTATAGTGTGCAGAAGGCAAGACCTGAGGTGCCCAAGGACAAGGTTTTGGTCCGCCTTAGCAGAAAGAGTCATTTTGTGGTCTATAGCTACTTTCTATCCCAGACAAGGACTTATCAATAGATCCAGAAATCTATTATGTAACGTGATCTTTCATTCAGGATGGGTACTGGGGTGGAGGTTGCAAATAAAAAGGAAGTTAGCAAAATGGATGCCATGCATGGGTGATATATACACAACATAGTCTAGAGAAGTGAGAACTTCAAGAAGAAAGTGTTTCAGAGTTTTCCGCCCTGAAGTGAAATGAAGTGTGAGCACAAACTGCTAACACCAAGAGCAGATCGAGGAGACTGGCAAGAGACCGAATTAAGCTGCCCAGAAGCAAAGAGACAACAGACCATAAGCTGTGGAAAGAAAGAACAGGGTTGGGATTTGGAGGGCGGCTCTACAGAATGATCTCCTGCGTTACTTATACAGGGCCCCATAAGATTAAATCATGATGGAAGGAACTCAGTCATGATGCTGAGTTCCTTGCCAATCTACCTACAGACTCTGGTTTTACAAAAATAAGAAGAATTAGCAAGCAGAATTCCTAAATAGAGGCACTCTGAGCAGATGATATGCAGATGTTACTCCTCCCTCAATCCAGATGTGCAGCCTATATTTTAGAAAAGGGTGACTTTGTCACACTTTGTTTAAGAAAACTGGTTGTAATCTATTATCATCTTTGGTTCATATGAGAAGAAAAGGTTGTTATAAAGTGTTTCTAGAAGTGTCACAATCCATTTGGGGAATTTGCAGAGGATTTCCCATAACAGTAGTGAAATGGCAGGAAGATATCCAAGCCAAATGAACCATAATCATAGCCTGTTTCCTCATTCACCAGATAATTTGTACCAATAATGGTGCCAGAGGAGCACTAAGGCAACACTTACATAACATAAAAATAACCAGAATCATGAACAGTCATTTTTTCCCTTAAGGTGCCAAGTAAGTGGATAATTTATTTTTTTTAACTTTTCAATTGCTGTGTTAACATTGCATAGCACACACAAAAAAAGAAGTGACTATAAAGCAATGCAATATATTTTTGTTCCAGGATAACAGATGGAAGATTACAGAGAAATAAAAAAAAGTTTTGCCATTGTTTCTGCTTAGTTACCTTTTAGTGGTAGAACATAATCTATTCTCAAATCTTAGTCCATTCACATTCCTAATATCTTAGATTCACACTTTTATAGCTGTTCTCAAACCCTCAACCACATGCCCTCTCCCATTCCCAGACTCACCTGATACCTGGCGTCTCAGGCACTGAGAATATAGAAGCAGTCACAAAAGAACCTTCACAACTTCTTCCCACTACATCCTCTTATCTACCAGTGTCACTGCCTTCCCTCCTGTTTCTATAGAGAAATTCTCCGTGCTCCAAACAACAGCCAACCCCTTCACATGAGCACTATTTCCCAACCCTTTTACCTAGTCAAAGACAAACTTAGTAACAAGCAAAAGCAGCCTACCACTGAGTGTGGAACAGAAAACTTTTCCGCCACCTATTTCAAGCAAAGGTACATTGCTGCTGAAGAAAGAGTAAAAGCAAAGGCCATCTGTTCCCAAGGTAGTGGCAGGAAATCTGCGTGGGCCCAAGATCTTGCAAAGGTCTACTCAAACTCTTTCCTGCCTGAGGCCAACTTCCTCCCCCTGCTCCCATAGATGCAAGGCATGTGTGGCTGCCATGGTGAGAAAGCACAGAAATACTGGGAAACTTTCATCCTTGAGGCTCAGGTACATTCACCTGTCTAAGAGTGAGGCTGGAACCAGAGAATCAAAAACATCTACTTGTTCCCATAACAAGCCCAACACTGAATAACACGTGAAGCAGTATGCTGCTGGGCGAAAGGCAAGAGTGTAGAGAGTCTTCTTCTGTGCACATACATTTAAGAACTACTGAGGCAAAGTTGAGAGTAAAGAAGAAACACTAAGAAAAATCCTCCAGCACTGCAGGCCCTCCACCAAACACAAGGATGCAGCAGATCACTGCTGAAAAAACTTGAGGTCTTTAGCTCACTTTAGCAACTATAGCATCAACAGAGCCCAAGCCCAGCTCAATTGCTGACTTGATTGACCTAATACTCCTTATCTCCATATTCATAGCTTGAAAGAATCTGAGGCATGCTTATTTCAGGGCAAAAATACTTCCCATTTTAGTCTCTATTGTTCTTTTATGCACAGTATCCAGTAGTCAAGAAAAATTTAGGATCACATAAAAAGCAAGAGAAAACAACCCATTGTCAAGACCTAAGGCAGTCAACAGAAACAGACACAGGAAAATTAATTAAATTTAAAAGACTCTAATTTTTAAAATACCAAAAAACTCCACGATTACCAAGATGAAGAATTCCTTTAATGTACTTATCAGCAGACTATACACAGCAGAAGCAAGACTCAGTTAACTTAAACTGAAATACAAAGTAAAAATGTGAAGTATTAAGTGAAAAAGGAGAGTGAATAAGACAGAACAGAACATCCAAGTGCCAGGAGACAATATCAAATGTTCTAATATATTATAATTGAAAATTCATAAGGAGAAGAGAGAGAAAACAGAGCAGGAGGAATAAATGAAAATATACTGGCTGGGAATTTTCCAAAATTAATGACAGAAAACATAGATCTGGGAACCTCAAACAATGATAAACTGGATAAATAATAATGAGTACATGAGTATACACACACATGCACACACACACACACTTCCCTAGACACATCATAATCAAACTGTTGAAAATAAAAACAATGAGAAAATCTGAACACAGCTATGGAGTTGGGGGAGGGAACAGCACATACAAGGGAACAATTGATACCTTCAAAAGGACTGAAAGAAAAATGCTTTAGCCTAGAATTCCATAATCAGCAAAAAAATCTTCCAAGTTAAAAAAAAGACTTACAGACCAACAAAAGCTTAAACCTGCAATAAAAGAAAGTTTAAAGGAATTTTTTCAGGCAGGAGTATGACACAAGATAGAAACTGGGGTCTACACAAAGGCATAAAGAGTGCCACAATAGTAAAAATGGGGGTTAACATAAAAGATAGTTTTTCCTAATTTTTTTGTTGTAGTTGGCAATTGAATGCAAAAAAAAAATCAATGTATTTTAGGGCTAATAACATTTGTAGAAGTAAAGTATATGACAATTATAGTATAAAGTATGAGAGGAAGGAAATGGAAGTATACAACTGTAAGTTTTCCATGCTAACTGTGAAGTAATAATATTATTTGAAGGTAGACCATTACAAGTTGAAGATGTATATCAAAACTGCACTGGAATGTTTGTAGCAGCACAATTCACAACTGCAAAGATGTGGAAACAACCCAAGTGCCCAACAATCCATGAGTAGATCAATAAAATGTGGTATATGTATACCATGGAGTACTACTCAGCCACAACAAACAATAAAACATATCTCAACAAATTTTTAAAATTTTTAGTCATACACAGTATGTTCACTGAACACAATGGAATTAAGAAGATAGAACTCAATAACAATAATAGAATAATATCTCAAAAATCCCCAAATGTTTGGAAACAACAGGTTTTTAACTAACTTGTGGGTCAAAGAAAAAAATGACAGGGAAAATAGAAAATGTTCTGAAAGAATTTAAAGTGAAAACCCAACATTATCAAGATACGATAAATAAAAGTAAGACAGTTCTTGGGAAAAAATGGTCATATTAGAAAAAGAAAGAAAAAAGAAAGTTCTCAAATTAACGATCTAAGTTTCCATTCCAAGAAACTAGAAAAAGAAGAGCAAATTAAATCTAAAGCAAGCAGAAGAAAATAATAGCTAAAAATAAATCAGAAGTCACTTAAGTAGAAGACTGAAGACCATGGAGAAAATCAAAGAAAACAAACTGATTAAACAGAATTCTTTGATATCAATGGAGTTGATAGATCTCTAGCAAGAGTTCTAAGAAAAAAGAAACAAATACCAATATCAGAAGTGGAAAAACAAATAACAGTGCAGATAAAACAGATATTAAAAGGATAATAAGGGAATTTTATTAATAACTTTATGCCAATAAACTTGATAAATTAGATTATGTGTACTAATTCCCTGAAACATACAAAGTACCAAAGCTCAAACAAAAAAACAGACCATTTGAGTATTCCTATGTCTGTTAAAGAAATTTAATTCATCATTTAAATCTTTCCCACAAAGAAGACACCAAACAGTTTTATTCACAGACAACAATATTATCCACTTAGAAAATCCTAAAGAAGCTATCAAAAAATACAATACATAGCAACAAATAATTTGAAATTGAAAAAATATATATATTCTTGAGAGCTTCAAAAATGAAATAATTAGGTACAAATCTAACAAAATAGGTATAAGATCTGTATTATAAAAACTACAAAACACTGATGAAAGAAATCAAAACAGGTGTAAATAAACAGATATACCATGTTCATGGAGTGGTAGATTCAATATAATTAATGTGTCAATTCTTCCCTAACTTACCTAGAGAGAAAATACAATTCTGGTCCAAATATGGGCAGGATTTTTTAAAGAAAATTAAAATCTGATAGTAAAATGTATATGAAAAGGCAAATGAACTGGAAAATTTTGAAAAAGAAAACAAAGCTGAAGGATTCATAGTCATTGTTTTTAAAACAAAGTACAGTAAAACTTTACTTTATGTCATCAATAGGTTCTTGGAAACTGAGATATTAAATGAAAAAATGTCCTTGAATAATGTTTTGTTAAATTTTGTTTTGTTTAATGTTGTTTTGTTATAACAGTGATGAGAAAAGAAAATTGATTTTATTATACATCGTTTTGCTTAAAGTCACAGTTTCCAAGGACCTACCAATGCTGTTAAATGAGGACTTACTGTATATAGAAGCCATCAAAAGTAATATAATACTACAAAAAGGATAGACATACATATCAATTCAACAGAAGACAGAGTTCAGCAATAGATATCATGCTCACCTGCCTTTCCTCCTGTCTCACTGACTAATGCTCAATCTTCTTTGCTGGTTCTATTTTCAGCATCTTAATATTGAAGTTCCTCCAGAACTTCTTCCTCGGTCTTCCCCACTGATAGCCATTTTTTTAATGATCTCAACTTATCTCATGTTTTAAATATCACCTACATGCTTCTCATTCTCAAATTTATATCTCAATCTGGGTCTCCCCTGAACTTTACAATTCTGTATTCAGCGCCCTATTCAACATCTCCACTTGCCTGCCTAATACACATCTCAAAATTAGCATGTCCTAAAACAAACTACTGATATTTTCCCAAAACCTGCATTCTAGAGACTTCCCCATTTCAGTCCATTGAAGCTCCTCCCTTTTAGTTTCCTAGGCCAATTAATTTAGAGTAATCTCTTATTCCTTTTTTATTCTCACAGGTCACATGCGATCTACCAGCCTGTTCTAGTATTTCTACCTTGAAAAGACAGTATCCACAATCCAACCCCTCTCACAGTCTCTACTGCTGCTACCTACCAAAGCCATCACTGGTTCCTCTTTTTTATTTCTTGGCCAACCCTGTCAATATACTCCCCACACAGAGCAAGAGTAATTCTATTAGAACATAATTCAGAGCATTTGTTTCTTCTGCTCATAATCCTTCAATGACTTTTCATCCCATATAGAGCAAAAGGCAAGGTCCTTAAAATGGCCTTCCATTTCCTACTCAGGCTAGGTTTCCATCTCTTTATTAATACTTTTGCATTTGCTCTTGCTGCTCCCGTCTCTCTGGTCTTCTTCTGTTTGGGGCACAAGCCAGGCCGCTATTTCAGGGCCCTTCTATTTCAGTTCCCTGTGTATAGAATACTCTGCTCTAAGATATGGGGGTCACTCTCTCAACTCCTTAAGTCAGTTCTAATATTAATTTTTCAGTAAAGTCTTCCCAGACTTCCGTAACACCCCATAACACTTCCTACTCCTATTCTTTCATGTTTATGCTCATAATACTTAATAAACTATATTTTTATTTATCAATATATACACATATACATATATACAAATACATGCACCTATATATTTTTTCTTTTACTTGTTAGTCTCACCCCAGTATTATTGTGTACGCTCTATGTGGGGAGGGATATTTTATCTATTTTATTTATTGTTTATTTCCAGCCATTAGAAAAGTGACAGATCGTGAATAAATATTTATGGAATAAGTGACTGAACGACTCCAACAGTTTTTTCTCTATGAGATCTGAAAGCATTCATGAGATATACCAAGTGGACTAGAAAACATAGTCTGCTTAAGTATGTAAGAAACACCTAATGTTTAAAAATTCAATATTTTTCCATGATACAAATATATGATTGATTTTTCCCTCAGTTTTTCCCTCACAAGAGTTTCTAATTCAGTGAAACATGTTTTTAATTGTTACTTTTCTTCACACATAGCACCATAGGCATACAAATTTGACTGAATCAATATGTGGGTTTTCTTCCATAATTTTTGGCTGCACTAAATTCATACTAGGTCTGAAAAGGAAAAGTCATCCTTCAAAAGACTGAGGAAGTCTCACGGTTTCATTATCATCTATTTTGTTGAGTTTATGTCAAAAAGAGAATAGAATTTCAGAGAAAAGCACATAATATAATATCAAAGTGAAATACGGGGAACTACTCATGGTTTTACCAATAATTTACAATTTCATTGCTATCCTCCATCTTATTGTATTTCTCTTAATGAAAATGCAATCCTATTTCCATTTTTATAAGTTATCTTTAATGTTAAGGAACTAAAATTGCCATTTAAATCTACAGTTTAAAAATCATATTATGAAACCCATGAAGATTTGCACTTATAAGAGAGTTTTACAAGTTTTATCATTCCTAAAAGAATTGAGCTGAATCTACAATAGGCAAAGAAAGCTTATTAATTTTGTCAGGTTTTTTTCTTGTCAAAAGGAATAATATAAAAATGATTTTTTATGGTTGAAGTTACCAACCAAAACATCTAAATTAGGTCAGGTCAAAATAAAACCTGTAGTTATCTCATCCTGAATTCTGGACTTGGAGCATAATAATTCATTAAAACATTCTGTATGTGTTCATACAGGATGATCTTGAAATTCAAAACAGCATCTCAAAATACAAGAGGTGGAAGAGAACAAACTGGAATGCTGGATGAAAAAGAAATATTTTTAAACCTTTGAAAACTTTCCTCTTTTAACTTAGTTTTTAAAGAAGAAGGGATTTTAAAAGTGTTTGGTGACTTTCGAATAGCTGGTAGTTTTAAGCACAATTGAACAATAACAAGTCATATTTTACAATACCATTATTTTGAGAATTTATATTTCAATATCCTTCCTTATGAATTCTGCTCAGCAAAGTGTTTTTGGTATTGTAGAGTTTATAAGGTTTTCAAAATGTATTGTAATGAGATAATCATAAATTATTTACTATTATTAAAAGTTATTAACTATAGCAATCAATAAATAGCAACATTTTAACATAAAGCTTAAACATAATAAGTATTTATGTTCTCTCTGGCCCTAAATTCTATAATTTGCATGAAAATAAATTATAATGTTAAGACTATTGGGCAATTATTTCTAATTTTGAAGAGGAAAGCAAAGTTCATAAACACATATGGATTAAAACATAATTAAATGTCAGGAATTCCCAAAAGGACCCATGATGGAAACTGTTCTCATTCCTTGCTCAGTATTTATCAAGTATCTACAAATCTAATGAAGAGAGTAAAAGATTGGAGACTTTGAAGGAAATAAGATAGGGACAGGAAGACATGTCAGCAAGAGGTGCCTAGGAAAGGTTCTACCCCCCAAAAAAGTGGCTGAATGACTTCAGAGTTCAACCAAGAAATAAAAGCGATGACGAAGAAAGAACCTTTTAAAGGCAGCAATCTGACCTAATAAGTCAACCTTATTTCATGACCTGCAATCTCAGTTCAGTCTTCTTAGTTAGGGACTTGTTACATATTTAAAAGTCCACTTTCTAAATGTGAAGCTTCTCGGTAGGGTTACACATTAAAATTTGATCAGCAATTTCGAAAAAAGGGATTTGTGTACAACCGTCTGAGAGGGAGAGTAGGACCGAGCAGGAAGGAGGTGCCATTTCCACTAGGGGCAAGGTGCATCCCATCCCTGCCCCAAGTCACCCATGGATAACGCCAGCCTCGCCAGGCCACACCAGCTTTGGGAAGAGTTAAGGACCTTTATATTTTTGCCTTATTTCCAGTAAAGACACTAAAGCTCCAAGTCATGTCCCTTTTATGAGCATATCTTAGGTGGTTCAAATGCTTTCCTTGGTGACAATTTTTTTTCCCCTCCTCTGCAGTTGGTGGTGTCATTTTTAGTGCTCACCAGAAGGCGCTGCTTCACTTCTCCCCACCAGTGCTCTGCTCTGCCCTTGCCCCTGTCTGACCCGGGTGTCCTATTCCATCCTGCCCCTGACGGCTCCCAAATGCCAGTCTGACTCATCCAATCAGATATAACACACCTATGAGATACCAAAAGTATTCTTCTCCAACCTTCAAATCAAACTTTCAACCAACGTTTCAACATGGGGGATTCAGTTCTCTCCTACCTCTGGGGTTAAATTCCCAACTAATACAAAACATTCTTCCTAAAGGTGGCTTTGTCTTCTCATTCAGGTATCATCTTGTTCATTGCCTCCAAAGCCTAATCAACAGTCTAAAATCCTTATCACCGCCCAGGAAGCATAAACCAATTGGAGGCACATTCCCAGGACTCTAGCCTCCCACCTAAATATTTTTTGGTTTTTTTTTTTTTTTTGGTTGGTTGGTTGGTTGGTTTTTTCTCAGACCTTGCAGGGATGAACTACTCAAATATTTTTGAGTGTCAGGCATGGCACGGAGGCCAAAGGCTGCCACTTCCGAACCATACAAATAAGAAGCAGAAGTTCTAATAATGTTCTTTTTTGTCTTATTTTAAAAGGTCCAAAATACAATTAGCTCTCTTAGAAACTGCAACCACTATTCAAACTGCCTATTTTGGGGAGATTAAAAAAAAAAACAAAACTATTCTTCATTTCCAAAATCAAATAATCTAAATATTTGGTCAATGAAAGGTATTAAATTCCAAGGTGAGGAATGAGAAATGAAAAGTCCTCGGTCTCACATAGCTGTCAGGATGCTCCTCAGACACCACTGCCATGGTCATTTGGACAATTTCCCAATCAGTCTCAGATGGAAACATTATCAGACACCAGCATAAAGGGTTCAGGCAATGCGAGCTGACGTCAAACGGGGCTGGGGCTGCAGCCTCGCCCTGCCCACCAGCTGTGTAACTTTGCACAAGTTCCTCAACCTCTCTCAGCCCCTTTAACAGTCAAGGGTGAGACCTGGACCAGGTGGCCCCTAAGACCTCATGGAACTCAAGAGACTCCCTGGCTATTTCACTGCATGGAAACCAGCCAGCAGATACCCCCACTTAAAGCTTGCACTTTCCTAGAAAATCTCTGGTAAAATAGCATTTCCTTCTTCTCTAAAAGAAGCTCAGTTGATAAAAATACCCACTCCAGAGACTGATATTGGGCAGCTCACACAAATTATTTTCCCCTGCGCCTCAAATGGGAAAGCACTGTGTTAGTGATCATTAGCCAGCGGTCTCCACAGGGAAAATAGGGCTTGATTTTGCTACAAACTGTATGTAAAACCCTGGACAAGAATTTGGGCTATGGTTGGTACTGATCATCTAGCTATAGAAAAAGAAAAAAAGATAAAAGAAAGTATTTGGGCTATTGGCCATTTGGGACCTTCAAGTAGGTCAGAAGGTCTACCTTCCTGGAATTCACGAGGCTCATTACCATTAGTGCTTAATGCAATGTGCACACACTACAAGTTCATCCCCATTAGAGTAACTACCTAAGGATTCTTTACTTGGCTTGATCAGTATTTATGCATTGATTATTTGCACAATGCTAAACAAATCCATTGATCTTACTCTGCCTCCGTTTTTCTATCTCTAAAATAAAGTGTTTCCCTTTTTAAATCCTTCACTTTTTTCCAGCTCAGGTCAGGGTAAACTGATAATGTGACTTTCCAGATCAATGTTTCCCCCCTTTGCTTTAGTTGAACTGGAGTTATCCAAATGCTAGAAACTCAGTTAAGTTGAAGTTTTATGAAAAAAAAAGTTTAATAAGAATAAGAGATAATCATTTTTCGAGCATGTACTCAAGTGCCAAGCACTTTTCTAAAAAGTTTACACCCAGTAAGTCATTTAATTTCTACAGTCCTGAAGGGCAGGGGTTATTACCACCTCTGTTTCACAAATGGGGGAAGTTAAGGACAGGCATTAAGCCTGGTCCAAGTTGGAAGACTGGGGAGAATGATAGTTCAAATTCAGTTGCAATCGACTTTTAATTCAGCTTGCTTTCAAACTAGCAAAGACATGCTGAAAGACTATATGGGGATAAGAGTATTAGAACTGATATGGCCCCTGTTGACTCCTTAGGTCCTCACAGAGGCTCTTGGCCACTGAAGCCAGACTACAGGGCAGAATCAGCCAGGTGAGAGGCACACAGCCCAGGAGTGTGGGCTTACCGTCAGAGTTTCCCTTCCACCGCAAGATTGAGGTCCTTCCTATACCACATTACATATGTCAGTGTTCACATCATCTTTATAGCATCAGATCCACTACAGACTTGACCATAGCTCACCCCAAGAGTAGTGTTTGCCTGTATCATAACCAGCTAAAACAAATGGGGAGGGGGGTTCTGAGCTGGCTGCTTAGCTTGGTAGTGAAGGAGCATGATCTCTGGAGCTAGACGTTTAGGATGCAAACGCTGGTTCCAGCACTTTTTAGCTGCGAGATCTTGTGTAAATTGCTTAGCAGTTCTATGTCTTGGTTCCTCTTGGTTCCTCATCTATAAAATTGGAAAAGTGATAGTGCCTAATTATTGCCAGGATTAAATGAGTCAACACATATAAAGTAATTCAAAGAAAGCCAGGCTTATAGCATGCTCTCAATAATGTTAGCTATTACCTTTATCACCAGCATTATCATTGCTATAATTTCCTTCTCTGTTTTAGATGCAAAGATGTTTCTGCTCCTGTCATTGTTTCATCCAGGAAAGGACATTCGTGTCTACCGTATGTCAGGCACTTTACTAGGTATCAAAGATTTTAAAAAGCAAGACAGCCCTGTTGCTAACAGTCCAGTGAAGAATCATATCGAGTGAACAGACACTCACATGTATTGTTAAACAATTTTTTTACCCTTCATCTCTCAAAAGAGATCACGCTGTTAGCAACAGAGCAACAGATCCTAATTATCCTCTTTGCTGGAACAGTTTTTTTCCTAAATCAGGTAAAGCAGAAAAGTGGGTTATATAATTTTTCAAATGGACTCATAAAATTTAATTTGATTATTATGAGAAATAGGAGTATTCTTTAAAACATGTTATGTGAAGATGGGGTAGGTTTGTAGTTCAATGTTAATGCTTCAATTCTAGTTGGTTTCTTATAACTTATGCACTTTGTTTGGGCCCCAGATAATGCTTATTGTTGAAAACAAGTTTATCCCATAAACTGTGGATAAACTGCAATCTGACATTTAACCCATCAAACTGCTCTGCCACCTGGGGAAGGTTCACAAAGGTTTTCCTAGAAAGATGCCTAAATCAAGAACCCTGGACTGATTTGCTTAAGCTGAAAACAATAGTGGCCCTTCTAATCAGATTAGAGTAAGCTAAGAAAAATTCAACCACCTATATCAAGCAACAGATTCCTGGCCTTGGTTAAAATCCACACGAAGTAATGAGTAGAGAATCCTCTATTTCTTGGCTAGGGAGAAAAGTCAGCGAGTCACAGCAGCACAAACATCCACTGCTGCTCTGAGCTCTTCGGGTCCTCATTAGAGAGAAAAGAAGTTGTGTGTGCCATTAGCCACTCTTCTCCACATTCCTCCACAAAGACCTCATGCCTCCTGCACCTGCGTGTTGCTGCTCTACCTAACTTATTTTCCCTCTCCCCCACCGCCGTTTGGCTCTGTCATCTGTCTACCGCTCCTTTTTTTTCCTATCATTAAAAAATAAATCCATTGCAATCCTCTCCTGCCCACTCCCCAGCTGGTTTGCTTCTTTTTTATTTCCATCCCAGATGCTGAAATGTACTGAACATCCATGTGTACACACACACACATATACACACAGGAATATGCTCACTCATACACACACGAACATGCTCACTCATACACACACATGCACACATGTACGCCCACACATGTACACATACACACATACACACACATATACACATATGCACACATACATATGCACATACATGCATGCATGCACTCTCACATACACACACACATAGAGCTCCCAACATGTTTCAATACAAATGCAGGAGGTGGCTTTCAAGTTAAAGACTTTTTGGCCTGAGATACCAGGTAAGTATTCATTGTGTCAAATAATAAGAGAGATTTTTGATGGTCTAAAAAATGGCGGTGTGATAGGGTCCTCCCACCGTACCGCTCCCAGGAAAGGAGGTGAAGAACGCCAGCGGCTGCCTGCGAGCACGGACCGCTCACTCCGAAAACAGCATTGCGAATGACAGAGAAACAACGCCAAACGCCCAGCCCAAGAAAACAGGTACAAAATTTTCACAAAGATCGGAGGGCGCACGGAGCACAATAGAGCCCAGAGCGCAGGAAGGACGCGCTCGCCAGGTCGGCGCAGCGCGACCTGCCCCCCAAGCGGTTACGCGCCTCCCCATCCACGCAGTCAGGGACAAGCCCAGAGTTGGGACAGAGCGGTTGCTCGGGCGGCGAGCCCTGTGGAGAGGAGGAAGGTGCCAGAGCCAGACACAACTCGCAGCTGCAATATACAGAGACTGCCGAGGGCTGGCGAGGAACTGGGCGGGGACCGAGATACAGCTTCCCGGGACAGTGCGCGGGAACCCGCAGGCCGGCACTGCGCCACTAGAGGTCAGCGGGACTGGGCCCAGGAGTTTAACAGAAGGCAGGAGACACCTTTAGAGGCTGCTAGCAATTGCCGCTGCGGCCGGCGGAGAAAAACTGCGCTCCCGGCGCGATCGGAGCCCGGCTGTGCGCCAGGCTGGCGGCGGCCGCCATCTTTACAGCCGCCCGCGCGGAGCCGTGAGCCGCGTCTCTAGCTCCACCCCGCCCCGACCCGAGGCTCTTCTGCTGGGGCGAGACAGGCTTTGCCTGTGGTGGCCAGGGACAGCTGCATCCGTGGGTTCCAGGTGGGTCGAGATCCCGGAACTGTAGCGGTGGGACCTTTGAGTATTGGAAACAGTTTGCAGCTCGTCCATCTGGTTCTGCTACCCCGGCTCTGGCCTCCAACAAATCCGCTCCGTGCCGGTCCTAGTGCCCGCCCCTCAGGTCCCAGCCCTCCTGTACCCCAGAGATCGCTCATTTTGAAGGTTGCTGGCCATAGTGACTCATTTGGTATAACTGCTGGTTCCCATGACAACCAAATACCTCAAGAGCCACAGGCTGAACCAGAGCAGCTCCCCATAATCCTGCCCACTTCAATAGGGAATTTCGCGCCATCCAAGAGCGCTTCCAGCGGCCACTACTCCCCCTCCCCGTGGGAACATCCCCCGGTGGAGACTGCTGGGGATAGAGACGGCCACCTGCCTCGCCTTGAGGTCTAGTGGTGGAAAAGGGGTGCACAATTGGAGATCCCCCTATCAACCAGTATCACGCGGAGACACACATCAGAAGGGCAGCCACACGTGGCTAGATGAGCAACCTCTGAGCTGTGTAGAATTTTCCCAACTCAGCTCTCACACTGCAGCCAAAGGAAATTGTGTTTCTACCAGAACCTCAGGAAGAGCAGGGTCAAAGTAATGTGTTTCTAACCCTAGGAGCTACAAGACCCCTCCCAAAGCACAGGGCTTTCGCATACCCCAACTGGGGAATCAGAGTCTGCCACGGACATAACAGAATACCTAGCTAATAGGGAGCGGAGGACTCATATTCTCAAGTACAATCCATTAGCTCAGAGCCCAAGCTGGGAGGTCATTCTCACCACACTCCACTGGGAAGAGGAGAAGACCACAGGTCAGAGTTAACTCAAGATCCAACAAACTTGCTAAAATACACCTAAGGCAATACAGGCCACTACTTCTCTCCTTGGCTTTGCCAAGGAAAAATAATTGTGGGCCTGGTGACAGGACCATAAACTAGCTCTAACACCCCCAGCTCTCGACCAAGAGGCCAGATGAGAAAAAACCAGCGAAAGAACTCAGGGAACATGAAAAATCAGAGTGAAAAGTCACCCCCAAAAGAAACCATTCAGTTCCTCAGCAATGGATACCAACCCAAATGAAATGCGGTTAGAATGACAGAAGAGGAATTTCGTTTATGGATTATAAGAAAGCTCAATGAAATTCAAGAGAAAATTGAATCCCAGCACAAAGAAACCACAAGAAAAATGCAAGAAATGAATGAAAAATTCTCCAAAGAAATAGAAATATTATGGAAAAATCAAATAGAAATCCTAGAAATGAAAGAAGCATTCAAGGATCTACAAAACACAGTGGAAAGCCTTAAGAATAGGCTGGACCATGCAGAGGAAAGAATTTCAGAGCTAGAAGACAGCTCCTATGTGCTAAATAAATCAGCTGAAGAGAAAGAACACAAAAACCAGAGGCAGGAAAAAAGCATACAAGAAATGTGGGATTATGTAAAGAGGCCAAACATAAGGATCATAGGTATCCCTGAGGGAGAGGAAGAAAATTTGCATGGGCTGGAAAATTTATTTGAAGGAATAATAGAGGAAAATTTCCATGGCTTAGCCAGAAATCTCGATATCCAAGTACAAGAAGCACACAGGACTCCTGGGAGAGTCAACGTGAAAAGGCATTCACCACGCCACATAATTATTAGACTGACCAAAGGAAACACAAAAGAGGCACTCCTCAGAGCTGTAAGACAAAAAAAGGAGGTAACCTACAAAGGGAAACCCATCAGATTAACTGCAGATTTCTCAGCTGAAACCTTACAAGCCAGAAGGGAATGGGGAGACATCATCAATCTCCTAAAACAAAACAAAGGTCAACCCAGAATTCTGTATCCTGCCAAACTAAGCTTCTTATATGAGGGAGAAATAAAGACCTTTCCAGACAAGCAATCACTGACAGAATTTGCGAAATCCAGACCGGCCTTGCAAGAAATGCTTAGACCTGCATTATACACTAAACAGAGCAACAGACACCCACATATGTAAAACTATGCAAAGGCTAAAACCCCAGAAACCAGATTCCACAATGACGCAAGAGGTAAAACAAAGATACCACCCAACAGAATAATCAGAAATTTACCCCAAATATCAATTCTCTCAATAATGTAAATGGCTTGAACTGCCCATGAAGAGACATAGGCTGGCTGAATGGATTAAAAATACAAACCAAGTATCTGTTGTCTTCAGGAAACACACCTTACACACAAAGACGCATTCAGACTCAAGGTGAAAGGATGGAATACAATTTTTCAGGCTAATGGAAACCAAAAGAAATCTGGAGTAGCCATCCTCATTTCAGATGACATAACTTTAAAGCAATAAAAGTAAAGAAGGACAAAAATGGACACTATATAGTGGTGAAGGGAAAAATTTCACAAGAGGATTTAACAATCCTAAACATTTATGCACCCAACACAGGAGCACCCAGGTACATAAAGCAAATGCTGCTAGATCTAGACAACATAATAAGCAGGAATGCCATAATTGCAGGAGACTTCAACACCCCACTGACGGAACTGGACAGATCCTCCAAACAAAAATTAAATAGAGAAATAAAAGACCTAAACAGGACTCTAGAACATTTGGGCCTAACAGATATCTACAGAACACTCCACCCAAATAACACTGAATATATATTCTTCTCAACAGCTCATGGAACTTTCTCTAAAATTGACCACATCCTAGGCCACAAAACAGATCTAAACAAATTCAAAAAAATAGAAATCATACCATGTATCTTTTCAGACCACAGCGGAATAAAATTAGATATCAATTCCAACAGAAACTCACATCTTCCTCCAAAAACTTGGAAACTAAACAATCTATTGATGAATGATTTTGGGTCAAAGAGGAGATTCAAAATGAAATCAAAAGATTCTTCGAACTAAACGATAATGGGGACACAAGTTATCAAAATCTGTGGGATACAGCAAAAGCAGTCCTGAGAGGAAAACTTATCACCCTAAATTCCCACATCCAAAAGACAGAAAAGTCACAAATCAGTAAACTAATGAATCATCTTAAGGAAATGGAAAAGGAAGAGCAAAGCAATCCTAAAACCAGCAGAAGAAAAGAAATAACCAAAATTAGAGCAGAATTAAATGAAATCGAGAACAAAAAAACAATACAGAAGATCAATGAAACGAAAAGCTGGTTCTTTGAAAAGATAAACAAAATAGACAGGCCACTTGCCAGGTTGACCAGAAGCAGAAAGGAAAGGACTCTAATAAGCTCAATTAGAAATGAGAGAGGAGAAGTCACAACTGATACCATGGAAATACAAAACATCATCTTTGAATACTACAAAAATCTCTATGCCCACAAACACGAAAACGTGGAGGAAATGGACAAATTCTTAGAAACACACTACCTCCCTAGGCTCAACCAGGAAGAAACTGAATTTCTAAACAGACCAATATCAGGCACCGAAATTGAAGCAGTAATTAAAAATCTACCCACAAAAAAAAGTCCCGGACCAGATGGGTTCACACCTGAATTCTACCAAGCCTACAAAGAAGAACTGGTGCCTATACTGCAGAAATTATTTGAAAATATCCAGAAGGATGGAATCCTCCCAAACTCATTCTACGAAGCCAATATCACCTTGATACCAAAGCCAGGAAAGGACACAACAAAAAAAGAAAACTACAGACCAATATCCCTTATGAATATAGATGCAAAAATTCTCAATAAAATCCTTGCAAACCGAATTCAAATGTACATCAAAAAAATAATCCATCATGATCAGGTGGGCTTCATTCCCGAGATGCAGGGATGGTTCAAACTACGCAAATCTATAAATGTAATTCACCATATAAATAAAAGCAAGAACAAAGATTATATGACCCTTTCAATAGATGCAGAAAAGGCTTTTGACAAAATCCAACACCCTTTCATGATAAGAACTCTTAACAATATAGGCATAGATGGCTCATTCCTAGAAACTATTAAAGCCATATACGATAAACCACAGCCAATATCATACTGAATGGGGAAAAATTGAAGGCATTCCCCCTTAAAACTGGCACCAGACAAGGGTGTCCACTATCTCCACTTCTTTTCAACATAGTGCTGGAAGTCCCGGCCACAGCAATTAGACAAGACAGAGGAATCAGGGGCGTCCAGATAGGGGCACAAGAGGTCAAACTTTCACTATTCGCAGACAATATGATATTATACATAGAAAACCCCAAGGGTTCAACCAAGAGATTACTGGAATTGATAAATGAATTCAGCAAAGTCTCAGGATACAAAATTAATACACACAAATCCATAGCCTTCATATATGCTAATAACAATCAAGCCGAGAAACAAATTAAAGATGCTATACCTTTCGCAATAGCAACAAAGAAAATTAAATATTTAGGAATATATCTAACTAAGGAGGTCAAAGACCTATAGAGAGAATTATGAAACACTGCGAAAGGAAATTGCAGAGGATGTAAATAGATGGAAAGCCTTACCATGCTCTTGGATAGGCAGAGTCAACATAGTAAAAATGGCTTTGCTACCTAAATTAATTTACAGAATCAATGCAATCCCTATCAAAATACCAACATCATTTTTGCCGATCTAGAAAAAATAATTCTATGCTTCGTGTGGAACCAGAGAAGACCCCGTCTAGCCAAAGCAATCTTAAGCAAAAAGAACAAATTGGGAGGCATCTGTCTACCAGACTTCAAACTATACTACAAGGCTATAGTAACCAAAACTGCATGGTATTGGCACAAGAACAGACACGTAGACCAATGGAACAGGACTGAGAACCCAAATATAAAACCAACCTCATACAGTCACCTGATCTTTGACAAATTCCAGAAAAACGTACACTGGGGAAAAGATTCCCTATTCAACAAATGGTGCTGGGAAAATTGGATGGCCATATGTAGAAGACTGAAAGTGGACCCACACCTCTCACCTCTCACAAAAATCAATTCACAATGGATAACAGATCTAAACCTAAGACATGAAACCATAAGAATTCTCGAAGAAAACGTTGGAAAAAACTCTTATGGACATTGGCCTAGGCAATGAATTTATGAAGAAGACCCCAAAGCAATCACAGCAGCAACAAAAATAAATACATGGGACCTGATCAAATTGAAAAGCTTCTGCACAGCCAAGGAAACTATCACTAGAATGAACAGACAACCTACAGAATGGGAGAAAATATTTGCATGCTACACCTCTGATAAAGGGCTGATAACCAGAATCTATACAGAACTTAGGAAAATCAACAAGAAAAAATCAAACAACCCTATTAAAAAATGGGCAAAGGACATGAACAAAAACTTTTCCAAAGAAGACAGAATGATGGCCAGCAAACATATAAAAAAGTGCTCAACTTCTCTAATCATCAGGGAAATGCAAATCAAAACCACAATGAGATATCACTTAACTCCAGTGAGATTGGCTCATATCAAAAAATCCCCAAATAACAAATGTTGGCGGGGATGTGGACAGGTAGGAACACTCATACACGGCTGGTGGGACTGCAAATTAGTACAACCTCTATGGAAAAGAATATGGAGATACCTCAAAGAATTAAAAGTAGAATTACCATTTGACCAGCAATCCCACTACTGGGTATTTATCCAAAAGAAAAAAAGACATTTTATAATAAAGACATCTGCTCTCGAATGTTCATAGCAGCACAATTCACAATTGCAAAGTTATGGAAACAACCCAGGTGCCCATCAATACACGAGTGGATCAATAAAATGTGGTATATGTATACCATGGAGTATTACTCAGCAATAAGGAACAACAGTGAATTAACACATCTGGTATTATCCTGGTTGGAGCTAGAACCCATTCTTCGAAGCGAAGTGTCACAGGATTGGAAAAACAAGCGCCACTGGTACTCACCATCAAACTGGTACTAACTGATGAACACTTACATCACACAGGGCAAGAACATTCATCAGAGGGCGGGCGGGTGGGAGGGGGGTGGAAGGGATGGGAAAAACTCTCACTGAATGGATGTGGGGAGCACAGTTTGGGAGATGACCACGATTGTGGCTCTGACACGGGCAGAACAGGGGCAATGTGAATGGCCAAAGTGTTGTACCCCCATGATATTCTGAAATTTAAAAAATAAATTAAAAAAAAAAAGAAAAATAAGAGAGATTTTTGTGCTCAAACAGCAATACTCTGTCCTATAAACTGATACGGGTTTGTCTGTTTGCCTGATTAAGTAGTATTTATTTAGATCCCCTACTTCTGAAGACTCCTGAAAAAACTTGAGGGTCTAACCTAAATAAACTAGGAAACTTTCAATAGCAGTGAAGCTCCAACTACTATAACTTGTTACTAAAAATAGGACTGTACTATGAACAATAATAATCTACATCATCAAGCTTTTAACCAGGGTAAACACATATTACTGTGTCTATATTTTCAATACATTCTCTGCATATTTTAATGCACTTTCAAATCTGTAGCATAAATGATATTTTTAACCACACAGACATGATATGACTTAAATTAAAACACAAGAATATAGTGGGGAGGGAGGGAAGACTTTTAGGACAGTGAAGCTACCCCCCTGTAGGATACCATAATGGTGGCTATATGCTCATTATACATTGTCCAAACCCATAGAATGTACAACACAAAACGTGAACCCCAGTGGGAACTGTTGGCTTTGGGTGATAATGACGTGTCAATGTGGGTTCATTGATTATAACAAATGGACCACCTTGGTGTGGGATGTGGACAGTGGGGGAGGCTGTGCGTGTGCAGGGACAGGAAGTATTTGGGACATCTTTGTACTTTCTGCTCAGTTTTCTGTGACTTTAAAACTGCTCTTTAAAAGTCTATTTAAAAGGGGGGAAAATGAGGCCAAGAAAAGAAATGTAAAAAAATAAAATAAAATAAGAGCACAGAGAAAATGTGCTTTAAAGCATTTCCCTGTATCAAAGAGTAGGCACATTAAGTCCAAATATAAACACAGGAAGGAAATGATTTGAGTTCAGGCATATGTACAGGTGGATGCTCATCTCTGACTTTCTCCACTTTTATACTCTTCCACATTCGAGATTGTTCCTGATGTGAGGAAAGTTTCCTGCACCGCTTAAGTGACTTTCCTTCTATCAGTTACTGTCAATGAGCATAAAACCTCTGAAAACACAGAGGTAGAAAACAACAGAAAACAAAGAAGGAAGCACAAGGCTCCCTTGTTTCATTGTCTCCAACAGCCTCTTGAGAAGTCCTATAATTACAAAATTTTAAACTTTGAGATCAAACAGTCTAATTCCTTCTTTTATAAATGAGACATTGAAGGTGAGAGGAACTGACTTCCTCAATCACCCCTCCAGAAACAGATCCCAACTCACACCCAAGGAGTTCAGCTCAATATTCTCTCAAACAGGCCAAACTGCAATGGAAAGAAAAATAGAAAAGAATTCATTTAGTAGAAATGTGTTTTATGGCTGTTTATTAAAAGTGTCTGTTAAGTATTGATATCCTGGATCTGTCTCTCCAGCTCCCCTAGATGCCCACCCTGTAAGATTCTTCTCTGACCACATCCACACCTGCCTAAATCTAAGACTACAGGATGCCCGTAAACTTCTGTGCACAGTGGATGTCCCCAATAGTGCATGCTTGACATATCCAAAAATAACCTCCTTGTCTTATTGGGACTCAAACTTATTTCTGATCCCTTTCCTGCAATAACGGCACCACTAGCCGCTGAGCCACCCAGCCAGAAGCCCTGCAGGGTCTAGCCCCCTCTCCTTCAGGGCCCTCCTTTACTTGCTTATCGCGTCCTGTCGTGGCTCCGCCTAAGCATGTGCCTCACCTAGTGCTTCCTGTCCACCCCGCACAGCAGCCTCACCCCACACCCTCACCATTCCCCATTTGCAGGCTGTGGTCACTTTCCAACCATTTTTCTCTAATCTCCACATTCCTTCCAGATCAGTCTTTCTAAAACACAAAGCAAATTTTATCACTCCCTTCCTTAAAACCCTCTATATCTCTCCATCACTTTCAAAATAGAGTCCTAAACCCATGCAAGGTCCGGAATGATCCTGAGCCCTGCATTCCTCTTGAGTCTCATTTTTTTTTTTCACCACTTCTACCCTCTCACCTTCTGGGCGTCAATGCTGAGCTTCTTGCTGTATCTTCTTTACAAGATATTCTAACATGCCCCTCCCTGCTCCTTGGTGCTTGCTGGAGTCTATCTACACCTTCTGCCCTGGCCCAAACCTGCCAAGCTGACTCCTCCTTGTCTTTCAAGGCTCAGGTCACAAGGGATCTGTTTATTCCGTGGGACCCACAGAGGATTTAGTGCGGGAGATTGGACAGCCCCAGTGTCCGGATCTTATCATACAGAAAGGGGTTCTAACCTGCATCTCCATAAAAGCTGCGGTGAAATAGGTGGGAAAGCACAGCCCAACCTGCCTCTCGTAGCCAATCACTAACCCCTCAGGTTTAGCTAATTTGCATATAGCCAGCCTTGGGGAGGAGCGAATGCAATACCCCCAGGAGCCATCGGGGAAAGAGCCTGCTCCTCTGTAGCTGAGGGGAGCCCTCCGGTGCACAAAGGCAGGCGTCAATCCCACCGCACCTGCACAAGCTCTGTCCCCTCTCCAGCGCTCGCGGAGGTAAGGTGCACTGCAGCGGCTCTGGACCAGGCTCTGAGAGAAGCCTCATTCCAAATCTGATGGCCTGCACGGTCAGGCAACAATAAATGTAAATGATCTGGAAAGGCCAAACTAGTAGAAGCCAGCCAAGTGAATGCAGCTCTTACCAGTCCCCCAACCCCCACCAACTAAGACACTTGGGGTTGCCCATCCACAACACCCTTCGCCCTGAGCGAATTCATTGCTCTTCCCCACCTGCTAACACCTACCCAGCACTTCTACGAGCTCCTTAAAACAGGAATTGCTTTACTTGGTGCCTGATGAATATTCACATTAGTAAGTGTTGGTTGAGTGAACGAAAACATTTTAAGAATTACTACTTTTAGATTTGGTGATTCTGCTCTGTTTTGAAACCAATAGCTAAATATGTTTTCTTTTGTAGCCAACATTGAAACTACTGTGACAAATGCCAGCTAAGTTTGTTATGTTTAATGCCTTCAGGTAATAACTTCTCCTAATTTTTTTTTTCTTCTTGTTCTTCCTCTGAGTCATCCTTTTTCCCCTCCTTTTAAAAAAATGTCTTTCTGGTTCTGCTTCTAAAAGTTGGTTAAAATGTAAAGGCCTATTTAATGAAATAACCTTATGTGACACGAGGAGTCTTTTTACTCATTTTTCAGAGCTTAGCACCACCACACAATACTCTCTTTGGATTTTCCATTTTAATTAAAAAATTACATTTCAATTCTTTGAATTCCATCTAGTATATGTGATCTTTTATAAAGCTTTAACAAATTCAGCAAAACAATTGCAGTTTCTTCCTCCTAATTGTAATTTGTTTTTAAATGGTTTTAAACCTATGAGTTTACCAAAAATAGTCTGAGAAAAACTATTAATATTTTTCATAATTTGCATTTTTCTCAAATACTCAGGTTTCTAAGTATTGAAAACAAAGAGATATGAGAAAAGCATTGTGCTATATTTATATATCACACATCCACTTCTGCAATTTAGCTTCAATGTACAAGGGATATTACTGCAGCAGGCGGCATGAAGTTAATCCCTACTTATTCACATTTTCAGAAATACCCCCACGCAATCAGACTGCCGAGTGCACTTGCAGTTCACAAATTCAAACCAGGGATGATACATCTTAAAGATGACATACAAAACAAAATCCAGGCAAACAAAAATAGAAAACAGCGAGGCACTGATCAAAGAAACCAGGTATTGTGTTTCATTGTATTTTGGTTCAATGAGCACTAGGACTAAGGGTAGATGCTAAAATACCTAGATAAATATTAATAGATAAGTAGGAAGATGGATCTATTAAATAAAGAAACAAAAGGTAAGGTAAAACTGACTAGCATGGCAATGGAAGGTCATATTTATTCTGATTTTTAATTAATACTAAGATCAGAATAATAAATGTTTTTCTGTGAATTTTGGGGTCTAATGTATACATAATTACAAATGAATATTAAAAGACTTTGGGCCAGTGTTTCCCAGTATCTTGACTTTTTCATCGTGCTAGTCTAGAAAGTACTCTAATAAGCTTCACCAATTTAATGATAGCTCCCTACTTTGTTCCTCTGTATAACTTTGCATTGATTATAAATAAAGATGAGAAAAAAATCATTATTTTTGAGTAAAATGCCACATACATTAATTTGCAAGTCTTACTGGTATCTCAGAAAATCACAAGTAGCATAAATAGCATGTGATCTGAAATTGTCATAGTAAAACTGTATAGCCTTCCTTAGTCTATATCTCTCTCATTCAGCAATAAAGTTCCTAGTATTATATATTTTTATGATAATCACTAAAAATAATATTACTGAGTGATTTTTGTGTAACAGACTTTCAAAACCCCTTATTCTGCCAACAATATTACATTAAAGTAAACCAATTAAGTCAATTCTTATTTTGCTAGCTAAGTCAACAATTAAAGGAAAATTAGGTATATGAAAAGGACTTTAAGGGAATCAAAATATAATCCAAATGTAGGCTTCTACTGAGTTGATAAAAAATTTCATTTTCTCTAACTTAAGGGGAAAAACATCTCCCAAACAAATAAAAGCAAATACTACAGTCAACGTCTTTTATTACCTGGGCCCACCCTCATCTACTCTGCATATATCCTAGCCTCCAGTTAAGGTGGGTTACCAAACTGTAGTTTGAAAACCCTGCAGAAGGAGGCCTGAGCTCTTTTACTCAAGTTGCATTCTCTTACTCCTTTCTCCACAGGTAGCATCCTGTTAATCCTTCCTGGCAAAGCTCAAAAATTGCCTCTAAGAAGGCTTCCCTACTACTTCACTCCCCCTCATTTGAATCAACCAATTTATTCCTTTTTTTGCCTTTGCTCAGACAGCATCTGTTCATACCACTTTTAAAATAAGCCTCACATTGTTTTGGGCTTGGCTGTGTGCACCTACCTCCTCTGCTAAGCTGACAGCTGCAGAGACCCAACTACCCTTCTTTCTTAGTGGAACATAGTAGGCACTTACTGAACGTGAGTTGTATTAAACTAGAGTCACATTCAGAGAGGGTTACCTGTGATTTTAATCATTTTCTAATGCATTTTAGAAGATATAAAAACTTCACTTCTATTCAGTGTAAGTACATGCAAAGCTGCACCACCATGACTTCCTTTTCTGTTAGAATCCTGTACTATTTAGTGCTTAAATGACACTTAGTTCAACAATAGGACTTAGGAACCTCCAGAAGCCACCTCAACAAATGCCCATTCTATCAGGCCACCAGCCCAGGGCCCTGTTCTTAGTATGCCATGACCAAAGAGCAAACAAGTCAGGCAGACCCCCCGGGGGTCCCTAGAAGATGCCAGATGCTTACTGACTTTCTGGAGCAATCTGTCACTATTCCTTGTCTAGTGCCTTTATATTCCTGAATTATTTCCTCCCTCTCTACCCTCTCTAATAGCATTGCTTTCCCTCAGACTTCAGATTTACACTGTCAGCTGAACCACATAGAAATGCTGGCTAAAATGTAACCAAATAAGATTAATATATAGGCAAACTTAGAAGAAAGAAAAGGAAACCTCTACGTGCCAGAAATAAACAAGAATTCAAAGACAGAGCAATAAGCTTGTGCCATGACTCCCTGGAAATATTAGTTCTAAAATAGTCTCTGACTCCTGGGGGAGAATGCATGAATGCATGGCCATGGGGTCTTGAAACGCAGGAAGCTGACACTGAGACCCCCACAGGTAGCCAGAACCCTAGAATGGGTGACCCCTCTATAAACATGGGCCTAGAAACCCTTTTACCAATTTTCTTCCAGGGAAACATGAAAAACTATTTCTGTTTGGGGCTCTGATGAAAAATCAATTCTATTACACAAAACAAAACTCCAAATATGCAACTTAGGTGAATATTGGAAAACATTTAGCTATCTAGGTGGTATAAGATTCCCAAGTTGAGATATTAACATGAATACTGCTATGAGTTTAATGAGAATTCCTTGGAAGTTTAGCAAAAGCAATGCCAATAATACTTTGAAGAAGCACTTTCATAATCCAGGATGCACTAAATTCCCACAGTTAAGCAAACAATAACACTAAAGAGCATTTGCAATTTTCTTTAAACGTATAAAACAGACAGAAAATGAACAATCAACAGTGTATCAACAGACATCAAAAAAAAGAGAGAAGGATTAGCATCCTCAACAATGTGACACAATAGAACAATCTGAAAGAAAGTTTAAAATATTTATGAAAAATTTATTAAACAATAACATCAAAGAATGGATTGATACTAAAAGATAGACAAAAAAATTCCCTTAAAATTGAAAAGCACATTTCGAAGTAATCTGCAGATGAAAGAAAAAAATCATAATGTAAGTTGGAATATATTCAGGATTAAATGAGAATGAAAACGTTGTGTATGAATATTGTGGCGCACAGCCAAAGCAGTATGTAGAGGAAGATGTATTGTTTACATGCATATTTTAGAAAAACAATGAATATGCGGTTAACTCAAGAAGGCAGATAATAACAACAAAATAAACCCTAAAAAAGTAGAAGAAAATTAGCAGAACTTAATGAAATAGAAAACAAAAAAAGATGTGGAATAAAAAAAGTTTTTAAAAAAAGACTAAGAAAAATAGACAAATCTCTAGGATGTCTTCCAACATAAAAGAGTAAGACATAAATAAATTATACTGGCAATAAAAATGAGGACTGGAGAAAATGGAAATAAAGAGTCATTAGATGCTATAAGGAACAACTTTATGCTAATAAATGTGAAAAGTTAAAAATATAGAAAATTTTGCAAAAAAATAAAAACAGCAAAATTATCTCATGCAGAAATAGAAAATGAAAGAACTTAGAACCACTAAACAAATGGAGTCTTACCTACAGTTCAAAAAGAAATTGAATTTCACCCATAAAAAATCACTGATCAAGGCAGTTTTACTGATGAGATTATATGAATAATCAAGGAAAAAATAACCTCAATACACAGTACATAAACTGCTCTGGGAAATAGAAAGTGAAAATGCCTTGCAAGTCATCTCATGAGATAACATAGATTTCCACAAAAGAATCAGACAAGCCATTTATGAAAAAGAAAAGTATAGGCAAACCCCTTTTTAAATATAAATGCAAAAATCTTAAATATCATATTTTCAAATTAAGCCAAACAATATGCCTTTAATGTAATGTTACAAGACAATTTATAGTAACCACTTAGAATTTATCCCAGAAATGAAAGAAAAGATTAATATTAGAAAAATTTATTAATGTAATTCATCACATAGTAAATAAGAAGGAAAAAATCTATTTTATCATTTAATATAATACAGAAAAAGCATTTGATAAAATTCAACAACCATTCCTAATAAAACTCTTAGATAACTAGGAACAGAAAGGAAACATATGCTGAAAAACAATGTCTACAAAAAACTTATAGCAAACAACCAACTTAATAGTGAAAATTGGAAGAATTTTCCTCAAAATTTAAGAAAAAGACAATACCTTCTATCACTTCTTCTGTTCAAAATGCTACTGAAAATACAGTACTATTTACAGTGATGATTAAATCTGGCTGTATATTACAGAAAACATAAACTATAGTACCTTAAGCAAGGTAGGAGTTAGTTAATTTTCTTGCCTAAAAGAAATCCTGATACAGTCAGTGCTGACCTAAAATTGCAGCTCCATAAATTCATCAGTGCCCAGGTTTCTTATTTATGTCTGTTCCACCATTCTCAACATCCCCTTGCATTCTCAGGGGTACTTCATGAGCCCAAAATAGAAACTGGAGCTCCAAACTTCACATCTATGTTGCAAGCATAAAGAAAACAAACAAAAAAAAAACCCAGAACAAAGGCAATAGGATGCACTTCTAGTTGGAGTCACCTTTCCTCTTAAAGAACTTTCTTGAAAGTCCAATCCACCTCCTTCTATATACATTTCAATGGCCATCCCTATTATGAAGGGGAGGCTACAAAATATAGTTTTTTAGGTGGGCATATTCTATCTCCATTTTTAAGAAAGAAGAGACGAATGCATTGTGTAGATACCAGTCTCTGGTAGCCCAATGAACAAGAAAAAGAGAATCAGAAGTATAAGTGGAAAAGAAGAAATGCATTTGTTGTTATAAAATACATGATTTTCTACATAGAAAACCCAAGAGAATCTATAGATAAATTTTTAACTAATAAAAGAGATCAACAAGGTTGGTGACAACATTAATACAGAAAAAATCGATAGAGTTCCTATAGACCAGACACTTTCATTTAGGAAATGTCGTTTTGTAACACTATTATACACATACATGCACACAGTAATGGGAGAGAAATCTAATAAAGGATGTGTAAAGAGTTATAAAATGTTAAAGATTGGAGTACTACTCAGCCATAAAAAGGAATGAATTAATGTCTTTTGCAGCAATTTTGATAGAACTGGAGACCATTATTCTAAGTGAAGTATCTCAAACATGGAAAAACAAACACCACATGTACTCCTCAATAATTTGGAACTAATTGATGGGTACATATGGGCACAGAAAGAAGTAAAAATCATTGGAAATCAAGAAGGAAGGCAGGGGGAGGAAGGGAGGGATAAAACCCTACCTAACAGGCACAATGAACAATATTCAGATGATGGGCACACTTATAGCCCTGACTAAAGCATTATAAAGCTCTCCATGTAACAAAAATATGTGTGTCCCCTTAATATTTTGAAATTTAAAAAAATTTTAAATGTTAGAGTTATACAAGACCTAATTAGGTAATGAAATAAACTGTTTCTAGATAGGAAAACTCAGTATAGTAAATACGTCAATTCTCCCCAAATTAATTTATAAATTTCGTAAAAGTCCAATCAAAATTCCAAAAGTATTGTTTAAAGAACTTTACAAGGTGATAATAAAATTTATATGGAAGAACAAAATGCCCAGTATCAGCAAGACAGTAATTAAGGAAAAAAAATAGGCTGGGGGCAGTGGCTTACACCTGTAATATTAGCACTTTGGAAGGACAAGGTGGGAGGATCCCATGAGGCCAGGAACTCGAGACCAGCCTGAGCAACATAGCAAGACCCCATCTCTACAAAAAAATAGAAAAATTAGCCAGGCGTGGTGGCACACTCCTGTAGTCCCAGCTATTCAGGAGGTTGAGGCAGGAGAATCACTTGAGCCCAGGAGTTTGAGGTTGCAGTGAGCTATGATGACACCACTGCACTCCAGCTTAGGTGACAGAAGTGAGACCCGGTTTCAAAAAAAATGTAATAAGGTAGACAGACATGCTCTAACAAATATGAGCATGTTATCAAGCTGTAGTAATTATGATGGTGTAATAGAACAAGAATGACCACATAGACAAAATAAAGCAAAGAATCCAGGAACAAACCCTCACTCATATTTGAAAAGTTGACATAAGATGAAGACAACATTACAAATCTGTGTGAAAGCAAAGGACAATTTAATAAATCGTGTCAGGATAATGGTTAGCTAGCTACACAGGAAGAAATAAACTTAGATTTCTACATCACAGCATGCACAAATAAATTATTTTAGAAGAAAATGTTGAGTGTATTTATGACCTCAGGGTGGTGAAATATATCTTAAATAAGACAAAAGACATAAATTTATAAAGAAAATGTTAATAAATTTTACTACATTGAAAGTTAAAACTTCTATTCATCAAAAGGATTCTTAAAATACAAAGACAATCTACAAACTGGAAGAATATATTTGCCATGCATAGAACTGACAAAGAATTAGTGTCCCAACCTTATCATAAATACTTAAAAACCAAAAGGAAGAGGAAAAATGACCTAATAGAATAACAGGCAAAGAAACAGGCAATTTATATCAAAGTAAAGCCTAAAAGCTAATAAACAGGGAAAAGCACATAAAAACTCACAAAAGATTTTTTTTATATCTATCCATTTGAAAAATATTTAAAAGTCTAAATTCAAATGTTGACAAGAATGAAGGGAAATAGTAATTCATGTGTTCGGCTATTGGGAGTATTTTCAACCCAGCGATGCTACTTCTAGGTATATCCTAAAGAAACTCAGATATATGTACAAGAAGATGTAAGAATATTAATTGAAAATTTTACAAGAGCAAAAAATCTAAAACAACTTTGAAGGATATCCTGCTTGGAGAATTACTGGGAGACTGACCACATAAGTTATCGTATATTAATACAATGGGATTCTGTATGAAGCATTTGGAAGCAAGCTGGCTATACATCATTTACAGATCCTTGCCCATGTAACAAAAATATAAAACTCATAGACCTCAGAATAGTGATTACCTCCAGGAAAAGAGACAGAGAAATCAAACACTTTATCTCAAAAAAATAACTGAAAATATCTAAGCAAATAAGACAAAAAGTTAGCATGCAAAAATCTCATATAGATACAGAGCTATCTGTTATTTTATATTATTCTCTGTGCTTTTTGTATGTTTGAAGTAATTATTTAAAAAAGAAAATGAGTGAAAAACACTTGCTCATTATAAAATTTCAAAACATATAAAATAATCGTTAAGCTGAAAATGATGAATCTTAAAGTTTTATTGTATTTCTTTAAAGGCAATTTCTATGCATGTTTTATGAAGTTAAGAACATACTCGTGTTAAATTAAGTTTAGCTTAAGGCTACCTCCTTAACATATTTTAAGTTCTGCCTAAAGGTTTCTCTGCACAGAGTGAACTATAACCAAGCTGGATGTGCAAACAGACTACAACCTACTCTTGTACCAATCACCAAGTGTACTTAATATAATAGCATAAGCATTCCCCATGTTGTCCTAATGATGGCATGATAGCCCATTAAATGTTTGTGCCATCATTTATCCAGCCAGCCCATATTTCGGGGCGTTTGGTTTTTCTAATTTTTCGTGATTATGAAAATTGATATAAGGCATGTCTTTGTACTGAGCTTTTCTGTATTTCTGATTATGCTTCTGAAACTCTTTCTAAGTAGTCCAGTGATTACCAGCTGATGAAAAATAAATAACTGGAAAATCTTTTGTCTCCACGGGGGAATCTAGGCAGTGGTGTGGTCCCTCCGGACACCACTTTCCTCTGCAGGACAGATTGTACAAACCCCAGGAGGGAGTCCCCAGAGGAGCTATGTCCCAGGCAGGTGACCAGGGATGTGACTGTGCAATGCTAATATATAGACACAGGAAACACAAGAAATAAAATCTTATAAGTTTTTTTAAAGCCTTTTTTCCCTTTTAATACGTTTGTTGTAGAAATGGGTGGAAAATTTTTATCATGTCAAAATTACATTTTTTCTTAGCCAACTTTTTAATAAAGATATGTCCCATCTTTCAGAACATGAAAATAAAGAAATAAAAAATTACGTTTATTGTACAGAAAAAAGATACAATGATAAAACATATACCCCTGAACTTTAAAAGCAACATCTTTTTTGTACTTGTTTACCTATTTCTATTATTGTCATTATTTCTCTCGTACAGGCATACAAATGCTGTCCAACTGCCTTAGAGCAAACCCTAGTGGTTAAGTGGGTAAAAAAGTTTTACAGCTTTGCAGGAATGATGATTTTTATTTTGTCCAAGGAGTGACTTAGCAAAGCCAGGAGAATGGAATGGAAAAAGCTTTGGGAAGCAGGGACATCTAAGTCTTAAGGGATTCCTCATCATTCCTGAGCCCACAAGCAAGCCCTCACAGTCAAACCCCTCAGCAGACACCCTTCGCAAGCTGTCACAGCAGCCACCCACACCCTCCTCCCTTCAGGGACCATTAGCTTTTCATCTCAAAAGCACTTTACAAACATTAACCAATTAGCAGGAGTGAGCAAACATAAATACCAGTAAGCAAGCAGAGCAAGAGAACGGTTATATAAAAGCCCTAGCTGAGATGTGTTTACACATTTGGAACCAGCAATTTAATATCAGTAAATGTCGTAGTCTAGAACAAAATTTACAGGTCACAGCTATTAATGACATTAAGTTCCTCCATTATTAAAGAATATAATAAGTTCTGAATGGAACTTATGGGAAATCTGTTCTCCCCTCCCCCCTCCAGAAAAAACAGAAAGGAAGGAAAAAGAGCATTATTTACATGAACCCTGTTTTTTTAGCCAATAAAATGTGGGAGTCCTTCTTTAAATCCTTCTCCAGAACCTGGAGTCCCCCAACTAGGATCTATGGAATCAATGATGAACAAACAGTTCGTTTGGTCCTACTATGTATGGTGCCTATTGTTATTGAGTTCATTCATTTTTGTATGATTATTTATTTTTGGCAAAGTAACTTACACTCATGGGCACCATTAATAAAGACAACACAACCTATCCTGGTTTTTATGGCTAAAATTAATTTAATCATCAGCTTGAGCAGAAGACAGATTTTGAAGGAAAAAAGCATATATATCAAAATAATTAATGCCTCTGCATCTATTTACCTAGATGAAATTTTGGTATTTTCTGTTGCCACAGTAACCAGACACTCTGAGAGACAGATCAGGTAAAGAGTAAATATATAAGGCAAAAAGGTGAGATGCCTTACCTACCTCATGTCCTATACATAACAAAGCTGGGCAGGGACCTTATAGGATGAGTCCCTGCAATGGAGCTTTAATAGATTGTAGAGTGAGCATATTATCAGTAAAATTATTTTTATATGCTAAGTTGTTACATATGAAAAAAGAGGCATTTCTGCTCCAGTCTTACATGCACTGCTTTTCTCAAAACTCTCACAGAATAAGAGAAATGGCAATCGATTATACAGTATGTCTGAAACAAAAGTAAAATTTATCTTTGGCATCTTCTTTGAGTTTTGCACCTTTACTTGCCTATACTGAATAGGTTTCCTTCTTAGTGTGCTACATTCCTCAAAACCATTATTGGGAAAGACAAAGATTAACTTGCAAATATTCTGTTGAGATAATTACAGAGATAATCTGTAAAAAATCTTAAAACAGCAATAATCTAGGCTAACAAGTAGGACATCTAGCCAAAAGATGAAAGACCCAGCATAAGAGCTATGTGGTAAAAGGAAAGAGGACAACCTTTGGGGTCAGATTAATTTGACTACAAACCCTGACTTCAAGTTTGAAAAAGGTATACTGTTTCTTAGACTCAGTTTCTTCATCTGTAAAATAGAGGTATTACAGCCTTCAAGAATTAAATGATCTAATTATGTGAAAGGGTGAAATAAAGTATATGGTACATAGAAGCCAGGAAATATATAGGAATGGATGGATGGTTAGAAGATAAATAGATGACAAGAAGTGATACAGATAGACAGAGAGAGAGAGAGGTGATGAATGGATAGGTAGGTAGATAGACAGATAATGGATGGATGGATAGAGACTAGAGACAGATTCTCTCTCCCCCCCCCACCCCTTATTAGCCATCTCCTTGTGACAACTTTAGACCACTGGATCATCATGATTGTTTATCATTATCAACAATATTGGAAACTTTATCTGATATAGGTGCCCCAAAGGGCAACCTTAGAGGATTTGCAGCAGGGGAACAAAGGCAACCATAGAAAATAGCACTTTCCCCACCACCCCTGCCCCGTGATGACCACGAGAACATTACCGATCTCCAGAGGTTCTGACCTAGAAATACTGTTTTCACCTCTGACTAGTGGATTAACATCATGGGAATTTCTCTGGCATAAGAAATTCAGCCTCCCCAGCTGCCATGGTAGGCTGCAAGTGTGGAGAGGTGGCATAAGGTAGAAGCTAAAAGCCTCAACCCTGCAGCCACACAGCCTGCATTCAAATCCTGGCTCTGCTACCTATGAGCTCACATTAGACAAGTTGCCACTTAACTCCCTGTGTGACCTTATATAATTTACATAACCTCTCTGTGCCTCAGTGTCCTCATTTGTACAACAAGGTTTGCCACAGCACTTCCTTCATTAGGACCGTTGTGACAACTCAAAACCAAATGAGTCAATATAGTTAAACCCTGAAAAAAGTAAAGTGCTTGTTATTATCATCCTTCCCTGCATTTTTTTCAAGCTTAGTAGAGAAGTATAGAGGAAGCATTTTTATACTTTCCCAGGGATATTACATAAAATTTCAACATCACCCCATCTTCAAGCAAAGATTGACCTCTAGGCTGCACAAATCCTGCCCAACATCAGCTCTTTTAAATCAGTGGAATATGCATGGTATTTATAGGTGTTCCAAGGGAAGTAAAACAAAAATTTGCTAGAAAATTACAAAAAGCATCAGGATATTATATTCAGGGTTCTGCACAAGAAGAGGAGGGTCTAGAAAGGTAAGAAGAAGGCAGAAAGACTCAGGGATAAAACCTCTTCTGCATTTGACTTGAGTCCCTAAGACAAGTGGTGGGACATCCCTCGAAGTCATGCTGACTCCCCTTTCTATCTCACTTGCTGTGGCTACCAAATCTCCCTCACATTTCTGTCCATCCCCTGCCACCCTTGATTTGTTTAAGCCCTCACCATTTCTCCCCTCAGTTACTATATCTTAATTGGTCTTCCTTCAAGTCTGTCTCTCCAGCCACCTTCCACACAGCTACTAAACAGATCTTTTTTAAGACATACTTCTGGCCAGGTGCGGTGGCTCGTGCCTGTAATCCCGGCACTTTGAGAGGCTGAGGCGGGAGGATCGCTCGGACGCTGGAGTTTGAGGTTACAGTGAGCTATCATGGTGCCACTGCACTGCAGCCTGGGTGACAGAGTAAGACCTATCTCTAAAATTTTTCTTTTAAAAGATGTATTTCTGGTCATGCTACTCCTCTGCCTGGTAGGCACCATTCGTAACTCATTGTCCTGCTAATAAGTCTAAACTTGTCAGCAAGAAATATCTTCTTGTCTTCATCACCTAGACCCACCTACTTATTCAGCCTAATCTCTCATCCACCTCCTCCTCTCAACTTGAATTTGTGCTGTCATCCTGCCAAATGACTTCTAGTCCTTTGAACAGTCCATGCATTCTCGCACCTCTGTCCCATTATTTTAAAGTATCTAGAATTCTCACCCTCCTACAAGGTGGTATGGTAATGGATGGGGTAAATTTTCTTTTGCCTTGAAAATTATGATTCCATTTTTCTGTGTAACTTCTTTATTTTAGATAATAAAAGAACAGCTCATGAGAAAACGTTCACAACAGCACAATGCTAATTGAATTACTCTGAAGCTTATTTAGACATGTTTTTATGTATCCCTGGAACTATTCTCTAATCATTCCTGAAAATTATTTCTTAAACTATAACACTCCTTTTGAATTAAATGAAGTGCGTATATAAGGCGATTTATGGAATCTACATTTTATACTGTTGGGATGACGGTAATAGCTGTCTCCCACGCTGAAACAAAATGTTCTACAATTATGATACAGAGGAACTGGTAGAATGAACTTGAGAACTGCAACTGAGGGCTCACCATGTCTCTATGTGCTCAGTTACCTAGTGCTTCATCTCACCATTTTAAAAGTCGATTTCCTTTTCGCTATAAGCACTCTGAATAAAATGGTATTATTTTTGCATTGAACTTCTGCTTTCTTTATAATGCAAACTTGATAGGATGTACTTTTCTTATTGAGTCCAAGAGGAGGGATTTAGATTATTTTTCAAAACATAGAAGCCTACCAAAAGCAGCACTCCCTGACTTCTCAAGCTCCCAAACAAACGACAGGCATGCTGGAGACAACAGGGGTTGTTACTAGAGCCCACAGGTGCACTCACTCAAACTCTGGGTGTGACAACCCAGCACAGAGCATTGAACAATTCACATGCTCACTCACCAGAAGCCCCTTCTTGCTTGGTTCTTACCACCAGCCAATTCTATACTCACTTCAATCCTGTACATCCTCTCTATTCCTCTAGCCAAGACCTTCCCTCCTTCTGATCTCTAACAGGTGATTAAAAGGCTCCTCTATATCTTCAACCTCTCCTTCACTATTTTCTTGGCTTAATCAAATCTTAGTTGTCCCTTGAGTACACTGCATCCTCTAGACCCTCTGAAATAAAGGCTATTTTCTCTCTCGTGTCTCACCGTGCTCACAGTCAAGAGGAGATTCAGTGTCTCCTTTACTCACCATTGCTTCTTCCAGACCATTACACTGCAAAAATCCCTCTCCTTTGAGCTCACTACTTGGCAATATCACCTCTTCTTTGTTTTCAAAGCAGTATTTTGAGCTCCCGGCCCTGCTCCCTCATTCATTGAAAACTTTACCTCCTTCAATCATCCCAAGCAACTCAGTGTCCACATGGATGACATCGGTAAAGCCCTTACCGCAATTCTTTGGGCTTTTTATTTCCCAGTTCTATTTTCTTCTGCTTCACCTCAGCAACCCACTTCCAAAATCACAACATAAGCACAGCACAAACAAAGCCCTTCTGAAATCAACAGTCTGGCCATAACCTCCTTTTTCTTGACTCTTTTGCTCAAGAGCATCTTCTCCAGCAGCCTCAGCTACTTGGAACCCTTCGCTTTCTCTTGTCAGTCCCTCCAGTGTCCGTGCCTCTGCTCATCCGGTGTAGACGGCGTGGATTGTTTCCATCTCTGTCACCTTCTTGCCTTTCACTACTTCCTTTTAGCCACAGACCACTCCTGCCTTTGTCAGGAGTTGACTTCTTTAGCTTGTTTTTACTTCTTCCCTTTCTGGTACCTCCTTCTCAGACTTCCTTGACGACTTCTTCTCTTATTTGCCACCCAATTCCTCTTTCACCCCCTTCAACTCATTCTCCAGGTCAGAGCCAGAGTGGTCAGAGCCTACGTCTACCTCCCAGGCTCGAAAGCCTCCAATGTCTTCCCTTTCATTTAGAAAAAAAAGCATGAAATCTTTAACATGGGCTTCTACAGCCCCAAATAACACACCCCACCCCTGCCTGGACCCTCAACTCTTCTCCGTGCTCCCTACACTCCAACCACCTGACCTTCGTGCTGGTCCTGAAGTAAGTGCGGCCTGCTCCCTCCTTGCGCTTCCGCGTGTGCTCCCCTTCTGCCTGCCTGGAGCCGAGTTTCCCCAGGCTTTGCCTACTTGACCCCATCCACTCATCAGGGCTCTGCTCCGATATCGGTATTGCATAGAAGCCCAACTAAATCTCATCTCTGTTATTCTTTCGTGCCTCCCTGTCTTCTTTAGATCAATCATCACCATGCTTAATTATCTATTTTATTGATGTAATAATTCGCTTAATATTTCTAAGCTCTACGAGGGAAAGACTGTGTATATTTTGTTTATCACTGTATCTTCAGTGCCTGGAACACATACTCAATAACGCCAAGAAAGAAAGAATAATCACGATGTTCCTATACCTGTTTGGTGCCACAACACGTAGGCAAACTGCTTCCTTCCACAGTGTAGGAGACATGGGACACGGGAATTGAATTATCTTTATACTGCCTTAAAACAATTCTCAGCGTTTCCTCCTCTGTACACACATGAAAGAAGCTCAAAATTGTTATTAAGCTATGAATAACACTGTGTTAAATGTACACTTTGGAGTCAATATATCCACTTTGTATTCCAGTTTCCAAAAGCGCTAGCTAGGTAACCCTGGGCAAATTCCATAACCACTCTGCAGCCCAATTTCCTCATTTGACAAATAGGAGCAATAGTACTAGCTTACAGAGTCGTTCTGCAGAAAATGAGATATAATTCAGACAATAGCCTAGGGCCTAGCATTCAACAGGAGCCCTACAGAGGTTGGTTTCTCTCTGATGCCTATTTGTACATCATTAATGTTAATATTGCCATCTTGTACATGCCATGAGATAGTTCCACTAAGCTAATGAAATAATCTCACACCTACTATTACAAGGATTCTAAATCATTTCAAAGTTTCTTCATCTTCTAGTTATTTTAGGGAGTTTTCAGGAGGTGTCACATATGTATTCAGGAAGAATAATTAATTCTCAATTATTCATGTTCTCCTCAGATTTGGGTTCCTATCTCTAATAGTGACAACCAAGTCTTCCCCTGCTGCAGCCACCCCGCTGGAACTGGTTGATCGCCAACTAGCACCGATGGAAGATGTGCTGTGCAAAGCTCAACTTCCCGGAGGTGATTTTCACGTGCCAAGACATGATGCCATGCTGTTTCCTCATACAGACCCTAGTACTCTCTCCCTTTAACACCATTGTGGTCAAATTTGGCTCCGAAGCTGCTCTAACTAGAAAGTGAGCAATTCTTCACTTTCCCACTTTTGTGCTACTCTCTGTTAGCATCTATTAGAGATTTTTGTAAATATAGCTCTACTCTTTTACAAAAAAAAAAACCTTTTTCCCTAGGGTTCAATCGTAAACTTATACAGACTTGTGTTAGTCTGCTAGGGCTGTGTAACAAAATATCACATAATGGGTGGCTTAAACAATACAAATTAATTTTCTCACAGTTCTGGAAGCTGGTAAATCCACGATCAAGGTATCACAGGTTTGGTTTTTGATAAGGCCTATCTCCTTGGCTTGCAGATAGCATCTCCTTGCTGCATTCTCCCAGGGCTTTTTATGTGCATGAATGCAGAGAGAGAGAGAGAGAGAGAGAGCAAGATCTGGTGTCTGTTTCTTTTCTTATAAAGACACCAGTCTTTTTGGGATTAGGGTCTCACCCTTCTAACCTCACTTAATCATAATTAGTTCCTAAAGGTCCTATCTCCAAATACAGTCCCACCCCCATCCATGCACACTTATGTTTTCAGCATGAAACCAAAGTTAAACGCCCAAAATGATAATGATACAGGGTTTCTTTAGTTCCTGAATATTTCTCAGATGCCTAGAAAATGAAAGCTTTACAAAGAATCAATCACTTTTTAATTATCAGATGTTCATTCTCTGCATTTTCTCAGTCATGTTGCCAAAAAGATTAGTAATTCACTACCTAATGACCTGGTTTGTTATAAAAGGCCACGGGCATAGTGAAACCTATCAACTGCCAATCCCTCAGATAATAGGAAACAGTTACTTTTCTCTACTGGCTATTTGGCTCTTAACTAGGGGTGTTCATAGCATAAAAGGGAAAGGTATAGCTTTACATATGTGTAAATTTGTATCTGAGCCCATTAACTGAGAAGGATAGACTCTGGTGCTAATGAGGGAAATGCAGAACTTCAATCTCCAGAGACCAGTTATACTCACACACGCACAAAGCTCTGCTTCCCAGCTTTATACTCTGTTTTCACATAAAGCTGTGCCACCAGTCATAAAGGGGACAATGCTAAAATGTCTAGGTGGTAGCTTATTCAGCATTTATTGATTGAACTTCTTTTGTGTTGCAAGCTCTGCACAATGCAGCCAGAATATACATATAAATAAAACACAACCCCTACCTTCAACAGTCTTACAGCCTAGTGAATAGTCAGTGCAATTTATTAACATCACTGAAAATAAACAATCATTCTACTAACATGGTTTATCCTGAACATTACATGCTTGTATATTTTATAGTACTTTGCAACTTAGCAGGCATTTTCATATAATTACCTCACTTTATCCTTACAGTCATCCCCATAAGTATATGTCATTAACCCTGATATGGAGATCAAAAAACACAACATTAAAAAGTTTAAGTGAATTACCCAAGGTCACACAGCAGGTGGGCAAACTCAGGCCTTCTCCAAAACCCAAGTCCTGTGTCATCAAAAAATGTATAAGCCCTTGCCAAATTTATGCTCAGCATGGTCTTTAAAGCTTCTATTGTTTCATCTAACTATATTTTTTCTTTATAATTTTATAAACAACAATTTTCTGCCAATGTCAAAAGTGTATTTTTGATAACAAAGCTTCTGGTCACTTCAAAGATGACAAAGAGAAACATAACACTGATGCTTAAATAAAGTCAAGTTATCAGTTTGCCCATACTAACTTGGTTCTCCACAAAATAGTCTAAATATTCACAAAAATTGAATTTTGGGGTTCTAAATCATATCATAATGTTTCACAACCCAAAGAGACATTTTGAAAATAAGAGTATTTTTCCCTCTTCATTATGCTGGTATACAAAATTCAGCTCCAATAATTAACGTTTAGGTTTGCACTAAGTGACACATGGAGAAATTTCTACTCTTTGTTAAACCCATAGGCGTCAAAATGTCTGCTGAAAAGTTTGATAAGAGTTCTATATTTGCATAGTGCTTTATTTCTCATTTCACACAGTAAGGCTTTGCTTCCAGAAAGTTCATGGAGATTTAGTGAAAACCAGCACACGCAGCTTATTGGCAGTAATTCTGCCCAGCACATCTAGCTGCCAGTCAGAAGACCTAAGTGTAAAGATTCTCAAACCTGGCCACATGTTGGAATCACTTGGGAAGCTTTAAAAATTCAGATGCCAAGTCCCAGCCTCAAAATTTTGATGTAATTGGTCTGTGGTGCATCAGTTAGTTGGAATTTCTGAAAGCTCTGCAAGTAATTGAAGGTGCAGTCAAGCTTGTAAACCACTGCCTTGAGACAGTCAAAGAGTGGTTCCAAGACAAGACTTGAGAACTTGTTAAAGATGCAAATCTGGAGCCCCAGCCCAAACCTACTGAATCGGAACTTGGTGGGGGTGGGGTGGGTATTTCAGGGTGAAGTTTGGGAACCACTGTCTTTAAGGGAAAATAAAGGATATTGCCAGGTCATTTATAGCTGCTATAGGCATCAAAATATTTCTCTAAACAAACAATAGGTCTTAGTGAATCTCAGGCATTTGAGAAGAGTGAATACTTTTGGTAAATGTTATATTATTTGCTAACACTTTGCAATAAGCAACACTTTGGCAAATGAGATCCCTTGCCTGGATCCCTTTGCATTTCCAGTGCAATAGGGAAGCAGAAGTCGGGTACTGGAGGACAAGCCTGGGAGCCACGGGTAACAGAATCCATGTTTACTGAATGGCTACAGAAAAGGATGGTCACTATACACTCATGAATAAAGGGTGTCTGTCTCCTACTGTGCTTGCAATTTTATTCTGCTAACATTTTTTGGTCAACAATTAGAAATGACTTTCTCAAACAGAAAGGAAGTGGAAGTAATAAATAATCAATCATCTAGTTATATAATATATACCTTAGATTGTGAGTATGAATTTTCTTGAATTTTTCAAGACAAATACTACAAAAGATTTTAATTTTTTTCCATATTGAGTGGTGCCTTAGTTATGGTCTCTTGATCCAAACCACTTGGTTTCCTCAGACACTGTTTACCAAGAGATTACACCACAATAAATATGAAAAGCCTTCATTGTCTTGGAACATTTTGTTGGTTTTTTTGTTGCTTTTCTCATATGGGGAAAAAAGGCCCTCTTTAAGTGTTCTGAACTTTTTTCTTTTGTTGGAAGAAAACAAAAGAGAAAGAAGAGCCCTATATCAACATTATACCAATTTTTGAAATGAAAACCCTGCCTGCCTATTTTTTGAGATAGTTATTTCTTTGCCAGAAGGTGTCTAAGAACCCCCTGTCACCACCCAGCCACCGGCTGTTGTTTCCAAGCCATTCACAGTGGATTCACCCTTAGTAACTCCTCAACAAGCTCAAACACTTCAGCTCTCCGACTTTCTTTAAAGAGTTGGAACCTTCTAAAACTTGTAAGCATATACCATGATAAAACTTTTTAAAGGATGTATTTAAACAGAAGATGACATTTTAAAATCAGCATCCAGTCCCAGAATATGGTTAGCTAAGGAGCACCAACCCTCCCCCTAAGATCAGATAGAAATGCTAGAATTAAGAAAATAACAATAAATATTATATATGCATAGCTAGCTGAAAGGAAGAAAGAAAAGAGTTGTCTTTAACTCCTCTATTTCTGCCACACTGAACCCATCAGGAGACCTTGCTGGCTGTACCTTCTGGCCACTTCTGTGGCTACCATACTTCTTAGGTTCCTTCATCTAGCTCCTAGACTCCTGTAGTGTCCTCCCAACATACCGCTCTAATTCCACCCCATCCCCTGCAATCTAGTATCAACATATAGCCAAAACAATTTTTTAAGAACAAGTCAAATCATGTCACTGTTTTCTTCAAAACACAGATTATAAGTCAAAGTCCTTATGATGGCTTTCAAGTCCTATATGATCTGACCTCTTCCTTTACCTCTTTGGCCTCATCTCCTGGGACCATCCCTCTTGACTAATCAGCTCCAGCCACACTGGCCTCTGTGCTGCTCCTAGAAAGCACAAGGCATGCTCACGCATGTAGGCCCTTACCCTGCTATTTTCTTTGTTTGAAACAGCCCTTACCTAGAAGCTGCTTGGCTTATACCTTCATTTCCTTTAAACTTTTGCTCAAATTTCCCCTTCCCGTGAAGCTCACTCTGAAAACAATACTTTATACTCCAACATGTTGCCCTTCCTCCACCATTCCTGCCCCTTGTATCTAGCTCTTCCATCCCCCCCAATATCATTTATCATCTGTTAATATTTTAGATAATTTACTATTATAATTATATGTTTATTTTTATCTTTCTGCTGGAATCTAAAGTCCTTAAAGATGGAAGTATACGTCTATTTATTCATAGATATAACCCAAGTCCTAGAATAGTACCTGACATATTGTAGGTATTCAATAAAAGTTTGTTAAATAGGTATATAATATCCCCAGGTACCATAAATGAAGAGTAACTTAAAGTTAGAATTATAAAATAATAAGAGGGAACTCTGAAGCTTGGGAGGGATATCAGACTAAGATATAGGGCTAAGCCCTAGCGCAAGAAGTTGGGGTTTTTAACACCACACAGGAAAAGAAGACAATTGCCTCAAAGCTATGAAATAAGCTGGGACTGAGATCCTTTACCAAAAGCCAGTACCCAGGAAAGTCTCATGCCTCAGAGGAGACCAGAAAAACCCCATTGCCCAAGGAAGTGAATCTCTGTCCAACATTCTGAAAGAAAAACAAAATCATATGATATTAAATCTGAAATGACACCATAGGGGTTGTAATAAGTGGTGTGAGAATCCTGAAACCAAGAAATGGATGGTTTTGAAATGGTCCCAGACTGGTGAGGGTCTTTGTATATGCACCTAAAGCAAGAGAAACACTTTCACAACCAAGAACCCTCAGGATCTGATGAAAAATAATAACCCCAGTTGGAAAAATTCGTAACACAAAAATCACAAACTACTCAAGAACATGATTTACTGTGAAAGATACAACAAACAAGAGGATTAGCAAAACCAAGAAGGTGACCTAATATACTAATCTAGAAAACACTATAAAATACGTTTAAAATAAAATAAGTATATTACAGACGAGATAGACAATAGAACTAAAGAGGTATGTACTATAAAAAAGGATACAGAAATTTTAGAAAAGAACATTGTCATTAAAATCAAAACTATAAAGGTTAAATAGCAGATACTACTTAAAAGAGAATCACATTGATAAAGCACATCAAGTCATTTGTAGAATAAATTTTATAAATCTACACCTAAAGAAAGACCTATGTGTAAGAACTAACACTACCAAACTCTTACAACAAAACATAGGGGTGAATCTAAAACTCATAGAAGAAAACATAGGGGTGATCTTGTATTTGGCAATGGATTCTTAGATATGACACCAAAAGTGCAAGTGGCAAAACAAAAAAGTAGATAAACTAGATTTCACCAAAATTAAAAACTTTTGTGCATCATCAAAGGACACGATCGAGAAAGTGAAAAGACAATCCACAGACTGGGAGAGAAATTTACAAATCATATATCTGATAGAGGTCTGCTATCCAGAACATATAAAGACAAACAGCCCAACTTAAAACAGGCAAAGGACTTGAATAGACATTTCTATGATACTGTGATCTGCAAATGGCCAACAGGCACATGAAAAGATGCTCAACAACATTAGTCACTAGGAAAATGCAAATCAGAACCATAATGGGATACCATCTCACACCCACTAAAACGGCTATAAACAAAAAAGACAAAAGAAAAAGTGTCGGTGAGGATACGGAAAAACTGGAACCCTTCTACATCCCTGGCGGAAATGTAAAATGCTGCAAGTCGCTATGGGAAATAGTTTGGCAGTTCCTCAAAGAGTCAAACATAGAATTACCATATAGCCCGGCAATCCCACTTCTGGTTATACACCCAACAGAACTGAAAACAGGCACTTAAACAAATACTAGTACTCAAATGTTCATAGCAGCATTATTCACAAGAACCAAATCCAAATATCCATCCAGGGATGAATGGATAAACAAAATGTGGCGAATATATACAACGGAATCTTATTTAGCCACAAAAAGAAGTGCTGTGCTGATATACGCTCCAATGTGGATGGACCTTGAAAACATGCTAAGTCAAAGAAGCCAGACACAAAGGTCACAACATTGTATGATTCCATTTATATGAAATATCCAGAATACGCAGAGACGGAAAGCAGATAGGTGATTTCCGGGGCTGAGGTTAGGGGAAATGAGGCGTGACTGCTTAGTGGGAATAGGATTTTCTTTTGGGGTAATGAAAATGTTTTAGAACTTTATAAAAATGGTAGTTGTACAACATTGTGAATGTACTAAATGCCACTGAATTTCACACTTTAAAATGGTTAATTTTATGTATTGTGACTTTCATTTCAATTAAAAAAATCAATATACCAAAATAAATAGAATTCTTGTATATCAGAAACAACCAATCAGAAAATATAATTTTTAAGGATTCACAATACTAACAAATATTATAAGGCAATTACAAATTAATCCCACAAAAGATATTCCAGAAATTTATGGTACAAAAATTATATTTTATTAAAGAAAAAAACTAAATAAATAAATGGATAAATAAACCATGGTCATACACATGGAGATTTGATGTAATAATTCCTCCAAAATTAATTTATAAAAGTAGTGTATATCTATCCAAGCCATGGAAGTTTTTATTTATTTTGAAAAGATAATCCTGAAGTTCACATTAAAGAATAAGAGGCCAAGAACAGTCAAGATAATTTTAAGAATAGCAGGGAGGGAAACTTACCTTACTAGATAGCATAATGTATTAAAAAGTTAAAATTATTAAAAATAGAAAGGCTTTGTGGCAGGGGTATTCAAATAATCCAAAAATCAGGTCTACATTTATATAAAAACTTAGCAAATGACATTTGGCTTTCAAATCAGTACAGGGATTATGGCACTGTGAAAAAAAATTTTATCTGTATGAAAAAAAGAGAACTAGATCTTTACTTCCTACCAACCTAAAAGTTAGTTACTGGTTTATTAAAGGTATAAATATGAAAAAGCAAAATTTTTAAAGTTCTGGAAGACAATATTCAGTGTCTCTATGCCTTGTAATGATGAAGGATATCTTAATCAAGGCACAAAAACCTCATAAATAAAAGAAAAGACAAATTTAGCTACTTTAAAATCTCTGTGATAAAAGATGTTTTTAAAGTTAAAATACAAACTCCAGTCTTGGAAAGATATTTCCAACTCCTGTAACTGACGGTGGATTCAGATCAAGAATATATTTTAAAAAAAAACATAAAACCCAATAATAAAAGACAAATAACCCAATAGACAAATGGGCAAATGTCATGAACAGGCAATTCACAGAAGAGGAAACATGATGTACAATAAACAAATGAAAAGATTTTCAATCTCACTAGGTTGTCCGTGAAATGCAAACTAGAACAACAATGAGATATTTCACAACTACCATATTGACAAAAATTTAGTCTGATAACACAGGATATTGGTGAGATAGGGGAATAGGAGTGGTTATATACTGCCGGTAATGTTGTAAATTGGTGTCCCACATTGGAGAGCTAAAGATATGATAAGCCTAAAACCCAGAAATGCCTTTTTTTATTCATATATCCTAGAAAAATGTATATAAGTTCTCAACAAGACATATACCAGGATGTTTATTGCTTCATTGTTCAAAGTTGGGAAAATTTGAAAATAACCTTCATATGTCTCTCAGTAATAGAATGGATAAATAAGCCATGGTAGAATCACATGATAGTATACAGCAGTTAGTATGCACGAACTAGATCTCCAGGTTTGCAGATCTACAGATAAATATTAAAAACAAAATATTAAATTAATATCCAAAGGATAGTGGAATGATCTAATAGGAGATTCAGAAGAGGGGATTTACAGGATATTACTCATGCAAAGTCTGAAAACACTTTGAACAATACTATTTTTACAAATATACACAGACATATGCGTAAAGTAGTGAAAACACATTAAAAATGGCACAAGCAACTCCAGGATATATTTCTCTCTGGTGAGTGGGCAAGGGCAATGGGATGGAGAGGAGAGCCTTAGCTAAACCTGTAAAGTTTTATTTCTTTAAAAATAAAATTGTCTGAAGCAAATATGAAAAACTACCATTTAGCTAATATGAGTGGGGGATGTCTGTCTTAATGTTTTGGACGTCTGTTCTTAGAAAAATGTTTCAACTTAAAAATTGTCAGATAAGTGGATAAAACACATTCTTGCATTTGTTCAACACAGATTCTGTGCTAGGCACTAGAAAAGCAAAGGCAAATAAAGCACGGTCCTTCCCACGGGAGAATTCAAAGTTCTTGATGGGAGCTGGATACATAAATAAAAGCCTTAATGTGTGATGGTGGCAGAAATAAATAATAGATATATGTACAAGATATCTTGTACACACGAAGAAAAGTTAATCAATCCTACCTAAGGATGGAGGAGTCCCAAGAGTCTTTAGAAAAGTGATTACAAGTGATTTCTCCACCAATGAGAACAGTTTAACTCACATGCATTGGCTCACATTTTAGCACGTCCATAATAACAGTTTTATTAGCATCTGGACAAGAAAATTCAGCCATAATATTTTAAATCAGATCAGTCTCTGTGGTTTTAAAGCTCTTTGCCTTGCAAGAACTTGGGTAAATAAATTCTTGTGGAAGGGCCTGACTGGGGCCCCTAAATACAGCAGTAGGGCTTAATGTGAAATGAGTCACTGGAGGTAAAAATTTGGTAGAAAAGGTCGCGAAAAGTCAGGTTCAAGTTGATCCTTAAGCCACATACTTGTCCCAGATGGACAAATCAAGGTCAATTGCTTTGAACTTTGCGAATGCAGCCAGTTCTATCATTCTATCAGGACACTACTTCCTCATACTGTACAGCTCGTTATTTTTTAAAACTTCAATCTATATAAAGCTCTTGGGGGAAGATTTCTTTCCTTCAGAATCACTCAAGGAAATTTCCAGATGAAGGGCTTAAATTCTTCCCCACATATTTACATGATCTAATAGTACCAAGAAAGTAATCTATTATTTTAAGGAGCCACCCCCTTTGTCCACTAGTTAATGACTTAATACTTCTTTCAAATGTGTGGCAAGCTTTCATCAATAAGTTGTAAGCCTTGGTTTCTCAGGTAACCAAGTATTCTGCACAAGAGGCAGCAGATCTTTGTTTTACCAATGGACGTTGTTAAAAATAGTCCATACAGCTTGAACGGACTTCTTGGCATTGACCCCAAAAACAAGAATCAAGTAAGAGTAGTGTGATCATTCAATTTATCATCCATGCCAGGACACTTTCTTGTGCATATGCCAGAGTATAATTTTATTTAACATTTAGAGGACTGACATACAGTTATAGGTCAATATAAGCCTTCCAATAGAAGTACCTTATTTGGTTAAATTCCCTCTGCAGAAAGAAAAGAACAATTCCAGGACCTTTAAAAGGTAGTGGATCTTTACAATACAGATAATGTCTCTAAAGTTTAAAATTTGTACAAATACATATATACCCATGCATGTGCACACACACATACAAATTAAAGGTGCTCAACATCAGATTAAAATTAAAATTTGGGTTATTTTAGAATATTTTAGTGATCATTCTTGTTTCTCCAAAAATGCAGGAGACAGAACCAATTAGCATGGAAGGAAAATTCCTAGAAAAACACTTCACATTAGCATAATATTTTTGGTAAACTTCTCCTATAATTACAAATATTACCAAAAGGCATTAAAGGAGCCAGAATACTTTTGACAATAAAGGAGATAGTATTAACAATCATGCCAGGACAACAGGCAGTATTCAGGACCATCTGGGCAACCAGGAGATATGGTTGCCATATGTATGTCCAGTATGGATTTATAAATGGTTGTATAGAGTTAAAATTCATTCAGGCATTAAGGTATATATTTTGTAATCATTTTGTTCTGGAGCATTCTGTAGGAAGTTACATTGCTCAAAGTTTAGATGTTCTATAATTCTCTTCCTGAGGTTTATTTTTATGGCCATTGTGGGCATTTGTTAACACCTACTTTGAAACTGTTCCAAACTAAAATTCTTGTGGCCGTGCTTTGGGGGCCTTGGTCACCCATCTGTTCATATGCTGGAATAAACTCAAAATTATTTTTAGAGAAAATCGTGGCTTATTCTTCAGTACTTGCTCAGCCCATCACTCTGTGAAGTTGGAGTGGCCTCCTACTCTGACATGTGCAAATTCATAATTCTACGTGGAAAAATACATTATCAAAAAGACAAAGCATAAATATTAGGCTAGGGAAAGTATGTGCTAAGAATACAAGAGCTCAGAGAACTATCAATGCTTATGGATATATGGTTCTGTCTTTCGCAGGAAACACAGACTATCTGCAACCCCCGTCATTGGAGAGGATAATGTCATACACTACTACTCAGTACTAACTAAAAGCTTTATTGAGAGAAAAATATTTATTTTACAGAATTACCTGAATTCTGTGTTGTCTATTCACCCTCTAAAATTTGAAAATGTATCCTTAAGTTAAGAGCACCATGAGATACCCTCATATCTGGACTGTATTGCTTTGGCCCCTCATAAAATTCTTCTGCTAAACTGTGCTGATTTATTCTGCCAACAGCCTGCACAGAATGACAGTAAAGAAACAGTCCTGTGAAGCGTGTGGTATTTATTTGTTGAGGATATTGTTCATTTTCTCAACAGGCCTCCCTCTGTGAGATCATTAGAATAAACTTTCTCAGGCCTCAGAACCAGGAATAATTGTGCATATTCTGAAAAATTGGTGGCTTTATCTCATGGGCGCTATAGCTCACGTTTCTTTCTTAGCATTGGCTGCCAGGAATCTGAAAGCCAAATTTACAGTTTCCTAACAGTGTTTGGGTACCTTGTAATGCACATTTTGCATTCTAACTTTACTTGTTATTAGTTTATTATTCCAACCTTTATTTTCTCTTCACCAGAATTCTTTACTTATAAAAGTCCTACTGCACTGTACTTGCTTTTGTGGGTTTGGGAGACCAAGGCAAGGTATATATATATAGCTAGACATAACAGATACATACATACAAACAAAAGAAAAAGAAAGCCCGTAAAAAAACACAGAGCCTCATTTTCTTATCTGGAAAATGAGGTGGATGGGCACTATATAATCTCCTAATCTCTCCAGTTCTAACTTTATATAGTCCTAAATTTTGTTTCTCAATCTGCTTCAGCCTCTGATTTCTCTTAACACCTTGAAGCCAATTCTGTTTCTCAGTTGCCCCATCTGTGAAATAGCAGTAATATTTTATTTTATCCATACTCCTTAGAGCTTCATAAAATAGCCTGGACTCTAGAAGAGGCCTACTTATTTTTCCTTCCTTAATACTCATTACAGGTAGCAGAAGCACAAAGAACTATACTTCGACACTCTGAAATATTACGTTGAATCACTTCCTTTATCATCAGCCACTGTGGTTAAGCCATCTCGCCCACCTGCACCCTCACTGCCCAGCTCAACTTCACATTAACTTAAAGAAATCCATTTCTTACAAGTCACCTTCCAAGCCAGCCATAACATTTTAATTCTGGTGTTCTTTGCCTCAAGAGCCTTACACAAGGAAAATGGCCTTACTTTTTAGTAGATAAACTAGTACTATTTCAACACTGAGCTATTAACTCGTTGAAAAGGACCAGGAAGTAAAATGCAAAATTACTACATGGCAGCCAGTGTTTGAGAAGCAGTATAGCCTTCTGGTTATAAGCACAGACTGGGGAGTCAGATTTCTTATATTCAAATCCCAGCTCTGCCTCTTACCAGCTCCTGACTTCAGCCAAGTTACCTAACATCTCTATGCCTCTGCTTTCTCATCTATAAAATGAGGGTGAATTGACATAAGGATCAAATAAATCAATACAAGTAAAGCAACAGAACGTTGCCTAGCACCTAGAAGCACACGGTCAGTGTTGGCTACTAGTATCATTACTCAGCCACCAAAACTATAGAATTTAATGGATTAATAAGTGATATCTGCAATGAATTGAGCTATAATTGTTCATACTAGAAATGCAAATACAACGGATATCTTTCCAAATAAGGTTTTTGTGTATTGTTTTGTTTTGTTTTCTGGACAGTAGCAACTATAAATCAGTGAAAAATATAGAATCTAAGATTATGAAAAAGTCACTCCAATTACATGCCAATTTTCTCCTGGAATAAAATAGAAAGCACCACAAGTCACCAATACTTTAGAAGATTCATGGGAATACATGCATTACAATTACGTTAGAATTTCACTATCTTCATTTAAAAAATATTTGCATTGGACTTTGCCTTTCGGACTTTAAATGAAACAAGTGAAATGAATGGAGAAGAATCAGGGTTGTTAAGATACTCTGATGGCAATAAATAAACAAATATTGCTCAAGTGGCTATCTGGCAAATCAATTCCCAATTCTTCACCCGATTCACTGACATTTGCATTTTACGAAAGCTTATCCACACCACAGAATGAGGGAAACATATGGCACTTCTTATTTATGAGGTGTGCTTCATAATTGACACTATAATATCTGACACAACATATGTAATTAGGAAAAAAGTTAATTCATTGAGTAAAAGTAACCATAACCCCCTGACTTTCAGCTGTCCAAATGAATAATATACCCAATTTCTCTTCTCTCAGAAATGTTGAACTGGCTATTTGTGCTTAGAAGAAGTAACTCTTCCCTTTATTTTAGACTAACATTACAGTTTTGGTTTTATCTGCCAATTTTTGGAAACAATGCTAAAACGCATTACGAAATGTGAGTTATGCGCCCACAGAGAATTGTTTCAGTTTCCTGAGGGAGCTTAATACTCACCCACACCATATGGAGAACAGTTTCCCAGTTCCGGCTGTAGTAAACCTACCTGAATATATTTCATTTGGGTCTAACTTCAGCCTCCTCAATTGGTTTAGAAGCTGATAACTTCTCAGTGACATCATTTTGTATTCTTTCTGGCTGTCATTAAAGCACTTAAATCTGTTACACCGTTCAGGCTTAACTCTTTCCTCTGGAAGCCAGATGGACGCGTAACACACAAAGCAGTCAGCAAACACTTGACTAAGAGAGGCTATATTTGGAGGCGTTTTCTGACTTGTCACCATCTCCCTATCAAACAGTTTATTTCTTCTAAGTTACCTTTAAAATCTCTTTGGGTGTTTCACTATAATTGCGCCTCATTTTATGTGATACTTTCAACTTACTAAATCTATACTACATCTATCACATAGATTTATTTTCCTTAATACCTCACCGGAATCCAAAGAAGTCCCCCTTTGTTCCAGGTTGCTAGAGCAAAATAATTTTTCTTGTGTGATTTGTTTTGGCCTATTTAGTTATTTCAGCCCGTGTAACTCTTGGAGGCCATGCAGTCATTACTCAAATTCTTCCAAGTGGTGTTGTGCCACATCCAAGGCCCCCGACCCTGGGTACTAGCTCACTTCTGTGGGATCATGCTCCCCTGTTCATCCTCACTGCAGTTTTCACCATCAGATTTGTGACCAGAAAAGATATTGTCTTCAACAACATGTGGCTGATCCCAATCACTTTTTTTACCATTTGCCTTTCTGGCTTTTCCTGGCCTGGGTTAAGCTTAGGTAATTGTCTTATCGGGTTAATATATCATCCATTTTATTTGTAGTGCCCTCTCTCTCTCTGATTTTTTCTCCTCCCTGCAGAGTAAACCAGAATAGCCACACAGAATGTCTCAAGTAACTGAAGAAAAATGGCTTTTCCATTTTACTTACAATAAAATGAAAAATGGCTATCATCTCTTCTCTTACTCAAAAATCTTTAGAGTGTGGACTTCACACCGGACACTATTCTAGATGCTGGGAACATAGCAGTGAACAGCTCTGCCCTTGTGTAGCATCTATTCCAAGTGGGGAGGGTGGGAGGTGATCAGCAAACAAGAGTAAACATAATCTACAACATGCCAGAGGGCAACAGGGGCTTCAGAGGAAAACAACGCAGGCTAAGGGAAAAGTCCATGTGGAGCGTGCTGCAGAGGTGGGAAAGTCGTCGTTTGGACTAAGATGGCACAACACTCTGGGTAACTTTATACCCGTTCTCTAGAATACTTGTCACACACACGCGCTCTAGAGCCTGAATACTTGGATTGAATTCTTTGTGTTCAGATAATAGCTGTGTGACTGTTCTGCTTATGTACTGCTGCATAACAAATTACCTAATACCCACTGACTTAAAACATTTATTTTACTTGTGAATCTGTGAGATAGGAATTCTGACAGGGAAAAACAGAAAATGCTCATCTGTGTGCCACAAGGTCTGTGGCTTCAGCTGAGTGACTGAAACACCTGAAAGCTGTAGCTGTGACAACCAGGGCTCTCGGGGCATCAATCTTTCTATGTTCAGCCCCTCTACTAGCTGCCTTGGGCTTCCTCCCAACCTGATGACCTCTGGCTTTTACACGAGGGTCTCAGGGCTCCAAGAGTAAGTGTCCCAAGAGACAGGAAGTGGAAATTGCCAAACCCTTAAGGCCTGGACCCCTAAACTGGCAAAGTGTCACTTCTGCCCTATTTTGTTAGTGCAAACAGACCCAGAGCTACCAGGTTCAAGAGGAGGAAACTCTTCTCAATAAGAGAGTGTTGAAGAATTTGTGGCATCTTTAATTGCCATAGTGTCCTTGGACGAGCTCCATGACTTCTCCACATCTCCATTTCCCTAGCTATTAGTATGGATAGCAACAGGATCCGCCTTATAGGTTTGTTAGAAGAATAAATCAGTTGATAAAAATAAAGTGTCTAGAAGACAATAAATATTAGCTATTTTATTCTTTTCAAGCCATTTCTAATATTGCTTTAGTATTCCCTCTTATCAATCACTGCATTTAAAATAGCACATTTCCCCTCAGATGTAGATCAACTGGAGTTTAATAAGGTTTTGGCATCTGATATCTCTTTGGGGAGTGTACAAACTTTAACCAGTTTTATAATGACTAACAATGGCTCCTGCCCCTCAAGTTCCCGATCCCCTAAACTTACACTCGCAAAGCCCTGCCTTATTGCACTCTCTACCCAAGGAATGAGTTGGCAAACAAGGTGAAGTTTTTGGTCAGTTGAAAAGAGGCTGCATGAGAAAATATGAGGGCCATGGTGCTTTGTTACTGGTGATGAGGTTCTCACTTTGGTTGCAGGAGGCGAGCTTATTTAAAAAAAAAAAAAAAAAAGCATTATAGGAAACATAGTTCTTCCTGGCCCTGAATAACTCTGTAAGAATGTCCAGTCAATGCCAGAGCTGCTGTATGGTGGAGTCCAAGCACCAGGAAGCCTGGGGAGGGCCGCACTGGAGCCTTCTCTCCTGAAGCAGATTGGGACCTCAGCCCAGGCTGTTTCCTTCCCACCTGCCCCTGTTTCGGGTTAGTCCTGAACATCTTCAGCTGCTGGCCCTCAGCTGGACAGCCCCCTCCTCTGTGAGTGACCCCTCAGAGTCTCTTGTTGCCAACATCAGCTGCACAGGACAGCATCACCACTGCCCCTCACTAGCGTGTGAGAAAAGGAGCCAGCACCTCCTAATCACCATTTCAACAAGTTACCCCGCACATCTCACGAAGGGGATGTTTACCTAATGAAGTGCCCTTCAACTTTGATCCAGGGCCTCCATTTTGAGGTGCTTTTCCCAAAAGAGTGATGACCAAGCCCTGAAATACCTTTGGTTCCTCATTTTGTTTCCTTTGAGACAAGAGGTACTCCACTCATACACTGGATGATTAGGGTTGTGGGTCCAGCTGAAAGTCAGGAAACAGTGCACACTGCCTTGTCCATGGGACTGAATTTGGGATCTTGACCAGATCAGCCATGAGTTACCTAAACACAGACACTACTCATATCAGTCTTTTTTTAAAGCCAGTCTGTAGCAAAACTTTTAAGGAACCCCAGAACATGGGCTGACTGAGCTAGGAAGAACATTAATCACTCAACCTTAAGCAAACAATTAACAGCAAAAATAAATATATCTTCTCACTACAGCCCCAAAAATAAATAAGTGAAGGTGAATTATACAGGGAAACTGCAGTGTGTTGATTTTATCCTTGTGATGGTTTTATATACCAGCACCATAAAAAGTTTCCTAAAGGCTAAGCTAAAATCAAACTGCTGCTCAGAGATATGAATTTGTCAACATTCAAAATAAATCAAACACATCAAAGAAGATCTGTGCCTTCCCCTAATAATCCTTGTTTGAAACTCTGGTGGAAAAGACAAAAAATAAACTTTGATTTTCAAGAATTTCTTGAAAAAGAAGACTAGACAATAGCTATTTTTTTTAATTGTAGGGCAAATACAAAATCTGATTAAATTTATTTAAAAATGTATACAATGATTTATATTCTTTTTAATTTTTCCTTTTCTCTCACTAAATAGCTGTGGAAACCTGTTTAATATATAAAAAATCAATGTTAATTAAATTGCACTTAACATCTGCCGAAGAGTCACAAACATGAAGGTTTGGGGGAGATTTTGAAATCTTCCTTCTCATCTCAGAGCCAGGATATCACCCCCATATCTGCAGTATTTGCCAGACAATCAGGATTAGTCAGCAAGGGAAGATGGATGAGGTGTTCCTTTTGTGGGAGATATTTATGTACTTGTTGCAGTCTCACTAAGTAGAGATCATTTAAATGTGCGTTTTCCCCAAGGCAAAAGAATGAACCACAGTATCTCAGAGGGTGGCTTATAACCATATGCTTTTTCATTTACTCAAGTTGTTTTGCTATTTACAATTTAGCTGGAAAGCAAAAGAGTTGGGGAGGATCCCAGAGATGATGTAATTCAGTATGTCCATTATGTACTGATGCATAATAAATCACCCCAAAACTTGGTGGCTTACAATAATAACTTATTATTTCTCATGATTCTGAGCTCAGTCGGGTTGTATTTCTGCTTTCTGGGGTAAGGCTGAAGTCACTCATATGACTGCATTCAACTGGGACCAAAGCCTCCCTCCAGTAGCCTCCTATCCCTGAGTAGTCTAGCCCAAACTTCTTCACAGCACAGCACCTGGCTTCCAAGAGCAAATGTCCCAAGACAGCAAGCTCAATGGTCAAGCACTCAGCAAGCCTCCACTTGTGTCATGCTTGCTAATGGACCATTGGCCAGAGCAAGTCCCATGGCTGAGCCCAGTCAGCATCAGTAAGAAGGAGGATTGCAGATAGAGAGGTGTGGTCACTGGGAGGCACCACCATAGCAGTCTAGCCCACCAAGTCCTCTATCCAAGGCAAAACACCTCGAATAAGTAGACAACTCGATTATCCTTGAACACATCAATCAGACGGAACTCATTATCTAGAAAAAGTCAAAGCCCATTCAAAGTCAAGACATTATTTACCAGAAAGTTCTTCCTCTGCCTCCTTCTAACTTCCACCCTTTAATCCTATTCCTGCTCTCTCGAAAAACAGAAAAGACTAATGTCCTTTCTCTTCCCGAAGATAACACCTAAAAAAACATAAAGAGGGTATCATGTTTCTCTGTACTCTTCCAAGAGCCTCTGCCTTCTGTTTTCTGGGAACAGCATTCCCAGTTTCTTCTCACTAGGCTGGTCAAAGTAGCAATGACAATGGATATCTCAGGTCTATTCAGGACAAGCTTGACAATTCTCTTAAGTTTATTGCAATGGAAGTGCCGGCCCATTCAAAATAGTTGGGATAATTTTTAAAACAACAACAAATAAGAGTCTTCCAAGACAATTATAAAAAATGCAAAATAAAACACAGAAAAAAAGAAAAAAAACAGGGAGCTCAAAATGGGAGCTGGGCTCTGATAGGTGAATTTTCACACAGAGTTGTGGCATTGAGAACAAAACTAGCCTAGAATTGCTTGTTCCATGTCATGTGGAGGTCATTCAAAGGCACAGGACACAAAAACCCTTCAGAGGTCTAGCCATTTTGCATCATCTTGAAGCAAACCACAAAAGCAAGCCCAGGGAATTGGAACTCTCCAGAGATGGACCCAGAGGACTCAGACTGCGTGGAACGATCCAAGTATGATTCTGATCCTGTTCAGATATTCCCCCAAGAACACTCTGAAAGGACTCTGGGATTTCAAATCTTTTGTAATAAATTTCAAAAGCCAGAGAAAACTGCAACTACCCCTGCCCAACTCAGACTATTTCAGGACACATTCAAGCTAAAATTTGTACATTGCCTACAGAGAATTTTCTGCATCTGGGAAATCACTCAATCGAACTGATTTGCTGGAGCAATTATAGGTTAGATATTTAGGTAACCTCACAATGGAGCCAGCTAAACTGGAGCACAAAGGACAGGCAGAACCTAGAGGTTCTAATCCACCCTGCAGCCAAAACAATAAGGCCCCATGAATTCAAGTCCCAGCTGAGGTCTTGGCAGCTCTGGGCAATTGACTGACAGTATCTGGGCCTCTTCATCAATAGTATGGAAGGACTTGATAATTTGTAAATTTTCTTTAGTCTCAAATGTTGGTGAAGTTCAGAACATCCCTCCTTTCTCCTAATTTGATATTGGACTCCACGAAAACAGCCTCTGAGACAGAGATGAGTATACAAGAAATTTATTGAAAAAACTCTTGGGATCAATACCTGCATAAGGAAAGGGAAGGGAACAAAGCAGAATTGGGCAGAGGCAGAAGGTGACCTCAACAAACATGTTGACTAACCCCTTTGGGAACTCTCCAGGTGGGAATCACCCTTCTTGTCCAAAGTAGGGCAGCGAAGGGCAGGTTTTATATTCTCCCTTGACATTTGCAGGATGCAGGCTTCTCCAGGAAGGGGCGTGACCTTGAGCAAGGAAGGGTCTTCTCAGCCAGGGCACTTTGCAGAGGGCTGTAAGCTGCGGTGTGTCACCACTTCCAGCAGCTCAGGAATAAGTCCTTCATTCCTAAAGGAAAATCAGGGCAGCATATCCCAAAGCCCACTCTCAATATTTAATGCAATATTCTTTCCATGGCCTCATGGGATGATGTATAGCTGCCCCAAGACAAAGTATAATATGAACTTTATCTTGTACAATTTGACTCATACTCTTCTAGCCACAGTTTGAGATCAAGGTCTAAAGTGAGAATTCAGAGACTTTGAGTTTTAAACTGACTAGGTAGCTTCATATCCAAAATTCATGTCAGATACATCGAATCCATAAGTGCTCCTTGTTTCTGAATTCCTAATGTAATTATTTTTGGGGCAGATACGTAACAGAAATACCAATGGCATAATCCAGGTGCATCTGCTGGACAGGTCTACATAGAAAAATTAACAAATTCAAAGAATAGTTTATTGATTTTGAAGTGCCTGGCTTTTTGAACATGATTTTATTAAATTTCAATATAAACATATAATAGGACATGAAGATACCATATGATTTCCCTACTGTGTCTTGATCCCAAAAAACAAAGAAACAAAACATTGTCCATTGTCTGTTCAGTCTGCCAAATCAATCAGACCAATTACCCTGTAACCAAGGAGACTTTGTCTTACTCTCAGTTTATCAAAAGATCTCACCCCGAATTGGTGAAATTAATTAAATTTTAATTCTATTTAAAAAAAAACAAAAATAGCACATACACACACTGCCCATTGGTAATACAATAGCTTCCTTGCTTATAACTAGCATTTTAAAACCTGACATTTGATTATTCAAATTCCCTTGACACTCTCTATTTAAATTAACATATCAGAGCACCAGGCTGAAGTCTCTCAATTTCTCTAAAATTCAAAAACTGATGTCCAGAGTTTTTTATTCCTATTCAATTGAACCACAAGGCACATGCAATCTGTGAGGTATTTGGGGAAGAGAGTTGACGTATATGATTCTACTTCCCCAACATGAATTCCATTTTTATTTCATTCAGTTCAATTCAATAAACCACTATTGAATGGCTACTATGGCCGAGATGCTATGGGAGATTCAGAAGTTAACCGGAAGCAGGTTCTACCTCATAGGTGTATATGATTGTGTGTGTATTCAGAATTCTACAAGTTAATTACGGTAGGTTGAAGCGTATGAAAGCGAAGGTTTTTATCTACCAAAAAAAATCATTTGGTTCAACCTCATATATGATAGAAGACAATGTAATTGACAATGTAATTATTTTTTATAATAGAATTACAAATCATTATGAGAACCCAGAGAAGAAAATGTTAATTAAAATTAGATTAGGTTTCATGAAAGACCACTGTTAGGCTAACCCAGAGGCTAGTGGGAAGTTCCATGAGAACTTTGCCTTCCTCTTTAAAGGGCCCACCCAAACTAGCCCATAAAAGCCCCAGAAGCCTGCCCTTTTGGGGCTGATGCCATTTGTTTGGACTCAGCCCATCTGTACCTAGATGCCCTAATAAATCTCCTTCCATCTACCACAGCCTTGTGCGTTCCTCCCTCGGCATTTCTAACAACCACAAACTTGTACTTGATGAATCAATTTCATCAGGCAACTAAAGATGGCAGACAATAGCACCAAGGAACAGCTTAGAGATCACAGAGCTCAGAGCTGTGTCTCAAGGAACGGAACATAGCAGACTCTTATTTTATCTGGAAGTTCCAAATACTCTCTCCCTGGAGGTTTTTTTCTACGAAAGTATTTAGGGCTTTGTTTGGTTTGGGTTTTGGTTTTTGATGGGGAACAGTGGCGCCTCCTAGAATCAAGCATACAGTGTATGTGCTCTCTGCTTCTACAGAGGGAAGGTTTTCAAACTTTTGAACCACTACGAAAATAATATTCTGCAGCAGCTGTCTAGAGAGGCTGAGATTTTTCATTTTAGCTACCTGGAAAATGTAGAGTTGCTATTTCAGGAAAACAGAAGATGAATCTCATGAAAGCATATCTTTTATTTAGTCAATAAAAATGTCTGCCTACCTATTCCACCCACATGAAACAATCAATAAAAATGAAATTTTGGCCTATCCAGACTGAAAATAGTAGGGCCAAAGCAAATAAAGATACTAGAAAAGGATTAGATGTAAAATCTTAATTTCATTTACAAAGTTTTCCTATCCAAAGGCATTTGTATAAGCATTTTCACACTAAGTTGAGACTATGGGGTGTGCCCCTTCATTCCTAAGATATAAACCTGGAATTTGAAGACTTGGTAAGAAAAATAGAATATAAAATGTCCCAATAATTTTTAAATTGATTACATGCAGAAATTATAACACTTGGATATGTTGGATTAAATAGCATAAATTATTAAAATTGATTTCACCTGTTTCTTTTTACTTTGTTTTATGTGGCAACTAGAAAATGTTAAATTATATATGAGGCTCACGGTATATTTCTATCAGATAGCACTGGTCTAAGAGATGCAATTTAATTTCTCTAAGCCCCAGTTGCCACTTTTGTAAAATGGAGAAAATAACTGTTGTCCTGTCTTATTGATTTGTTGTGAAGATAAACAAGCTAATGTACAGAAATCTTATAATTTTTTGTAAATATTTTTTGTCATGTAGGCATTATGATATTTTGTAAACTATACACACTATATAAATACAAGTGACTACCAAGAAAACTAAGTCCTTACGAAAAAGCCTGCATAATGAATCAAGGTGGTAAACATAACTTTCAGTTGCTCTGGCATAGGATTTTAATGTGCCAAACAAAACTAAGAAACGTGGACTTGCCCTCCAAGTCTTTCAAGGCTTTTAGTTTGTGTGAACTTGAAATGCTAAGCATGCCAAGCCATCTGACAGGCTCAGTGATGGATGAACCCCTCCAAGAGCAGGATAATGTTCTGCAAGCATGCTCAAGGGATGAAGTAAGCTTGCAAACTTATTCATGTACCATTGGCAGTAAACAGCCAGCCATATCTGGACCCAGGGTTTGTGATCACTGTTAATTGTGAAAACAGTGGCAATTTTCTAACCTACTATATAAATATAAAAATTGAGCCTAAATTAGAAAAGACTAATATTCCTAAAATATTAGGAATTGCTTCCTATTTTCAGTCTTTTCTAGAATTACATCTGACTTTTCTGGAAGTACAAGAAATTTCAAATCTCAAAATCTCAAGGCCCCTGAGTCTGAGGTGAATGAAGAAGGAAAGAATTAAGTCTGCCCATACTTAAAGCAAAGATGCTATAAGATTCTCTCCACCAGCCAGTGCAGTGGTCGGCCAAGGGGTAGAGCTTCAGGGGAGCGAATTTAAAGTCCCCAAATACAGCCACCCTCAGTAAGAGGAGACAGGAAGTCAACTACTGTGTCTACCATCTAGCCTCATATTCTGACATATTATCTCACCTTTGACAGCTTACACTCTGACCACATCGAGACAGCTGTGGTTCTCCAAACACATAAAGTGTTGGAACTCGTGCGTGTGATATTTCTCTGCTAGAACATGCTCACAGGGCCCCCATTCTACCCAACAAACTCCTACTCCTCCTTCAAGAGTCAGCTAGTGTCACCTCCTCTGGGACTCTATCTCTGATACACTCAGACTTGTATTATAAAACTAACCACCCTATATTAGAACTGTCTGCTTCTGCATGAGACTTTGCATTTGACTGAGATTTTTTAGCCATGTTTTTTAATCTAATTTAATGTGTTGGAGGTGTAGGGAGCAAGGCTCTTGCCCTGCTAAAGTTCACTGAAAAATCACTGACATGAGACAGATTGATTAATAAGAGAAAAAGGATGCAAATTTATTTAACGTGTATACATGGGAACACTCAGAATGAAGATTCAAAGATACAGGGGAAATTGTCCATTTTTATGCTTAGGTTCAACAAAGTATGGAAAGCCATGTAAAATGTGATTGGACAAAAAGAGTATGGTCCAATACTAACAGACTGAGTGGAGAAACCCAGCAAAGGCCTGTCTAGATTCTTCTTGGCCTCGCTGAGCATGCATTCCTTCTTTCTGGGTGTGGAGCGGGGCCTTCTCTGGAATGAGGGTCTTACAGTCGAACAAGGTAGGTCAGATAATTATTTTATGGCTGGCTTTGACATAGAATAATTTTAGGTTTTATAGCTGGCTTTGGGGGTGGTGGAGAAGGGGGTTCTGGCTTTTATGACCTGCCGTAGGGAAGAGGTAGTCTAGTTTCTGTGGCTAGAAACTAGCCCAGGGGGAGAATCGAAATGAGAGGCAGGAGGACAAAGGAAGGTCAGAGAACTTTGGTTTCTGCGGCTTTCATTTTGGGGTAGTTTTCTAAGCCCCATCACAGGAAACCTTTGTTCCTTGCTCTTCATTGTCCATGCAGAGGGAGCTCTGTTAGAGTGACACTTCCAGCCTCCCCCGCCCATCCTCACCCCACTCCCCCTGACTGGCAGGTGAGTTAGAATAAGTCACCCATGCCCAGTTCTCCTCCTATCTTATTCTCTTTTCTTCATGATCTGCAAACGAGATAAGAGTGCATGTGGTTTCTCTTTACGATGCAGTAGCAGGGGACTTTCCCCATGGTCTGTGCTTTTCTAGGGCTGCCAGTTGCACTGGGGAAGGGGGTGTATTAGCAAACTCACTTGACTGACCTCAGCCACAATCTCCGAATAACTTTATAGTTATTATAAAACATTATTTTACCTCCAGCTATCAGACCCCCAATTTCCATACCAATTGGTTCCAAAACAAGTGGAGAAAAAATAAATATTATTTATTAGTCTCCTAAACTCCTATATAGTTATCATATATTTAATAAATAAATGGGTCTCAATTCAATGAGGGAGCATAGATGGAAGAAAAAAAGTCAAGCCAGGAAAGCATAAGCAGCTTAAAGCAGAACACTTACAAAATACAGACAGTCTAGATATCATACCAACAAAGTCCTTGAAGGGAAGATGGACAACAGCAGTAACCTTTGTTACCTGCATATATTCATATCCCTTCCACCTCCCCCTCTCTATGGCAGGTTACCCTCTCTCTATGGGTGTTACCCATTTTTGGGGTCCCCAAAATTATCATATAATAGTAGACAAGCAAATAGTTGTTTAATTAATAAATAATAATTTGACAATTGTGGTGAGAGGAGGGTTTTTAAACTTCTAAAACCCTAAAGGTAAGTGGATCATAACTACTAGGAGACATTATGGAATAGCAGTGAAGATGTGATTTAAGCAGTTAAACTACCTTGCTCAAAACCTTCTAAGCTTTGGTTTCCTCATTTATAAAAGGAGGTTAATGAAACTACTGACTTCATAGGATTTTTGTGGGAATCAAAAAAGTGAATTCATGTAAAGATCTTAGTTCATACTTTTCACATAGAAAGTGCAAGGTATGTTGTAGAAGCTAGAGCAGCAAGAGCAGGAGTAGCAACAGCAGTAGCTTAATTCCAACATTCATACTTAGGGGAACACAGAGGTAGCATGAAAAAAATAATTGCAAGGGAAGGAAATGGCACAGGTAATTTAACGAGATAGAGGTAGATCTCCCTATGAGCTGGATGGAAAGTTTGTAATTTTTTACCCTATCACAGAATAAATTGAGCTGTGCCTTCTGTTTCTCAATTTACACAGTTTATTTTGTGTACTGTTGACATTTCTATCACATTTCTGACAATTTCAGTTTTCCCCCATTAGGAACACTTGGCTATTAAATTAGGAGGACTCCAGTACCACCATCTTCAAAATGTATCCTTCCCTCCAGATGCTAACTTCAGATCAGAAATGTGCAAGTCTTTTAAGCTGGGTTAGAGTTGGGGTCAACTATCATTAAATATTAAATTCTAATTCTTATTCATTCCCATTATCTATTTACAAAAAAAAAAAAAACACAACAACCCCCTAGGAAACTGGTATTTTTTTCTAACTTTCTTCTATCTTTCACATTCCACAATAATTATCTAATGGACTCAGGTTCCTCACTAATGGAATTTCACACGCAGAGTTCTGTTCTTCTTGAACTCAGAATGGACAATGCTTAGTTTTTTAATCTATCCCATAGTACATATATCTAAACAGTTTTAGATTTTTCTGGAAAGAAAGTTACCATTTCCTTTCCCAACGCTACTATTTGAGTTGGTAGCCTGAAGCTTGCAAAGCCATCACCCACAGTTAAAAATTCTGCAAGCTGCTGTCTATAAGATGTGTCCTTAGTTGTAAACACCTGTTTTCTTAACCCCCCTTCTTATATCCCCTAGGAAACCTATAAAGGAAAAGTTTAGTGGATTTAGTAAAATAAAAACTTGCTTCCAAATTTACATTTTACCTTCCCACACACCTAAGGAAAAAAAGTAATAAAGATTTCATACCGGATGAGCTAACATTGGCATCTTAACCAAATATTTCCCCATCTACATTCTAGAGAAGGAAATGCCAAAATGTCAAATACATATATTGAACATTTTAAACTCTTTGAAAAGATGAACCTAAATATGCAATAACATTACATTAACATAAGTTTAGTAAAATTACTTAAAAAGAGATAGTAGAAACTAGTTCACAGAAGGATTACTCTCCTCTGCCCGTTTGCCGAGTTTGGAAGGTCCTCTTCTATCCTGACCAGTTTTCTCTTGCCATTTGCCATCATGCACACACAATAACAAATTTTCAGGACACTTCTTCATAAATAGGCCATAATGTCTGTGTTTATTATAGTATATTTTTGTTGCAATTTCAGCCGTGTAGTTTCTTATTGTATATCTATCATTTGCCGTGAAGACTCCATTAGAGCAAACAGGGCTGTTACTGATTGAAATTTCTTACCACACACTGAAAATGTAAAGTCATAACCAACTTTACTAATAAAGGTCCTACACACCTAAAAGCTTAAAGGTCAGGTATATTTTATTTTCTCCAACCTGGTCTACTAAAATAAATCACAGATATATTCCCCATCTGAAATTTAATTACCCTCTGGAGGCTAGCCGGTTGGAGTTGGAGGGTGTCATTTAGCAGCCTTTGGGGACTTGTAACCTCTTTCTATTTGCATTGCTTCTTTGTAGCAAGAATTCAGAAAGACTCAGCCTTCCCACCCCACACCCCACCGAAAAAGGTCACAGTCTATCATTAGAAGCTTGAATGAGGAATGATAGCATGGACTTTTTTTTATGATTAGAGCTAGAGGAATCGAAAACAAATAATATATTGACATTTAAAGTACTCATTTTGAAAACAGAGGGCACCATGGTATGTCATTAGCACATTCCCCATTACTGAGTTTTCATCCATTTAAAAAATCTTTGGGTTAGAAGGAGCAACAAAGGTCATCCTGCCCAACTACCACCTGATGCCTTGAAATTTCCTTCCTACATGGCACAGTCTGATCTATATTCTTATAATTATTTTACAGTCAGTGAAGAGTCAAGTCTGCAATTTACATTGAATCTTTTAGCTATGCATTGGCTAGCATCACCTTTATTTTATTTGAACCACACAAAACAATATTTTTAAAACTTCATAATTTTCAGTTTTAATTCCATCAACTCCTTTACCCATTAAGCATTAATTTAGAGTTTTTAAAAAATGTCTGTTACATAATATTTTGAAATGCAATTAAGTCAAATAAGCATGTGTTTTAATTCCTCGTTTATTAGCAAACTGATTAAAATATGTATTACTCAGTTCTTCATTAATATGTTTTCAAAAATAAGTAGGTTTTCGTTGTGCTCATAAAAAAAGAATATTTCATTAACGTTTGAATCAAATGTGAGTGGCATTCCAATGGCAAATAATTACCATGAAATTCACTAGAACAATGATTACTGATTTAGTACAAACAGTGTTACCTTGGGCCCATTCTCCTTTTCCCTCTATTAATCTTTGATCATGTGTCCCCTCTCTTTATGATTCTCCATTTACCTCCAGGTACAAACAATTGATTAGTGTGGTGAGTGAATTTAAACGCAAACTTTTTTTGCCAGGGGGTGAGATGGCAATAATTCTAAGATTAGAGAAGTTACATTTAAAATTTGCCTTATTAATTTAGAACCTCACACACACCAATCACTTATGTCTAAGTGGTAACAAATCATTACAGCGTCCTCAGAAGCTAAAAGAATCTTAGATTTTTCATTGACTTAATAAATACTTATTTTGCTCCTACTCCAATCCAGATGCTATGCTAGACATCTGGGTTACAAAGAAAAATTAAACGCAGTATCCAACATCAAAGAACCCATTCAAATGGAGCAAGACTAACACGTGTAGTAAGGAAAATACTAGCAGTGTACATAGGTGATTTGGGGAGCACAGAGCAGCTGTGCCCACCCCTAAAAAGGAGTGACGAGAAGAAGTCAATTGTACTGCTCTGAATTTGAAAGGACCAACTCAAGTCCACAAGGAAAAGTGAGGGAGAAGAGTCCTCATCCTATACGGTAATTGTGGGTCTCTTTTAGAGCTGGAAATGATGTTACATATCATCTGTTTCAACCAACCTCCCAATTTTACAAATGAGGAATTTAATATTTTTCTAGGCATTTTCTCATTAATCTTTATAATGCTTTTTAGAGACTTTAGAAGGTAAATGTTATGTTAATTTTTACAGACAAGGACATTGAGGCATGCCTACTGGAAGTAACTTGCCAAAAAGCCCACACAAAAATATGCAATAAATATGAGTATATATTTCAGGTCAAATGACTCTCACTTATTTATGCTAAAACAACGTATTTGTATACTAAAAAAAATAAGCATTTGGTTAAAAATTTGGAGCCCTGACACTATTTGTTCTGTGACTTTGAAAAGGCTCTTATGTATCCTAATTTTAAAATAAGACAGTGGCACAAGACATCCTAAAGTTCTAGGGCAATGTTGTCAAATTGCCTGGTTCACCACAGTATTATTAAAATATCTGTTGCTTAAGTATAGTAAAGATTCCAGAATTTGTCCAAAATCATTTGAGATTAAAGGCCCCCTTTCATTGTTTTTGGTTCCCAAAATTTTTAATTCCATGGTTTCTTTTTCAAAATCCAAGCTAAGTTGCCCGAGCTATGATTAAGCATTTAGAAGATTCCCGACAAATTTATCCCATAATGAAAAAGCACTCTGAACACACTTATAGCTACAGAACTTAAAAGCACTAAAACCACAATATTTATAATATTTCAAATTTGAAGTCATGACAATCCCCACTCAGAGGGAAGTAAAAGCAACCCTAACATGAAGGAAAGTGGTTAAATATTAATACGATGGAGGCTTTAAATTGTAGGTTTGGAAATTCACTGAAGAAATTTTTTCTTCACTCAAGATAGAAAAGTCATATTAAAGGCCATATTAAGACAGGTTAATTCCACCAGACCCCAATTTCATGCATTATTTCTTCACTAAATTTTTTGTCACCCCCTTCTTTTCCTATTCACTAAATATCTTTTAAGTTCCCATGTTCAAAACCCAATGGTAAAAGCAATGCATGACATGCTCCCTTGTCTTTGAAGAATATACAAAGTATTTGAAGAGGTAGGGCACACCTTAATGAGATAGTGACTTAATTCAGAAGTAGTACATGATAAAATTGAAAGGAATGTGACAGAACCCAAGTGGCATCTCTGAGAAAATGGTGGTGAATATGTTCTAGAATAATCAGAAAACATTCCACAGAGGAGGTAACCTTCAACTGACCCCGTAGGATGAGTAGGATTTGGATAAAACAGTGGGGGAAAGAAAAAATATTCCTGTTGGAGAATCATATAGTATAATCAAAGGTTTGGAGATAAGGAAAACTGAATTCCTATTTCTCTATCTCTGTCAAAGTAAACTACTCATTCTTCAAAGCCTAACAAAAACTCTGCCACTGCCCAGCCCCAGGCAAGAGGAGTCTAACCTCTGAACTCCTCCAATTAGTTCATCTACATAATTGTTAAAAGAATGCTTCTTGTGATGGCTAACTTTATCTGTCAACTTGGGGGTGCCCAAATTAAACATTATTTCTGGGTGCTAGCACAGGTGGACTCAGTAAAGTAGATTGCCCTCCCCAGTGTGGCATCATCCGACCCGTTGAGGGCATGAACAGAACAGAAGTGGAGGAAGGAGAGAGTCACCCCTTTTGCTTCCTGCCTTCCTGTCTGTGTGCCTGTACACACACACACACACACACACACACACACACACGGCCTACAGGTTCTGTTTCTCTGGAGACCCTGATTAATACACTCCCAGAACTGAAGACAAGACTCCAGGTGAAGTCTCATAAGCACATGCAGGGCCTTTACTTCCAGTCTTCCATTGTTGCAGTCTAAGAATGGGTTGAACATCAGGACAACCAACCCATACTCACAGTCTCCAACCAAGCCCCACCCTTTCCTTCTTTTGAATCCCCTATTAGGTCATTCCACTAACCCTTGAAGTTACTGATATACTGAAACAATTCTTGGCCGAGCATTTTGTCACTTCCAAGGGTAACAGTGGAAGGGAAGCTTAACATGACTAGCTCCATTTTGCTTCTGACCCCCTGCAGTAATATCCTGCAGGTTAAAAGCTTCTGCTTAGCTCTGCACATAGGCCAGCTAATTATAGGAAGAATTTAGTTTGTATCATAGTTCAACTCTAGAAGAAAGATGATAACCATCCCTTTCCCAAAACTAACTCCCGGGGGGATAAGGAAAGTATGCACACAAGTAGCAATGCTATGTTAAAGATTTATAGAAATATCATGACCTGACCTACTCATCCAAAGTTAACTGACCAAAAGCAAAGAAGTTTTACTTTTTCCTCAGACCTTCACTGATGTCCAGATGTCTGTGACCCTTGGTTACCTCTTGAAACACCCTGCTTCCCCTTTCCCTTAACGTAAAAAGGAGTCTAAAGTTCATACTAACATAAGATAGTTCTTTAGGACATTAGTCTGCCATCTTCTCAGTTTGCTGCCTGTTCAAATAAAAGTTGCTTCTCTTGCCCCAATACGTCGCCTCTTGACTTTTTGGTGGTCATGCAGTGAGTGGTACGAGCTTGGGCTCAGTTACACAAGACTTAACTGAAACATCACCAACCAGTACTACTGCCCTTTCCTAGGGAAGCTCTCTCTTCTTCCACTCTCAGCAATTCAGATTCAGAATGCTGTAGACTCCTTGCTCACTATTGCTGCTTCTAGACCTTGTTCCTCTACCATCATTTACATTTTTCTTGTTTTGAAGCCTATATCATAACCTTAAGTCTTTCTGGCTTAATGTCAGAGTGTCCTAGAAGACTATACTAACTTCGCAGGTCTGAATTATACACCTTTCCTTGGACTCTTGAAGGACTTTACGTTCACCATTATCTTTGCACTTAAAAGGCTCTTTAATGATCATCTATTCACTTGTATGATTCCCCCACCCATCTCTCAGTGACTTGAGGGTAGAGACTGTGTCTTCTTACCCTTCATATCCTCCACCCATAATGCAGGTCATGATTTGGAAAATGGAGATGCCCATAAATATTTGCTAAATGAATGAATCACTGAATCCTGCACCACTGTCTTCCCAGTCTCATCACAGACATTCTCCAACTTCCCTCTTTCCTCAGGAACTTTAGCACCTGAATGTCAGTCCTGTTTACACCATCCATTCCCTCATCACTTTCCCCTCCCAAAACCCTCCTTCTTCTCCTATCTGGATTTACTCAATCCTCTCCTAATTTTCCCCAATACTTCCCTTCTTCTCCAAAGCACCAACTTTGGAGCACTGAACTCCCCCCCCTTGGGATTTCCCCCTCCTCCCCCTTTCCTTGGGATTTCCGGAGAACCAAGCAAACAACAGACAAGTCCCAGAGTGGCTAGAATCAGCACTGATACAAGTACAGCTCAGAGGAGTGATAAATTTTATGGCTCCACTTTCTTTGTGTCTTCAGAAAGCTTAGCATTTAGTCACTACATACACTAGACTGTATTATTTATGCTAGATTGCTCATTTTTTCATCCCTCCCTGTCTTTGTCATGGTTCACTCTAGGGTGAGCCATAGCTAATACTTCAATGCCCCGTGATGTTGGACTGGGGCTATGTGACTCGACTTCAACAATGGAATGTGGGTGGAAGTGAAAGCGTGTTGATTCCCAGCTATAAGCTTCACGTGTTTCTGTTTGCCTCTTTGAATTTATGCCACAGGTAGCCACTGATCTCAGAACAAAAGACCTTTGAAGCAGACCAGAACTCAACCCACAGCCTAAGACAGAACCCCACTAGCTGACCTGCAGAGCAGTGAGCAGGAAATAAATCATTATTATTTTAAGCCAGTGAGATTTTGGGGTCGTTTCTTATGCTGCACTACTGCCTTGGGAACCTAATTAATTCACCATGCTTGCTGTATGTTTTCTAAATCTCTGATCCCCAGCTCTGATTTAGAAAACATTGTTTTTTGCCCAGTGACATACGTATAGGGAAAGGTAGAATCCTGTTTGGAAAACTCACGTGCAGTCTAATAAAGCTCTTACAAAAAAGAATGGTCCTATTTTACAAATCACTGGGATGTTATGATGCTTTGGATTGGTTATTGCTACTTACCAGGATTGGTGTTGATCATTTTTTTTTTATTAATTGAAATGACTAAAGTCCTATCTTTCATCTTTCTCTTCCTGAATACATTTAATTATAATCATGATTATAGCCTTTTTATGTGAATGCTCAGCTCAAGTGATACCCATAAACTTTAGCTACATTGAATGTTTACTTTTCAAGTCAGGTTTATTAAGATTTGTGAAGAGCCATAAAGAATTTGATTAGCATTGAAAATACATGATGTAGAGAGATGAATTGAACACTGAAAAATACTCACATTTTCAGGCAAAGAAGGTATAAAATTGACTCAAAGCATTTTGAGGTTAAAAAAAAATTTAAGGTCCCAATCCCTGACATCATTAAAACTTCTTTTTTTCTCTTTCTTATTTTTATTCCAATACCAAATATAGGTTCAGATTCCACATAAATGTAGAACTCAGGTAGCTTGGGGATTAGGGAGCAGATGGAAAACTCAGAGTCCAAAATGGGATCCTTATTCAGCCTCTACTTTACTGTAAAATACTTAAAATATCATTCTTTCATCTCAAAAATGAGTTGATTGGGTAAACATTTCAGTCAGCAATGTAAAAGCCATTTTGGAGACATCCTATTCAGGCTGTCTTTAGATATTGCAGAGGTAACAGAGTTTAAAAATTTTCAAAATATTGGGGGAAAAACTGCGTTTACTTCAATTTAATTTGGAATTGAAGCATAAAAACACAGCAAAATTTTGGATGGTTGATGTTAGTAAATTTTAGTGGGAACAATGCAGATTTCAGACACTGTCATGAGTTTCTTCCTACCTTTGGGCTGAATATTTGGTAAGCTACTCAACCTTTCTGAGCTTTGGTCTCCTCAACTGGAAAAAGGAATAACAACAGTACCCAAAGGCTTCTGTGAGGATGGAAGTAGAAGTTCACGTACATCGTATAAAAGTAGTAAATCTGGCATAATGAGAGCTCAACAAATGAAAACCATTATTTATTAACAGTGTAGTAAAATCCTAGAAAAACAATGTGTCCAAAATTTGACACTTAGGTGTTGTAAGAAGTGGAGCTACTTACAGAGATAAATAAATAGGATTTATGTGGCTTTAGGGACTGATTGCCCCCATACAATTCTGAGTTTATTTTTGTGACAGCTGGGGAACAGCAGAGCAGACAGACAGAAGGATCTTGTTTGAAACACCTTCTTAAGGAATCGAGAAAAAAATAAATAAAACACACAGGGTATCCAATCCCTTATGCTCACAAATATTGGCCCCATCATGAACCAAAGTTACCAGGATCATTTGGCCTATTCAACCACTACCTCCTTACTCAAGCACATGCTCCAAACTCATTTCCACCTGATTCTCATCATCAAACTGAAAAAACAGTAACCTTTATCATAATACCAATAATTATAACTACAAATATTGAACACTTACTCTGTGCCAGGGACCATACTGCATCCCTGACTTACTATTTTTAGACCTCTCAACCATCCTGAAAGAATGCTAGAATTCCAATTTTTAAAATGAGCACATAGGCCATCAGACAAGTGAAGGTTTGCCAGTGTTACACAGCAAATAAGGAACAAAGCAGGGATTAAAACCCAGGTTAGTCCAACTCCCAAGCACATGTTTGTTCCACAAGGCTGCATCTCTTCACTTTAGTGGTAGAGTCACAGCATGGTGGAGTTTTGGATTAACAGGAAGATGAGATTTCCCCTAATCCAAGCCTGCTTTTTATAGATGAGGAAACTGAATTCCAGATCAGAACACCCAGGTGACTTATGCAAGTTCACAAAATACTTAAGGGATAAAACCAAGATTATAATTCTTTAGAATCCTCTTTTTTTTTTTTTTTTTTGAGACAGAGTATTGCTCTGTTGCCTGGGCTAGAGTTCAGTGGCGTCATCATAGCTCACTGCAGCCTCAAACTCCTGAGCTCAAGTGATCCTCCTGCCTCAGCCTCCCTAGTAGCTGGGAATACAGGCACATGCCACCACGCCTGGCTAATTTTTTGTTGTCTTTTTTGTAGAGATAGGGTCTCACTATGTTTCTCAGGCTGGTCTGGAACTCCTGGCCTCAAGTAATCCTCCCACCTCGGCCTCCCAAAGTGCTGAGATTACAGGTGTGAGCCACCACACCTGGCCTAGAATTCTTTCTACAGTATGTTACTGCATCCTTCGGTAAAATTCTACTATAATGGAACACATTGACAAGCCAAATTATGCTATGTTTCCACAACTCCCAGGCACATCAGGACCCTACTCCTCTCTCTCTCCCTCTCTCTCCGCCCCCCCCACACACACAAGAAACGTGGGAAGAATTGACCTCGGCTACTTCCAGGTTGTACCACTGAAACCTTACCAATAAAGTCAAAACTCAGCTATAAAACTTCTCATCCAGTACTGTTATGAAGATTTTTTAAGTGAATTTACTTATTCAGTGGACTGTGACATAATTTCAGGCAGTTACCACAGTTTTTATAAGCTGCTTCTTGGAAGACAAGAGGATGAGCTTAATGAGGTGCAGTGTCAATCTATACTACTCATATTGAATACATGTTATTGTAAGGAAGCAGAGACCTGAGTGGGTGGCAGGCACATCCTTGAAGGGAAGAGAACCAGCTTCCATCCATTTTTCTTTATCATGCAGGAAGTCAGCTTATAATGGCTTCACCTAATGTCCCCATCCTGATGACAGTTCCTATTCACAATCACCTCTTGCACACTGAAGCATGGTTTCTGACGTCATGCTGACTGCTTCAATTTGCCAGCATAACTCTGAGGTTGTGCTCTCATTCAAGGGGCCAATAAGGAGGTTTTTTTCCCCTTGATTACCCTACTATTCTGGATGTATCATTTTGAAAACTAACGGCCAAGGTCAAAAGCATTGCCTTCATGCTGGGCCATAACAAAACACATTTTGAAGGTTGTTTGAGTCTGATTTCACGAGTCTGACTTCACAACACTGATATCCATGAATAATAGTCTGCATTCTTCTACTTTGTTGAAATCATCTTTTTCAAGAACTTTAACAAATGCTGACTCCATTTCATTTCATTTCATATTAGTTGCTAGTCAAATCTGCAAAAGAGAGAATCAAAGAGCATTCCAAATTCTAGATTGCTACTGAGTATAGTTTTTCCACATTAGAAAATGACTTCCTGGCATAAAAAGTCCCATAAAACACTTTAATTCTTTTGGGCTATGTATGTCACTGTTCAGTGAAAGGACAAAATTTTGAGCTCCTGAAGTGCCTGTTGCCTTCCTTGGTTATGGCAGTGGTCAAACGATGCAAGTCTACGGGGAGTGGTGGAAAGGTTTAGACGTGGTTTTCAGGCCCCATGACAGAGTTCTGAGTAGGCTCAATTAACCACATTCCTTAAATGAAGGCTACAAAGGGTGGAGAGCAAGCCTTCTGCTCTTTTGAATGATATTTCAAAAGATGTTTTTCCCCACCAAGGAGAGCACATCACTATGAATTTTAGACTCTAAGACCCAGACATCAAGTGAACTAAAACAAAGGAAACATGAAATAGTGGCTTGGATAGTCAGGTCTTGATGCACCTTCAAACGAATTTGTTCTGAATAATACATCAAGTATCTAAGAACTCACATCTTAAGCTATTTTTTAAAAAAATACATTGTGAAGTGCAAAGCATCAAGAAAAGCAGTCATGTTGCCTGACGTTTGAGGAGGCTGGCTATTAAAATGAAAGTTTCACACGTTTTGGGGAACGTACAGAAGAGAATTCCTGAGCTATTGGTTGAGCATCACACGAACTCTCTTGCTTTCAGATCTCTGAAGTTCAAAGACATAATCTGTGCCAGTAGTACCATGGCTGATAGAGCTGCCACAGAAGTGCCTCTGAGAGAACTGTACCAATAAGTAAATATGTTAAGGAAGGAACAAGGGCAAAGTCCACTGGCAGACTTCAAGCTCTGAAATATACACAGATGGCCCCAACAACTCCTTCTAAGCAATGTTAAAGACATGTCTTATATTGTAACTGCACATATTTGAAAAGAACTGCTTGTTGCTTCAAGGTAGATACACACTGGTCCTAAAACAGCTCCGAAAAAGAATCAAAAGTATTTACAGACCCTAAATTGGAAATTGGTAGCTCAGAATACAGAAATCTAAAGGGCTTTAGCCCATGATTTGACAGAGATTTATAAAGCCCTATTACATGATCTGGATATACAGGAAATTAGCATAATCTGCCTAGGGATGTATGCAATATCAAATGAAATTATTTTTAACATCATAAGAAGACTAGGCAGCATCCAGCAAAGATGCCGACTCTTTCTAGGGGCCCTTCAAATGATGTACATCTTATGAAAGTTTTTCTTAACAGATCCTTTGCTTGTCAGGATACCCCTCTTCACTAAGTGCTCCTTGTATGCTCCTAGTGTCTTATTTTTTTTATTACAGTTGCCTAGGGGTAAAACTAGACTGTGAAGTCCTGAGTAAAGAGATTGTGTCTTAGACATCCCTCTCTCCCCAGTGCTAAGCAATGCTCCTGGCACATGATATATGGTCAATTAATATTTGCTAAATTTTAAGAATGGCTCCCACATGGCAAAGTTTGTAAAAAACATCAATAGATCCTTTGATTTTATTCTTATACTATCAAAGGGAATTGTAAGTTGAGTCTACGGAGTTCATGGAATGGGCAGTACCATGAAAGGGGCCAAGATTCCTTTTTAGGCACTTGTAATCCCTTCCTGAGAATACTTGAGTGCTACAAAATGTATCTGTGTTATGATTGACTTCAAGTGGCTTACTAGAGGTAACTTCACAGAAGGTCATCTGTGTAGAGTAATTCCCAGAAACACAATTCTTTTCATACTCTATCCCTGTGGTACTAAGTGCCTGGATAGTGCTAGCACAGACACTAATGCTTCAGAGGTACCATCAAAATAAATCCCTGTGTGAAGGTAATTCTCCAGGGCCTCTATCAAATCACAGCTCAAAGATGCCCAAGTTGTCCTCCTACAGCATCAGGAAAGGGTTCTTTTAATTGTTGATATTTGGAATATGGTGTAAAATCAAACAAGATCAAAGCAATGGAAAGAGATCCAAAAATTACCTATTTAATCTGTGAATTGGCAAAGCTTTCTCTTATTTCTCCTCATCCTCATGGTTGGACATAACAACTTCTAACATTCTTTTAGCCCTGGAAATTTAGTACATGCTCTAATATATACTATTTCATTTGACCTTCACAACAATCTAGGGAGGTAGGGAGGCCAGCATTATTTCCGTTTTCAAATTTTAAAAAAATGGATGTCAGGGGAAGTGGAAGAATTAACCCAGCGGCACACTCTAACTGCAGAGCCAGTATCCCTTCCATGACCCGCTTCATCACTGCCCTTGGTCTCTGGGCACCTTGCCTGCGTCAGCCTAGCTGACTACCCAAGCCATTTGTTTCTAAGAAGATGAAGCTAGGCACCCATATATGGTCTCTGGAATGGAAAAATATAATAATATAATTATATAAAAATATAAATAATGAGAGCCGTATTAAAGAGCTAAGATATATTAGAGAGTTATGAAAACCATAGTTAACACCAAAATAAAAATAACTCTAGGAAAGCTCAGAAAAAATTTTCCAGTAAAAATCACCAAATCAACATCAACAGAAGAGATTCACATAATTCAGTTCCTCAGCTACTGTCATGACCAGGCCAGAGAGAAACAAGTGTATCTCCCGACAACATTGTCTTTCTTCCTCCTGCAGCACCGTCTCAAGCAGCCATTCCCAAGGAAATCAAGATCTCCGTTCTTCTTAGACATGCTCCATCTCCCCACACCACTCGTCCTGCAGACTTACAGTCAAGTCTGGAATATTTTCCACCTACACAGCCCCACCTGAAAAAGTAAAGCTTCTGGAGTTGGACTTGAGACTTTGCCTAAGAGCAAAGGGCCTGAGGTAGAAACGTGGCAACTATTCACCAACATGACTGAAGTGGGTGTCATTTCAACTTCCCAGTGGTTATCAGGAGTGCATTCCACAAAGGTTGTCTGGCTCGCATTCAGGGGGCTACAATTTGTCCTTAATGTGCTCATCACTATGTCCAGCAAACCAAGTCTTAAGGACTGAAATTATTCTATTTCTAAGGACTATCTTGACTTTGGATAACTGAAAGGTAATATAGGTATCAGTGAGTTCACTTCCCAAGTCTTCGTCACTGGTACAGCTGCTCATAATGCAAGATTTCGTATCTCTGATCTCATTAGATTTAAACTCAGGGCAGAATTAAGTAAAGGTGTGACTTTTTCTTTTCTTTCAAATGATACATGCACAGGGTTACAAAGTCAAGTGATAGAGAGGGGCTTACAACACAGTTAGTCTCTAGCACTTCCCCACCCTGCTCCTCAGACACAACTACTTTTAACTCTTTCTGAACATAAAGGGAATAATTTTTAAGACATGCCGCCTTTCATTTTTCCAAGAAACTGTTTCCCCCCCTTCACTGGAATTTTCTGACTTTGATTCCTGTTCTCACACTGGGTCCAGACCTCCTCCTCAGAGTAAGCTGTTGGTTTGCTTCTTTCTGTCTCCCATGTATGGACAGAGACCCCTCCTTTTCTTTCTCCTCATCTCAGAACAAGTTGGTATTTCCTAACGGCTCTTTGCCACAAGTGAAGAGAAACCAAAGGAGAACTAAGCAAGGAAAATACAAACAACATAAATAAGACAAGTTCACAGAGTACAAATATCTGAACCTAAAATCTCAGTAACAACAGCAGAGAGACTTAATGAAGCCAAATTTTACAAGTCAGACGTAAACACTCTACACCAAGATTGGGGCACCACATAAAAGCAACTTGGTTTCATTTCTTCCTTTTCAGGTTCCAGACTCTACTCATGGAAATCACCCGGGAGCCACCTAACTGCACATTTTGTTCTTTCCAGTGTCCAACACCAGCTTCCTCGTCCCCGGTTCAAACACAGTTTCCCCAAACTATAAGTTACTTTGACTAAATTCCCTGTTTCAGGATGAAAGAGGTGCCTGCTTCACAGCCCTTTATGGAGTAGAGTTGATTGACATTCCTGAATGCAAATAGATGATCAGATCATGTATGGCCCAAGCTTATTAATTTTTCCCTCTTCAGATTCTGTCAGATACCTTAGCTCCTCCCTACTTGGAAAAATAACCAGTATCATTTCCCAAGCTTGACATGTAAGTGTAAACTGACAACAGCACACACCCCATCCTCTCACGTCTCTACAACAAAACAGTGATAATGCTGGTGGCAGTGGTGGTGGTTGTAGAGGTGATGACGACAGACAAAATGCATTGGGTGTTACTCTTATAATCCTAAAAAACAAAAACACTGACGCAAATAAGACATGCCTCTGGGTTTCACCATCACACTGGTTACCACGTTTGCTCTTTTCATAATTCCTCTTCAGCGAGTAACTGCATGAGGTTATAGAAAAGACAGGCACAGATGAAGCCACTGCATGTGCAGGGAAGAGGGAAACATAGCTACTCCCCGCTTGGCGAGAAATCCCTCCTCAGGGAGCTGGGTTCCAACTCACCATCACTCTTTTTTTTTTTTTTTGAGACAGGGTCTCGCTCTGTCGCCTGGGTATCATAGCTCACTGCAGCCTCAACTCCTGGACACAAGAGATCCTCCTGCTTCAGCCCCCCGAGTAGCTGGGACCATAGACGGGCACCACCATAGCCGGCTGATTTTTCTATTTTTTATAGAGATGGAGTCTCACTATGCTGCTCAGGCTCCATCACTCTTTTGGTAGTAAATTCATGCACTGTTTTTCCCTGTGTTTTGAGAGATACTACATCAGAACCGATTTTTATGAAAGCACAATTGCTTCTTAAGCAGCCCTTAGGATCAGGAGAGTTCTTCTCCATTGGAGGGGTACAGTTTGCAGATATCAAAAAGAAAGAAAACAACTCAAGGATTTACTTCAGGAAACATAATTTCAACAAACTTTGTTTTTCCCACTTCTTGAACCATTGTTTACTTTTTTTTTAGTTCTGTGGCTCTAGTTTATCTCTTCCTATGATTTTTCTACATTAACTTATAATGAAGGTTTAAATTTTTCTTGTAGTTGCATTTTTCACATAGGAAGCCTGGAGTAATAGAGAAGGCAGATAACCTTAGAGACTGACTATTAGTAAAACTTCAGTAATTAAGACTGACAGAGGGAATTTGTTTCATTCACTCTTGCAACAAAATATTGCTGTGTATCTATCATAAGAGAATCATTTTGCCAGATATTATTTAAAGAAACTACCATTGAACATTTCAATAGCTGTAATAATACCCATATACATTGTATGTAGATCACATATCCTGGAATTAATTTTTAAGAAATAATCCTTAAAAAAAGAAAAGTTTACCTTCCTGAAAATTTTCATTTATTGCAGGATGATTTACCAAAGTGAAATACAAAAAATACCAAAATATTCAATATTAGAGAAATGGCTAAATAAAAATTGGTCTATCTACTGAATGTGATGCAAAATACTGATGCTATAAAGATTAGTGAAAAAGGAGAATTTATAATTGTTTATGCTGTGATTTGTGCCATAAATATAGATTTGAAGGAAATATGGGAAGATTAAAATACTTAATCCCTAAGTGTAATGGAATTGTAAAGAGAATGTTGCTCCTATTATTGCTATAATTTTATTTGTGCAATCAAAAAGTAACTTACAGGAAAGAATATAATGTATTTTACTGAATATCTACTTATGCAAAAAAAAAAAAAATAAGACCTGCCCTCAGGAAGCTGATGGGTACAAGGAAGATTTTAAAAATAGTATGTAAAAACTATAATATGTAACACAATGTATCATAAAGAAATAAATGTTAAATGATATAGAGAAAAAAGGAAACAAGACTTCCTATCTATTAGGTGGCAAGAAAGTAGTGTTTTTAAAGTTACACTATTAGAAGAGTTTTCATTTGTTTCTGGAGCAGTAAGAGAACCATTGCCTCTCTTTATGACATTAAGAATATATGGTAAAATACAAAAGGAAAAAATCAACACCCTGATTTTTAGAAGCTTGAATGTAAACTTCAGAAAGTTACATCCTTACCAATTCATCTTCAGTAGTACTCTTCACCCTTGTCACCTGGACATGGCACACTAGTCTCTCTGAACTCTGCAAAAGTGAGGGAGAGATTCATCCCCAGCAGGGTGAGCCCCAGAAATAAACACACCAACATGCTACTGGCTGAATACAACTGGAATCCAGGGGGCCTGGTTAATAGTGTCCACACAAATCAGCCTCTGAGGCGAGAGGTAAGTAGAGAAGGGTGGAGGAGTAAATATCAATGGACAAAACAAAAAACATCCAGCACAGACATCTATAAAAATAAAATTTCGAAAGACATCATACTTAATGGTGAAAAGTTAAAACTTTCCTTTTTAGATAAAGAACAAGACAAGGATGACTGCTACCGTGACTTCTATTAAATTTTGGAGATCTTAACAAAGACAAATCAAGGTAATGATTGAAAAATAAGAAATAAAGCCATCACTATTCACAGTAAAATGATTGTGTACATCAAAATCACAAAATAATCTACAAATAAATTACTAACATTAATGAGTGAGTTTAGCATATCTGTTAAGGGCAGGGCAACATACAGAAAATCACCTGTAATGCTGTGTACCAGCAACAAAAAAATAAAATTTATTTTTAAATATGTAACATTTATAATAAAAAATATGAAATATTTAAGAATAAATCTACTAGAAGATGTACAGATAATTATAAAATCTTAGTAACAGAAATTTAAGGAGACTAAAATAAATGAAAAGGTATATAGATCAAAAGACCCAATGTTGAAAGATTTTCTTTCTCCCAAATTGTATAATAATACATAGATTAATCCAATTCAAATAAAATCACAATTGAAAAAGCTACGACTTGCCTATATTAGAGAAGAACAAGTTCTATTTAATAGGACAAATCTATCAGGATATCAACATGTCATAATTTTATTTATTTTTTTTCAGTTCCTGTGGGTCCATTTATTATGAACATCTTCCCACACTAATTATATTTCTGATGTTTACAAATAGGGATTTTTCATGAAATGTAGCCCCTTGTAGGGGGCTAGCCAACTACCTAAGATTATCTATTTTAATACCAGAGAATTGGCCAAGTGCAGTGGCTCATGCCTATAATCTCATCACTTTGGGAGGCTGAGGCAGGAGGATCCCTTCTAGACCAGGAGTTAAAGATCAGCCTGGGCAACATAGCAAGACCCCCATCTCTACAAAAAATTTTTTTCAGTTCAAAATATTTCGGGGGTACAAATGTTTTTGGTTACATGGATCACTTTTGTTATGCTTGAGTCAGGGTTATAAGCATGTGCATCACCCAAATAGTGTTCATTGTACCCAATAGGTTAAGTTTTCACCCATCCCCTCCTCCACCCTCCCCCTTGCTTGATTTCCACTGAGTTTTACCTCCCTCTGTGCACATGTGTGCTCATCCATTACTTCCAGTTTAACAGCGACTACATGTAGTGGGTTTTTTCCCATTCTTTAAATACTTCACTTAGGAGAATGGCCTCCAGTTCCATCCAAACTGTTGCAAAAGGCCTTAATTTGTCCTTCCTCATGGCTGAGTAGTACTCCACAGTATACATACACCATATTTGTTAATCCACTCATGAATTGATGGGCACTTGGGTTGATTCCACATCTTTGCAATTGTGAATTGTGCTGCAATAAACATTCAAGTGCAGCTGTCTTTTTGATAAAATGACTTCTTTTCCTTTGGGTACATACCCATAGTGGGATTACTGGGTAAAATGGTAGGTCTATTTTTAGTTCTTTGAGGAATATCCATACTGTTTTCCAAAGAGGCTGTACTAATTTTCAGTCCCACCAACAGTATATAAGTGTTCCTTTCTCTCTGCATCCATCCCAGCATCTACTGTTTTTGTACTTTTTAATGAAAGCCATTCCAACTGGGGTAAGGTGATATCTCATTGTTTTAATTTGCATTTCCCTGATAATTAGTGATGTTGAGCATTTTTTCACATGTTTATTCATCATTTGTCTATCTTCTTTTGAGAAGCTTCTGTTCATGTCTTTTGCCCACTTTTTAATGGGGTTGTTTGATTTTTCCTTGCTGATTTGCTTGAGTTCTTTGTAGATTCTGGTTATTAGCCCTTTATCAGATGTATAGCTCATGAATATTTTCTCCCATTCTGTAGGTTGTCTACTTGCTCTGTTGATTATTTCCTTTGCTATGCAGAATATTTTTAGTTTAATGAAGTCTCATTTATTTATTTTTGTTGTTGCTGTGATTGCTATTGGGGTCTTCTTCATAAATTCTCTGCCTAGGCCAATATCAAGAAGAGTTTTCCCTACATTTTCTTCTAGAATTCTTATGGTTTCATACCTTACAGTTAAGTCTTTTACCCATCTTGAATTAATTTTTGTGAGTGGTGAGAGGTAGGGGTCCTGTTTCATTCTTCTGCATGTGGCAATCCAATTTTCCCAGCACCATTTATTGAACAGGGCTTCTTTTCCCCAGTGTATGTTGTTATCTCCTTTGTCAAAGATCAGTTGGTTGTAGGTAGATGGTTTTATGTCTGAGTTCTCTGTTCTGTTCCATTGTTCTGTGTCTCTATTTTTGTGCCAATGCCATACTGTTTTGGTTACTATAACCTTGTAGTATAGTTCGAAGTCTGGTAATGTGATGCCTCCAGATTTGCTCTTTTTGCTTAAGATTGCTTTGGCTATTCAGGCTCTTTTCTCATTCCAAATGAAGTGTAGGATTATGTTTTCTAGATATGTATATTATGAAGTTGGTATCTTGATGGGGATTGCATTGACTTTGTAAATCACTTTGGGTAGTATGGACTTTTTAACCATGTTAATTCTACTGATCCATGAGCATGATGTGTTTTTCCATTTGTTTGTGTCATCTGCCATTTCTTTCCTCAATGTTTTGTAATTCTCTTTATAGAGATCTTTCACCTCCTCAGTTAAGTTTTCCTAGGTATTTTCTTTTTTTGTGGCTATTGTGAATGGTATTGAGTCTTTGATTTGACTCTCAACTTCACTATTATTGGTGTATAGTAATGCTACTGATTTGTGAACATTGATTTTGTAACCTGAGACTTTGCTGAATGTATTTATCAATTCCAGGAGTCTCTTGGTGAGGTCTTTGGGGTCTTTTAGGTATAAGATCATATTAAAAAAGTGATAGTTTGACCTCCTTGTTCTCCATTTGGATACCCTTTATTTCTTGCTCTTGTCTGATAGCTCTGGCTAGGACACCCAGCACTATGTTGAATAGAATTGGTGACAGTGGGCATCCTTGCCTTGTTCCAGCTCTTAGTGGGAATGCTTTCAACTTTTCCCCACTCAGTATGATGTTGGCTGTGGGTTTTTCATATATGGCTTTTAAAATCTTGAAATATGTTCCTTCTATACCTAGTTTGTTGAGGGGTTTTTATCATGAAATGGTGCTGAATTTCATCGAATGCCTTTTCTGCATCTATTGAGGTGATCATATGGACTTTGTTTTTGCTTCTGTTTATGTGGTGAATCACATTTATTGATTTATGTGTGTTGAACCATCCTTCCCGGGAAGCCCACTTGGTCACGGTGGATTATTTTTTTGATGTGCTGTTGAATTTGGTTTCCTAGTATTTTACTGAGGATTTTACCTCTACGTTCATAAGGGATATTGGTCTGTAGTTTTCTTTTTTTGTTGTGTCCTTTCCTGGCTTTTGTGTGAAGGTGATACTAACTTCTAGAATGAGTTAAGGAGAATTGATTCCCTCCTTCTTGATGTTACAGAATAATTTCTGCAGTATGGGTATCAGCTCTTCTTTGTAGGTCTGGTAAAATTTGGCTGTGAATCCATTAGTCCAGGGCTGTTTTGTTGTTGGAAGATTTTTTACTACTGCTTCAATCTCACTGCTCGTTATTGGTCTGTTCAGTTCTATTTCTATCTGATTGAGTCTTGGAGGTTGTGTGTTTCCAGGAATTTGTCCATTTCCTCTACATTTTCAAGTTCATGTGCATAGAGATTTTCATAGTATTCACATATGATATTTTGTATTTCTGTGGTATCAGTTGTAATATCTCTTTTTTCATCCTGATTGAGTTTATTTGGGTCCTTTCTCTTTTGTTCCTTGTTAATATAGCAAGTGTTCTATCAATTTTGTTTATCTTTTAAAGAACCAACTTTTTGTTTTCATTGATTCTTTGTATTTTGTTTTGTTTTGTTTTCCATTTCATTTAGTTCTGCTCTGACCTTAGTTATTTCTTTTCTTCTGCTGGCTTTGGGTTTGGTTTGCTTAATTCAACATGTCATAATTTTAGAGCAATTAATAAGTATATTATTGACCCAAGAATAGACAAATACCTCAATGGAACAGAATTTAGAGCTCAAACAAATATAGCTATTTCATTTATGGTCCTTTTGCAGAGTGGTAGGAAAGAAACTTTTCAGTGAGTGGTACTAGGTCAACTGGATATCTATAGAGAAAAATGAAGCAATTATACCTGACACTTTTCACAAATATTAGTTCAAGGTATGTCTTAAGCCAGATTCCTTAGGAAATAGAGATTTTTATGCAAGAGATTTATTGGGGCATGTTCTCAAGATCAACACCTATGATGGGGTAAAGACAAGGAATAGTCAAAGGGAAGATTGAACTGCAATGCAGTCACAGCAAAGGCCTCTGCCACCCACAAGAGTTGCTCTGGAGCTGGGTTGAACCTTCAAAATTACCTAGAATTTAGGCAACGAAGCCAAGCCTGTATACCATCCATTGAGCAGTCACTGGATGCAGGCTGCTCCCGGGAAGTGGCAGAAATTTGGACAAGGTGATTCTCTTGGGAGGGTGAGGAAGGGGAAAACCCAAAGAAGGCCTTAGCTGAGATCTATTGGTCACTGATACTCCTAACAGCTAGGAGAAGGCCTCAGTCTTAAGGGAAACAGGGTGAGATCAGGAGGCACAGGTCAGCTTTCACAATAAGGCAGAATGACGATCTAAATGTAACATGTAAAATTATAAGACCCCCAGAAGATAATGTGAGAGAATATCTTCATGACTGCAATGTTGGGAAAAGCTTTTTAAATAGGATCCAAAAAGCACTAATCATAAAGGGGGAAACCTGACAAATTGAACTGTATCAAAATGTACCATTAAGAGAGTAAAAAGGCAAGACACAGGGTGGGGGGAAATATTTGCAACAACATATAAGACAGAAAAAGAACTTCTATAAATAGCTTCTATAAGTCAATAAGAACAGTAACCAAGAAGAAAAATGAAAAATGAGCAAAAGACTTGAATGGGAGAAAAAAATATATATATATACAATCTTCAAGTGAACAATTAGTATATAAATGGGTACATTAGTCATCACCCAAATTCAAGTTGAAACCATAATGAGATACCACCACAACCCTAAAAATAGCTAAAATAAAAAGCATAGGCAATTCCAAGGATGGGGACAGGATATGGAGCAAATCCATTTCTCATATACTGCTGGTAAAATCACAGTCGCAGTGGAAAACAACTTGGCAATATCTACTAAAGTGAAATGTATACATAACCAATGATGCAGCAATTTCTCTCCTAGGTATACACCCTCTACATTCCAGTTTAAACTACATCAAAGTTCCTGGCTCTTTGAAAAATATAAAAGAGAGTTCTTCCAACATCAACTTTTCAGGGTAGGGGGCACAGAGATTAAGGATCTACAAAAGCAACAACTCCGTCCACCAACATTCAACACGGCTCTTTAAGATTTACTGACAAGCAAAAAAGTCTCTACTTACTGTCACAGGTGCAGTAGATAAGCACTCCTCAAGAGTCTTGTGATCAGAACAAATTGTAAATCTGTGGCCAAAGAAGTAGGTGTAGAATCCTGTGATTCCCACAAGTGCAAAAGTTTGTTGATTAGGGCATGGTTCTATTCTTCAAACAACAGCTTTGTTCTTAACTAAGATGAGTTTTGCATCTGAAAGGTAAATGCAGTTCTTTTCCCAAAAGATGAAGGGTTAATGGTGAGAAACAGTGGTGAACATAAAGCACTATCATGTACTAACTAGCACACGTCAATAACTGCTGCTAGCAAGCCGAACTGCAAAGAACACCATGACTAAAAGTCCCGCCAAACCCATAAACAAATAGGTGAATGATACAACTTAATGTGCACCCACTCTGGGTTAAAGTCTACAAAGTAAATAAGTTCTATTAATTAAATTTTAGGCAACAGCAATCTAAGCAGCAGCAATGCTAGAAAACTGTGGACAGGGGCCAGAACACGTGCAGGTATCGCTACATCAGTACTTCACTGAATCCCAGTAACAATCGTCTGTAAACCACACCATTATTTATGTGCCACGAGGAAAGAGGAGAAATTTTGCCAATTAAACAATACTAGATCATCCACTTTAAGAAGCTTCCAAATTTAGAGATGATAAGATGTGGGAGAAAAACGTGTGCGTTAGAATAAATGAAACATGATAACCTTCCCTATGCACTAAATTGGAATCTGTCCCCTACCTTCCCTCCTGAGAGCTGGGAATTCTGTTTGTTTTTCCAGTGGCTGCAAAAAGCAAAGGTTTAGCTGCCTCTGTTTCTATGAACTACTCTTGCTTATATTCTGTACTGCTTTTTCCCTGCAGAAATTGACCCTCTTTTTTGTTTGTTTGTTCGCCATGTTCTCAATTGTTCTCGACGCCTTTACAAAAATCACATTGTGTTCTTTGAACACAAAGGATGTTCCGTAAAAACAATAAAGTAAATACACGTGTCATAAATACTTTGACTTCTTTAAATACCTTTGAGATAAGCTTTTTAAATGGCTGCCAAAATACTAAGAGTACAGATATTATATAAATCTTGTGTGTGATAAACCAGCTACAATTCAGAAATATGGGTTGCTGCTTGGAGCTTTCCCTTAATCCTGAGAAGTATCATAAACAGAACTTAAAAGTACAAAATGCAAAATTCATTCTATTGAGAACACCCAGAGGGTTGATTTCACCCAATTCAGATTTTATTTATGCTGAATGATTAAAGTATCATTATTAAGCACCTAAAAAACCAGATGAGCATTCCTAAACTGCTTTATATTGCATCTGTGCTAATGCCTGCTGTTGCTGTTACTTGGTAAGGAAAAAAGTGAATATGATAAAATGAAAAACAACAAAGGAAAAAGAGGCAGAGAAAGAAAGGAAGTAGAGAGGAAGAAAGAGAAAGGACCAGAAGGAAAGGAAAGAAGAAAAGAAAAAGACCAGAAAAAGGAAATTTTAAAAAAGATTGTCTTGGTGGAATATTTTGTTAGATTTTCTTACAACTTCAACTTTTCAGGGTTTGCATTTCTCCTTTTATATATTATAATAAAAGAACTTTGCAATTTCTATATCTGAAATCCCCACTAGATTGTCAGCAGAGTGTGTCCTCTTGCCTGTACATCCCCAGCCTCAGTACCGTGCACACAGGGATGGCGAGGTTCATTAGTGATGATTCGTTAATAAATGCGCAGATCCTCTGTTAGCCTTCCTCTTATATCTTATTTATGAAAAATCTGTTCAATGTTTGCTTAGTCATGATTGGGAGTTATTTGTTTGGCATTTCTCAAATATTCATGAACATTCTTGTTTTTGAAAACAGGAATAAAATAGCAAACAAGATAGAGAACATTTGAAGAAGGGAGAGAAAAACAAAGGAGAAATGAGCTCGGAACTGCAGGAGGGGTGGAGTAACTAAAGAATTTATTCTTATGGTGTTCAGAGAAAGGTATCAAGTAAATTATTAATGGCCGTGTTCTGAAGGTAAAATGAGACTAGAGAAGTGAACAGGACTGGGGAAAATGGATAAGTAGGAGAAATAGAGAGGAAACAATATTAGGTGAAATTGATGTTGGAACAATTCTAAAAATCTGAGAATTTCAGAGCTGGAAGGGCTCAGGTCATTGATCAAAGCCTTCATCTTTCTGAAAAGAAATGAGCCCACTGCTCACTGTCCCTGCACAGGTGCCACTCTGCAGCCTACGTCAGTAAACTGTCACTGAGCAGCTGAGAGGCATCTAGAACAGAGTTTCCCAAACTTTACTGTGTGTATAAACCACTGGGATCTTGTTCAAAGGCAGACTGTGGTTCAGTAGGTCTGAGATGGGGCCTGTGATTCTGCATTTCTAACAAGCTGTCATGGGAGGCTAAGGTTGCTGGTCCACAGACCACGTGTTGAGTAGCAAAGTTTGGACAGTGTTTCTCAGAGCGTGGCCTGAGGATACCAGGGTGCGAACTGTGGTGCCTGTTAAAACATGCATATTCCTGAGTTTTGCCACAGTCTGTGGAAATCCTGAGGCAATTAATGGTTATATTCCAAATATTTTTAATATCATGTATTACATTTTAAGTTATCATGTTTTATATAATGTAAAAGCATTTGACACATAACCTAAAGTTTAAATCTACTTTTATTTCTTTTTTAAAGCCTGTTACTTATTTCTCTTTTTTTATCCTTCTTCTTTGAAATATCACTTTGAGAAGTTTAAGGGTAAAAAACAACCTCTTATAGGTGGGAGCAAAATAATGTGTACACATGCACATAGAAGGCGGAATAATAGGCACTAGGGTGAGAGGGTGGGAGGGCAGGAGAGGAGTGTGGGATGAAAAATTGCTTAATGGGTATAACGTATACTATTCAGGCGATGGTTACACTAAACACCCAGCTTCACCACTACACACTATATCCGTGTAACAAAACTGCACTTGTACCCCCAAATCTATAAATAAATAAATACATAAATAAATAAATAACAAATGAATAAGCACTTTTCCCTTGTCAGTTAAGGACATAAGTCCCCATAACTCTTCCCTATGTCCCATTCCTGCCACTATCTCAATTTCTCAGAAGCAGGTCACTGTGTTTTCCATATCAGAATACATTATCACCAGGGATGGTAGTGAAGGATGAAGATCCAGATCCAAGATGAGCAATCCCAAGTTCCCCACACCAGATTTCATTTTCCTGAATCACTTATATGCATCTTATCTTAATATCTCGGAATACTATAAATCATGCTACCCCCTAAAACCAGAGTCCTCCTCCCAAACTTTTTATGCTCCTTCCTATTACCACTATTTTTATTATTGTTGTTAATATCATTTTTAGCTAACATTGAATTCTTGCTACATGTCAAGCACAGTGTTAAAAAGTTTACATATATTGTCTTCATTCTTGCCTCACAATGGGAGGGAAAAAAAACTTATTCTATTCTTGTTTTATAGATGAACAAAGAAAGGTTAAGGAATTTAAGTAACTTACTCAAGGGTCACACAGCTACTGTTCGATTGAGCATGGATTTGAACTCGGATCTGTTTGGTGCCAGAGCATCAACCTGCCAGGTCTGTGTTATACTTGCCATCATTACTTACCCCATACTGAATTAAATTTCTTAAAGCATTTATTTAAATAAATAAATATATAGGATTGCTTGATTCAGAGGCTTATCACTCTATGTCTCAGCAGCTCTCTGTCAGAATGTCATCTATGATTTCCACCCGTTTCTGCTACTGTGCTATATTTGTATGAAAGGGCTTACTAAAACAAAAGCACTCACCTCTCCCAACACTGACGCAGGGTTGAGAATTGGCAGGTTCATACTGATTTGTCCAAATCATACTTTAGAGTTCAGGGGACACTCTAAAATAACTCTCTTTTTAAATATTTCTAAAAGCAGTGCAAAAGAGTGGTACAATATTGCCACTTTTTCAAAAGGAAAAAATGTAGGAAAGACACTTACATGTGTGAGTGTGGGTGGGGTGTACACCTAATGCTCCATCTTAATCTACCACCTGGTAAATTGGTTTTCATTAGCTCTCCAGATAGACTCACGCAGTAAATGGATGTTTGAACTCTGTTGGTGGTTTTTATTAGTCCCCATTCAGCAAACATGAAACCTTTATGTTTCTTAGATTGTCAGTTCTGATTATAGAATGAAAGCTGAACAGCTTCTTTGACCAAATGACATCTTGGCAGTTACAGCTGTGATCTACTTTTCAATGATTATTTCAAAACCCATTAAAGTGAAGAAAATCAAGAGGGTGATGTTCATCTGAGAGTGTGGATGCAAAATCATTTCTTGCTCTTAGGTATACTGATACTGTGTTTACAAAGACAAATATGCAGTACAAAGGCCCGTGTCCTGAGCAAAAGACAGTGTGCTCCCCGAATAAACAGTTACTTTGGTCATGACTTACATGAAAACATAGTGCTTTCCTCTGTGTTTTCTTATTTTCAGTTGATAATATAACTAGTAGCTAACAAAGGATTTGTCAAACTTTTAGATTCCCTTGGGTAGAAAACTAGATTTATCAATTCTTGTGTTACATTTTCCTTTGAAATATTTCTTCCATCTTTAAAGGTAAATCCTACATAGATACCTCAAAAGATGTTAAGTCTATCTGCACTCTTCTGAGAACAGAGAAAAAGATCTATGGTTAGCTGACTAATAACACATCATTCTCTTAAAAACTACTTGCACCTTGTCTTAAGAAGCACTGCTAGCCCTGACTGCAGCATTATACAATTCATCCACGTAACAAAAATACCTGGACCCCCTTCATATTTTGAAAGAAAATTTATTAAATTAAAAAATTTTTAAAAAGAAAAATAAAACACTGCTGAAAATGTGAAGAAGAAAAAAAAATTAAATATTTCTGAACTGGGGTACCTGGTTTCCATAACAGCAATATAAAAAAGACAAAAAATACCCACTTATAATTTGATCTTCAGTTTTTACATAAGTTTATTTTTTTACTATTGTCACCTGGATCAAATTATTTCATGGGTTTTTTTGTTTATTAATACAAGATCATTCCTGTACCTTCATTTAATTGCAATAGATTACAAATAAGGAGTCATGAAAACATACAATTGTAAAAACATATTGAATTGTGATGCTTAAAAAATATACTCAAAGAAAGATAAAATCTTAGACTGAGTCTCCAAAACCAGAATGTAGCGAGTGGGAGAGGATTAGAAGTGCCTTTTAGCAACTTTAAAAAAATCTCTTGAACATGAAAACCTAATGGTGTGATTTTTCTTCAATATGAAAAAAAATGACTTGCTTTCTAGGTTGAAAGGAAACAAGACATTACAAAACAGCATTAAGAACTCTATCCATATATATTTTATGAGAAATTTTCAATCTATAAAGTTTGGATACAGACATTTTTTAAAGTAATACAAGCTGATCAACAACAAACTAAAAGGTAATGACCTCAGCATGTGGGTGGGTTGCTAGGACTGGTTTAGATCAGAGTTATGAGAATTTACAACCACACAGTTGTTGGAATTTAATCCAATGTTCTTTTCCTACATCTGTATGATACCAAACTTTTGGATAAAAGGTAGAAAATTCAACCAAACAGGTGAATGCTTTACCTGCACAATGTCTAATGGTTCCAAAACCATCCTATCAAAATTTATTTATTCATTTATATGAACCAAATACATTCTTCCACCTTACTGTTAATATTTCCTAAGCCATTTTTAGTAAATTTCATTTCAAATAAAAGGAGTATGGTCATGTCTATGTTACTGACACTAGGATGGTATTATAATAAGGGCAATTGGCAGAGGTTATGATTGTAAGATATACTATAGAAGAAATGATCAAGCTGTAGACAGTAGATCAAATTAGAAAATCAAACTGGAAGACAAGGGCTCAGCAGAGTCACAGTCTAAGGTTGGAGTGTTCTCCATGTGTCAAATACATAACACCGCTTTCTTTCTTGCGCAAATTCTGAACCCACTGAGAGGTCAACAGAATGAAAATCAAAATATCACTTTTATTGTGGACAAAAATATTTGGAGAGTGTGTCTTAGGGCTGAGAACAAAAAGAGTTTGCCAACACTCTCTGCGCCTGAATCTAGAATTTGAGAAAAGCACTAGAGGAAAAGTTTGGATGTGCAGACCACGAAGGCTGCCTTCCACTAGTCTGGGCTAGTAGGAAAAGAAGAAAGAACAGAATCCCCATAACAGTTATCTCTGCCCAACCAGAAAATATGAATCAACGATTGTGGATCACTCCAGGAACCTCCCTCCTTCCCTATGGGGCAAAAGGTCAGGAGAGTTGCTCTAAAAACTTCCCTCCAAATGGAAACCCGAAAAGTCGAGGAGAAGTATGTCCCCCTACTCTTGCAGAGCTGTTTCTTCTATTACTTCACTGGATGTAACACAAAATCCAGTGGTCATGCAGGAGAGCAGTTTTTCCTTTCTGACACAAGATCAGAAATCTATCAGGATACCACCTTCATGAGTCCTCTCCCCCAATACTAACTATGGTTGATTTGTGAATCTTCCTGATACTACTGGTACATAGCATTGAATTTTGTTCCCAGAAGGTTCGAAAATGGGTCAGAACAGTCACCAATTACATTAACTCTAAGGCCATATTTTGTCTAAATTTCTAATTCAAAATGTCTGATCATCTCCAGCTTAGCTCATCAAAAGTTCTGCAAAGAGATTGCATAACAATATTAAGATACACCATTAAAAAAGTCAACATATATAGAAGACATAAATTTGAAAAAAAATTACCTTCCATTGTAAATTTTTTAGAGAAGCATTAATGTCCCAAAATTGAATTCCCTTACAGGTCCACAGGATTTAAAGTCCAAAGTCATTTCATCTAAAATCCAATTCCCTTGCTTCTGTAAGTTCAATGTCCATAGTCATTATAGTACAAAATAAAATTTTCTTGTCCTTGTAAGTAAAAGCCCAAAGAAACCGAAGTCCAAAGTTCTCAAATTAAAGTCCCATAATGATTATTTCAGAAGTTTTTATTGAACTTAGACAAAGGTGTCTCATGTGGAACCTGGGCATATTTAAGTTTCTTCAGCAGCCGCTGCCTGCCTTATTATCTTTCAGGAGAATGTGTGTGGCTCCTTCAGGATCTCAGAATTAAAATTAGCTTCTCGTGTGCCTCACTTTTTACAAAGTCCAAAAAGTTAGTAGACATACAAGATTATTTGTTCTGCTCCCGAATTTAGAAAATACAAGCAATCCCTGACCACTTGTGAAGTTAACCGAGACAGGATTGTATTCTCAGAACCCAACCTTTGATTTGCAGAAACCAATGCAGACACTCACAGGACCTGAGGGTAGGAAGGTGGATTGAGAACATTTTCTCATTTCATCCTAGCCAGGATGCTGGGCTTTCTAGAACCCATGAGTGAGAACAAACTCACATAAGAGAAAGTGCCATCAGGAGGTTATAATGGTGCTGTGCTTTCCATACGTGGGAGAAACACACACCTATGTGTGTCATCTTCTATCTCAGGCCATTGCATCAAGACATCACTGCCTTTTGGCAAACTATTTGCAATATTTTGCAATATATTGCCAACTCACCAGGTCATATTTGTGATGCATATCTTTCCATCTGTCACTTTAAAAATCTTTTAGTATGCAGTTCCCCTTTGATTCTGGTGTTTCTGGAAACTGAGGACTGTATTTAGGATGGGCTCTGCCAAGTGACACCAGCTTTCACTGTCTCTTTTGAAAAGGTATTTTCAGTTCTGCACAACTCTGGCTGCTTCCATGGCTTCTTGTAGAAATGTTTACGATTATATATCATGCCTCTTCGGGGAGGTTTCCCCTTTGTTCCCACATTTACTTCAGTTGGAGAATCTCATTCAGGAGATTCCTGAACTGAAACTTCTATTGATGTTTCTGAATCTAGTCCTTCTAGGGGCCCAGTGAAGATCCACTACTCTACAATGTGATCCTCAAGACAGTGCCCTCCCTCAGACTTGAATGTTCTGGACTGTGAATATAGCATTTCTTTTTTACTGTATGTTTTTCTGCAGTGATGGGATATATCACCAGTATTTTATTTTCTTCTTTTTTCTGCAGCTTCTTCTAGGGAGATTCAGTTTCACCTCCTGTTTAGACAATCCCTTCCATCTACCATGTGTGGGCTAGTACTGTTCAGGGATCCAAGAGGCTTCTTTCTTTTACGTCCTCTTTTCTTTCTTGCTCAGGCATTTGTTTTTCTAACATACTGTCTTAGGTTAGGCTCTCCCAGAAAAAAAAAATCTTGAATAAAGAATTTGAATACAAGTGATTTATGAATCGAGTACTCACAGGAGAGAGGGGATAGGGAAAGCAGGATAGGGAAAAAGCCAAGAAAGGATACAATTTCAGGTAAAGTTCCACCTGAGTCCTCAGAGAGTTTGGAAATAAAAATTGCACCTTGGTATTTATCTGGTTTCCAGGCAAGAGACCTGGGCATCTGGGCTTCTCTAACTCCCAGCCACTGTCAGTTCTCCCTCCAGGTAAGGTGGCCTAAGAAGCCCAAGGACTGTCCTCTAAGGAAGGTCACAGCTGCAAATTTGGAAGGTGATGTAGCACAATCTGCAGGTCATGCTTTTCAGTTTAACAGCATGGCCTGTAGACCTTGCTGAAAAACTGAGTAAATGCAGCAAAATTTGTTCAGCATCCTGATACTCAAAAATCCTGTTTACAGAAAGATTAATTTGCTCTTTAGTTGAAACTTTGCTTCAGTTTTGCACGCTTACTAAAATTTCCAACAGTCAGCACTTGCTGAGGACAAGCTATAACAAGAGGTTACTAAACTCTACACCATTAAGAAACAGCTGCCTTCCAGACAAAGCCTCCATAAGTAGCTGGGACCCACCAAGTTTAAAATCCTACAAGTCTTGTCTTTAAAGCCACCCTTAGAACCACTCCAGGAGACTCATCAGTGTGTGTTTATTTTGTTCCTCAAATTCCAGTCCTTATCCATTTCTCAAGGCTACCAGCTAATATATCAGAATTTGAGTTTTTAAGCAGGATGTAATAAATGAAATTTTATTTCCCCCCTCCACAAAGTTTAGAACCAATTGAAAGATAGATGAAGGGATCAGGCAGATAAGATTAAAATGTCTCCTTTATAGTCATAATGCCCTTTGGTGAGTGCCTCTGTGCCAGTTTAATTAAACTTGCTCCCCAAACATCAGGCCGATGCTGCAAGAGCAGGGTCTTCTCCATTATGCTTCTCATAGGGTGGGAGAGCAGTCAAGAATGCACTTTTCCACAGCCAGGCAGACCGAAAAGAAGGAAAGAGAAGGGGATAAGCCACGTGTATCTAGGTCCTTCTTCCATTCAGGTAAGTCATTCCCTGGGGAAAGAGCAGAGAGGACACAGAGAGTAAGGCATGTCAACTCTATGAGTTCTTTGAAACCCATGAAATATTAGGAGTAGGAAATAAGTGTTCCCCTCTAATATATAGAACAACCAATAGAGAGATAAGGCATCACATAATGAGGGCTCAGGAGAACTATATCAAAAGACAACAGTCAATGATCTAGAATAGATTGGGGTTGGCAAACTTTTCTAAAGGGCGAGATAGTGAGTATTTTACACTTGTGGGTCATATGGTCTCTACTGCAACTACTCAGCTCTGCTGGTGTAGCCTGAAAGCAGTCACAGATAATGCCTAAACAAATGGGCATGGATGTGTTCCAATAAAACTTTATTTATGAAAACCGCATAAGCTATAGTTTGTTGATCCTTGTGAGGGTTCTGGATGTTGCCAGTGCTGACTTAGAACATATGAAAGATTTTCTCATCAAGAACACAGATAGCAATAGATTATACTTATGTAATGCACAGCCAAGATGAGAGATGCTGAACCAGGATGAGAATATAGCCTAATGGAATGATTCAGAAACATACCTTACAGTCAGTGATCAGAAGTTGTTAAGCTCTATCTTCAATTAGTATAAGTTTTGTGATAGTGGGAATTCTTGTGTGTCTGGTTTACTACTTTGTCCCTATTGTATCACCAGTACCTAAAGATACATCCAGTGCATAGCAGGTATTCAATTTCTATTGTACAAATGAATTAGGAATGACTTATTTCAAACAGCCATATGTGAACAAGGTAAGTCTTCTAAGATGGTATCATAGGTTAAAATAGAAACATGGGTCAAAATGGCAAATCAGACTAACATATGCAAAAAATAATAATAATAATAAAAGCCCAAACTGACTCATTTAGAATCCAGATAGATGATAAAAATCTAGGGAAACACAAATAGCATAGACCAAGTGAGATACATAAAGCCAACAAAATCAGAAAACACAGCTCTTCACATGGTAGGTGACTGAAAGGGAACAGCATAAGTAGTGATTATGGGATCTTGCAGTTCCCTACTTTTTTTTGGTTGTTTTTTTTTTTTTTTTTGCCTCAAGAACTCGCCTGTATGTTCCCTTTATCTGTACCATTGCCCCCCTTCCCGCCTTGCCTCTTGCCTAATTATTCCATCTTCTTCATCAGAGTTCCTCTAGCCTATCATCTTCTAAGACTATAGATCAAGTGCCTTGCACTGAGAATTCACTACTTGTGAGTCCATCTCTACCCACTAGCCAGTAAGCTACTTGAAGGAAAAATGATCTTGTTTGATATATATTCCCTGTAGCATAGTACTGGCATGAATATGTGCTGAGTAAGATTGGCAAGATGTAAAGAATAAAACAAAACAAATAGAAGAGTTTTAAGGACATGTAACAAAAACTCTGGGTAGGTGACTATTTTGTTCTCTCTCACATGACACAGTAGAAGCCAATTCCACCATGTTTACTCTAGAAGATCAGAGCAGTGGGATTCAAGCTTGGCTGCACTCTGGGGTTACCTGGAGAACTTTTAAAAAATACTGATGCTTGAATCCCACTGCAAAAGATTCTGGTTTAGTTGGTCTTGGATGTAACCTGGGCCTGGGTAATTTTAAAAGCTGCCCATTTGATTCAAATGTGCAGTCAAAGCTTAGAACAGGTCATTGGGAACACCTGAATAAGGTGACAGGTGTGTGGAAAGAAGAGAGAAGTAGCTTCTAATAAGACAATCCCTGCTAAAAGGTAGATTCCATTTTGATCTTTGGTCTTTTGGTAGAATTCAATATAATTTAAAAGACCTTTAACAAAAGGATTCAAGTCTGGTGGGATAACCCCTAAAAGTGAGGGCAAATCAGACATAGAAAAAATTTTTAAAAAACACAGTAACAAAAAGTAAACCCTCCAACCCAGTCTGTAGTCAGCTTAGTCCTTGATTAGGTTAAGATGATAGTAAGATAATTGGCCACCACTTTTCCTGCCTACTGGATGATAAAGAAAATCTTCGCTGGAGGAAGATGACATTATCTGGAGCCTCTACAATGTGTCACATTCAACAAAAAATACTCTCTGATAATTTGGAACTAATTGACAGGCATACATGGGCACAGAAAAAAATAAAAATTGTTAGAAATCAAGAAGGTGGGGGCAGAGGGGAGGGGTAAAAACCTACCTAACAGGTACAATGAACACTATTCGGGTGATGGCACACTTGTAGCCCTGACAAGGTATTATAAAAGCTATCCATGTAATAAAAACATTTGTACCCCCTTAATATTTTCAAATAAAACATAAAATAAAATAAAAAGTACCAGGCACACCGAAAACAGGATTCAAAGAAAAAATAAACAATAAAAGCAGAGGCACAGATGGCATATTTGTTGGAATTAGCAGAGATGGAATTTTATAAATCTGTTATAAATAGTTATAATTACTAATTCCAGATAATGAGAAGATGGAGAATTTTTCAAGATAACTGGGAAAAGAATCAAACAAGAATTCTAAACTTGGAAAAAAATTAACAACTAAACTTAAAAACTCAGTGGCTATAACTACTGAGTTATAGTAGTAAGTCAGACATACAAAAGAAAGAATTATTAAAACTGGAATATAGGTTAGTCAAAAATACACAAGCAGAACAAAGAGAGCAAAGGCAATGGAAAATACAGGAAAAGCATACAAATGAGAAATGCAAAATGATGAAAGGATCCAACATACATATACCTGGAGGCCCAGAAGGGGAAGAAAACAGGGAAGAAACAATATTTTAAGTGATAATGGCCACAGATTGTCCAGATTGTCCAAGAAAAGGTTTTTACAAGGGTAGAGATGCACAATTTCAAAAAAAGTTTAGGACAGTCAGAAGGGTACAAGTTAAATAGCACATCTCAGGGAATAAGGGGAAAGTGAAATTTTCTAGAAGGTTTCATGGAGCTGACCCTGGGATTGCAAGATCAAATCTATTTGGAGTCCCCAAAGTAGGGCCATGATAGAACATTCACAAATGTGGCCCTCACAGCCACATATGAAAACCTTAGTGTTTAAGTGTCTTTTTTGGCACTACCCACCTAGAGTGGACAGCTGACTTTCAGTCATAATGCTAAGCTTGTAAGCAAAGATTTCCAGTTCCCTTTAAAAATTCTACCCCAGCATTTGTGACAGGTACCATGCAGATTCAACTTCCTTTCACCACTAGAGATTCCTGCTCCATTTAAGGCACCTGGAAATCTTGCTTTTAAACTTCACCACTATGTTTTTTAATATATTCTTTGATTTAATGCATGTTTTAAAATATTTTGCCCCAGTATTTTTATGTGTTTAGTGTAGGCAGTCAGAATCAAGTAAGATCATCTGGTATATTGATCAAAAGTCCAATTAGTGCTATAGCAATCTAATGTCTAAAATGTTCTAAATGACTCTGAATGCTAAAGGACTGTGAAACCAGATAGAAACATTTTCAGGAGGCCAGACATCCTTTTTGAATGGAAGAAAGATAAGTAAGGAACATGTGAGAATGGTTGAAGCAATATATAGTAGTTCTCCAGCCAAGATGGATTTCATTCCACTGAATTTCAGGAAGGACTGCAGACATTCCACATTCTTTATTCATTTATTTTTCCTGAAACTACAAGCCATGGTTGATTTCCAGATTGATTGTGGACTTTGCGAGCCCCTCCAAGAGGTGACATCCTATTTGGAAAGATGAAATTAGGCTTTTTTCCCCTCTTCCATTCCCTTCCACAGCTTTGTAAGGATATTAATTTTGAGTGGCTAATGGATTTTATATGTTTTATCACTTCTCAGCCCAGCTCTGACAGGTACATTTTGTGATTAAAATACTTAGTCATTAGCCACTGTCCTCTTCCCACTATTTCCAGTACCCATTGCCTATTCCATGGCCTTAAGTTTAAAAATCTGCTTTTTGATTATCAAGAGCTATGATACATCTCATATCACTGTCCTTAGTGAAAAGTTTTTACTTTCAAGAACTGAAAAGTAGCTGCAGTGTTTTCTATAAGCTAGGTCTTATTCCCCAGAAGAAGAGTAGACTTTTTCTAAAAGCATTTTAAATACAATCTCTAGTTCTAAGTGGAGCAAAAGTGCAAAAATGTTACATTTATTGATTAGACTCTCAAGTCCTCCCAGAAGGGGAGCTACCTCTTTCTGATCTTTCTGTCATGCATGGCCAATTTATGGGGCCCTAAAAAATAAAGTTTAACTTTGCAAGATGTTCTTTTGTTAGCTGATATCTTCATTTTATTCTTATTTTAAAATAACTTCCAAATTTTTATATGCTCTTTTACAATAGACAAAAGCATGAAGGTTGAATATACAGTTAGTCTCAGTACATGTAATTTATTATAATGGACATCAAGAATATTATACCAATGCTAGTTCTTTCTGTCACATTGCCTGAAATTAAAATCACATTTAGGACAGAAGGCACACTGAATTTGTAAGAACAGCATATCTTGTGTTTGCATCAGGCTGAGTACACCGTGACAATTTTGCAATTAGTGCTGTTTCTGTACGAAAAATGTACAGGAGAATTTTGAAGCCTAATCTCACTAATTACCTGTGTGAAATCTTCCCTGGGATGTTTCATCAGATGTTCCTTGGATTTAATACTGTTGAAAAGGTCTCTCACCTCCATGTAGCCCTTTCATTTCCCAAAATAGCATTGCCTTTCCTCTGAGCCAGTGTGCGCCAATGTTTTAAATTTGAACACTTTTACATATCTAAATAATTTTTGTCCACCTCCCATAGGAACTTTCATCATTTTTGCTTGGCATATATGTTATTTTAAGTAATAACACACACTACCAAACTTTTGTAAGTTAATTATTTGAGAGAGAGCATGATTCAGCCCACATGTTTTTAAACGAAATTATAATGCTCCATCACTGTATTGGCCTTGTCAACAGTAGACTAAGATTGGAAGTTTAGACCCAGCTACCACATGGATAAGGCAAACAGGCTTTCTGTATGGAAGAATACTGAAGGAAGCCAAGATAGTCACAATACCAGCTGGCATTCCAAAACCACGTTCGCTGGGCTGAAACCAAGGTTTCAGCAGGACCACGTTCCCTCTGGGGTCTCTGAGGAAGAATCTATTTCCTCGCCTTTTGCCAGCCTCTAGAATTCCTTGCCTTTTTCAGCTCCTAGTGATCACCTGTCTTCCTCGGCTCCTGGCCCCTTCCTCTGTCTTTGAATCCCACAGCATGGCATCTTCAAATCTTTCTCTCTGCTGAGGTCGTCACATCATCTTCTCTATTCCCTGTCAAATCTCCCTCTACCTCTTTCTTATAATACACCTGTGATTGCATTTAGGGCCCACACAAATAACCCAGGATGCCCTTCTGATCTCAAGGTCACCCCTGGAATCTTTGGGGGCCAATATTCAGCTCACCACAACCTCCAAAAAATCAGTTCGTCAGATTCCAGATCATAAACCCAATGGCCATTTCTTGTCATTTTTCTGCACAGCCTTGTGTAGCATGGCACAGTGGCCTTGCCATCTTGAACACCCCCTCATGTCTGGCTTCTGTGCGATGACTCCTGTTCCTCTCCTGATCATGCTTCTTCCTCTTACTCCTAAGAGTAGACTCTCTTTAATGTTCTCTCCTTAATCTTACGCTTCTTGCTTTCTGTTCTTTGTTGCTTGACAATCTCATCCACATCCATGACTTCCCAATCTTCCTTTCTTGCTCAGATCCTCTTTCGGGCTCCAGCGCTCTTTTCTAGCTATTTGCTGAACTTTCACACAGACAGCCCACCGTTTAGCAAGGAGACTGAATCCATTACCCAGACTTCTAAACCTTTTCTGACTCCATAATCAGCACTGCAGTTAATGACTGCAGCATTCCAAAAAACAACAAAATCTCTTTCTCTTTCTTTGTCTTGGCCACTACCTTATCTCAGGCCCTAATTGCCTCTGGTACAAACTATATCAGTAATCTCCTAGCAGAGTTAGTCCCTGTATTCTTAGCCATTCTTTGCTTCCAGAATCAGCTTTCTAATGCCTAGCTATAATCTGTGTAGGTTTTGTATTAAAAATTCTCAGTGCCGCTTCCTACCTCTTCCCACCAGCATGTTCTCATTAAAAACCAGACTTTACACCTTCATGGTTCTCTCCAATTTGATTTCATATGCAACTTGTAGATTTATCCCCCACCTCTGTACTTACCTTAGACTCCTACTACCACTCACCAAATGTGAAAAGGTCCTGTCTCTGTGCCACTGCTTATTCTATTATATCTGATTCCTCCTTCATCTTTATGAAAATCCCACAATGCAGACCTCCAGGCAAAATACAATATGCAAAGACATGGCATTTAAATGTATTTTAAATTCAAATAATTCTTTAATTTTGTCCTTCTTTGCCATTGCAGAGAGCTAGTAGTCTCTGTTGGGCACCAGGAAGTCATGCTTCTATCAAAATTGGAGGACCTTACTGAACTTTCTATTAGCAAAAGGAAAGCACTACTTAGCCAAAGGCCTAGTTTCAATAATTCATTTCTTTCATTCATTCTTTTTTTGTCTTATATATTCTTTTCACAACTCTTTATTGAATACCTACTATATGCTGGACACTGTTCTGGGCACTGAAGGATTAAATAAATATCAAAACCAACGTGGTTCCTGCCCTTCTGGAGTTTATAAATTAGTGGGGAGACAGACAGTATTAATCAAATACAGTAGTGCATCACTTAACAATGGGGATACATTCTGAGAAATGCATCCTTAGGAGATTTCGTCATTGTGTGAATATCATAGAGTGTACTTACACAAACCTATTTTTTAATTTTTTAAAAATTTTTTAGCTCATTTGCACTGAAGGACTAACTTACCCAAACTTAGATGGTAAAGCCTACTGCACAGCTGGGCTGTATGGTATGGCCTACTGCTCCTAGGCTACAAGCTTGTACAGCATGTTATTGTACTGAATACTGAAGGCAACTAGAACACAATGGTAAGTCTTTGTGTATCTAAACATAGAAAAGGTACAGTAAAAATACAGTATTATCATCTTAGGGGACCACTGTCCTATATGCAGTCCATCGTTGACCGAAATGTTGTTATGCAGCACATGACTGTACAATAAAATAAAAGATGGCATCTGTTTCAAGTGCCAAGAAGAAGAGATGCTCAGCTTTATTGAAGTGCATCAGGAGGTGCTGACAGAGTCTAGGGGTTCAAAAAAAGTCTTCTCAGGGGAAATGATGAATGAACAGCAAAGGGAAGTGGGACATTCTCAAAAGACCTTATCCACATATTACACAGAGATTATTTTAGGGGGGAAATCTCATCTCAAATACACATTTAGCTCCTAGTTGGGGATGTGCAGGCTGTTAAATATAAAAACTATGTTCTCTAAATGTGTATCTGAAGATATAAAGCAATGTTACAGCTAAAAGTGGCACCTAGGAGGCATGATGGTAATTTTAATGGATATGCTGAGGTGTAAATATCTCTATAATGATAACTGGAATCCCAAAAATAGCTTTGAGAGTAAGATTGATATATTTTGCTTTTCCAAAGCATTTGCAAATTGTTCCATAGGAACAATTCTTACTTCCTCAGGAGTACCTGGCTTGCTCATTGTTTACTCAACAGGTGCAAAACAGCTTGTTCTCTTAATTTAATTTTTCTTTCCCTTCTAGCCCCAGAATTCAGAGACTTAAGTGTTAATCGTGCTCCTCATTTTTCATCACCAACATCATCAGTCTGCACATGATGTATTGTATTGTATTTTATATTTCCATCCATTTTCCTTCATTCCACCTGTTCTACTGTCGAGTCCGCACATCCCTTCGTTTATTGATACAGTCTACTCAATACATCCAAATGTGAATGTGCCCTCCCACCTCAACCTGCTCTTCTTCCTCATTTCTCTGCTCCTGAGTGTCAGTGATTCCACCTCCTGGATGTCTCTAGACTCCATCCTTCTCTTCATCCACACTACCACGCCTTGGTTCAGACATTTACTATCCATTTCCTGGTCTATTGTAAGTGAACTCTCTAAGTGGTCTCCTTAACTCTGGTTGTATTTGCTAAAGACAATCAAAATGACTTTTCTAAAATACGTATCAGATCATATCACTCCTCTGTTTAAAAACCTTCAATGGCTCTCAGTTTTTGATGAAAGTCCTTAAAACGGTGTCAAGGCTCTTCCCATTCTGACCCCCGTCTGCAATCCTGGCATCACTGTACCCTCTTCATAAGCGTCCATTTTCCGTACACATTGACCTACTTGCAATCCTTCAAATGTACCTCTTGTTTCTTGCTTTCCCTGCCTTAGTACATGGTGTTCAAAAGGCAAAGATGACCAGAAAAAGATAATTCAGCTAGAGAATCCAGCAAAGAAAAGGCACAGAGGAGAGACAGGTAAACAATGTTTAGGACAGCATTCATAAAAAGTAATCAAGAATAGAAGATTGTGCATTTTCAACTATTTCTATGAGAAAAAGCCGGTAGGCCAGCTACGGTGGGGCACAATTGCTACGTGAGAGGATTGAGGGATAGGGAGTTTGGGGGAATCAAAAGGGGAACTATTGAAGGTTTTTGGAAAGGGGAGGGACGAGCGACGAGTGGAGCTGTTGGCTGGGTATGTTGTGTGACTGCATGGAGAAGAGGCTGGACGCAGAGCCAATATGTTAGGAGCCTGTTGGGGCAGTTCAGGACAGTATTTACCACCACTGCTCAGAGAACAACCAGGAGCTCATCCAGAAGGTGGGAATGAAGTATGTTTTCATATCCCAATGAATAAACTAATTAATTATTTGAGTTTTTCCCTTTTAAAGTGCATCAGTTTGAAAGCCTCCTAGTGTGTGTCTAGTATATATGTGTGGAAATAGCAGATTGGGTAGGAATTTATCACTCGGTTTCAAATTGGTTTATAACTAATCCTATGTTATGCAATTCATACGCATAATGGACTCATTGGGTACAGTCACAAAGCATTTGGAATGTTGATGTCAATATTTAAGAATATAATGAAGAGCATGAAATTTTAATAAATCTTCAAACCTAGTTCAAAATAATTTGTCACAAATCTGTAATTTGGTAAGCATCTAATAAAAATTCTTATATAATGTAGCAAGATCTTACCAACACTTAAAAAATTCAATCATAAAAATAAATAAGTACAGTCATCATACTCCTTTTTTTATTAAAAGCATTTTTTATTTCAATAAATTTAGGGGGTATGAGTGTTTTTTGTTACATGGGTGAATTGTATCATGCTGAAATAAGGGCTTTCAGTGTACCTGTCACCAGAATAGTATACACTGGACCTGATAGGTAGATTTTTATCCATCAAGTCCCTCCCACCCCCTCCCTTCTTAGTTGCCAATGTCCCTTACAGCTCTTTTTGACCATAAATATCCCTTATTTAACTCCTACTTATAAGTGAGAATAAGTGATGTTTGTTTTTCCATTCCTGAGATGCTTCACTTAGGATAATGGTCTCCAGTTCCATCCAAGTTGCTGCAAAAGACATTATTTCATTCCTTTTTATGGCTGAGTAGTGCTCCACGGTGTACTCGTCAGTTGATGGGCAGTTAAGTTGGTTCCTTATCTTTGCAATTGTGAATTCAGCTACGATAAACATTCAGGTACAGGTGTCCTTTTATAAAATGACTTCTTTCCCATTGGGTAGATACCCAGTAGTGGGATTGCTGGATCAAATGGTAGGTCTACTTTTAGTTCTTTGAGGAATCTCCATACTACTTTCCATAGTGGTTGTACTAGTTTACATTCCCACCAACAGTGTGTAAGCATTCCCTTTTCACCACATCCGTACCAACATCTATTGTTTTTTGTCTATTTAATAATAGCCATTCTTACAAGGGTAAGATGGTATCTCATTGTGGTTTTAATTTGCATTTCCTTGATAATTAGTGATATTGAGCATTTTTTCACATGTTTACTGGCCATTTGTCCATCTTCTTTTGAGAAAAATCTGTTCATGTCTTTTGCCCACTTTTTGATGAGGTTATTTGTTTTTCTTGCTGATTTGTTTGAGTTCTTTGTAGATTCTGGATTGCCAAATATATAGTTTGCAAATATTTTCTCCCATTCTGTAGGTTGTCTGTTTACTCAGTTGATTATTTCCATTGCTGTGCAGAAACATTTTAGTTTAATTAAACATTTAGTTTAATTAAATTAAAATAAATTTATTTATTTATTTACTTTTGTTGTTGCTGTATTTGCTTTTGGGGTCTTATTCATAAGACCAATTCTAGGCCAATGTCCAGAAGAGTTTCTCCTACATTTTCATCTAGCATTTTTATGGTTTCAGATCTTACATTTAAGTCTTTAATCCATCTTAGCTGGATTTAATTGAGTTAATTTTTGTAAATTTTGTATATGGTGAGAGATAGGGATCCAGTTTCATTTTTCTGCATGTGGCAATCCAATTTTCCTGGTACTATTTATTGAATAGGGCATCCTTTCCTCAGTGAATGTTTTTGTCTGCTTTGTCAAAAATTAGTTGGTCATAGCTATATAGTTTTATTTATGGATTCTCTATTCTGTTCCGTTAGTCTATGTCTCTACCTTTAACCAGTACCATGCTGTATTGGTAACTATAGCCTTGTAGTATAGTCTGAAGTCAGGTAATGTGATGCCTCCAGACTTGTTCTTTTTGCTTAGGATTGCTTTGGCTATTAGGGCTCTTTTTTGGTTCCACATGAAGTTTCAGATTATTTTTTCTAGATCCGTGAAAACTGATGTTGGAATTTTTGTGGGAATTGTGTTGAATCTGCAAATCACTTTGGGAAGTATGGACACTTTAACAATGTTTATTCTTCCAATCCATGAGCATGAGATGTTTTTCCATTTGTTTGTGTCATCTATGATTTCTTTCATCAGTGTTTAGTAGTTCTTCTTATAGAGATCTTTCATCTCTTTGGTTAAGTATATTCCTAGGTATGTTATTTTCTTTGTAGCTACTGTAAATGGTATTGAGATCTTGATTTGACTGTCAGCTTGACTACTATTAGTTTTAATATTAGTATTATAGAAATGCTACTGATTTGTGTACATTGATTTTGCAGCCTGAGACTTTGCTGAATTTATTTATCAATTCTAGGAGTCTTTTGGTGGAGTCTTTAGGGTGTTTCACACACAAGATCATATCGTCAGCAAACAGGAATAGTTTGACCTCATGTTTCCAGATGTGGATGTCTTTTATCTCTTTCTCTTGCCTAATTTCTCTGGCTAGGATTTCCAGTACTATGTTTAAAAGAAGTGGTGACTATGGGCACCCTTGTCTTGTTCCAGTTCTTATAGGGAATGCTTTCAACTTCTTCCTACTCAGTATGATGTTGGCTATGGGTTTGTCATATATAGCTTTTGTTATTTTGAGGTATGTCCCTTCTATGCCTAGTTTTTGAGAGTTTTTATCATGAAGGAGTCCTGGATTTTATCAAATGCTTTTTCTGCATGTATTGAGATTATCATATGGTCTTTGTTTTTACTTCTGTTTATGTGGTGAATTACATATACTGATTTGTGTATGTTGAACCACCTTTGCATCCCTGGGATAAAACCCATTTGATCATGGTGGGTTATCTTTTTGATGTGGTTTTGAATTTGGTTTGCAAGTATGTTTTTGAGGATTTTTGCATCTGTATTCATAAGGGATATTGGTCTGTAGTTTTGTTTATCTGTTATGTCCTTTCCTGGCTTTGGCATCAAGGTGATACTGGCTTCAGAGAATGAGTTAGGGAGGATTCCCTCCTTCTCGATGTTATGGAACAGTTTTCAGTAGAATGGATGCTAATTGTTCTTTGTAGGCCTGGTAGAATTCGACTGTGAATCCGTCTGGTGCAGGATTTTTTTTTTTTTTGCTGGAAGATTTTTTATTACTGTTTCAGTCACGCTACTTATTATTGGTCTGTTCGGGATTTCTATTTCTTCCTGATTTCAAGCTTAGGAGTTCATGTGTTTCCAAAAATGTATCCATTTCCTCAAGATTTTCCAGTTTGTGTGTGTAGAGGTATTCATAGTAGTCACAGATGATATTTTGTATTTCTGTAATATCAGTTGTAGTGTCTCCTTTTTCATTTCTGATTGAGCTTATTTGAGTAGTTTCTCTTTTATTTCTGGTTAATCTACCTAGTGGTCTATTGATTTTGTTTATCTTTTCAAAGAACCAACTTTTTGATTTGTTGATCATTTGTCGTTTTTTTTTTTTTTAATTTCTATTTCATTTAGTCCTACTCTGAGCTTTGTTATTTCTTTTCTTCTGCTAGCTTTGGGTTTGGTTTGTTCTTTCTCTAGTTCATTGAGGAGTGACATTGGGTTGTTATTTTGTGATCTTTGTCTTTTGATGTAAGCAGTTAAGGCTATGAACTTCACTCTTAACACTGCTTTTGCTATATCCCATATATTTTAGATGCTTGTGTCATGTTCGTAGTTCAGTTCAAGATGTTTGATTGTCATCTTTTTCTTGTCATTGACCCAAGAATTGTTCAGCAGCAGGTTGTGAATTACCATGACTTTGCATAGATTTAAGAGTTCCTCTGAAATTGATTTCTAGTTTTATTCCACTGTGATCTGAGAAGATACATGGAATGATTTCTATTTTTCTGAATCTGCTGAGACTTGTTTTGTAGGCTAACATATGATCTATCATTGAAAATGTCCTATGTACTGATAAGAAGACTGTATATTCTGCAGTTATTGGGTAGAATATTCTATAAATCTGTTACATCCATTTGCTCTAGAGTCCCATTGACATTCAGTATGTCTTTGTTGATCCTCTGTGTTGATGATCTGTCCAGTTCTGTCAGTGGAGTGTTGAAGTTCCCAGCAATTGTAATGTTGCTGCTTATTTCTTTGCTTAGATCTAGTAGAGTTTGTTTTATGAATCTGGGCACTCCTGTATAAGGTGCATATATATTTAGGATTGTTATATCTTCTTGATGAATTGACCCCTTTATCATTATATAATGACCATTTTTGTCTTTTTTAACCATCATTGATTTAAAGTCTATTTTGCCTGATATGAGAATAGCTATTCCTGCTTATTTTGCGTTTCTATTTGCCTGGAATATTTTTTTCCATCCCTTTACCTTGAGTCTGTGAGAATGCTTGAGAGTTATGTGGGTTTCTTGGAGATAGCACATACTTAGACTGTGTTTTTTCATCCATTCAGCCAGTCTATATCTTTTAAGTGGAGCATTAGGAACATTTACATTCAGTGTTAGGATTGATATGTGAGATATCACTCTGTTCATCATGTTGAATGATACCTAGTTGCTTTGTTTTCTCCCTTGTGTCTCTGTTTTGTAAGAGTTGTGAGCTTTAACTTTTGGGTGTTTTTACACTGGTAGGTATCGATTGTTTTATTCCATGTATAGAAGACTTTTAAGCATTTCCTGTAGGGCAAGTCTAGTGGTGACAAATTCCCTTAGTGTTTGCTTGTCTGGGAAAGACTTCGTTTCTCCTTCATTTATGAAACTTAGTTTTGCAGGATACAAAACTCTTAGCTGATAGTTATTATGTTTAAGAAGACTAAGAATGAGATCCTAATCCCTTCTGGCCTGTAAATTCTCTGCTGAGAGGTCAGCTGTTAGTCTGATGGGTTTTGCTTTGTAGGTAATTTGTTACTTTTGTCTCAAAATTTGTAGGATTTTCTTCTTCACTTTGACTTTGGCCAGGGTGATGACTATTTGCTTTGAGTCTTTCCAGTGTTTGATGACCATCTTGTATCTGGATTTCTAAACCTCTAGTGATACCAGGGAAGTGTTCCTCAATTATTCTCTCAGGTATGTTTTCCATGCTTTTTGCTTTTTCGTCTTCTCTTTCAGGGATACCTATGATTCTTATATTAGCTCATAACTCCCTTTGCATAATCCTATACTTCTTGCAGTGATTGTTCATTCCTCTTTATTTTTTTTTCCATTTTTTACTGGCTGGGTCCACTCAAAAGCCTTGTCTTCAAGCGCTGAAATTCTTTCTTCTGCTTGGTCTAGTCTGTTGTTAAAGATTTCTGCTGTATTTTACTTTCCCTAAATGACTCTTTCATTTCTTTAAGTTCTGTTACCCTTTTCTTATGTTATTTATCTCTTTAGTGAATTTTTTGTTCATGTTCTCAATTATTTTTCGGTTTCTCTGTGATGGCCTTGTAGCATCTCCTCAATCCCGTTAATCTTCTGTGCCATCCATAATCTGAACTTCATGTCTGTCATTTCAACAATTCCCTTTTGGTTGGAGTTCCTTTACTGGAGAGCTATTGTGATCCTTTGGGGGTGTCAAGACAGTCTGTTTTTTCATGTTGCCAGAGTTTTTATGCTGGTTCCTTCTCATCTGAGGTCTCTTCTCTCAGCTTAAAACAGATAGTAGATATGGTACATCTGCTCTTCTCTGCTGGAACCTCTGTTGCTTGGTGAAGATAGAGATGGGTCACTGGGTGGCGTGCTTGAGACCTACTCCAGAAGCTTGACCAGGCAGGCGAGGGACAGATGCACTGTGAGTCTTTAACATTGCTGCTCTGCTGCATCTCCCTTGTTCCCCTGTGGTCGTCATAGGGCCACTGTGGCAGGGAAAGCTCCTGGTGCAAGGTGCACCCATGAGGCAGGGCCGGGTCACAGGACAGGACGTATAAGCTGGATGGAGCAGGCCCGCAGAGTGCAGTGTGTGCTGGAGTGGCTCTGGTGCCAGGTGCATAGATGGGGTGGGATGCACATGGGGTGCGGCACACTAGAAGCCTGCATGGGACAGCACCGGCCTATGGCAGGCGTTTCTCCTAGGTCTAAAAGCATGTTGCACTGTCTTTGGCCCCACTTAGGGCCTCTCAGGTGGTGGCAGTGGTGGTCCTGCTACTCCGAAAGTGGGTGGTGGGTGCTGAGGGCTACAGGTGAATGCTCCATCCAGGTCCCATGGGAGGTGTGGTACAGCGGGATCATCTGGACCACAGCAGCGGGTGCCATGTCCACGGTCTCCCGTTCTTCCCAAGTCCCCCAGCAGTATTGGTGGGGGTGCACCTCACCCACCCACAGGACACGTGCAAGCACTCACTCCCCACCCGGCAGAGGGAAGGGGGAGGTTGCAGTTACAGATCTGAAGGAGCACTCTGGGGCTGGGATGTCACAATGGCACCAGCCACAGCACCCAGGGCTCATAAGCCAGCTGTGCCTTCTCTCTGGAGCAATGCAGCTGTGCAGCTTCCTGTCAGGTCTCTGTATCAGGCTGGAGGCCTGCTGCAGTGGAAAGGCCCTCCCTCCACTCCAGTTACAATATCCTCAGGGTAAGCGTGGCACCCCTCCTCTCTCCTCTATTCCTTCCCCATGTGTAGGCACCTTCCTCAAGTACCTCCAGTTCTGCTGAGCAGGTCTATTAGGTATGATGGAGGGTAAACAGGTGGCAAGGAAGTGGCTAAGGTGGTGAGCGGGAACCGAATTGTAGCTACAAACTAAATTGTGGCTAGGAACTGTTCCCTGGTGGGAACATACATAGCAAAAAGTTCCTAGTAAGCTTTAACTGAGCTAGAGCTCATTAGCATCTAATTAGATTAGAAGGTGGAGCTTCATGAAGGATTCTGGGGAAGATGCATGCGCAGAAAGGAAAACTGTTACATAGCCAACCTGTTATGTAACCTAAACTTGCCAATCACTCCAAAAGGCAGGAAACAATAACCAATCCTGCCAGGGGAAAGGCGGGACAAACTAGTGAGCTTGTAAAAGGCAGCTGTGCTCAGACTTCAGGGTCTTTCTCCACTCATGGAGACTGACCTGTTCCACTCTCTCTGGAATGAATCTTTACTTTGTGTAGCTTCCTTCTTTACTTTCATTCTTTCTTTTATGTGATAAACTGTTTGTATAAAATTGCTTTGTGTTTGTGATCAGTCTGTCATCGGCTCGACTTGGTACCTATACCCATTCTTGACACTGGGAACTGGGGGACCAGGGAACATCCAACACAGACAAACCTAACAGGTAGTACCATGTCCCTCTTCCTCACTTCACCCCCCACCCCTCTCTGTTGATTCCCTGTGCTCTCTCTTAGACAATTGATCCAAAGGTGAATATCTGTTCTCCACTTTCAATCTCTTTGCGACAGCAGGGTTGTGCGGGCTGCTTCTAGTCTGCCATCTTGGCCCCTCCCCCATATTCCTTTTATGGTTTCATTGGTTGGGAATGAAGCCTATTTCCAGCCCCATTGCCTCACTCTTATACCTTGTTATTTACAATCAAAACTCAAAAGTGTTAAAAATAATCCAGTTGAGTTTTATAAAGGCAAGAATTTCAAATAATGAAAGCATTTTAAAATCCATTTTAAATATTGAAACAGATGGTTAAATTTCAATGCGCATTGTAATATTTGCCCTCAACCTAGATGTTGCAAGACTTCTAGAGATGAATAAGGAATTTACTCTTGATTTTGTTCCTCTGAATCGAGTTCAGAAATGTGCTTGGACCAGGGCACAGTAGACTAGGTTTATGCCTGAGTGAACTTTATGTCCTGGGTTCTGTAATTGTATGTGGTATATTGATAACTGTGAGAGAGATGGAGTGACTATGGGTCAGGTGACCTGGGTCTGGGCACATTCAGCCTATCTGCAGCAGTGTTATGCCTCTTCCTGGAAAGTGATCTTCCAGAGGCATGATGTGACTCTCAACTAAACATTATAATATCAACACCCTTGGGGTCCCAAGTGGGGCCCCTAGCCTAAGTCCCAGGAACTGCAAGAGAATAAATTTGTGTTGTTTTAAGCCACCAACTCTGTGGTGATTTCTTACAGCGGCCTTAGGAAACACATTCAGATGGGAAATTTTAAGTGCTTGAAAAGTGAGCAAGATATGAAGAAGGGAAGGTCAATAGTACAGTAAGTCCTCACTTAACATCATTGATAGGTTCTTAGAAAGTGCAGCTCTATGCAAAATGATGCACAGCAGGTCCTCAAATAAAGTCATTTTATTCAATGTCATTTTGTTATAACGTTGATGGAAAAACTTATTTTGTTATATGTTGTTTCACTTAAAGTTGCAGTTTCCAAGAACCTATCGGCAATAGTTAAATGAGGACTTGCTGTATATACCCATCATCTCAAGAGGGTTGGCAGCAAAGGAACAGAGAGTTGAGACAGCTTGAAGAGAAATCAAGTTAAAAAAAAGAATTTGTGTATGTGTGTGTACTATTTTTTTTGATTTGTGGACATGAGGCTGTGTTCATAAGTTCAGAAGAAAGAAGCAATGGAGAGCAGAACTCTGAAGATGCAGTAACAATGAGATGATGGCTGATGGGTCAAGGTCTTCTGGGAGGGGCAAGGAATGGTAGGGGTTTAGACTGGGGAAAAAGAGGGGGTCCTCCTGAGTTAGGAAGAGCGCAAGACTCCCGCACACCATTTACCTTAGCACTCATTAGTATCTGTTCAAGGATTGTAAATCGACATTAATGTTAGCCCAAGCAGAACATAAATAGATAGGTTAGATCTTCTACACCACAAGATAGAAAGCATCTCATTGATTTTTTAAATAATTCACATTACTATCCATCCCCACCAGTGCTGATTTTATGGACTTAACCATACTTCCAAATGAGTGAAAAATAATGCTACCTATAAAAATATTGATCAGTTAAAATAAAATGTGTTAGGATTATATTTTGAGTTCTAAGAGCTTCAAGACTTGGAATTCATAATCAGCCATGCTTCAGAAGTGCTCTCTGTTCAAGGCAATTATTTAAATCATCATTCTGAGTATTAAAGGGTGCAGTATAGCACTATGATTTTTAAGAAGCAGGCATGATTAAGACTCCAACAGCTTAACTGTTATCATCAGAGAAAACTCTGCTTCAGCAATTTGCAAACTTAATAAGTCAGAAGAATATATTTCTTCAGCCTAACCCTTACCTATAGTTTCAGATGATTCCTAACAAGTTATTTATCAGAAAATTCATTTCCTCATATTTAAAAAAAGGACAGAATTGTTAGTGGGTTATGTCATAAAAGGACTGATACTTCAAGAAACTAACAAATTAAATGTTCTGTCCATACTGGTAAGTCATTGCTCCAGAGCTGTTCGGGGATTGAGGAAGCTATGATACAAATGGGCTCAGGTAGCTGGCATGTTTGCCTGAGAATCTGAGAGCATAAAATATGGCTGAATATAGGAGAGATGGAGGAGGTGGAGCCAAATGGCCCAATAGAACCCTCCAACAATCATCCCCCTCCCCACCATAGGAACACCAAATTGAACAACTATCCATGCAAAAAAGCACCTTCATAAGAATCCAAAAATCAGGTGAATGATCACAGTACCTGGTTTAAACATAATATCAAGGAAAGAGTCATTGAGGAAGGTAGGAAAGAAAATCTTGCATTGCCTACAACACCCCTCCCTCATCCCCCAGAAGTTCAATGCAGAAAGAGAATCCGTATGCTTGGGGGAGGGAGAACAAAGTGATTATGGGACTTTGCTTTGGAACCCAGCGCTGCCTTGTCTCAGTGGCACACACAGGGCAGGATTCTGCCAGCTGCCACAGAGGGAGCACTGAGACCAGCCCTGGCCAGAGGGGGATTCTTAGCTCCAGTAGGAGGAACTTGAGCTCCAGCTGGCTCCACCACTGGCTGACTAAAGTGGCCTGGGGCTTGGCATAAAATTGAAAAGCCATCAGACCACAAAGACTGCAGTCCTTGGGCAAGCCCTGGTGCTATGCTAGGCTCAGAGGCAGTGGACTTGGGGTATGCGTGACCCAGTGAGACACCAGCTGAGTGCCTGCATCACCACTCCCCCAACTCCAGGCAGTACAGGTCAGGGAGAGACTTCTTCTGCTTGGGGAAAGGAGAGGGAAGAGTACACAGGACTTTGTCTTAGCAACTTGGGTACCAACTCAGCCACAGTAAAATAAAATAGCAAGCAGATACCTGAAGCCCCTGATTCCAGGTCTTAGCTCCTGGACAGTGTTTCTAGACCCAACCTGAGCCAGAAGGGAATCCAGTGCCCTGTTGGGATGGACTCAGTCCTGGCAGGATTCATCACCATCTGACTAAAGAGCCCTTGGGCCTTGAAGAGACATCAGTGGTAGCCAGACAGTAGATGCCACAGGCCTTAAGTGATACCCAGGACTGTGCTGGCTTCAGATGTGACCCAGGGCAGTGCCAGCTGTGGTGGCCACAGGAATGCTTGCATCACCCTTCCCCAAATTCCAGGCAGCCAGGTGTGGAAAGATACTCCTTCTGATTGGGGGAAAGGGAGGGAAGACAGAGAGACTTTGTCTAATAACCCAGGGAATTCTCCCTGGTCTTACATAAGCCCACCAAGGCAGTGCCCCTGGGAGTCTGTAAGATTGAAAAATGAGCAAAAGATCTGAATAGACATTTCTCAAAAGAATACATGCAAATGGCAACAGGTATACAAAAAAATTCTCACCATCACTAGTCATCAGAGAAATGCAAATTAAAACTACAATGAGATATCTTCTCACCCCAGTTAAAATAGCTTTTATCAAAAAGACAGGCAATAGCAAATGCTGGTGAGGATGTGGATAAAGGTGAACCCTGTACTTTGTTGGTGGAAATGGAAATTAGTACAACTGCTATGGAGAACAGTATGGAGGTTCCTCAAAAAACTATAAATAGAACTACCATATGACCCAGCAATCCCACTGCTGGGTATATATACAAAAGAAGAGAAATCAGTATATCAAAAAGATATCTATCTACACTCCCATGTTTATTGCAGCACTATTCATAATAGCCAATATTTGGAACCAACCTAACTGTCCACCAATGGATGAATGGATGAAGAGAATGTGGTACATCATATACACAATGGAATATTATTTGGCCCTAAAAAAGAATGGAATCCTGTCATTTGCAACAACATGGAAGGAACTAGATGACATTATATTAAGTATAAACAAGCCAGGCACAGAAAGACAAATGTCACATGTTCTCACTCATATGTGGGAGCTAAAATTTTTTAAAAATAATTGAACTCATGGAGACAGAAAGTAGAATGATGGTTACCAGAGGCTGGGTAGGGTAGCAGGGAGGGGAGGATAAGTGGCGATGGTTAATGGGTGCAAAAATACAGTTAAATAGAGTGAATAAGATCTAGTATTCTGTAGCACAATAGGGTGACTATAGCTAACAATAATTGTATTGTATATCTTAAAATAACTGAAGACTGGAATTGGAATGTTCCTAACAAAGAAATGATAAAATCTTGAGGTGATGGATACTTCAATGACCTTGACTTGATCGTTACACATTGTATGCTTGTATCAAAATATCGCATGTGCCCCATAAATATACATGACTATTATGTACCCATAATAATTTTTAAAATAATAAATAATACATAAATATAGGAGAGAAGAGTATTTCCCTTTTTCTGAATGATCAGACTGTAAGGTAAAAGGGAAAAATAGTTTATACTTTGGCTTCCTGAGGAGCAGTCACCCACTGATGGTTTGGAATGATGTCTCTGCCCTGAGAGAAGGCTCAGGAACCAAGAGATCAAGGGGACACCATACTCCGTATTTCTCTGCAGACAGATAGGTGGCTCTTCTCAACTGTTTCCTACTGAGTCAGTAGGTCAAGACAAAAACCCACACCAGAAAATAGCAAGACCATGACACAGGTGGTTTTTATTCTAAGTCCATTATGGAGCTCAGAAAGAGAGGCAGCTGGCAGGATCCAGGTGTGTGTACACCATGGACAAGCATTTTTTCCCCTTCTAATAAATAAGATGTGTCCTTACCATCTCTGGAAAGATCCACATCAGCAGAAACATTTACTGTGGGGAAAATGAACCCCATGCAACCTGAAAAGGAAGGTCTGCTATGAAAGGTAGGAGTCCGAAGTGGTGGACAGGTGGTGGCTACAGAGGGAACCCACACCTGATTTAACTAAGGCTCTATCTTCAACAACATTAGACAGATGTGCACCCCGGAAGAGCAGCAGAGGTGGTAAGAAAGATGGGCAACTTGGTACCACTGTGCGTAAGTCACAAGTACTGCCCAGGGCTTGGGAAGCTAGCACTCCTTAGTTGTATCCATATGTTTCCACATATGGCAAGAGGAGCAAGAGGTCTAGATTACTCTACACAAAGACCTGCCAGATCATGTTTGCTTTAAACTGTCAATGCCTACCACTCAAAAAGAACTTTCTCACTGGGTAGGGACTTAGTTTGATAAATTAAAGGGCAAGACCTTCCTTTGTAATTTATCCTATCATCCTCACCTCCATTCCCCAAATTTAGGATTTTGTTTCATCCATTCATTGACCCAATAAATATTTATTGAATATCTACCATGTGCCTCACGCTGTACAGGTGCTAGGGATACAATAAATAGACTAGACAATGTCCTACCCTCAGGAAGGATATAGTCTAGTGAAGGAGGCAAACATCATACAAATAAACACAGACTCACATAAATATAGACTTTCAAACTGGGGAATATAGAAGACATCAGGGAGATATAATTTAGTTTTAGGGATCAGAGAAGGCAAAGAAATGTTATTGAAGCTAAAGGATGGGCAGGAGTTAGTGAGGCAAAGAGAAGGAAAGAGGTTTCCAAACACAGGGAACAGCCTGTGCAAAGAGCCGGAGAACAGAAAGAGCCCAGCATGTTCTAGGAACTAAGAGACAGCCAGTGGGTCTGCAGCACAGACAGCCAGGATGGGGTGGCACCAGGCCAGGCTGGAAAAGTGGGGATGTCACAAGGTAACATTGATGGTCGCAGACATACCCTCAAATGCAAGTGAAGCAGCTCTTTTTAGAAGTTAACCTTGAGCCCTTCTCAGAGGGTCTTTCTTCTCCCACTCGGCTGTTCTGGCTATTTGCTGGTCTGCTGGCCTAGTGCAGCCGGAGAGAAGTCAACGATCCACCATGCAGCATGATACCAGATGATGGAATCAGTCAAGAATATAGAATGGGGAAGACTGGGGAAGTATCAGGCCTGGGGGAGAATATAAGTTCAGGGTTTGACACATGAAGTGGAGATGACTGTGAGACATCCAAGTAAAAAGCATAAGTCGGCATTTGGATTTTGAAGCTCAGAAAAGAGGTCTGGGCTAAAGTTATGAATCTGGGCATTATGGAAATCAACAAGCAATAGAAAGTGACTCCGGCTAACTTAAGCATAAAATAAATTTATTGAATGGATGTTGGACAGCTCACAGAATTTCCAAGGTGTTTGGAGAAACAAACTCAGAAAATAAGCAGAAACCACAGAATGCTGGTGAGCCAAGAACACAATGAAAATCATTCTTTTGAACCCCTCTGGTGAGGTTGTGGCAGCCACCCACAGCTGGCCCTGGACACTGGCCATGGCCACTAGCACAACAGGCCTGGCTACCCCCAGAATATGGACTTGGATGCTGCTTGCTCACACTCACATAAACTCTCTACTCACCCTTCTTCTTTGATTTACTAACCCCCAATTCAAACCCAGACACCAGGACCTTATTTGCTAAGCCCACCTGCCCATATTCCAACTGCCAATAGACAGAAAAAAGTCTATTCTAAAGTGTTCCTAAATCACGTTTTTATAAATACCCCCAGGCTTTTGAGTACTGGGCTTGTTAAAGGACACACATGTAGGACTAGTACCTACTGGCTATTCAGTTTGGGGAAACAGATCAACTCTTGGCCTTTGGTCATGATTTTAAAATATGTAGAAAACAATGAAGAATTGGATGGACTCTTTTGTAAAACAGTGAAAGAGCACTTATCATTTGTCCCTTGAGTATAGAATTTTTTTTATTTCATAATTCTGCTAGCAAACATGACAGTTAAAATCGTGTATTAATATATATTATAATTTGAAACTCAATTTTATAATTTTCCTATTCCAAGGTAAAATAATGCACTTAATAATTTGGGAGTTGGGTGGAGCATTGTGTTTAATTGGAGTTGTTGTCAGGAATGAATCCCTCAGAAATTAAAAAAATTTCTGTTTTAAAAGAGATCTGATTTTTAGCTCTTGAAACCATTGTCACTTAAATTGCCAATAATTAAAATTCTTTTATTTTTAAATTAGAATTGCCAATGCCTTGACTTTTAAGAAGGGTTTGTTAGAAATAGGTCCTATGTTTAAACTTTTTTCTTTAAAACATGGTATTGGATGTTAACTTTTACATGGTTCTGAACACTGTTAATATCTGGAGTGTATTTTGAGAGATCATTGGAAAGCTAAACACTCTAAATTTAACATGAATTTTTTTTTTAATTCAGAAAATAAAATCAAATTTTTCAAAGTTAAAAATAAATAAATAAATAAAATCAAGTATGAGGAATATTTATCTTGGGAGAAGACAGGGGCTTATAGGAACATACAAGAACATTCAGGGAGCAGGTGAGACAGGAAAAGAAAGGAACAGGACAGGGTGGGAGGAAATGGGAAGAGAAGGGAAGAAATAGGAGTTTAGTGTGATCCCAGGGGAAGCCTAGGACCAAGCCTTCAGAAACTCCAGCATAGACTTTTGCCTGAATAAGAATTCTCAAGGCCTATTCTGTGATAATATACTTCATTTCAAATCCATATAGCATTTTAACTTGAAAATAAGTCAGAAATAAAGATGATATTTCTCATTCGGGAGTACACTTGATTTTAACAGATAAGTCTATCACAGTATAAATCTGACCCCGCGAGATGGCATTTTCCACGTGACCTTACCCACTCTGAAGCCAACTACAATTGGGTATGCTCAAACAGTTGTTAAACTAGCCAAAGATGCAACAGCACACACACAAAAGGAACTGATAGAAATTCATATGAAAATTAATTGAAATACCATATGTATTATCCGGATGTACTTCTTCAGTATTCTCAACTGACCTGTGACTCTTTGCATAATTATCTGAAGATCTTCCAAACTGGTGAGAATTTAATCAAAGGCAAATAAAAAGACATGCTACATCTTTTGTGCTCAGAATAAAATGGAATCTAATATCCTGTGGAAAAGAAATAACTTGGACATAATGATGAGAGTTAGCATGGCAAAAAAGTGTGTGTGGGTGGGATACCAAGTAAATATGCTTTTCCCAGACAGTCTCACCACTAGAAATATATCCCATTTACATTCTTTTTTTTTAGAAAAAAAATTGTCTGCATGTCTTAGTCCATTTGGGGCTGCTATAACAAAATACCCCAGACTGGGTAATTTAGAATCAACAGAAATGTATTGGCTTACAGTTCGGGAGGCTGGCGAGGCCAAGATTAAGGCACCAGTCTCTGATCTGGTGAGGACCTTCTTGCTGTGTCTTCCCATGGCGGAAGGCGGAAGACAAGAGAGCGAGAGCAAACCTGCTTCCTCCAGCGCTTTTCATAATGGCATTAATCTACTCATGAGGGCGGAGGCCTCTTGACTTAGACACCTCCCATTAGACCCCACCTCCTAGCACTGTCGCACTGGGGATTAAGTTGTCAACACACAATTTCTAGGAGACACATTCAAACCACAGTACTGCATAACGCCTCCTCTATCCCCACCCCAGAACACAGAATGCTTGGTCCCAAACACAGTGGGAAGGGAGTTTTTTAAATGGCTCATGATCTTTTCAGCCAATTCTTGGTACTAAGGCCATGATTTTCCAAGTGGATATAAAGGAGTTCCAGGTTTCTACACACAGGCTTTAGGAGCCACCACAGAAAATAGAGGAGACCTTTTAGGTGTGGCTCGAGATCCTAGCACTGCTCTGATTTTATGTTTTCTACATCAGTTCTGTAGTGTTAAAAGCATAAAAGCTGCTCTGGGGAAATAAAATTCTCTACTAGCCAGTTACTTACACCACTGCTATGAATAGTAGAGTTTTGTCTAAAGCCCCTAAGTATCTATTTTAGGACCCTGATATGCAGGATGCCAGGATCCCTAAGAACCAAAATGCTGCTGAAGAGGAAGGAGGTCTTTGCTTCCACCACTCACCTGAAAGGTTGGCCCACTCAGGATCTGGACCTGTAGATGAGCCTTGAATCTAGGGTGGCCAGGTTTAGCAAAGAAAAATGTAGAATGCTCAGTTAAATTTGAATTTTAGAAAAATAACAAATAAAATTTTAGCATAAGTATACCCCATGCAATACTTGGGACATACTTATACTAAAAAATTATTCATTGTTTACCTGAAATGCAAATTTATCTGGGAATCCTGTACCTTATCTGGCAACCCCACTCAAGTCAGACTAGAGCATGTGGCTCTACCTGGGTGGTGACTACCTATCCACAAGCATCCAAGTTCACCTTAAATATGTGAGTAGTTTTACTATCCAGGAATTTCTGCCTAGGGGATAGGATCAACAGATCAGACTGGATGGTGCTTCAGAAGTGCAGCACAGAAAACTGTTCTTGCAGATTACCTGTTACCCATCTTGCCTCTAGACTGTCTAATTTAGCCATCACTTCATCTCATTTACTGACTTAAACTTTGCTGATCTGCCTAGTGTTGCCTCGTTCTAGGTCCATCAGCTCCCAAGCTGGCCAGGTGCAGAAACGCAAATGGATTCCTAGATATGAAGAAGAATTCTCAACTCCATGAGCCAGAGTTCCCAGTTTTCAAAATTCATACCACTTAAGAACCCCAAGATCTATCACTACTCCAGACTCTGAGACCAATCCTATCTGTAATCAGGTCATTGTTTTTAAAACCACAGAAGAAACTCAGCATGATCTGCCTTAAGGCTTGTCACTCTCTGAACTCCTACCTCCTCAAATAGCACCTCCTCAGTAAGGACTTCCCTGGCCTCATTAATTACAGGTGCACACACGCCTCCCCCCATGGCACTCAGTCTCCTCCTCTGTTTTTCCCAATAGCACTCATCATCATTTAAAATACCAGATATTTCACTTATTGGTCTTATTTTCTATCTCTCCTCACTACAGTGTCAGCTTCAAAGGGGAAGTCATTTTTCCTATTTTGTTTGGTAACTAAAGTAGCACCTGGTATATGATAGACACTCAAAAATATGTATTTGGAATATCATACTTTTCTTCTAGTAGCTGAATTACTAGAAGAGAGGTTGTTATTATCTTGTTATTCTGTGGTAGGTCTACACTCTGTCCAATATCTCTGCAAATCCAGCACTGGGATCCTACTTTCCTCCCCTGGCCAAGGCCTTTCCAGGAATGTAATCCTACACCAGACCTGAAAACCACACAGCCAGCTTGCTGGTTCAAAGTTTCCCCACCTGAAATTTCCTGTCTACTTGAACTTCCTTCTAACACCGAAGTCCAAATTCACCTGCTCATTTTTCTCCCTGCCACATACCAGTTATAAAAGAGGGGAGCACAGCCTCCTCATCTTCTTGAGCTCAAAGGGGCAGCACTCCCACACAGTATAAAAAAATCTCCAACTTTCTAGTCTCTGAGGGCTGTTCTCTGTGTATAAATACCAGCAGGCTGTCATCCATGCTAGGGTTTAGTGAATTAGGTGAACTTCTAGAACCTCAGATGGTTTACAACTTCCTTTTTTTTTAACAGTGATCAAAATCATCTCCTTTAATTTTTTTAAACCAAAGTAACACATGTACATGAAAATACAATAACATGAAAGTGCTTAGAATGAAAACAACAATCCTCTCCACTCCAGTTCTACTTCTTAGAACGATTTACAACTTTCATACTGCAGAAATAAACTGACTTTAAAACATAGACATCCTGAGCCTCATATTGCACTTACGTTTTTAGGGAATGTTAGTGTCCTAAGAGCCTATAGCATAGAGTATACAGTTCTTCTATACTATAGACAGTACTTTATAGTATAGTACTGTTATTCTGGTTGTCATATTTCTCAGGACTATTTCATTGAGTATTTTACATTGAGTAGTAACACTTTTCTTGTCTTGCATATATGTTTATATACATACTACCTGAATAGTATTAGACAAAAATAATGTTATGGATGGGTTTTTATGAGGTCCTTCAGTATCAGAAAGATCTTTGACTAAGAGAGACACTAAAAGGATCACACCAGATCATTCTGAAAAGTGAGATGTCAGAAAATATAACAAAAATACTTCTAGAACATCTGTCTCGAGATGATCTAGAATTTTTAATAAGCAAACTGTGCTTAATCTCCAGAAATTGTGAAATACAAAAGTTGGTGATAATTTTCCCCAGACCTTTAGTATTTCTCGTATACAGTGTAATCAGATTCAACAACCAATGTTAAAATGCTCAAAGGCATAAATTGCAGAACTAGCATCTGAGTTTCATGGAAACAGAATTTTGTCAAGTTGTGTTTACTGCAATATCCCTGTTGTCTAGAATAATCATTCAATAAATACTTGTGGAATGGAAAAATATTGCTCAGAGAAGATAGGAGTATTTTGGTTAAAGGCGATTTCAGATTTCCAAAACTTCAAACTTTGAAAATTTTTTCAAACATTCTCTAGGAAAATTTTTGAGTGTGACGTGTTGCCCAGCAGAATCTTTGTCTTAATATTTAAAGGAACATGCATTACTTTGGTTCCTTTAATTGTCAAGGCACCGTATATAACCACAGAATAAATTTTGATTAATGTAGAGTTGCTGGGAAACCAAACTTCTAGAGATGTTAACTCTTCTCTGAGGTTCTCTGTTTTCTCATTATTTCTATTAAACACTTCATACAAAATTAAATTAAACAAATGAAAAGGAAAGTGGGGACATGTTTACAATATCAAAATAAAAAGAACGAAAAAAGGCAAAAAACAACTTCTATTCCCCCTAGACTTGCCTAAATCATTAACAGTAGAAAATGATACTTTAAAATCACCAGGTATAAATATGCATTTGATTCCATTTACATAAGAGAAAACTAAACATGACAATAGCGAATGTCTATAAAGGTGAACATCTAATCATACATATAATTCTAAATCTCTCCCATAATACCAGCAATTATAGCCTTAAATTCAGTGTAATTGGGTTTACCCTCAATTCCTAAGGAGATTTAACTACTAAAAGTGTATAGGAGTCATTGTAAGGGAGTTATCCTTCAGTCTTCACTTTCAACATAACATTATAGCAAGGCTCCAACACATAATTTAGGAAAAAGCATTTTAGTAGCATCCTGAAAATAAAGATGAGTTCTATCTTGTATTATGTTTTTTGGCCAGCTTTGCTAGGAAAGAAAATTATAGGCGATATGGGTTTGGGAGCCAGAATTGTGACAGTATCTGCATTTGATCACCAATTCCTTTTGTAAAAAAAAGTTTCTACCTGAAACAAAGCTGAAGTTCAAAATTAAGGCACATAAAAACTCATTGCAGACAATATTTTATATTTTCAAATTTGTGCTACAGATGAAACAACCAAAAAACTACTGAAATGGCATCCATTAAAATATTGAATGTGGGTTTCTTCTGTTCAGAGTTATATCAAAATTTAGTCGTTCAGGTTACTGCCTTATTAGCAAATTGTTTGATAAACATTATTCTCTGGTAATGCAAATGAACAATTCAAATTTTCCTACTCACTGTATAGTTTATACATTTTTGACTTAAAAGTAATAGAGATTTTAATGTCTTGTTAGAAACATGATATTCTGAAAACCATGGTTTGTTTTATGTGTTTAGACCTTCCATATCTGTTTTATAAAGAATTGCATGGTCTCCTGGCATCATTTGATTAATAATTTGATACTAAGCATGTTCCATCCACCAAGAGAACTCAAATGGTAGAGTCTAATGAATTTGGGGAATCCACAATTGCTTTTATACTATCAGCCATTCTGAAACTGTGCTGTCCAATAGGGTAACCACTACCTACAGTGGCTATTTAAATTTAAATTAATTAAAAGTAAATAAAATTATAAATTCAATTCATGCTGTAGTTCCAGGTGAAAAAGAGTAAGCATGCTTCACCCTTTCTTTCCCACTGAATATAACCATAAAACCCAGAAAGAATGCATGGGGCAGGTATCTGAAGACTCCAAAAAGTATATAGCAGCAGGCACATCAAGAAAGAACACCAGAGTTTGAGGTAGCATGGAATCAGTGGTGAATTTACCATTTTTCTCCTCCTTTAGCCCATGACTTGAATTCAGTGCAGCCCAAAACACAGAAAGAGGACTGTGGTACAAATGGACTGAACTCCAGGAGAAGCACAATAGCTCTACCTGAGGACTAGGAAAAGGAACTCTTAATGCTCAGGGTGGGGAGAAGTCTATTTTATCCTTTGTACCATGCCCAGCCCCCAGGCAATCCCATGTCACTATTGACAGTGACAGCTGTGAGGCCCTGCAAGAGATAAAACTTTGAGTAAGGGGACCCTTCTTTCCTGCTCAGTGAAGTTGCAGTTGAAAAAGTATAGGACAAAGCCATGTTACTTTTTTCTCATTCTGTTCTCCATCTTATTGGGCAAGAACTTGAGCCCAATCACAGAATTGCACACTAAAGGACCACTAAAGCCCCAAGTTTCTGGACAGAGGGCCAAAAAGGAGGGCCCAAGGAATCGAAAAGTACCTGGGACATTATGATGCGAGGAAGCTTGGAAAAGTGACCCCATGAAGTTGTTTATGAACTCCTAGGCTCACCCTTGACCTGCATGTGTGTGATTCTGATCCTAATTAGCATACCAAACTAACACTGAGAACCTAAGTAAACTACAGACCACTGCCTAGGCCCCAGATTGACCACTGGGTGGTGGACACCCAGGACATATCCAAAGAGCACTATAACGGCTTTGAAAATTGAACTGACATTGAAACCATAGGTCACCATAGAAGGTAGGTTGGAATTTGAGACCTGAATCTAACTAGATCAATTGCTTGATGAAACAAAAATAGCAACATTCTCCATAGAATTTAAATAAGACCCAGAATCTCATAATGTAATATTTAAAATGTACATTATATAATCTGAAATTACTTGACATCTAATGAGCCAAGAAGATGTCAACTCACATAAGAAAAGAAAATCGGTAGACACCAATGCCAAGATAACACAATTGTTGGATTATCTGACAAAGACTATAATGTTAAAATTAGTCATTGTGAATATACTCACAAAAAATGTAAAAATAAAAAAGACTCAGCAAGTAAATACAAGATATAGAGAAGAACAAAATGAAAAACAAAATAAATGATATAAAAAAATACATTGGATAGACTCAACAGCAGAATGGAGATGACAGAGGAAAGAGTCAGTGAACTTGAAGAGGGAGTAATAGAAATTATCCAATCTGAATAACAGAGAAAATAAAGTAGAAAAATTAGAAGAGCCTCAAGGATTAGTGGAACAATAGGAAAAGGTTTTATATCATGTCAATGAAGCACCAAAGTGAGAAGGAAAAGAGTATGGTCATGAGAAAATAATGGCTAAAAATTTCTCAAATTTGGCTAAAGCCATAAATCTACAGATACAAGAGCAAACCCCAAACAAGATAAATAAAAAAAAAAATCCATGCCCACACAGCATAATCAAACTGGTGAAAACTAAAGAAAAGAAAAAAAAAATATTGAGGGCAGCCAGAGAAAAACAACACATTTACTATACAGGAATAATGGTTTAAATCACCATATATTTCTCATCAGAAATCATGGAACCCATAAGGAAGTGAAAGAGTATTTTTACAGTATTGAATGTCTATAAACATAGAATTCTATATTTAGTGAAAATATTCTTCAGGAATAAAGGTAAAATAAAGACATTTTCAGATGAAGCAATACTAAGACAATTTTTAGCCAGCAGACCTTCTCTAAAGGAATTGCTAAAAGAAGTTCTTCAGACAGAAGGGAAATGATACTAGAAGGAAACTTTGAACAACAAGAAAAAATGAAGAGCAATAAAAATGGTATGTGTCTTTGTAAACATAATGGACCATTCTCCTCTTGAATTCTTTAAAACATGTTTGACAGTTGAAAACAAAAGTAATGACATTGACTAATGGGGTTTAAAGTGTAGATATTATATATAAGAAAACTATAGCATAAAGGGGGAGGTCAAAGAGACCTAAAAGGTGGTAATATTTTTACATTGCAGTTAAAGTGGCAAAATATAGATTGAATTATACTGTGAAAACTTAATTATGTATTGTAGAATCCCTAGAGCTACCATTAAAAAAAAATTACACAAAATCATATAGTAAAAAGTCACAATAAATAAAAGAGAATACTAAAAAATCTCCAAATAACCAAAGAAGGCCAGAGAGGGAATAGAGGAGAATAAAAAAACAAAGGGAACAAGCAAAAAACAAACAACAAAATAACAGACTTAAATCAAAATGTATCAATAAATGAATTAAATGTAAATGGTCAAAGCACCCTAGTTAAAAGACACAGATTGTCTGAATAGATAAGAAATAATAACCCAATTCTAGGTTGTCTGTGATAAACTCATTTCAAATATTAATATAATGTTATAGGTAGATTGCAAACACTAATCAAAAGAAAGCTGGAATGGCTATATTAATATCAAAAATAGACATCAGAGCAAAAAAAATTATCAGGGACAAAAGGCATAGCAATCTGTATATTCATTTTACACCAGAGTTTCAAAGTACATGAAGCAAAAACTAACAACTGAAAGGAGATACACACAAATCCAGGATTATAGTTAGAGAATTTGACTCTCCTCAGTAGCACTAGAACTACTAGATAGAAACTCAGCAAGGATATAGAAGAACTGAACAATGCCATCAACCACCTGGTTGTAATAAACATTAATAGAATATTCTACCCAACAACAACACAGTCTTTTCAAGTGTACCTAGAATTTTCACCAAGATAGACTATGTTCTGGGTCATAAAAAAAGAAATTTAGGTCATTTTAAAAATTGAAATAATAGAAAGAATATTTTCAGACCATAAGGGAATTATACTGGAAATCAATAACAGAGAGATAACAGGAAAATATACAGACATCTCAAAGTTAAATAGTATTTCTAAGTGATCAATGGGTCAAAAAAGGAGTTCTCAGAGTAAATTATAAACTATTTTGTTCTGAATAAAAATGGAAAAGAAAGCACAGAATAATAAAGCTTGTAGGATGCAGCTAATATCCCTTAGAGTGATACTTACAGCATTGTGTGCTGATAAGAGAAAAGAAGAAAGGTCTCAAATCAATAACCTAAGCTTTCATCTTATGAAACTAGAAAAGGAAAAGCAAAATACCCAAATTAAGTGGAAGGAAATAAAGATAAGAGCAAAAATCAAGAAATTGAAAACAGAAAAGCAATAGAGAAAATCAATGAAACCATAAGCTGGTTCATTTAAAAGGTCAATAAAATTGATGACCCCCTAGCAAGAATGCAAGCAAAAAACAGAGAGCACAAATTACTACCAATATCAAAAATCAAAATGAACAGAATATGAATACCATACTCACAAATATAATGTCCTCTTCCATTTGTGGAATGAGCACTAGACTAATTCTCAGCCTTGCCATGGACCTATGTTCCTTCTTCAAGGAAAACGGCAAGGATGCAAATGTTAGCAGCACTGATTTCCATAATGTACTCTTGTGGATGCTGAATGGAACTTACCTATGTCTATATCCTTCATGTCAGACACTTCTCCCAGGACTCTGACTGAAATTTTAAGTTAAACCATTAACCACAGTTCACCTCTTCAGCTGGAACAATTCACTTTAGCTATTTTAGACCTTCAGATACTCATTGAGAAAGTTATGGAATGATTTAAAATATTCTCACTGGTATTTCTTTCTCTAAAATGCCTCTCATCCCATTGACTTAACCATGATTTATCGAATTACCAACATTGGAATAATTTATTTAGGTTAAAATATTTCGTCCATAATTCTTTTATTAAAATGCAAATAGGGCAGAGCTCGGCTCAGTGGCTCACGCCTGTAGTCCCAGTTACTCTGGAGGGTAAGGCAGGAGGATGGCTTGAGCCCAGGAGTTTGAGGCTGCAGTGAGTTGTGATCATGCCACTGCACTGCAGCCTGGCAACAGAGCAAGACCCTGTCTCTAAAAAAAATGTTTTAAATTTGAAAAAGAAGAGAGACAAAAAAAAAAAATGGTGGTTGCCAGCAGCTGGGGTAGAGAGGAATTGAAATTATTGTTTAATAGGTACAGGATTTCAGTTTGGAGACAGTTCTTGAGATGGATGGTGGTGGTGGTAGTTACACAATAGTGTGAGTGTACTTAATGCCACTGAACTGTACATTTAAAAATTTTAAATGATAAGTTTTATGTTATATTTTTAAAATTTAAAAATGCAAATATATTACAATCTATCTGACAGATACTGACTATCTTGGATTCTATTTCTGTATCTAATGTTCTAATATATCCTCAGAAAATTACCTGTGAGGTACTTCTAGAACTATTCTGACAAGGGAGAAATTATCATAAAGCTGGAACAAAAGCAAGATACAATTATGAAGCTGATGAGTATTACACTCTGACCACCAGGAAAAAAACATTATGCTAACCCTAATTCTAGAAACAGTAGGAACCTTTAAGGAAAGTGACCATGACCTCTTTGAGCTGAGAAAAACCAAGGAGGTAATAATGGGTAGGACCGGACACTAGCATTAGCCATGCAGATACCAACAACAATGACGACAACGACAACAAAAAGATTAACAAGTGCCCATGAGCACAGAGTACAAAAAGGCAGGAAGATACAAATGGATCGAGAAGTTCCAATAACTATAAATCTAACAATACAGTCACAAATGATCCTGAGGAGGAAGAAAAGGGCAAAGGCAACTAATGCAATCAAGTTGTCTGTAAGGAAAGTCTCTAATTACCTGATGGAGAAAAGGTGATATTACCAAGGAAAATACAAAAGAAAAGTAAAAATCTTTGAAAATGCTCAAGAAGGAAAAAATCCAGAATTAGCAGAAAATTGCAAAAACTGGTAAAAAAAAAATAGGAGGAAGAAATGCATTTTCACTAAGTTCGGAACGGAAGAAAAACGAGGAAGGAATTGAACCAGTACTTGAAGCAGATGGTAAAATGTTAGCAGATGCAGAGAGAAGGCAAAACACTCCATTTTTCTTTTTCTCTAACATTCTTAAATTCTATTCCTCTCATTTAAACTGAGAAATATAAAAAAAATTCTGAGGGAATTAAAGCCAAGGTAGGCAATGAATTGAGTAAGAGAATTTAACTACTTTAAAGGAGCTTCTGCCTCTAGCCCAAATGAAATACGGTATTATATATTCCACATACTAAAAGCATGTACAGAGTTGACTGCACATCATGGAAAATGACAGAGGAGAAAGAAGACAGCTAACGATTGCTGCCATTTTCAAAATAAGGGAAAAATTAATTGTGGAGATACAATGTGGTGAGATAGTAATTAATTTCCAAGAATATTCTAGAATTTCTATTAAACCAGAGATGTATATGCAGTTTGAAAGGAAAGTTATAGTCATTAGAAGCAAGCGTGAGTTTGCTCAGAGCAGATCGCAAAACTCTAACTTTATTAGTTAGTGCAAAAGATGTTAAATGTTTCCCTCAGAATTCTGCATAAATACCTACTTCTAATAATTTAATTCTCAATCCAACGCTACTTCCTCAAAAGAGCTTCTGTGGGCCATCCAGCCTAAAGTGTTCCTCCTTCCCACCTTCCCCATTTTGCACCATTCGAGCTGTTTAAATCACCTTGGTCATTTGCTCATTTACTTATCTGGCTCCCCCATTCCTATGAGACCTTAAGAGCCTATGAGAACAAGACTTTATCTATTATTCACCACTGTATCCCCTTTCTCAGAACAATGCCTAACATTGAGTAGGCACTCAGTAAGTATTTTCAAATGAAAGAATGAATAGCATCTCTGAACTTAAACAGACATAAAAATCACCCAGGCCACACACAGCCCCCACCTCAACCCCCAACATGTAGTCACTGAACTTTCTTATTAAACCTCCACTGGCAGTTACTCACCACATTTCAATTACTGTATCTCATCTTAGAACAGTTCCAATTATGGAAAAGTTCTACTTATATTAAGCCGAAATCTATGTACAACTTTTTGTTTCCATCCATGAAGGTCACCAGAACCCAGCTCTCACTGTAAGTTCACATGTAACAACAGATCCAATCCCTTTTCACTTGACAGCCATTCAACATTTGCTTCTCCAGGCTGTACAGTTCCAATTCTTGCAAGCTTTCCACATGAGACAGAATTCAGAGACTTCCTACCATGATGGCCACTGCCCTATGAAAATGTTTTAGGTCTAATATCTAGGCCTTTGGACAGTCCCAATGTAGATTGGCCCTGCCACCCCTTGAACTCATAATCAAAGATGCAGACACACACACAGATACTCTCCTCTCCCACCCTCCACAGCAAATATCCTCAGTAACTCCTGGCACTGAGATGAGAGTCATCTTCAAATCATCTCAACACAACCTTCTATGCCATCGCTACTACCTGCTCACAGCTGGCACTAATGAGGAAATGAAATTGTCATCCCCGTAGTAGATATTAATACATCCTAAGATGACTTAAATTTCTAGCAATCATTTGATATGTTAGCTCTTAGGTGGCCTGCCAACATCCTTAAGTCATTTCCCCATATGTCGCTACTAAATAATATCACCTCCATCCTTTATTTGTGAAGTTTTTTTATTTTTTTGGTGTTGGTTTTGATTTTTGTTTTGTTTCTAGAATTGGATGCAAAGACTTATATTCAACCATATTCAATTAAGATGTCACTTAATAAAGGTGTAACACCCATTATTGAGCCCAATGTCCCATAGTTTGTTAAAAACAATATAATCTAGCATAATATGGAAGAAAGGAGTGAATAGCAAAAGGTCATCAAAAACTACAGCTGTACATATGGACAGAACTGAGGATCTTGGGTGATGTGAAGCAAATTATGACTCAATAATGAGACATGGCTAGGAAACAAAAAAAAAGATGCAATCTTAAATTGCATTAATAAAATGATAGTATCAAAAGAGGAGTAATAGTCATCTTGTAATATCAGGCCATTTGTTCATTTCTGACAACAAAATCTTCAGAAGGATGCATTAAGTAAGTAAGTTATGAGATGATTTCTAGTCACTATACCATGTGAGTAACATGTGAGAAAACTAAAGATCTGATCTTGAAAAGAAAAGGCCCAACACTCACGATATTATACCTAAAAAAAGAAAATAAATGCTTCCCTGTAAAAGTAGAATTAGTCTATGTCTAAGTATAGGTAGATTTACAGCTCTAAAAAGCTTTGGGGTTGGAAACCAGAGTTCACAGCTCTGCTGTGTTATCATAAGCAAATTACTTAACTTCTTTCTACCTGATTCTTCATTCATTCACTCAACAAATATATGAACTGAGTGCCAAGGATACACATTGAATAATTCACACAAGATATCTTCCCTCTTGAAGATTATAATCATGTGGTAGAGACAGACTGTAAATAAGTAAATTAGTAATTCGAAAAAAATAAATAACTACAAGTTGTAAAGAGTGCTTAGCCAATAATAGGCACTCAATAAACATTAGGATGCCATCCCTCCCAAGAGCAAAATTAGAATTCATTATTCAATTGATGCCATCCTGAAGTAGAATGGACTGCGTTACAAAGGTAGTGAGTTTCCTATCACTTAAGTGTTCAATTAAAGTTTTAATAATCACAAGTTAATGAGAATGTAGAGATTTTACATTTGTTGAAAATATAGATCAAAACTTCTATGGGATTTTCATCCATAATCTCCATACTTCTCTATGACTTCTATAATCCTCTGAATTCCACTTTACAAATAAGTAAACATCTTCACCCTCTTCCTAGTACACAAAACTGTTGAACAAAATATAACACAGTTCTTGAAAAATACACTGTAGTGAATTAGTATTCAATTTGGTCAATCGGGCAAGCACTTATTTATTTTATTTATCTTTATATTGTCATCTCTAAATCTGCTTAGACTCTAAAAACATTTAACTTTTATCGATAAAGTCAGTGAGGCAAGGGAAAGAACTATAAATCCAATTATTCTTTCATTATTTTACTCATAAAATCTTACTCTTTCATTCATGTATTCACTCAGACATGACTGTGCGGTTAACATTGTGCTTACTACAGAAAGAATTTAACAATGAGTGTCAGATATACTTGCCCTTGAGTAGCTGCATCTATTACAGTGCTTTTTAACTTTTGGGGGTCAAAATTTTCTCTCAAATCTGCTTTTTAAAAATTGGAAATTTTTTTTAAAAAGTAACAACTATGTAAAACATGAATCTAATAAAGCATAGAGACCATCCACCAGTTTATAAGTAGTTTGCAGGAAATACAGAGACAGAAGAATTAGAAGTTAAGTGACTATACCAGATGGCTGTCAAGTAAATCCAGACAATGAAATATTTTATAGAACAAGTAACCCAATTTCTCCAACAACTTAATAGCATAAAAAGAAGGAAAGGTGGTAATTACAATAAAAGAGACTTTAGATGTTCACTAACCAAAGGGTAAAGTTTGTTTAAATTCTCATTAGAATAATCGAATGATAAAATCTAATAGTCCAAGTATAAAATGACATATGTGAGACCACTGGGGAGAACTGGATGAAGTTAAGGAATCACTGTCTATTTTGCTAGTTGTAGTAAGGCATGGTGGCCATGTAAGAAAAAAACTAACAGTTGGAAATGAAAACTAATGATTTTACAGAATAAATGACATGATATCAGGGATTTGCTTTAAAATACTCCAGAAAAAAAAATAGTGAAAGGATAGGTAAAATAAGAGTTGCAAAATGTTCATAATGGCTCTATGGAAATTTGTTATATTTTCTTTACTTTGGTGTTTTTTTAAATTCCCACAACAAAAAAAAAACTTTAAAGTATGCATTCTTTCCAGAAAATTAATACAATTCAAATAGAAATCATATTATCATATTTTCCTTACAATTTTAAGGAGTTCTCATAATGCTAAGCCCATTCCAAATTAGGAAATCTTCATACAATGGGAGAAAGGAAATATTTGGGTGTAATCTCAAGAAAGAGTGCTCTTAGTAGGAAAGAAAGCAATTGCCATGGAGATCAGACAAGTTTCAACTCTCTGTAACCACCAAAAGCAGGACCCAGGTACCCATGAAAATAGAGAAATTAACAACAAGGAGACCTCTATAGGTCTTAGAGGTTGCAAATTACTTTCAGATTTGCAAAGGGTTGAAAGGAATGAATGAAGGGGACACAGGGAAGTCTGAGGAGCTTAAAATTAAAAAGAAAAAAGAAAGAAGCAAGATGGCAAGGCTAAAAGAGAGAACTACAATCAGTCGACCATATTTTTTCATCAGGCCTGATTATAAAACTAGAATTCCTACAAATGGTATTTCTGAATAGTCCTGAAGGGTAGGGGGGATATGTCTATTTTAAAATTCTAAAACACTTTGCTTGTAAACAAATTTTCTTATGAACCTTATTATAAGGGGAAGCATTTTTTGTTTTTTTTTTCCTTTTATTTCAGAATATTATTGGGGTACACCACTTTGGTTATATATACTGCCCGTGTCAGAGCTACAATCGTGGTCATCCCCCAAACTGTGCGCCCCGCATCTCATTCAGTGAGAGTTTTTCCCATCCCCTCCACCCCCCTCCCGCCTGCCCGCCCCCTGATGAATATTATTGCCATGTGTGACGTAAGTATTGATCAGTTAGTACCAATTTGATGGTGAGTACCAGTGGTGCTTGTTTTTCCATTCTTGGGATACTTCGCTTTGAAGAATGGGCCCTAGCTCCATCCAGGATAATACCAGATGTGTTAATTCATGGTTGTTTTTATTGCTGAGTAATACTCCATGGTATACATACACCACATTTTATTAATCCACTCGTGTATTGATGGGCATCTGGGTTGTTTCCACATCTTTGCAATTGTGAATTGTGCTGCTATAAACATTCGCGTGCAGATGTCTTTATTATAGAATGTCTTTTTTTCCTTTGGGTAAATACCCAGTAGTGGGATTGCTGGATCAAATGGTAGTTCTACTTTTAGTTCTTCGAGGTATCTCCATATCACTTTCCACAGAGATTGTACTAATTTGCAGTCCCACCATCAGCTTATGAGCGTTCCTATCTGTCTGCATCCCTGCTAACATTTGTTGTTCTGGGACTTTTTGATATGAGCCAATCTCACTGGAGTTAAGTGATATCTCATTGTGGTTTTGATTTGCATTTTCCTGATGATTAGAGAAGTTGAGCAAGCATTTTTGTGAAACCAATGTTTACTGCCTACTTTAATGAGTTATCTAATGTTTATTTCCAAGATAACATTTATTTAATGTTATTTTGTAGCTATGCTGGAGTTTTAAAGATGAGCGTTGTAATGTTTACTTGTCTGAATCCCTCAGCTGAATACAATCTTCCCCTAGAACAGTGAATGCACCCATCTTATTCACCCAAGCTCTTAGCATAGTACCTGGCTGGTAGGCACTCAATAAATTCTATTGAATTAAAAAATAAATGAGGTTTCACTTCCACAAATGGTGGGCTGGTTAAGATAAACTGCCTTCTACCAAGGACAACTATAAAGTGTGGAGACTTAAAAAAAATATATCTGCTTGGAGGCATTGGACAGCAAGAAGATTGTGAAGAATTACAGGACAAGGATTCCTGGGAGAGCATGCTTAGGAAGTGTAATGGTAAATTTATGTGTCAACTTTACTGAGCTAAGAGATGCCCAGATAGCCAATATTACATAATTTCTGGATGTCTCTGTGAGAGTGTTTCCAGAAGAGATTGGCATTTGAATCAATAAACCAAATAGAGTAAAGATTGCCCTCACCAATGTGGGTGGGCATTATTCAATCCACTGAGGGCCGAGATAGAACAAAAAGGCAAAGGAAGGGTGATTTCAGTCTCCCTTTTTGAGCTGAGACATCTATCTCCGCTTGCCCTCAGACGTTGGCATGCCTGGTTTTTGGGCTTTCAGCCTCCAGGACTTACACCAGCACCCCTACTCCCATTCTCGAGGCTCCAGACTCAGACCAGGACTTACACCATCAGCTCCCCTGGTTCTCAGGCCTTTGAATTCAGACTGAACTACACCACTGGCTTTCCTGGTTCTCCAACTTGCAGATGGCAGATGGTGGGACTTCTCAGCCTTCATAATTGCATGAGCCAATTTCTATTATATATATATTTATATTTTTATATATATATATATTCTATTGATTCTGTTTCTCTGGAAAACCCTGACTAATCCAGGAAGTAAAGCTAGAATAAGAGCAAGGAAGGGGTTGCTATGATAATCAGGGTGTTGGTTATACCCGGGGAAGGAGAACAGGTTAGCGACTTGGAAGACGTACAAGGGAGACTTTATACAGATAATGTTCATTTCTTTTAAACATGGTTAAAAAAACCTGGTTGTTTGCTTTGTGATAAACCATTAATCATTACACTGTATATCTTTTTGTTGTGCATTTATCTACATATTTGTTCTATTTCACAACAAAAAATCCTTTTAAAAATATTCTTGAAATATAAATAAGTGAGTCTTGATCATGTTAATCACCTGAAGTTAGAAGTGCTTCAGAAAGTATACAGGAATTGGAGTAGGAGATAGCATTTCATTCCTGTAAATGGCTTCTCCTCTTTCTTTCAGGGGATAAAATTAGTGCACTCCAAATGGGCAGTTCTGGCCAATGTGAGCCATCTTAAGCATCGTGAGGAAGGGAATGTGAGGACACAGAGGGATCGGAAGGTGCTGCCTAAAAAGGTCTATTTTTCTTTATGCCTCATGCCTGAGAGGCTAAAATAGAAAATATATTTGTCTTAGACAAAGACAAAAAAACAAGCTTTCCAGACTGATCATTAGAGCTTCATACACACACACTCAGAATAACCATGGCTGGACAGGGATACTCCTCAGAAAAGCAAAAGTTTTCAGGTTAATGCAAAAGAGAGTTCTCTGCTCACATTCTAATCAAAGAAGTAAGATAAAGACAAGCACATGTGCAAAGAACTGTATATTTACAATAAGCAAACCATGACTATGGGGAATGCCTAAAAATCCATTAGCTAAAGCAGATCTTTGGGGAGACTTCATTATCTCTGTTTTGACTGCAGTAAGAAAGCAGCTTTGGAAAGCCTATTAGAGACCTTTACAAAATAATCTTTTGACAAGCTACTCTTCTACTGGACTGAGGAAAACCTGACAAAACTTTGACTTTTCATTTGGAACCCTTTTTGATTTTGTTCGTATGCAAGCTGCTGTTTCAGAACCAGTAATGTCATCAGCGGCCTATTGCTGCCTTTCTCTAAGCAGCGTGGGGCATTTTTCACTGGAACTTACCTTCCTGGGTTGTAAGAAGTGAGACTCCATCGGGGACTGACAGGTACACACTGCCCCCATCAGGTCAAGTTGCCCTGCAAAATCAGATTCTTCAGAAGAAGAAAAATAAACTGAATGTAGCAAGTACATATGCACAGAAAAGCAGACGCATTGCAAACCTCTGGATCCCACTTAAGGTAATTTCCACTTAATGAAACTTGGCCCTAATGAAGCTTATTTTAAAGGAATTACTCTTTAAATAGATTGTTATTTATATACTCAATTATCAGCATTGACTCCTTAATTCTGATACCATGAACCTGGCTGTCTTATATCCTCATTTCCAACTTAGCAAAGTAATCTAAGAGAAAAACTGTCCTTTCTGTCCCCTCACCATACAATTCTTTAATTCTTAATGAAATCATGAATTAAGTAAATTCGGAATCATTAGTAGGGTCCATAACAGAATTTATTCTATTACACAATGTTCATGTTCCTCTGCTATTTTTAAACAAGAGGTATATATATGCTTTCTTATTTTACTTCCTTAAACTATCTTTGGAAAATCTGGATTTTATGAATAAGTCATTGCAAGTGAAGCAAGCATTGTGATGATACTGAAGGTTAAATTTACTCATTAGGAATATGTTGAGATCCTCTGGGAGAGAAGGCTAATGACGGTAAATGCTATTTTAGTATTTGGAAGTGCCTATTTATTTATGGCAACATGCCAAGCACTGTAGGAATTCATCCTTGACATGAACTAAACTGGCCATGCTCTATATGCTATGATTTTAAAGGGGTTCTTATAAAAAAAAACTCCCACTTCCCCACCTAGATATTCCTCATCATTTAGAATAAGATATTAAGTCTACATCCTAATCTAACATATTAAACTTACTAAATTATCTAGAGGTAGATAGTCTCTGAAGAAAAATATGCAAAACAAGTAAGTTTTAATGGAAGGAAGGAATGCAGAAAGGGGAAGAGAAGGAGGAACAATACAGTATGGCAGCACCACAACGATATTTTCTCTTGCCTGGAATGATCTGCCTGGAGAACTCAAAACCATTCTTCAAATTGTAGCTCAAATGTCAAATATTTATTTATACTTTTTCTCTCCATTAAATGGCACTTATTTTATAATCTATTTTTAAATACATTTTTAATATAACATACGTAAGAAAGTAAATAATCACCCAATGAATTCCCACAAAATGAAGATGCTCATGTAGCTAGCACCCAAATCAAGATTTGAGCTACTATCATCAGCCAAAAGCCCTACTTATGCCCCCTCAAAATCACTACCATCCCAAAGGTAAGCCTATTCTGATGTCTAACACAATAAGATAGTATTGTCTGTTTTTGAATTTTATTTAAATGGAATCATATGGTAGGTTGTGCTCTTGTGTCTGGCTTTTTCATTCAACACTCTATTTATATGATATATCACTATCATTGTACATAGCAAGAGTTTATGAATTCTCATTGCTGCATGGTATGTAATTTTATGAATGCATCATATTTTATTTATTTATTCTATTACTGATGGACATTTAGATAGTTTCCAGTTTGAAGCTATTAGGAATAGTGCTCCTATGAACTGTACAATGCAAGTCTTTTGTTGTACATATGTTCATATTTCTGTTCATCATGTATTTAGAAGTAAAATTGCTGGTCATAAGGTATGTGAAAATTCACCTTTAGCAGATACTACCAGTTTTCCCAAGTGATTATATCAGTTATACCCCAACTAGCAGAGTTCAAGAGTTACAGTTGCTCACACCCTTCTTGCTAATCACAAGTGTTTTTGTTATAATGAAAAGCTGGCCCTGCTTTTGGGGGACTGTGGTGGCAGACTTCTTATCTAAGACGTTTATGTCAGGTTTCCTTTCTTTCTTTCTTTCTTTCCTTCTTCCTATGACTTTTTTTTTTTTCAGAGTATTACGGGGGTACAAACACTTTGGTTACATAAATTGCCTTCACACGGCCTGACAAGCCGTGCCCATCCCCCAGGCAGTGCACACCGCATCCCTTAGGTGTGGATTTACACATCCCCTCCCACCCGCCTGACACCGTATGAATGTCACTTCCCATATGTGCACATTAGTGTTGATCAATTAGTACCAATTTAATGGTGAGTACATGTGGTGTTTGTTTTTCCATTCTTGTGATACTTAGAAGAATGGGCTCCAGCTCCATCCAAGATAATACATCCTGGAGGTAGTTCATAATTTTTTATTGCTGAGTAATACTCCATGGTATACATATACCACATTTTAGTAATCCTCTCGTGTATTGATGGGCACTGAACCCTTTCCTTAATTCCAGACCAGAAAACACCATTTTCTGATGATGTAAAATGACAAAGTACTGATTAGAAGGAACCTAATCTGAGTCACAATTCTCATTAATTAGAAGTTACTACAGTAATTATTAATCAGTCACATTATCATTAGACCAAAGTAAATTTCAAAATTGATTTATGCATACAGAAGCCTCTAATAACAAACAGGGTCTACAATTAAGGTCCTTTATAAAATGACTAAAGTAGAGAAAATAACATTTTACAGGTTTAATAAATGCTCTGAAAAGATGACATTTCTTATTGCTCAAGTGCCTTTTATCCAGCATTAAACATACCCTGAAATATTGAATTAAATCAGATGACTAGGAAGAGAAAATATTTTATTTTAAAGTCTCCAAACAGTACCAACATGTAGCATCTTTGAGAAGTCTAAAACAATCCCAAAGATGACTAATGCCCTGAGGATCCTAAAATGCATCTATCTCCAAAGTCAAAAGTCCTGCCTTTGTTCCAAGTTCAACTGGCTAATTAAGATGAATTGAAGATAAATGCAAACAGGAATTGTGGGCAGTTAGAGACCAATATATCAAACCAACAGAGGGAAAAAAACTGCTCAACTATTAATTGCAAAGCCATAATAACATGGGCAAATTTCTTGTTTCTTTTGGAATCTGTCAGACTTCCTGATTCCTTTCTTACAGGTTTTTGCAATTTTGAATGAGTTCAGCTTATATCATAAAGATGTTGAATGTTAATAAATTTTGGTATGTATTTGTATTCTCAACATAGTTAAAAACTCTGTAATAAAAAGTGATCTATCTTTGGTTTATAAAAGCTGAAACGGTTTTTTTTGTGTTAAGTTTCCTAATTGCTGTATGTGGTCTGGGTAAGAAAACTATGTTCTCAGTGCATAATTAACATGTTATAATGGTAAAATAAAAGGTAATATTACTTTAAAAAAAGAGTTCCAGTTGCTTCATATCTTTGTCAACACTTAATGTTTTTACCTTTTTCTTTTTACTTATCCTCTTGGATGAACAATGATATGTCATCATAATTTTATTTTGGATTTTGGGGCTGATTAGTGAAGTAGAGCACTTTTTATGTGTTTATTGGCAATTTGGATATCCTTTTTTGAGAAGTACCCATTCAAGTCCATTTATTCATTGAATTTCTTCTTTTTCTTACTGATTTGAAAGATTTCTTTATATTCAAGATATAAGTTTTGCCATTACAAATATCCATTTACAGATATCAATTACAGATATCATCTCCTTTTTGGTATTTTCTGATGTATATAAGAGGTACCTTATTTTAATGTAATTTACTGTATTATGTTTTTTTCCTTTACCATTAATGCTTTTGGTGCCCTGCTTAAGAAATCATTGCTTACTCCAAGGTCATGAAGAAATTTTTACACAATTTATTTAAGAATTTTTATAGTTATACCTGTAAAAATTACATCAACACTCTATGTGATTTTGACTTTTGTTTATGGTATGAGATAACTATCAACATTTTTTTTTTCATTTCATCAAATTAACACAGCACCCTCTATGGAGAACATCATCCTTTCCCAAAATGTCCTCCAATTTTTTAAACAGAACTTTGTTAAAAATCAAGTAACTATCTACATGTCATTTTGTTTCTGCACCCTATTCTGTTCCATTGTGCTATTTGCCTATCCTTCTGCTAATATTCTACTGTATTATTTACTATAGAATTATAAATCATTTTGATATCTGGTATGTCTAAATCCTCTGGCTTTGCTCTTCTTCAAGATTGTTTTGGCTATTCTGAGTAGTTTGCATTTTCATAATCTAACTTTGCTACAGAGAACACTTGAGTTAACTTATAAGGACATATAAAACACACACAAACCAAAAATAAGTAAATAAATAAAGATAGAAAACATTCTTATAGCATGTAAGCCTTCTACTACCAAGAAGAACTACACATGCTTATAGCTCTGACTCAGGCGGTGAAAAGGCAATATATGTAACCTCAACGTTTGTGCCCCCGTAATATTTTGAAATAAAAATAAATTAATTAATTAAAAATAAATAAATAAATAAATAAATAAATAAAAGAACAACTACACTCACATACATACCAAAAAAAAAAAAATGTATTTGAAGTCCTCAGAAAATTACCAAACATCCAGGGCCAACATCCCAGAAATAAAGAAAAACACTGAAGTGAACCACTGGCATTTTACTGCTGCTTTCTTCTTATATAATTATTTCTAAGCCACATAGGCTGTGAGCTGGAGATGCCTTTCCAAAAGAACTAAGCTAAGAAGTTAAAAAGCCAAGAAAAACATTTGGCAGTCTCCTGGAAGGGGGGAAGTAAAAATTGGAATTTAATTTCCATCAAAGTGGATGGGCTGTGATTATCACCCCAGACTTTCAGTTGGAACCCCTAAAATACTATACCAGGGTAAGGGCAAACCAGAACAATCCATGCCTTAAAAAGACTGAAACATAGCCTCAAATCAATTTTTCCCTGATTAGAACAGGTGCTCTTCCTTTATTTAAACTGCCTGCCAGAAGCTAAAGTTTCATGCAGAACCTCTGTAATTTTTTACACACAATGCTCAATATTAATAAAAAATTAACAGGCATATGAAGAAAACTGGGACCAAGAATAAAAAAAATACGGATGATTGAGACATACCTACAGGTAATCAAAATACTGGAGTTATCAGAAATAGGCTTTAAAATAACTGTTACTGAGGAGTGACGTCAGCAAGATGACAGAATAGAAGGCCCCATCACCCTACAAAGCACCAATTTAACAATCATACATAGATGAAGATACTTTTATGAGAGCTCCAGAATCCAAGTGAGAGGTTCCAGCACACTGGTGGAACACAGAAATGAGAAAAGACACATTGAAAAGGGTAAGAAGAACAGTTTCACTTTACCTGTGTCACCCCTCCTGTTAGCCAGCACAACACAGCACCAAGAGAGATCCTCTCAACCTGCAAGTTTTCCTAAGGGGAAAGAGAGAGTGAAGTTAGCATCCAAGTTGTCCAACCTTTTGGGGTTCTACCTGAGAGGTTTGCTTCTGTTGTGCCTCATCTAGCACACTGAGGGAATCAGCATTAATAGATCACCTGAGGTTAGCTAAGAACAAAGAAAAGAGGTGAGAGCTCTCAAAAATTAGTGCACAGATCTCAGCCGCCAGCTCACAGTCCCTAGCACCAGGCCTCCCACCCACAGACCATGGCATCAGGCCTACCAACCCACAGACTCTGGCCCCAGGACTATCCACAGATCCCACCAACTGGCCCACATGCAGCCCCCACTAACCAGACCACCCAGAATCTCTGACCAGGCTGATTTGTGAAGGCATTTCTCTGACAAAAACAGTCTGTAAAAGGCTCAAAGAGGTGACTGCTTCTTCAAATGAGCAGATATCAACACAAGGCTACAAAAATCATGAAGATGGCACCACCAAAGCAATAAAATGAAGCTCCAGTAATGGACCCTAAAGTAATAGAGATCTAGAATTACCTGAAAAAGAATTCAAAGCAATTATCTTAAAGAAGCTCAGTGAGCTACGAGGGAACATGGACAACTAAATGGAATAAAAAAAAATGATACATGAACAAAATGAGAAGTACAACAAAGAAATAGAACCCATAAAAAATAATGAAACAGAACTTCTAGAGCTGAAGAATACAATGACTGAACTAAAAAATTAAACAGAGAGCTTCAACAGCACACTTGATTAAGCAAAAGAGTCAGTGTTGATCTGTCAAATAAATAATGATGTAAGTACCAAAAAAAACAAAAAAGAGTCAGTGAACTCAAAGATGGGTCATTTGAAATTAGTCAGTCAGAGGAGCAGAACAAAGGAATGAAAATGAGTGGAGAAAGCCTACAGAACTTATGGGACACTATCAAGTGAACCAATATACACATTATGGAACAACCAATATACACACAATAAACAGAAAGGAACAGAAAGCTTATGTAAAGAAATAATGATTGAAAAACTTCCTGAATCTGGGGAAGGAAATGGACATCTAGATTCAAGAAGCTCAAAAGATCCCAAACAGGTAGAACCTAAAGAGGTCTACATTGAGACACATTATAATTAAACTGTCAAAATCAAAGACAAAGATAGAATTTTGAAAGAAGCAAGCAGCTTATTAAATACAAGGCTACCTCCATAACACTATCACCAGATTTCTCAGCAGAAATATTATATGCCAGGAGAAAGTGGGATGATATAGTCAAAGTGTTAAAAGAAAAAACAACTGACAACCAAGAATACCACACCTAGAAAAACTGTCCTTCAAAAATGAAGGAAAGATAAACACTTTCCCACACAAACAAAAAAGGGAGTTCATCACCACTAGACCTGCCTTAAAAGGAGTGCTAAAGGGAGTTCCTCAAGTTGAAATGAAAGGATGCTCAACAGTAACACAAAAGCATATAAAAGTATAAATCTCACTGCTAAAATTAAATATATAGAAAAACATAGAATAATGTAATACTATAATGTAATACATACATCACTTTTAACCCTAGTATAAAAGTTGAAAAACAAAAGTATTAAGAAGAAATATAACCACAATAATGTTTTCATGAATACACAATATAAAAAGAAGTAAATTCTGACACCAATAATATAAAGTGGGGGGGATAAAATTCTCCAAAATCATCACGTTGTATATGTGAAATATGTACAGCTTTTTGTAGGTCAATCATCCTTCAATAAAGTGTTTTATAATTAAAAGAAAAATAAAAAATAAATAACTATGAATATATCTTCAAAGAAATGTGTGATGAATAGATGAAAATATCCAATTGAAATTCTAGAAATGAAAATCTAAGTTTTAGAACAAATAGAAGATTGTACAATAGGTTGGACCCAGTGAAATATAGGACTAATAAATTGAAAGATACATCAGTATAAAATATCCTCACTGAGGTACAGGAAAAAAGAACACAAATAGAAAAGAGGGTAATATATATAAAGGACACTGTGAGAAATTCTAGCATACATGTGAAGGGTTGCAGAGGGAAACTGCAATAAATAATGTGACTGGGGCAATATGTGAGGAAATAATGGACTCAAATTTTCCCAAAATGATGAAATATATCAAGCTAAATATTAAGCAAGTGTGATAATCCACAATCAGGATAAATAATAAGATAAACACTCCTAGTTTGAGAGTAAAACTGCTAAAATCCAAAGACAAAATAATCTGAAAATAATCTGATAGATAGAATGATAAATATATATTACTTTCAAAAGAGCAGCTGGGCATGGTGGTGTGTGCCTGTAGTCCCAGCTACTGGGGAGGCTGAGGCAGGAGGATCGCTTGAGCCCAGGAGTTCGAGGCTATAGTGTGTTATGATTGCACCTGTGAATAGCCATTGCTCTCCAACCTGGGCAACATAGTGAGACTCTGTCTTTAAAAAAAAAAAGAAAGAAAGAGCAAAAATATAGTTGACATCTGACTACTGAAGATGAATAGAAATGGTGGAAATGAGTACACAATGAAAGAATATTTTTAAAATACTGAAACAGTATAACTTGGCAGTGTGTGTGTGTGTGTGTATATATATATATATATATATATATATATATACTGACACTGGATATGTGTCAGGGACCATTGATCTGGGTCATGGGCATCTTGTCAGCCTCTGTATTATCAATCTATTGCACACAATTTCCAAGCCCTAATGAATAAAGTATACTCCAACACAAAATACAGCCCTCCCTAGGCCAACAAATTCTGGCCCAAGAGCATCTATGTGCGGCATAATTCCCAGGTCTTTGTTCTTAATCCACTGAACTGAGTTCAGAGACATAATTGGCAACAAGGCCTTTGATTCAGTTTAGAGTCAATCCTTCATATATCATATTTTGTTTGAGAATGAATTCTATGTTAAAATATGCATTGACATTTACCATGTGGTAAAATATTAGTAATAGATTTTTAAACACTTCCTGATGTCACATTTGTAAATCTTGTATTTAAAATAATCAACTGGTTCATTTTTATTTTTATTTTTGTTTCTATATAGCAAGATGAAAGCTAAAGTTTCAGCATTCTATTTGTAAGGACTTCTCCACAAATAAGATGTTAAGGCAGTGTAGTATCATTATTCCCAATCAATTACATGACAAATGAAATAAAATAATTACCACATTTTCTCTTTTAAGATTGTTAATTAAATATTTTAATATTCTATGTAAGAACTTTGATCAGATGCCTGCCAAATTACAGTTAGTGAGAAATCATCTTTTAGTGAATTTACATATCATAATTGTATGCCTTTCATTAAACTGTTATATTTCAATGTCAACATTTTTCGTTTCCTGATTTTAACCAATGGTCAATTTTGGGTATGAATTAAACAACATATGATTAAGAATAAAACCGAATAAGGACTGGGCACAGTGGCTCCAGCCTGTAATCCCAGCACTCTGGGAGGCCCGAGGTGGAAGGATTGCTTGAGGCCAGGAGTTCATGACCAGCCTGGGCAACATAGCGAGACCTTGTCTATACAAAAAATTTTAAAAATTAGCCAGGTGTGGTGGCACATGCCTAAAATCCTAGCTACTTGGCAGGCTGAGGCAGGAGGATAGTTTGAGCCCAGGAGTTCCAGGTTACAGTGAGCTAAGATTGTGCCACTGCTCTCCAGCCTGGGTGACAGAGTGAGACTCTGTCTCTTAAAAAAATTTTTTTAAAAATTTAAAAACTGAACGATAAATCTTCTGAGTAATTGAGTCATCATGATGTTCATCCAATCCCCACTAATTTCCTCATGTGTTGATAGAAAGTAGGAGGCTTTCAAACTGACCACAGAAAAGAAAAAAATCCAAATAGTTTCTTCACTGATGTATGAAAATAGTCTCCAATACCCCCTTTAGAATGAGTCCCCTAGTGGTTTACTAGCCATTGTTGAGAAACACTGCCTTGATCTACGACAGGCTCTGATACACTTGCTCTGCTTCCATTTCTGTCCTATGAAGTCCACACTACGTGATACAACCAGCCACACTAAGATTCTTAAAGTTCACCTCTGCTCATATGACTCCTCTCACCAAAATATTCAATAACTTTTTTATTCTCCCAAATATCTCCTACATTCCATTTATATGAACTCTATACAAACAGTCTAACTGGACTAGTTGTTTCTTCTCATCAAAGAAAACAATAATTTTAAGAGTATCATTTCTTAAAGACAAAAGTTTCAATCCATTGGTAAAATTATAAATTATGCATACCTAATGTATCCACAATATTATTAAGCCAAAACTGATAGAATTAAAAGGCCAAACAAATTCTCAATCAGTGTGGGACATTTTAACACACCACTATCAGTATCCAATAGAAAAAGCAGACAAAGATTTAGCAGGGATATAGAAGACTTAATAACATGATTAAAAAATTAACCTAATTGAGAAATACAGACTATTGTTTCCAATTAACTATAGAATAGTCTTTTCAAGTGCACAAAGACTATTTGCCAAAATTGACTATATACTATTCTTAAAGTAACCTCAACAAATTTCAGAAATTTGAAATCATATAAAATATTTTCTCTCACTACAATAAATTTAAACTAAAAATCATCAACAAAAATTTACCAGAAAATTGCTAAATATTTGGAAATTAAGCATTTCTGAAAAATCAATGTATCAAAGAAAAACATTTCAATGGAAATCAGACAATTTTTTTTAAATGAATGATATCAAAAATACTATCAAAATTTGAAAACTTTTGCTAAAACTTATTTAAAAATAAATTTGTAAACCTTAAATAAATACATACGGAATAAGACTGAAGAACTAATAATCTAATATTTATCTCAAGAAAATTTTTAAAATAGCAGCAAATTTCTACCCAAAGAAAATAAAAGGAAGGAAATAAACAAGATAAGAGCAGACAATAATAAAATAGGAAACAAATATAAAGCAGAAAACAATATCAAAGTAAAAATTTGATACTTTTAAAAGAAAAAATAAATTTTATAAGTTCCTGATCATCAAAAGGCAATCCACAGTGCAAGAGAAGCTATTTGCAATGTATATAGTGGACAATACTATGTGCTTAACATCATTTGTCATCAGGCAAGTTAGCACAATTAGATACCGATCTATAGCCATCAGAATAACTACAATTAAAAAGATAAACAATACTAATCAAGACAGTGGTTAACTTTGGGGAGGGGCCAGATACTGACCCTGAGGTAGAACAAGGGAGACTTCTGTACATGGTAAGTTTCTATTTCCTGATCTGAAAGTGGTTACGCAGTTGTGAGAATCACTTTGTGAAAGTTTATTGAGCTTCATTCTTACCATTTATGCACCCTTCTACATATGTTATATTTTAAGTGAAAATAAAAGACAAATGTATAGATTTTGAGTAAGCCAAAACTGAGATAGATATGGATGGATGATAGGATGATTAGATAGATGATAAGTAGACAAATATAAAGATTACTTATATAATACGCTTGGATTTTGCTGAATAGAAAAGGAGGCATTGTCAGTTACAGCAATACATAAGTTAAAATCTTACCAGTTACTCAGGAGAAGTACAAATGTTGCTGGTATTAGGAGCACATGAGAATATCTTCTGAGAATTCTCATAAAAACATACATGAGAAAGGCAATTAGCATCATCCCCAAAAATTTACATTGTATCTCATTTTGTGAGACTGTTTTTCTGCCAATTGTTGGGAGAAGTGAATGGAATTACACCGAAGTGCAAAAGAAAACCAATTTTTGTGAGAATCATAGGCAAACTCATTTATTTCTCCTTCATGCTTTCCTGCATTTGCTATATTCACCTACCATAAATTTACCTCGCTCAATTTGCATCTCCCTTAACCATCAACACAGTGCCTTGCACATAACACATAATCCATAAAAATTTTATGAGTGAATGAATAAATGAGGTACTTGATACCCAAAAGAGAGTGAAGAAGAAATGGCGGGGGGGGACTGTCTGTTTCACAATTTGGCAGTGGGAAAATTGATAAAAACAGATATAAATGACCTACAGTGACCTTGATCTAGTGTAGAGATTAAATGTCATATATTATTCCTGTGCAGAAGCAAGCAATATAACTTTACAACATGCTTCTATATTTTCCATTTGTTTTTTAATTTCTTATTCTACCCTGAAAAGAGTTATTTGACAACAAGTCAGTATAAAATGCAAGATGCTATACTAAAGCTAGAAGCAATTAAGGGAGAAACCGCTAGTACAAGACTTTATTGCTTAAGCTGCCTTCAGAATTTGTTCTTCAGACCTTTTTTCTACTAGTGCTTTCATTCACTTCTTTATTCTTTCCCAATTTTAGCCAAGTCATTGGCTCAGTTGGCAGATGACAGAGCTTTCTTGCAGCTAAAATTGCATTTGTCACTTTGGTATCAACGTGTCCTGTCTCTTAAGATTGGTGTAGTCTTGTCTCTAAGTGAAACTATCTGTCTTGTATTTCCCTACTGAGTGAGATTTATGAGGGAGAACATTTGAATTGCTCATCTCTCTCTAATTCAGCCATCATTCTGACACTAAAATGTCTCAGAATTTTCCCTTTACTGCAAAAGAAATATTCTCTCCTTTTTGCTGTTCAACTAGCCTGTCTTGACTTTTGCCTATGAAATAGGCTGCACAAGACATAGAGGGGGTTTGGGGAACATCCAGCCCGCTTGGGGCAAAGATCTTCCCAGCTGTAGCTGGATACAACAAGAACACCCCATTTATAACTGATTCATAATCGTTCTCTCTCTTATTAGTTTTCAAATTTTACTTAGGCAACTGACTAAAATCTGAATGCTCTTAAGAATAATACTTTCAGTCCAATATCTTGCAAATAGTAAATATCAAGCAAACATTTGGCTAATTAGTTGCATAGAAAGGAATAGTTCAAATACAAAGGTTTCATGAGGTAGACCAAACACATAGTGACTATGAACACATAGTTAAAAACAAGAGAAAGGTCACATATTCTTATTTTCTTTATCCTTATTTCCAATTCCAGGAATGGTCCCTTGAAGATAGAAGGAACTACCTTAGAAATAAGAATTAAAAAGAAATACTACTTCCTGCTGTCTTATTACACCATCTCCTAATACCTAAATCACTACTTGCTGTGCTTTCCAATAGTGACTGGAATGGCTTATTAGGAGATAATTTGGTAGATGGGGAGAAAATGTGTCTACTAAAAATTCATAACTGAAAAAATATCAACTCCTACACTGGATCTAGATGTCATACAACCTAGTTTTTAATCTTAACAATACCGGCTGTGCTCAATGATGCCTGCACCAGCCTGAATCTAGACAACATGAACTCTAAGCCTTCTAATATTTTTTCAAGTTCTGAAATTCAGTTATTCTCTGAACCTTGTAAATTTCTTAAACCATAAAGAACTAGCACACATTGACAGGTCAAAGACTAACTTTCTGGCTTGACATTTCCACATAGAAGTCTCATGGGCACCTCAAAATTGACATAGCCAAAACAATTCCTCCAAGCTCTCCAAAACCCATTCCTTCTCCATCTTAATACACCACCAGTACCTATCCAATTGCCCAAGCCAGATCTAGGAATTGTCTTTGCTTCTTCCTTCTCCTTCACTTTCTATGTCCAACCCATCCCAAATTTAATGCAAGGGAGTATTAACAATCTTATTTGTCTGCAAAGACAAGCCAGTCTTTTCAACCCAGATGTTTTGATCTATGTCTACCTGATTCCTGCATCTATTTCCCAGTTAGTCCAAACTTGGTCTGAAAGTGGAGGGAAAGCCATTCATTCACCACTGCTACCACCACCCCACCACCAGCCTGCTTTCCTGCCTGGTGTTTCTTCAGCCTCCATAAGCAAGAGCTACCTAATTCTACCTATAGGCTAGCCCTGGTCTGGATTCTAGAGCCCTATCAGTCACCACAAAGGGGAAATATGAAGCATCATGCCATAAGCTATCCTCACTGTTGCTTGCCACCTGACCTAGCATTGTGGCTCCAAAGTCTAGCGTCTTCTTACATGGTCCTTGAAACAAACCCTTGCCTTGAACCTAGTTGACACTGCAGGAGACACAGGCTTCTTGCAGGACATGAACAGTGAAAACATTGTACACCTCATGCTTGAGTGACACGTATAGTTCACCCAGCCCTTTTGTATGTGTTATCTTATTTTTATGAAAATTCAATATTATTCATCTCCAGATGAGTAAAATATTTCTTTTTTGTTCAACTGTATCAAGGATACAAGCTTTGTGTTTTGACAAGCTCTGTGCATCTAAAACGGGGATCCAGATCATAATGCATGTTAAATTATACTTGATGAACCAATCCTTGGAGAAAGTTCTGAGATTGCATCTCCAGGGAGCATAGGAAGCATGGATTTCTATTTTCTACGAATATTCCCAATGAGCTCACATAATTCTGGGGCAGCTGCTACAAAAAGAAACTGTACAATTCAAATCTGGGACATTGTAGTGGAAATCCCTCCCTGCATAACAAAGTAAGCAATCATAGAGAACAACAAAATCCCATGTATTATTCATAATTATAATTCTGGATCATATACAACCATCATAAAAGTTGAGGGTGCTTTCAGTTTATATTAAAAGTAATTTAGACATCATATGCCTATTTATAAAATGCCATATCAGCTCTCAGATGCAGTGTGAGGAGTTCTACAGTTTCATTTTCTGTAAAGACGCTTTAAAATATTGATTGTTCTAAACCTTGAAAGGCACAGATGATAAAAGCACTACAATAATCCTCACACAGAGCAACCACTGGGATTACTTCCCTCCAAGCTGGATGGTCCTCTTGTTCATTAACTCTTGGTTCTAAATGGAGCTTCCCAAAAGGAATGATGCATCCTGAGTCCACTTCCCGAAGAACAGCTCTTCAAAGCACCGAAAGAACTAGATGTGGAACATCTGTATGAAAAGATTTTTTTTAATCCCCACATAGAAGTTTTATTTGTAAAAAAGGAGAGAAAATCAGAGATTCTAAGCTATGTTCATGCTAACAGAGCATTCTGGAACTTGAGACCCGCCATATAAAAACTTAGCTGAGGGAATTGAAAACGAGAAGCTTGGACTTTTAAACATAAGGACATTTAGAAGAAAAATAAGCAGACTCTTGGATTTTAAAAAATTTGAATAAGATATATAGTCATTGAGAGCTTGTAAAACCACATACCTTTGTGTCCTGGCTTAAATTTCTCTATCGATATTGTTCAAGCATATGTGCACACATATGGATTTTAGCTCCCCTGGAGAGTCACTTCTGAAAGAAAGTGCCAATAGACTGACCTATGTTATCATATTATCTATATTATTATAGTGGGAAGAGACATCATTTCTACATGTATAGGGTTTTTGGGGGGAAGGCAGTAGAGATAGGGAAAAGGAGAAAAACACATTGTCCTATTTTTACTGTATATATTGTTTCCCGGAAGCTGGAAATTACTCTGATTATTCATCTACAAAATAGCTACAAAGGCAACCCAAACTATGACTCAGCCATTGCAGCTGAGGTACACAGACTTGCCTATGGTGAAGAAAGGACAGAGAACTACAGTATTGCAACTAGTTTTCCCTCTTGCTTTGTTTAAATTCTGGGCCTAATTATTTTTTTAAAAATTAAACAAAACAGAAAAGAATAGAAATGAAAGCTGATCTACTTTCCACATCCCTCAGTCCCGGAACCCCATTTCCAACCAAATAAAACCCAGTATTTTATAACAGTAATCCTCCAATTGTCTCTCAGTTTTAAAGTTTTCCTGATCTTTCAACGGAATTGATTTCCATAATAACCAGACTGGAGTTGACAGCCAGTTCATGTTTAGTGGCATTGCCTGCATTATGTTGCCTGCAGTTCATCCACCCTGATCCTTTAAAGATACTTGAAAAAACAGAAATATACCCTTTGTCAATACCATAAGCTAATGCTGCTACAAATCTATAAACAGAAAGAGAAATAAACAAGAGGTATCCTCTTTTGTCAGTCTAATCATACATACACACCAGTCTTTTGCTTAAGCCCCAAAAATAAAGGCAAACATGCAGTGGTAGGAAGAAAAGGAATGCATGAAGTCACACTAACTAGACATATGCCCTTAACTAGACATACGCTCTACAGAGTGTTCCTGCCAAAATGCATCTGATCTGTGGCTACCTCCTCACTCTCCAAGCTCCCTCCCTCCCTCCCTACTCTCCTTTCCTCTCCCCAGTGTAAGCTGCAGAGGGACTCCACAAACACATCATTAGAGTTGAATTTACCTTCCTGAAAATTTATTGTTTCCAGTTGGTTCAATATCATCTACACCCTGATTTCAACCCTTCCCTATAGTTGATTTCTATCTCTAAAACAAAAATGCTTCTGGAGCTTTGATAAAAGTCTTGGAGGAATAAATTCTGCTTTTTTATTTAGAGAGTAATAATGTTCTGTAGCTCAGGTGGGATGTACTTAAAGAAAAAAAAAACCAAACTAATAGTGGCTTAAATAACTTAGAAGTTTACTTAATTCTCTAAGACTGGAATAGAGGATACTGGGTTGGTGTCGAAGTTCACTGAGGTTGTCAAAGGTCCACATTGCTCCTACATCTCTATGCCACTATCTCCAAGTGTGGCCCTTGCCCTAATGTCCCAAAATTGGGGGGAAGGGGACTCCAACCATCACACATGTGTTTCAAGTTAGCACAAGAAAAGAAATAAAAGGTCCTGTTCTACCTCCCCTTATTTAAGGAAACTATATTATTTTTGTGCAAAGGAGATCGGGAGGTGTTTAACAACAATGTGCCAGCTAAAAACCAGAGCTCATTTGCCTAAAAGGGAGGTGTGGATACTGGGAGGCACGTAACACTTCCTGCCATGTGCTTCTTAAATTATTTTGGATGACTGAGCATTGTCTATGTAATCATCTCCACCCATCTTCATAGATGACATGTATTTTTCTCTCTGTGGTAAGTCTTTTAAATGCATTGTTTCATTTAATCCTCCCAGTAAAACCATAAGACTGGCACTATTATTAATCCCATTTTACAAATTTTAAAAAATAGGCTTAGAAAAGTGAAGTTTCCCAAGGTCATGTAACTTATAAGTGATAACATAGCATATAAGCCTAGGGGTCTATGTAATTCCAGAGCCTGAGCCCTTAATATGCAAGGCCATTATATCATAAAGAAGGGCCCTCACAAACCACAATAATGCTCAAGTCAGTTGATATTGATGTGAGCAGCCGATCTCCTACAGTTTATCCAAAGTAAATAAATGCTAATCTTTTATATTAACTAGTAACTTTGATGTTTTTTAATTATGAGCAGATAACCATCCACTGTGCACAGTACTGAGGACTGAGAACAAATATACAGTTTAGTGTCTTAATGAAATAAAAGTTACAATACAATTAACATTTGAAATCAATGATCATGATCATGCTGCATGAAAATGATTTTCAGAATCTGTCTTTTCTTAATTATAAAATAGCAGTGAGGCATTTAGATAATTTGGAAATGTAGTTCTAAGACTTCTCAAGGCCTCAACATTATGTTTTTATATAGTCACAGCAGCCAGATAAGTTGGTATTATGATATTTTTCTTTTTTGCTACTTGTATATACTAAGCATGGTAGACATGGTAAAATACCTGCATTGAATTCCATTGAGTGGATGCACTAGAGCATATTTAACATTGAGTTTATCTCTAATATTTCACTATTCTAAATTGCTAAATAAAAATTAAGCACAAATGAGAAAACATTGTTGAACCAATTTTTCACAGCACTTCACTTGCTTGTCAGTTGTCTAGTTTCCATAACCAGTATGGATAACCAGAGGCTTTCCTGATGTACCCATTTAAACAGCCCAGTTCAACTAACACTTAGAGAAGCCATCACTGGGCCAGGTACTAGTCATACAGAGATGAAGAGAACACAGCCTCTGCCCTCAAGGTGCTCAGAATCTAGAGGGGGATACAGACCTGAGAAATGTAAACTTCTGGTTGAAATATGCACCAAATACACAAAAAAGGCTGTTCAATCCAGCCTGGTCATCGAGCAAAACTGCCTGGAAGAGAATTCCATGACATGCACATCCTTGTGTACTTGACAAGACGAACATCTTAGACCCGGCCTTCCAACTAATGTGCCCATTATGCCTCCATAGTTCCAAATCAAAGCTTCCTGTGCACTTCCACATCCCCAATCCAATTCCCTACTCCTTCCTCACCACCTAAGGAGTCCTTGACAAGAACAGGAATTTGGACTCAGAGAGCATCTAGCTGCCTGGCAATGAATACCTTAAGACCACAGAAATTCTGGGCCACAAATCTATAGATTGTCAATAAGGAAGGAAAATAACATGCTTCTTACTATGGCAGTGTCATGTAGGAGAGAAGCCAACACCTCAAAAATGATGTCTGAAGTTTGGTGCCCCAGTCTCGAAAGAGGATGAGAGAAGCTGAGTCAAAGGAAGGAAGTCTGGCCTAGCTCAGTCATGGAAACATAAATGTTTCTTCACTTGCAGCAACTAGAACCAAGTAATTGAGTAAAATCAGAATGACCTCCCAGGATAGTTTAATTGTGCTGGGAAAGACCACCAACAGATACGTAATTATAAAATAGTATAATAGTTTGCCATTAGGACTGGCTTTGGTAGAAAAAATTCAGGAATTTAGTGAAACATAAATCTCTTCAAAAGAATGTAAGAAGTTTACATAGCATAGTTGGAACTAAGACAGAAACTCTACTCATACTTATGAAGGGTTACATATTTGTTTGAACAAGTTTTATTTGGTACTGAATTCAAATCATCCCAGATGCTGCCTGGTATCTCTCCAAGCATATGTGAACTTATATTAACTTTATTAAGATATTGCCATTTAATAAATATTACTATTTAATAAATAACTACTTTATAAACAATGATATTAGGTTTCAGGCCACAAGAAGACTATTTCTAAGTTGCCACTGCCAGTCACTTATACATGTCTTATGTGTAAATCCAGAAATTTTTACTTTCTTATCTCCTCCAAAGAAGAAAGGTATGAATAAATCTCCTGCTTTAAAATGTTTTATAGTAGAACAAACTTCACCCCGTAACAGACCAGTGAAAGAATTGTAAGAATTTATTCCACCCTCAACATAATGTAATGTTGTCAGAGGTTGACCTTAATCAACAACCTTGTCTAGAACAATACGCCATGGCAGACATGACCTCAAAGGGCTCAAAGGATTTTAGTTATCTTCCTCTTCAAATGTCTCTAGTATGTTTATAGCTTCAGATTTTAGGAAGTCAAAGTTGAGCCAGCATGAAGTCTTGGATGGAGCCCCTAAGAAGGCACAGAGGTGGGGGGGTGGGGGAGAATCTTCATTTAATGCAGGACAATCAAAAAGACTTTATAGAAGATTGTTTTAATTATGAGGCTTGGGCACCATATTTGTTTCCTATTGCTGCTGTTACAAATTTAGGGGCTTAACGCACAACATAAATGTATTATGCTACAGTTCTGAAAGTCAGAAGTCCAAAATGGGTCTCATTTGGCTAAAATCAAGGTGCTGGCAGGGCTGTGCTCCTTTCTGGAGGTTCTAGGTAAGAATCTGTTGCCTTGCCTTTTCCAGCTTCTAGAGGCTGCTAGCAATCCTTGGCTCAAAAAAACCAGCAATGGCCAGCTGTGTCTTTCTCACATCACATCATGGTGATGCTGATCCTTCTGCCTCTTGGTTTTCCCTGTTCCATATTTAAGGACCTTTATAATCACAATGGCCTCACTTGGATAATCCAGGATAATCTCTCCATACCAAGACCCTTAACTTAATCACATCTACAAAGTCCCTTTGCCATGTAAGTAGCATTCACAGGTTGCAGGGACTAGAATATGAGTGTCTTTGGTAGACAACTATTCTGCTGTCATAGGTACTCCTCACAGCAGCCCAGGGACACTTCTATAGCTAAGGTATTCTTCCATGTACAAATAGAACAAATAAAAACTTTGTAAGAGGCTTATGATCATCCAAGAAGCTAAGGGTTTCAGCAGTGGCCACAGGCCTCAGTGTCAACTTGGTGTTCAGCCCAGTCAGTCATTGAGCCTGTGCCACACAGTGAGGCCGAAGGGTCTCACTTCCATCAGTAACTCACTCCTGCTCTGCTGAGTTCTTGTGAGAACACATCAGCCATCTTGGCCTGAATCAGTCATTATACAAAGTAGATTAAACTATACTTCAATGAAGCAGCCTCCAGGAGGGAAATTACAGTGATACTAAAAAGTAAGGAAAAAGTTATGTCTCTGTTTTCAGCTTTATTACATTTTCTATTCTTGCTGCTGCATTTTGTAAAAGAGGTTTTTAATCAACCTGAGTCTACTGGCTTCCTTGCAAACCAAACAGAACTGTTTTCCCTTGTAAAATCAAACCTAATAAAATGTCTTCATGAATCCGTTCTATGGGGAAAAGTACCCCAGAGCCTTAAGAGAGTAAATGAATGGAACAGACTAAGTAGAAGCTTGCAGTAGAAAATTACAGGTCATCTTTTGAACACAAACTTTTAAAATATTTCAGTCAGGATTTAGTGCAGCAGCTGACCCAGGGAGACGTCCTGCAATAGGGTGGTAAATGACCAAAAAAAAAAAAGGGAAGAAGATGAGTTAGGGGGTCTCGAGAGGAAATAAGAGATTAGAATTATAAACCTACATGATCCAATGCAAATGACCAATACTAAACGTCATATTTCATTCAATTTGTTCAATAAAGTTTTCACCTACTAACTTGGCCAAACTTGGTGCTAGCCATTAGAGATATAATGACATTAGACACTTGCTTTATGGAGCTCACAGTCTACAGATGGAGAGAAGCATTCATCCGATAATTCAAGGAATGTATAATAAAAATGGGGGTAAGTTCTATGAAGGAAAGGTATAGGCTGCTGTTATAGAGTAAGAAAGAACCAAACCTGGTCTGGAAGTAAAGTATCTAGGAAAGATAAATTTGAGCTTAGATCCAAAGGAACAATTGGTGTTAGTGGGAGAGGTGGCTGAAAAAGCATTCTAGCAGAAGGATCAGGATGTGCAAAGGCTTTGCATCCAAAAACATGACTTGACAGTGGAATGACACAGAATGGAATAGCCTGCATCCTAGAAAGAGATACACCCACAGGATTGGGACGAGGAATGTGGAAGTGGGCCCAACTGCAGGAAACAGTAGAAGGTCCTCTCTTATGACCAGATATCACAATATTCAGGAAGTAGGAGTGACAGTGTTGCTCAAGTGGCTGGAGCTCAGATCCAGGGGGTGGGAGTGTTCAACACTCAGAGAGGCAGTAGCAGGAGGAAAATATCAGCTGTTAGCAGAAGTTCCCACTCCCAGGATGCAAGTACTTGAAGCTAATTCCCCTGTGAATTTGTTGAACTATATCCAGCAATCTCACTACAAGGTATGTATCCAAAGGAAAAGAAATCACTACGTCAAAGAGATATCTGCACTTCCATGTTTATTGCAGCACTATTCACAACAGCCAAGAGATGGCATCAACCTAAGTGGCCATCAATGGATGAATAGATAAAGAGAATGTGGTACATATACACAATGGAATACTATTCAGCCATTAACAAGAAGGAAATTCTGTTATTTGTGACAACACGGGTGAACCTGAAGGACATTATGTTAAGTGAAATAAGCCAGGCACAAAATGACAAATACCACATGATTTCCCTCATGTGTGGAATCTAAAAAAGTTGATCTCATAAAAGTAGAGAGTAGAATGGTGGTTACCAGAGGCTGGGGCAATGTGGGGGAGGGGTTGTCAGGGAGATGTTGGTCAAAGAATACATGTTTATAGTAATATGGGAGAAATAGGCTTACGAGATCTATTATACAGCATGGTGACTATAGTTAATGGCAATATATTATATTCTTGAAAAATGCTGAGAGTAGATATGTTCTCACTACAAAAACAACTCTGTGAGCTAATGCATTTGTTAATTAGCTAGATTTAACCATTCCACAATGTATATATACTTCAAAACATTATGCTGTACATGATAAATACATAAACTTTATATGTCAATTTTAAAAAGTAAACTTGGGAAAAAAGAACACTACTTTTCTGTTAGAGAGGCTGTCTGTAATAAATTGTAATCATCTAGTAGAATTATACATTTCTGAATTTTTATTTGGTTTCTAGCCTTGATTGCTTTTTACATACATTCCAAATTAAATATTTTAAGTATTATCCTGTAATTTGATTTAATACAACCATATGCAAATTGGGTTTAATGTATTTAAGAAAGTTGGAGAATGATTTGTGGCTTTGAAAATTCAGCCCCGGCAAAGAAGTTTCTTCATTTTTTTGAAGCAACTTGGTATTTTCCTATTAGAAAAAGTATCAATCACAGCATTATAGCCCCTGTATTCCTTTCCAAAGTTCAAATACTAATTAATGAACACATTGACTCTATATCCTTAGGTAACATTTTGTTTTTAATCCTATCTCTGCATAACGTGATTATTAATCTTGGGAATTGCAAAAGCATTTGAGATGTTGTGAGAGAAAATGTTTCATAACAGTTCCGGTCGATTTTTTTTTTTTGACCCAGGAAGTTTTATAGATTTCTAAAATCTTTCAGAACTTTCAGGATTTACCCTAATCTCACTGTACTACGGGTCTTTTCATGTTTTCTCATCTCTAGCATATAACTGAAATTGTAAATCTGCTCATCTTTTATCTGTCTTTGCCATTTTATCTATTAGATTTTTTCCGGATAACACCAGTTCAAAATCCTTCTGCTTTTTCCCCCTCCCCATCTGAAGACTGACGTGAAACAATGACTATGCTGTCTTTTGCCAGAGGGTTTAATATAAAACAAATAAAAGTAGACATCACATTACTTTTATAATATGACAGCAATAGAAGTTTTCCTTATTCTTAACACTCAATAAAAGGAAGAATGATTCTGACACCTCTATATACAAGAAAAACAAGCTGCCTTCACGCACCAAAGATATAATATTTTGCAATGTTCTTATTATCACACTTTATATTTGGTTAAGATATTAATGAGTGTTTGTGGAAGGCTGATCTTTGTTTTATTGCCTATGTTTCATTTGTTTTTTGCTATATTTGAGCATTTATGAACTCTCTAAGGGGAAGAGAGTCGCAGAGATTCTAGAATAAAAGGAGGCCGTACTAGGGTTAAGGCAGTTTTCATTCACCCTCTAAATGCTGGCATTCCCTGTGGATCAGCCCGCCCTACACCCCTCTTCCTTTCACACTTGCTCCCTCGGTGATCTCATCCAGTTCCACAGGCTAAATGAAATGTGTAAACCTCAGGCCCTGGAAGCCTGAAAACCCTCCCCTTTCAAACCTTTAGAAATACTAGACAGAACGTGTGAAAATAGATGTGTGAACTGAGGCTCAAACAAATAAAGAATGTCAGAAATGAAGAGGAAATGGAGCACCAGAAGTAAGCAAGTGAGTTAATGATGCAGCTGCCTTGGAGTAAAATTATCAAAAATTTTCAATAGGAGACCTAAAAAGAGAGCTTCAAATCTATGAATGAAAACATGGCGGAATTAGTGAGAAGAAATCGACACATCCACAGTCATGAAGGGAAATATTGATACACACCTCTCTGTGCAAGCTGATAGGTTGAGGACACAAAAATTAGTACAGATATAAAAATTGGGCCCATGATTAATGACCTTTACATACATATAATCCTACACTTAACAATTGGAGAATAGATAATTTTAAGTGAATAATTACATGTTTATAAAAATTGACAGCATACTTGCCTTAAACCAAGTTTCCATGAATACCAAAAAGACTACTTGATACAAACTAAATTATGTGCCACTATGCAATAATAATGAAATGCGATAAAGGGGGGGGAATCCTCACATGCTACAAATGCAGTCACTCTATGAAACATAAAGAAGGAGTCATAATGGAAATAATAAAATATTTAGCACTGAAAGGCAGTATATATCAAAAACAGTGGGATAGATTGAAGTTTCTGGTAGTGCAGATGAGAAATATTGAAACCTTGCTGCTACATAACACTTTTAAATGTTTGGAAGAAAATATTGAAAATAAAATAACTTTTTAAATAAATGGATGAGCTTGCAAGAAAGGAAAGAAAAAAATATGAGTCCAGGTGCAAAGCCAGAACATCAGTCCAGAAAAGTAAACAAACAGTGAAACCACTGGCCACCTTAGGAGTATATATGTGTTGATATATATGTCCCTAGTGACCTAGAGTTTCAGTACAAGGGGAGTCATCCTTCTGAACCCCATCTTTATCTGGTGCGGTCTAACCAGTTCCTTTGGACTAGGAAGACCCAAATCCCTGTTAGAGATGACACCAGAAAAAGCTGGGATTCAAATGGACTACTCCCTCAAAAAAAAGGGGAGATAGGAAAATAATAAGATGAAATAAAGCCCAGAGTCAGACAGCAAGGAAAATTCTCTATGTATGCCTAACTCTCCATGGAGTGTTAAATAAACAAACAAATAAATAAATAAAATAAAGACTTCCCTTAGAAACCATGGCAAACCATATACCTTCTGTGTGCTTTAGGCCTGAATCTTTGATGTTCAGTTGGCCTAAAATCCACAAGCTAATAATTGTAATAAGAGTATTTAAAGCTATCAATCTTCCTCAAAGTGTCAATGTAACCACATCACACAAATGTTGATAGGTAGTACTTGCATTTCTCTTCTATTGTAAGTATTTTTTAATATCCATTTGAATTATTGGTAAGCTAGCCAGGCGTGGTGGCACACACCTGTAGTCCCAGCTACTCGGGAGGCTGAGGCAGGAGAATCGCTTGAGCCCAGGAGTTGGAGGTTGCTGTGAGCTAGGCTGACGCCATGGCACTCTAGCCCAGGTGACAGAGTGAGACTCTGTCTCCAAAAAAAAAAAAATTATTGGTAAACATGTCTTAATTTTAAACATAAGTGGAGTTTTTTTATCCTTTCATTTATTTCTAATTCAAATTGCATCGTCATAATAAAACGTACAACAGTAATGCTTTACAATTATGACCTAAAACAAGATCAATTTTCATAAATAAGTTGTGTGTTTACATAAATGTATATCTTCCAATTATTTGTACAGCATCCCATTGTATACCATGACCAGGAGGATTTATTATGGAACGCAATTTTGGTTCAACATTAGAAAATCATTCAAGGAAATACAAAATTTTTCTGAACTAAAGAAAAGAAACAAAATAATTGGTTTAGGAAGTTCATAAGAAACATTTAACAAGTATAATAATTCATAAAAAAGCATCTATGATTTTTAAAATATCACTCAGAAAAATAAAATGCAAGAAATTTCTGTAATTTGGTAAAAGTCATATTATAAAAACCTACTGCAAACATACAAGGGGTCTTTAAAAGTTAATGGAAAACACGTATTATGATAAAACTATGCATGCATTTAAAAAAATTTTTGCACTAAAATAAACTTGTACTAACTTGTTATAACATGTCTCAACAGGATCTAGTTTGAGGCACTAAGAGAGATAATACATCAGTTTGGTAAGAGCTTCTATCAGAGCAACATTAATTCTGCTAAATTTTTTTTATTTCAAAATATTAAAGGGGTACAAGTGCTCTTGTTACAGGGATGAATTGTATAATGCTGAAGTCAGGGCTTTCAATGTGCCCGTCACCAGAAGAATAGTGTACATTGCACTCAATAGGTAAGTTTTTATCCCTCACCCCCTCTTCTAAGTGTGAGAACATGTGGTGTTTGTTTTTCCATTGCTGAGATGCTTCATTTAGGATAATGTTCTCCAGTTTCATCCAACTTGCTACAAATGACATTATTTCATTCCTTCTTGTGGCTGAGTAGTGCTCCATGGTTTGTACTACTACACACACCACATTTTCTTTATGCACCCATCAATTGATGGGCACTTAGATTCCACATCTTTGCCATTGTGAATTGTGCTGCAACAAACATTCAGGTGTGGGTGTCTTTTCCTTTGGGTAGATACCCAGTAGTGGGATTGCTAGATCAAATGGTAGGTCTACTTTTTGTTCATTGAGGAATCTCCATACTGTTTTCCATAGAGGTTTTACTAATTTACAGTTCCATCAACAGTGTATAAGTGTTGATGGGACTGTATACGTGTTCCTTTTTCACCACATCCACACCAATATCTATTTTTTTTTATTTTTTAGTAATGGTCATTCTGATAGGGGTAAGGCAGTATCTCATTGTGGTTTTAATTTGCATTTCCCTGATGATTAGTGATGTTGAGCATTTTTCATGTGTTTATTGGCCATTTCCCTATCTTCTTTAAAGGGCACCCATGTTCTTCAGTTGATAATGTAAAAAAGACCACATTGACATAGTTAAATTCCCAGGACCCTCAGTAATTTAAGGATGGACTAAATGGCTGGTGTCATTGCTTACAAAAGTATCTTGAACTTGATGGTCCTTATGTTGAGAAATAAAGTTTATATTTTTTATCTTTTTTAATTCCATTTTTCCACAAACTTTTTGAAGTCCCCTCATATTTAATGAAGAACGGTTACATGAATTCCCTTTATTTCCAGGCATAGTGCCTTCTACTACCTAAACTGCACTTTTCCCATCTTCCCCATCTCAGTTTGACAACCGTATTCACTCAGTAGCTCAAGCTGAAACTCTAGCCAGTCACCCCTGATTTCTCTTTGTCCCTCACATCTAATATCTAACCCACCAGTGGTCTCAGGAGCTCTCTCTCCAAAATGCATCCTGAATCTGTTGACTTCTGTTCATCTGCCCACTTACTGCTGAGTTAAGCCTTCTCCATCTCTCACGTGAATTTCTGAAATAACCTCCTAACTGATCCGTTTTTCCTCATACAATCCGTTCACCACATTGATGCCAGAGTAATCGCTTTAGATGTAAACCAGACCAAGACATATCTCCAGTCAGAATCTTTCATTGGCTTCCATATCACTTTTAATAAAATCAAAACATCTGGCCATTGCCTACAAAGTCCTATATGATCTGACCTTGGTCTGGCTCTCAGACTCCATGATCCTCTGTGCTTGTCAAACACCTGTCACACACTTCCCTCTGTTCTTTACTTCCTCCAAGCTTGTCCCTCCTTCAGGACTTCAACATTTTCTGCTCTCTCTGCCTAGAATGTTCAGGTCTCTGCTAAAATGTCACCTTCTTAGAGCTTTCCTGACCACCCTCATAAACAACCACTCTGCCCAATCACTCTCTGTCTCATTACCTTCTTTTCCTTCCCTCATAGCACTAATCATTATTCAAAGTCACATTATTTATTGATTTGTCTGTCGCTTATTTTCTACTTGTCCCCCTAGCAAGTAGGCCCTTTGAGAGCAGGGAATTTGTCTGCCTTGTTCACAGCTGAATCCCCTGTCCCTTGAACATTGCCCGGAACACAAGGAAACTCAGTAAATGTCTTTGAATAAATAAATAAATCAAACATAGCACTATCCAAAACTGACCACAAAGTGTTTATTACAGGTCTGCAATGAGATACAGGTAGAAATCAAGAGTAAGCATTCAGGAACTTTGACAACAATTTGACACATTCGATCTTGTCTCCAGTACTTTATTTTTATTGTGTTTTACAAAAGTATTGGTTTGCATCAAATTAGAAATTTTAAACACAGTCCTTCATCACAGATAGTTCGAGAAGCACTAATCTAAACAAGGACTGGGATATAAAGTAGCTTTCTCCATCTGTTTTTGCATTACTGCATTTACTTAACATTCAGTAAAATCCTGAGTGCCCAATACACAAAACAGTAGGACAGAAATGTGACCAGCATCCATGGTAGAGAGGGGAAAGAGTACCTCACACTCCCTAGAAGGGTTAGAAGAGATCTCCCAGAAGAAGTGACACTTGAAGGAGATGAAGGTCACGAGATGAATAAGGGAGGAGGGGGCATTCTGGGCTGGGAAAGGCACATGGGAAGTCCTGAGAACACAGTGCATTCAGTGCACTCACAAAGTGTGGGTGGCTCCATGGGACTAGAATTTCTAGTATATGAAAGGGAGGTGGTAGCTAAGGCTGGAGAAAGCCTGTGGTAGTTTGTTTCATTGTGCAAATATTTGCTGGCCCATCAGCCCTTCTGTCCAGGAGGATTATAATTCTTCCCACATTGACCAAGTACCTTTGGGCCTATGCAATATGAGTGGAAGTGATATGAGCCCCTTCTTAGCAGATTCTTTAAAAGCCTTCATGAGTTTTCCCAGCCTCTTTCCCTCTGCCACAACCCCAGTATGGCCCAATTAAGGGCTGTCTATCACCTGGGGTCCTGGAATGGGGACTCTTACAGCAAAGCTACAGCTAACCCTCAAGGAACATGAAATGACAGTAGGAAATAAACCTTAGATGTTGCGAGCCACTAAAATTTATCACCACAGGGAAACATAGCCTCAGCTGACTTGTCCCAGAGCCCAGCACATAACCCATCCTGGCAGATGGCAGAAGAAACACAGAGCAGGGATGTTGTACCCATGTGTATACGTCAACCCTGAAAACCAGTTCCAGAGCCCACATCACAGCTTCTAATTAGAAGCCAGACTCCTCAATAGATGATCCCATTTTGAGCAGAGAATCACGAAAGCATTGACTTCTAAGTTTTTATAGGACGCCCTGCTGTGTCAGGCCAAGTCAGACTGGGAGAATGCCATCCATCAGCTGTGGCATTCTGAATGACTCTTAAGGCACACCATTTAGAGATAATGTTATTACATAAAATGAAAAGCAACATGTTATAAAAGGAACAAAGGCCCTGTTCTGCAGTTCCAAAGCTTTTACTGGACAAAATTTAAACCAGTATGTTGACAAACATCAATGAAATAAAACTATGTTTTGAAAGATTGGTGGTGTACCAAGGGGAAGTCTTGAGATAGTCGAATAGAAGAATTTGTGAATGGCATGCAAAATTTCATGTCATTTCTCCACATCTCTAGAGATATGCTTATTCGTTCCCTAATTGACCATTAACATTGTCATTTTTCTGTTCTGAATCTAAGGTGGGAAAAGCCCATTCTTCAACTTACAAATTCAAAATCCATGGTTTTATGGTTCATTAAGACCCCTCCCTGGACTCAGGAGACAAGATAGCTGACCAGAGACACCAGCTGCTGGATCGTCTCAGAAAGGAGGAAAAGTTTTAGATGAAAAAAAACAAAACAAAACATAGATTCAGTGTAATTCTGAGGGAAAAGTGCCAGAACCTACCAGAGATTCCATGGGAAGATGTTGCAGAGCAGAACAAGAAGGAGTAAGATATCAGCAGAGATCAACCCCCGAGAGGCTGGGAGCCCCACGAAAAGGGTAGGTGGGGGAGGGTGCTTCTCCCTCCCTCTCTTCTCTGGCAGTCAGCAGGCTCCGGAGATGCTGGAGAGCATTTCTGCCCTCAGGAGCCCAAAAGCTGTTGCCTCCAGTGAACAGGGAGCTTCTTGAGGACAAAGCACCAGGCCGCCAGCCCCCTTGGGGTTGCTTCCCGTCACCGCAGACCCAAGCCGAGATGGCAGATGCCATATTACTTCTCCACCCACTGTGCGCCTTTGTCTTCCCCAGGGAGCTGCAGCCTCTCAGTTTTCGTCTTGCTTGTTCCCACACAAACATATCCCAACTCTGGCCCAGACTGGGGGAGCCACAGGGGCCATTGGGCCCCATGGGCCCTGTGTGACGCCAGATGCTGGACATTCTAGGCAGGCTGCCTTCCAGAGAGAGGGACAGAGACAACCAAAGTGCTAGCTGTCCTCCATTCAGACTCTTTTCCTCCCCTTCCCCTCCCCCATCCATGGCTGCTGAGAGGGACAATTGAGCCACCACACTAAGGCTTCCACAGAGAGTGGGGCTCAAACCGTTCTTCTTAAAGACCTGCTGTGGACAAAAGGGTACTCAGACTGTGAGCTCCCTGCTCACCGGCCCTCCCGGGTACTGCTCACCCAGCTGCTCCATCAGAGCAAGGCACACCATGAAGGGGAAAGACATCAAACCTGCTTGAGCATCCCATAGGCAACTCAGGATCAGCACACTTATCCCTGGGACAGTCAGGGATGGATTTTGAGGCACCCAGGGATAGGCCCACAGACCCCCAGGACTTGATCATGTTGCTTGGGGGCACAGAGGGGAGATTTGTGAACTAATCTCAGGAGGCAAGGGAGCCCATGTGGGCAGAACTGAAAAGAGAGTGTAGTGTGGGTCCCAGCTACAGTGCACTTGTGGAGTACCTCTCCCACTGTAGGAAAGCCACACTCTCAGCCCAGGGCAGGATCCTGGACAGGGAATCTCCCAACCCATACCACCATTACTGGGGAGCTCAGCTCGATTGGGCTCCTACCTTCAGCTAGATGCTGGAGGAAGACCCTGGAGCAGGGGAGGGGGAGAAGAGTGAAATCTGCTCCTGACACTTAGATTGTGAATCTCAGACTGCTCTACCCCCACAAGCAGACTTTCTGGCTTAGTGGGGCCAATTCAGCCCCTCCCTGATGGCTTTCTCCAGCAGCCTGGGAGCAGACCTTCAACCCCTGTTGAGACAGCTGTCGTATTGGCTTTTGTGGAGCCTGAGGGCAGGCTCACCCACCCTGGCCCTGCCAGGCCTCACTCCCCCATCTGACTCTGCTGTGGTGGAGAATAAGGACTCACCTGGAAGTTACAGGGCCCTGCCCACCACCTGGGGCATTTGAGTGCTTCTCCTGAGCGGCTAGAGCCAGTCACTGGTCCCCAAAACAACACTACAGCTTGTTCTTTCCAGAAAGTGCCACCTTCTGGCAGGCAGGTCAATTTGTACAGCCCTTTACAACATTTAATTTCTCAGTTATACTGGGTGTGGTTGATTCTTACCCACAAGCACCACCTACTGTCTCAGAGATTAAACTGGGCATCCCAATATAATTCACACTGTTAAGAAGACCACAGGGCTGGGGAGAGAGAAAGGATTTCAAAAACCTCCATCCTCCCTCATCAACAAGAGACCGGAAATTTGCCCACACACACAGCTCACCACTGCCATAGCCTACAAAAAGTTGCAACTAAGAAAACCACCACACTAAGGATATCTATAACCAAGGCATCCATCCAAAACCTAGACTGCCATCAAAACACCCACAAGCAAAGCCAAACGTTCTTACCCAACATGTGCTACATACACATCCTTATGGCTGGGGTGGGGGGATAGCCCCATCTGAACAAAAGAAATCCTAAAACAAGTGACAGCTACTCCAGATGAGAAGGAATCAGTGCAAGAAATCCAGAAGTATGAAAAATCAAAGCAAAAGGACAACCCCAAAGGGGCACACCAGTTCTCCAGCAAAGGAACCTAACCAAAATGAAAATATTGAAATGCCAGATAAAGAATTCCAAATATGGATTGTAAGGAAGCTCAATGAAATCCAAGAGAAAATGGAAAACCAACTCAAAGAAACCAGAAAAACAATTCAGGAAATGAATCAAAAGTTTACTAAAGAGATAGACATATTAAAAAAAAAACAAATAGAACTTTTGGAAATGAAAAATTCATTTAAAAAAATACAAAACACAGTGGAAAGCTTTGAGGGTAGACTAGACCAGGCAGAAGAAAGAATATCAGAGCTTGAAGACAACTCTTTCAAATTAACTCAGTCAAAAATAAAGAACAAAGTATTAAGAGGAATGAACAAAGCTTACAAGAAATATGGAATTATGTAAAGCAGCCAAATATAAGAATCATAGGCATTCCTGAGGGTGAAAAAGAAAATGCACAAGGGCTGGAAAACCTATTTGAGGGGATAATTGAGGAAAACTTCCCTGGTCTTCCTAGAGATTTAGACATCCAGGTACTAGAAGCTCAACAAACACCTACATACATATGTATGTATGGGAGATACATATGGGAGATTCATTGCAAATAGGCAATCACCAAGACACACAGTCATCAGACTGGCAAAGTCAACATGAAAGAGGATCTCCTGAGAACCATGAGGCGAAAACATCGAGTAACTTATGAAGGAAAATCCATCAGGCTAACTGCAGACTTCTCAGCAGAGACCTTACAAGCCAGAAGGAATTGGGGGCCTTCTTAAACAGAACAACTACCAGTGTAGAATTTTGTATTCTGAAAAACTAAGTTACATATGTGAAGGAGAAATAAAGACTGTTTCAGACAAGCAAACACCGAGGGAATTTGTAAGGACCAGCCCTGCCCTGCAGGAAATACTCAGAACCGCATCATGCATGGATCAGCACAATAGACACCCAACACTGAAAAACCACCCAAAGGTAAAGCTCAGAGCTCATATAGAAAAATAGTACAAGAGGGTAAACAAAGCAATAACGTACTACCCAACAGGATGAACAGAACAGCATCCCACATATCAATTCTATGAATCATTGCGAATGGTTTGAATGCCCTACTCAAGAAACACAGGCTGGCTGAAGGGATGAAAAAATACAAGCGAAGTATCTGCTGTCTCCTGGAAACACATCTAACCCACAGGATTCAGACAGACTCAAGGAGAAGGGATGGAAAAAAATATTCCATGCAATCAGAAACCAAAAGAAAGCCGGAATAGCCATGCTCATATCAGATAAAATTGACTTTAAATCAACAATGACAAAGAAAGAAAAGATGGTCATTATATAATAGTAAAGGAAGCAATTCAATAAGAAGACATAACAATCCTAAATATTTATGTACCTGACACAGGAGCACCCAGGGTCATAAAGCAAATTCTACTAGATCTAAGCAAAGAGATAAACAGCAGCATCATAATTGCCGGGGACTCAACACCCCACTACAGAGCTGGGCAGATCCTCCAAGCAGGAAATAAATAAAGAAACACTGGACTTAAATGAGGCTCCAGAACAAATGGGCCTAAGAGACATTTACAGAAAATTATACCCCAGAACTACTGAATACACATCCTTCTCATCAGCACATGGAACATTCTGCAAGATGGATCATATCTTAGGCCACAAAAATTGTCTCAACAAATTCAAAAAAACTGAAATCATTCCATGTATTTTCTCAGACCACAGTGCAATAAAACTAGAAATCTACTCCAAGAGAAACACTCATACCTACACAAAGTCATGTAAATTAAACAAGCTGCTGCTGAATGCTTCTTGGGTCAATAATGAAATTAAGATGGAAATTTAAAAATTCCTGAAACTGAATGATGAAAGGGACATAAGTTACCAAAATCTATGGGATTCAGCAAAAGCATTCCTCAAGGGGAATTCATAGCCTTAAATGCCTACATCAAAAAGACAGAAAGATCACAAATTAACAACTTAATGTCACATCTCAAGGAAGTAAAAAAGGAGCAGCAAACCAAACCCAAAGCCAGCAGAAGAAAAGAAATAACTAAGGTCAGAGCAGAGCTAAAGGAAATGGAAAAATAAATAAATAAATAATAAAAAGTATCAATAAAAAAATTGTTTTTTTCAAAAGGTAAACAAAATTGATAAACCTTTTGCTAGATTAATGAGGAACAAAAGAGAAGGACCCAAGTAAGCTCAATCAGAAATGAAACAGGAGATATTACAACTGATACCACAGAAATACTAAATATCATCTGTGAATACTATGAAAATCTCTATGCACATAAACTTGAAAATGTAGAGGAAATGGACAAATTCCTGGAAACATACAACCTCCCAAGACTCAGTCAGGAAGAAAAAGAACTCCTGAACAGACCAATAATGAGCAGCAAGATTGAAGAAGTAATAAACAAAAATCTTTTTACAAAAAAAAAACCCAGACAGATGGATTCACAGCTGCATTTTACCAGACACACAAAGAAGAACTGGTACCCATACTGCAGAAATTATTCCATAACATCAAGAAGGAGGGAATTCTCCCCAACTCATTTTACAAAGCCAATATCACCTTGATACCAAAGTGAGGAAAGGACACAACAAAGAAGGAAAACTACAGACTGATATCCCTTGTGAATATAGATGCAAAAATCCTCAAAGAAATACTAGCAAACCGAATCCAACAGCACATCAAAAAAATAATTTACCATGACCAAGTGGGCTTCATCCAAGTCATGCAAGGGTGGGTCAACATAGTAAATCAATAAATGTGATTCACCACACAAACAGAAGTGAAAACAAAGACCATATAATCATCTCAATAGATGCAGAAAAAGCATTTGACAAAATCCACCACTCATTCATGGTAAAAACCCTCAACAAACTAGGCATAGAGGGAACATATATCAAAATAATAAACGCCGTATATGACAAACCCACAGCCAACACCATACTGAATGGGGAAATGTTGAAAGCATCCCCCCTCCAAACTGGAACAAGACAACTGTGCCCACTGTCACCACTTCTATTCAACGTACTGCTGAAAGTCCAACCCAGAGCAAAGAGAAAAGAAAAAGAAACAAAGGACAACCACATCAGGAAAGAAGAGGTCAAACTATTGCTTTTTGCTGACAATATGATCTTATATCTAGAAAACTCCAAAGACTCCACCAAGAGACTCCTGGAATTGATAAATAAATTCAGTAAAGTCTCATGTTACAAAATCAATATACAAAAATTATTAGCATTTCTATACATCAATAATAGCCAACCTGAGAGTCAAATCAAAGACTCAATACCATTCACAATAGCTACAAAGAAAATAAAATACCTACAAATATACTTAACCACAGAGGCACAAGATCTCTACAAAGAGAACTATGAAACACTGAGCAAGAAATTGCAGATGACTCAAACAAATGGAAAAACATATCATGCTCATGGATTGGTAGAATCAACATTGTTAAAATGTCCATTCAACCCAAAGTAATTTACAGATTTAATGCAATTCCCATCAAAATACCAATGGTATATTTCACAGATCTAAAAAAAATAATTCTATTCTTTGTTTGGAACGAGAAAAGAGCTCAGATAGCAAAAGCAATCTTACGCAAAAAGAGTAAATCTGGAGGCATCACATTACCAGACATCAAACTATACTACAAGCCTACAGTAACCAAAACAGCATGCCATTGGCACAAAAATAGAGACACAGACTAATGGAACAGAACAAAGAACCCAGATATAAAACCATCCACATACAGCAAAATGATCTTTGACAAAGCGGAAAACAACATACACTGGGGAAAAGAAGCCCTATTCAATAAATGGTGCTGGGATAATTGGATAGCCACATGCAGAAGAATGAAACAGGATCCATATCTCTCACTAATCACAAAAATTAATTCAAGATGGATAAAAGACTTAAATGTAAGTCATGAAACCATAAGAATTCTAGAGAAAATGTAGGAAAAACTCTTCTAGATATCAGTCTAGGCAAAGAATTTATGACTAAGACCCCAATGACAATCACAGAAATGACAAAAATAAATAAATGGTACTTGATTAAATTAAAAAGCTTCTGCACAGCTAATGAAATAGTCAACAGAGCAAATAGACAACCTACAGAATGGGGGAAAATATTTGCAAGCAATACATCCGATAAAGGGCCAATAACCAGAATCTACAAAGAACCGAAATCAGTAAGAAAAAAACAAACAATCCCATTAAAAAGTAAGCAAAAGGCATGAATAGAAGCTTTGCAAAAGAAGATAGACAAATGGCCAACAAACATATGAAAAAACGTTCAACATCACTAATCATCAGGGAAATGCAAATTGAAGCCACAATGAGATATCGCCTTACTCTTGTTAGAACGGCTTTTGTTTAAAAGCTGAAAAACAACAGATGCTGGCATGGATGCAGAGAGAAAGGAATTCTCTGTTGGTAGGAATACAAAGTAGCACAACCCCGTGGAAAACAGTATGGAGATTTCTCAAAGAACTAAAAATAGACCTACCATTCGATCCAGCAATCCCACTACTGTGTATCTACCCAAAGGAAAAGAAGTCATTTTATCAAAAAGATACCTGCACTCCAATGTTTATCATAGCACAATTCATAATTGCAAAGATGTGGATTCAACCCAAGTGCCCATCAATTGATAAGTGGATTAACAAAATGTGGTCTATGTATACCGACTTATCCATAAAAAAAGGATGAATTAATGCCTTTTGCAACAATTTGGATGGAACTGGAGACAATTATCCTAAGCGAAGTATCTAAAGAATGGAAAAAAAACACCACATATACTCACTATTAAATTGGAACTAACCAATAAGCACACGTGCACACAGGGAAGTAAAACTCAGCAGAAATCAAGCTGGGGGGAGTGGGGAGGAGGGCATGGGCAAAAACCTACCTAATGGGTATGATGAACACTATTTGGGTGAGGGGCACACTTACAGTCCTGACTCAAGTATTACAAAAGCGATCCATGTAACCAAAAAACCCCTTAAAATTTTGAAATTAAAAAATTAAATAAACATAATCTTACTCTATATTTCTCATGTTGTTCTATTTCATAACTTTAATGGGCATACAGTGTAAATCATATGAAAATATTTTTTTTCCTAATTTAGTATTAAGTTTACTTACAAATATGCATGAATCTGTTGGACTATTAGACCAGGAATTAGTAAACATTTTCTGTGTAGAGTTATATAGTAAATCTTTTAGGCTTTGTGGACTATATGTCTTTGTCCTGACTGTTCAACTCTGCTGTCGTAGTACAATAGCAGTTACAGGCAATGTATAAAGAATCCATGGGCTAGATTTGGCCCATGGGCCACAGTAACCAATCCACAGTAACAGTATTAGGCTATTAGACAAACTCAGTAAACAGAAATTGAGATATACATATTCATAAAAAATAATTAGGCTTATTTTCTTCATTTAGGTGCCCATAAACATGTGTAGTATCATATTGTATCATTGTGTCATGCACCATGTGTAGGTGTGTGTGCAAGCCTCTCTCATAGGCACAAGTGCCCAAGCACTTACGCGCAGGTGTGCACACAAAAACGTAACTTGCATTTTGTGATCTAAAAGTTTAGAATACTTTGGCAGCTTCACTTTATTCCATAATTTGTAATTATATATTGTTTTTTCTTACTAATTATAAAAGCAATTCATGGTCTTTGTAAGTATTTTAAATAGAGTTTAAAAAAGATAAATTACCGATATTTCTACCACGTACAGATAGTCATTATCAGTTTGTTGTATTTCCTCCCAAAATTTTTTCTATGAATATATATTTGAATGCAGTTTATTCTATTATAAAATTTGTATTCCACTACATACTCAGCTTGTATATATTGTTTCTAATTGATGTTAAATAAAGAATATTTCTCTATTTAAAAAAAAGACCCCCTCCCTGGTCCCCCAAGTGGCAACTGCCCCTCAGTGCTGCTGTCACTCCCCAACACCAGTATCACTAATCACCTGCCTACTTTTTCCCTCTCTATTGGAGGTGCCGTCAGAAAAGCAAGAATGCTCCCCAAACCCTCATTCTAGCAGTTTGATGAGGAAATCTTTGAGATTTTAATACCTGGTGCAACGAACTGAATGTTTGTTCCTAGGTTCAAAATTTTCAGGTGAACATCATTCACATGAACAAAATTCATATGTTGAAATCCTAACCCCAGTGTGATAGTATTAGGAGGTAGATCTTTGGGGAGGTGATTAGGTCATGGGGATGGAGTTCCCATTCATAGAATTAGTGCCCTTCAAAGAAGAGATAGGAGAGTTCACTTTCTCTCTCTGCTCTCTACCATGCGAGGATACAATGAAAAGGCACAGTCTACAACACAGAAGAGGTCAATCACCAGAACTCAACCATGCCAGCACACTGATCTCAGACTTCTAGCCTCCAGAACTATGAGAAATAAAATTATGTTGTTTATAAACCACCCAGTTGATGGTACCTTGTTATAGCAGCCCCAAATGAGACACCCAGGAATACTGGCGGGGGTGGAAAAGGAAACCATAGCAAGTGAACAACCATGGCTCAGAGACTCTTCAGACCCTCTAGGAGTCTTGGAGGTATGTACACCTTCCCCTGGCTTTCTTTCCTCATGGTGAGTATGTAGTACAAGAGAGTGTTTGTCGTTACTCTACTCATGGGATTCTTCTTAATGCAAAATTTATTTTTATAAGTTTGTGGGCTAAGTTATGTTATATTAATTTTATATATTACATTGTTTGTCTATGTATATATTATCAATATACTTTTATAGATTACTTCAGAGAATAATTTTTTAAAGGACCCTAAATCTGTGCTATAAAAACTGTGATTGGAAGGGCAGTTGACCCTTGAATAACACAGGTATGAATGCATGGGTCCACTTATATGTGGATTTCCTTCCACCTCTGCCTCCCCTAAGATAGCAAGACCAACCTCTCTTCTCCCTCCTCCTCAGCCTACTCAATGTGAAGATTATGAGGATGAAGACCTTTATGATGATCCACTTCCACCTAATGAATAGTAAATACATTCTCTCTTCCTTATTGTTTTCTTAAAAACATTTTCTTTTCTCTAGCTTACTTTATTGTAAGAACACATTACATAATACATTTAACATACAAAGTGTGTTAATCAACTGTTTATGTTATTGGTAAAGCTTCTGGTCAACAGTAGGCTATTAGTAGTTAAGTTTTGGGGGAGCCAAAAGTTGTAGGAGGATTTTCAACTACACAAGGGGTCAGCACCCCTGATCCTCACTTTGTTCAAGGGCCGACTGTATCAGCAATGTAATAAAATCCATTTGCAGCCCTCCATTCTGCTAAGGCTTTGACTTTTCCAGCAATTCGACTGTTATGCAAAGATGCTAGCATCTTAATGTCTAAAGATTATGTTTCTATGTCCTATTCCTTTTATTCCTGCTTTTCACTAACTCCTACATTTTTGTTACTGTCAGAAAGTAAACCACCTTTCTCTGAGCCAGGAAATACCAAGGATCTTCTCACAAGTTTAAAGTTGAAGACAGAAAAATAACATCACACACATATGAAGGGAAAACCAATTAATCTAGGGTAGTGAGGGAGATAGGGTTGCACAGTCACTAAGTTGAAAAAAATGTTTTTATGTAAATTATTATTTGTACACAGAAGACAAGGCCATTACATCTAACGAGACCCAGAATCCTAATTGTGCCCAGAATCTTAACCAATACAACTAGAATCACTTAGAGCTAGAGCACAGAATCTTTCTCTAATACACAATTAATTAAATTCTTAATAATTATTTTGTTAGCATTAGTGCTATTCGATGTCCGGTGGAAGGGTACGCTTATTGGTAATAACTATCATCCCTGTTCAAGTAAAGCTATCATTTGCATCAAATAAAAATGTATTTTAATCCATTTTAGGATATTAGAATTAATATTGGTTTTGCCTTTGTTTTCAAATCTTTAAAAAATAATCTCTAAGTTAGAATTCATAAATCACAGCATTGAGCAATAATTCTTTGCTGTCTCTTTTGTTTTTTCTCTTTAAAAAAAAGAGAGAGAGAAGAAAAGAGAAGTGTGTTTGCTTCGGCAGCACATATACTAAAATTGGAACGATACAGAGAAGATTAGCATGGCCCCTGCGCAAGGATGACACGCAAATTCGTGAAGCGTTCCATATTTTTTGAATTACCATTTGACCCAGCAATCCCACTACTGGGTATTTATCCAAAGGAAAAAAAGACATTTTATAATAAAGACATCTGCTCTCGAATGTTCATAGCAGCACAATTCACAATTGCAAAGTTGTGGAAACAACCCAGGTGCCCATCAATACACGAGTGGATCAATAAAATGTGGTATATGTATACCATGGAGTATTACTCAGCAATAAGGAACAACAGTTTATTAACACATCTGGTATTATCCTGGTTGGAGCTAGAACCCATTCTTCGAAGCGAAGTGTCGCAGGATTGGATAAACAAGCACCACTGGTACTCACCATCAAACTGGTACTAACTGATGAACACTTACATCACACAGGGCAATAACATTCATCAGGGGGCGGGCGGGCGGGAGGGGGGTGGAAGGGATGGGAAAAACTCTCACTGAATGGATGTGGGGAGCACAGTTTGGGAGACGACCACGATTGTGGCTCTGACACGGGCAGAACAGGGGCGATGTGTATGGCCAAAGTGTTGTACCCCCATGATATTCTGAAATTTAAAAAATAAATTAAAAAAAAAATCTAGATTTCTGGTTTCTCTTGAAAAAAAAAAAAGAAGAAAAGAGAAGAGAAAGGAGGGGGAGGGAAGAAATACAGGCACTTTCATTAGCGAAATCCATACTTGTGTCTCTCTGTACCTCTAAATAGTTATTCGAGTTACACTACAGTGCCATTCCACAGGTATTGGGTGGAGGGCAGCCATCTGGTAGGAAGGAGGTCGGAGACTGGTCTTGAAGCCGTGTTCACATAGTGAAGACACTGTTTCTACTTAGATCTTGTGATTATTCAGGATGCTTGGGATCACAGTGGGGTTCTTAACCCACCTCCCCACTGGCCATGATACTGCTGTACCTGTGTTCAGGTACCCTGAATGCCTGCTACATGCCAGGCACTGTCCTAGTTTCTGGGACTACAACAGTTATCAAGGACCTTATTCCTTCTCCAAGGAGCTAGCACTGGAGGTGGCAAAATAAGCGAATAATTATAAAAGAATGTCAGGATGGCCAGTGACAAAGTAGACCAATAGGAGAGAAGAAGGAAGGACAAGTTTGTTTGTAGCAATCAAGTCATGGCAATTTGGATCCACACCCAGGGTGCCTGCTCTGTCATCAGAGAGGCCGAGTGTTTGGTGTCAGTACCTTGGCAACGTCTAGAAGAGCAAGAACCACTCCTCTGCCTGAGAGGAGATTCAGTTCCTGTCTTTGAACTTGACAAAGAATCACAGAGTGAGAGAAGAGCAGCTTCTGAGTTTCCCTGGTATAACATCCCAGAAAGATTGGGACTTAGGAGTCAGAATCCAGCGCTGCCATTACTAGCTGTGTGACCATGAGCAAGTTACTCAACCACTCTGGACTTTAGCTCCCACAACATAAAAATATCACCTCCCAGGTGAGAATCAAATGAAATTGTGCATGTAAAGCATAGTGCCCTCCTCTTAATAGGTACTCAATAATTGTTTGTTCCTTCCTCCTTCTCACCTCTTTCATCTTCAGTGCAAATGACATCTGAGAGCAAATGCTTAGCTCCCCACTCACTTCACACCCACATACACACACACACTCTCATACTCACACTCATCCCCAGCCCAATTTCTATCCAAGTAGAATTCCTAAATAATCCAGTGCTGCTCTTGGTCATTTCTCCTGCAGTCACAGGTCCAGGAATGTGAAAATAACCTTGGCTGGTTTTGTGTCCTCTCTCTGCTGAGAGCCCCGAGGCACACGGGGTAGAGGTGGGATTTGGCACAGACCCTGCCAGGGGGTGGAACCAGTCCTGTCCACACTGCAGCTGCCTCTCTGATCTCCACTGACAGAGGAAAGTCAAAGCAACATGCTCCCACTTTCGAGTTTGTTTTGATGTTTGAAATGAAAGATATTTATAAAGTTCTCCTATCTAAAAATATCTAAGCAAATTGATCAAGCTTACAAATCCAAAAAAGCATTTATGCAATTGCCTCCTGAAAATCTGAGCTTTTCAAACACATTAAAATCTATTGATCCCAGAGAAGGTCTTGTCAACCCCTCCTTGGCATAAATTATAAATGCTCTGCTGCTTCAAAGTCTCTTTGGTTTTAGCACATTATTTCTTTCCTTTAAAAATGCAGATCAGAAGAGTTGGAAATATCATTTGAGGTTATATAAAACGAAAGAGATGCTCCTAAAGAGAGAATGTAAACCTTCAGGGGATGAGCTAGAACAACCCTATGAATCCCACCAGGAAACCAAATAATAAACAAGAGAAGTTAATAATGAATGAACAATAGATTGGAATTGGATACTCTAAACACTACAGAAGCAAAAACTCTTCTCTGTCTGTTCTGATGTCAGCTCTACTTCTCATTTATTTAGATTGAGGGCAGTGCCTATCCTGGGATGACCCTAGAAAATGCACAGCCTTCAGAAACCCCACTCTACAAGAAGTTAAGAGGCATGACTCAGTACATAGAGGTTAGATTTTTAATAAAGTAAAAATTAAGAGTTCATCCAAAAGCACACTTTAGTTTAGGACTTGTGGGTTTTCCTGAAACAGAAAAATATCCCAGAAGATAGAACAGAGTGGAGCATACTCTCAGCCTAGAGTCAAGTCTACCACCTGCCATTTGTACTTAAACATGTTATTATTATATTTGGTGCTGCTGAAGCTCTGTGCACTTTCCAATTAGTTAATCCACTCTGGAAATTTATCACCCACCTGTGTTTATGGAAATTTAGATAGGACATCATTCTGCTGGGAATGGATGGGTCGTCTTCACTATAATAACTTGCTGATAAATCCATCCTTGATATAAAGCCCATCAGCAATTCTTTAAAGTATATAAAGCATTTATAATTATCTTTATTTTCAGATGAAGAAAGTTAAATCTCAAAGGTTAAGGTACTGGCTTAAGGCCACGCCTCTTAATCTAGTAAATGACAATCAAAACTTGAACCCTGATCTTTGACCTTAAATCTCTGGATGTTGCCCTTACACATGGCAACCTACCTTAACTGTACATTTTTTCCTTCATTTAAACCTGATTAAGTAGCAGTTATAAATAGCATGAATAAAAATTATATTAAATACATTAAGCCTCTGTTAACTAAAATCCAGAATTTGGGCACTGTAAACTACCATTTAGAGGACATTAGTATAAAACATTTCAGCCTACACTGGCAATCTCACTTTTAGGAAATCAAGAACACAAAATTGTCAATATCTATATTCATGAAGATGTTTATCTCAGCATCATATATAATAGTAAAAAATAGAAACAATCTAAACATTCAGCAAAAGACAATACTTTATGATATTTCCACTTAAGGTTACATTAAGAAGTCTTTGATGATTATATTTATGTAAGTAGAGTATCAATATGAAAAAAGTTATAGAAAAAGAAGTTATAAAATTCTATTTTTACAATGGTTAGGAACAACAAATTATGTCTGTGAAAAATAACTTTAAAGATTTTTAACTGACATAATGTGTGTTAAACAAAAATCTATACCTCATTTCTACTCACCATATTGGCAGCCACAGCTTACTTCACAGAAAAAAAAACTGCAAACTGCATTTCTGAAAATATATTATAAAAATCTGTATATTATATTAAATCTTCTCATATACATTCAAATGCGAGAAGTGATTTCAATATAAATCAAGAGCTAGATTACCTAAGAAAATCTCAAGCCCAAATGTAAGTTTTATAAAACCCTCCTAAGAATATGGCATTCCTGATAAGAGTACAATTGTCACCCCTTTGGTTGGCATTGATAAGGGTCTATACAGTATTCAAACTATTAAACCAGTCAAATCCCAAATCTGAAAATGTATCCTAAAAACTTTTTTTAGAATATTATTTTAAGTATAAAGAGTGCTACGAAATGGAAATTATAAATGGCAAAGGGAACATCTAATTAGAGGGGAATGTAACCTTGAATGGAAGAATTGCTTGAGGAAATCAAGTTTATGCTGTGACTTGAAAGACTGGTCTGAGTCAGCCAGGGGAAGACATGGTGGAAGGAAGTGGAGAGCAACAGCACCACGCGTGGACAGTCCAGAGTTGGGGTAGAGTAGGGCAGGTTTAGGGTTGAATGATAACCAGTTTGGTTAGCGTCAGACAAGGAATCTGGGTAAGTGGTTGGGGGCAAATCCTAAATCACCTTAAAAGTCATTTAAATAATTTTGGTGTTGATCCTTCATGCAGTGGAAACCCACCAAAAGAGATTCCAAGTAGGTTTCTGTGTTGAAAGGATTGTCCTTGCAGGAGTGAAGCCAGAAAGGAATAGGAGGAAAGATCTGAAGGAGAGCAAGAGTGGAGGCCAGGGTACACCTAGAAGGCTATGGTAGTGTCCAAGACAGGATGATGGCTTAGGAAAAAGTCACGACAATAAGGACAAGGCTGTGAGCAAGGAAGGAGGTAGATGTAAGCTCCAGAAGGCACAGCTGCATCTCGTATGCATCCTTTTCTCCTCAAGCCTAGTACAGCACCTGACTCTTTACACTTGATGAGTCTGATTGAGTGGGGGCAAAACAAAGAAAGGGGAATTCTATTGCTTAAGAAAGAGAGATGAATTTAGACCTTCCTTGAACACCTCATTGGGTAGTGTTTGCAGGGTCTGGGAACAGGGACAAGAGCAGAGCCGTGAATAGAGAGGAAAGGGAAAGTCTACCCATGGAAAATACCCTGTGGCAGGCAAGGCCATGTCACATTAAAACAGAGCTGTCTAAATATTTAATTTTAAGTGTTTACTGTGCTTTAAAATCTGCTGTACACAATAATGGTCTTACAGAGTGGTGTTGAGTGGAGGGGAAGAGAAGGAAGATAGAGCGAGGGTGTGGAAAGCAGCTGTGGGAGCTGAGGGGTAGGACTGGATACCACGCAGCAGAAACGGCTGCTTTATAGGTCAATTTGGGTGAAATATAGGCCCCATCTCCACCTACCCAGTCCCCCAAAAAAGAAAACCTCAATGAAGCTTGAAAGTCTGCATAGAGGATAGCACAGGTGTTTGGAGATATTCTGTTATGCTGTATTACACTAAGATAAGAAACACTGACCCAGCAACAGTTTGGGTGGAAATGATGACAGCTTCAGTTTGGGGCAGTTGAGGTTTCTGTTACATTAATACATCCAGGTGGGCGATGCTTTATGCACACCATGAAATTTAGAAAATCAGAAATACCTAATAACAGTAGAAAGAGAATACTTAAGTAAATCACAACATAATAACTTGGAATATTATAGAGCTAGAAAAAATTGTATTTGCAAAGAAATTTCAGTGGCGTGAGATATTCCTATATGAAGGTAAATGGAAGAAGGTTATAAAATGTTTATGTCATTTTATCTTAATTGGTGCTGCACATAGGATACGACAAGACCAAACACAGCCCAGTCGTGTATTTTGTTTGGTCATTGTTCAACAAGTTTGAATTTGAGCACAGAAGATGGAGTGTGCATGCATCACAGCATGCTACAGTCCTCACCACCCCCCATCGTAGTTTAATCTGCCACATCGAGTTTGACAGCTCTGAAAAATGTGTTCTAAAATTGTTAATACCAGTGTAGGAATATTAATATCACAGGAGATAATTACAGGAAACTTTCATTTTCTATGCATTATATACATGTTTGATTTTATACCAAGCATGCATTATTACTCATACGGTCAGAAAAGAACCAATTTTTTTAAAATAGAAGAAAATGTGTCAAAGTAGAAATTAGGTGGTATTTCCATTCTTCTTTAAGATTATTGGCACTTTATAATTTATCTATAATGGGCATATATCATTTTTATAATCATATTAAAAATATACTAAAAAGCATGTGGTAAATATTTTTTCAAATCACAGTTAAGAGAAACTATAGTTTGCTAATAGAATAATGCCAAAATTTAGTCACAAAATATGTATAAAAAGTTTAAGATATATTCATGCTGGCAACGAAAGCCTTGTCTGATGAAAAAACAACAGTTTGATATAACAATATCCATATCTTCCTCTGAGTTTATCTGCAACCTAGCCATACTTCAAGACTTAATTCAAATTTTTCGTCTTCAAGAGGACTTCTCATAGTAAAGCCTCACTCTGTATCCCTCTTATCTGTCAAATAACTGCCAAATTATATAAAAATTTAGCAATTTATCATATTTGTCCAATTCTTGTAACATTTCTTGCATTGAAAAGTTTTACTTCATACACTGTGATATTTCTTTTAGTAAATTTACATCTTCTTTCTTCAACTAGATCAAAAGTCTATGAGGAGAGTAAACATGTTCATCTCTTATTGCCACAGTAACCAGCACAATGGATTGCACACAGTAGGCCCTCAATTTGTATTTGTAATCTGATTTTTACCTAAAAATTTCATCCACTTATATCAAACAAATGGTGTGCTGCAATATACAATTTTTTTATCCACTTAGGTAATCTTTCCTGTTTTACTTGGTAGAATTTTCTAGCCATTAAGCTAACTTTTGTGGGTTAAAGGACAGAAGATATAAAGATCAAAGCAATAGCAGTATATTTTAAACTGCCATACTCACATTACACAGGTAAACTCATTTTGTGCAACACAATTAGCAAAAGTTTAAAAGGCTGAATATATTTTCTGAAGCAAAGGAGTTTACCAAGGGTTAAAATGTGTGTAAAGTGAGTCTCTGGTTTGGGCAAATAAACTCTTTCCCTGATTTATTAATTTTATAATTAAAAATTGCCTTGTGTTTATTTTCTGCATGATGATTGCTTTGTATGGTGATGCAGTTATCTGACAAGCTTCTTGTCTGAACACTGGAAAGTTTATTGTTTCATGCAATTTTTAAAGACCTGCCTCACAAGTCACAAGATTTTCAGAGTCAGCAAGGATTCAATTTTAGATATCTATTAAATTTGCTTAGAAAAACAATTACATTAGTAGCTGGCACAACTAGAAAATCTTTTTTGTATCTCAGTGAGAATTGGTTCATATTTATCAAGGCAAAAGTCATTATTCCTTCCCAAATCTATATAATAACTATTTAAAAATTACTTCCCTGTCTCAAATTAAGATATTCAGCTGTTTTTCTATCTACTTGACCTAGGTTCTCTATGGAAAGGCCAAGGGAACATTGACCTCAGACACAGGATATAGGCAGCCAACAGGAAGTTAACTTCCTTAATGCTTATATTAAAAAACAATTAATTTTTAATTAGGTTACCACTACGTGCAGAAAATACACTTAAATGTTTTAAATAATTAAGAAATATAAAGGCTTATAAGACCAACACAACGCAGAGTTGCCTCTATCTTAGTATCCTCTAAGATAAAAAGCACATAAATACAAATATCATGATTTCTACAAAGAATATTCACCTACTAGAATCCTATAAAGTAAATTTAAATGCTCTGTTAACTAGATAACTAGATTGTGGCATCCCTAAAGTCCATGCCCTTCTTTCAGCTTTGGAGCTAGATAAACCTGGTTTGAATTCCAGAACTTTTACTTAGTGGTTGGGTGGCCTTAAAAGTTCCAGTTATTATCTAGTATATGCTGGACCTTTGCATTTATTATTTCTAATGCTCACAATAATCCTGCAATGTGTCTAGCAATTTCCCCATTTTACAAATAGGAAAATGGCAATGGAGTGGTTAAGTGACTTGCTCAAGGTCACAGTTCTAGAATAGGACAGAATTCAGATATTAATACAGGCCTTTCTGAGTTCAAAGCCTTTCCATAGCACCTGTTTTAACCTCTCCAAACCCTGATGCCTTCAGCTATAAAATGTGAATAACAATAAAAACTTTGAAGAGATGTTGTGAGAATTAGAAGAGATACCATAAGAAAAAGTACCTGGCAGATCTCTAGAAATTATTCATCTTGTATAACTGTAACTTTATACCCATGAACAACAACTCCCCATTTCCCCCTCCCTCCAGCCCTTGCAACCACCATTCTATTTTCTGCTTCTGTAAGTCTGACCACTTTTGATACCTTCATGTGAGGAGAATCATGCTGTATTTGTTCTTCTGTGACTGGCTTATATCACCTAGCAAAAAGTCTTCCAAGTCTATCCGTGTTGTCACAAATGGCAATGTTTCCTTCTTTTTTAAGGCTTATTAATATTCCACTATATATATATTTTATATATACATGTTCAATGGGCATAAAGTTATGGTTATACAAAACAAAAAATGCTAGAGCTCTGCTGTACAGCATAATGCCTATGGTTAACAACACAGTATTATGCACTTAAAAAAATTTAAGAGGGTAGACCTTACATTAAGTGCTGTTACCACAAAAAAGAAAAAAGAAAGTTAAGGCTCACAGGAAATGTTTGGAGGGGTTGGATATATTTATTACCTTGATTATAGTGATGATATCAAGGGTATATGCGTATGTCCAAACTCATCAAAGTGTATACATTAAATATATTCAGCTATTTGCATATCAATTATATCTTAATAAAACTGTTTTTAAAAGGCATACAATCTGGTCAATAGTAGGCTTGTTCATCTATTCAGGTTGATTATTGAGCATCAGCTCTATGCTATGCACTGTGGAAGGCACTGAGAATCAATGTGAAAATGAAGGATGGCAACAGTCTCTGACCCCAAATGTTAATTCTTCTCTCCAATAATATACACATGCACACGTGCACACACACACACACACACACACCCCTCTTCCCACCCCTCCATGGGTCTAGACTAGTTTTCAGTCTTGTAATCACTATCAGAATGCATGAGAGACAAGTTAAAACTCAAATAGGTCCTTTTGAAATTGGGCTCAGCAGGAACTTAATAAGAAGCTATCAAAAATACATTTGTATGTTAAAAGAATATTTTCTTTTCAATTGTTCTTTTCTTAAATTTTCAAAGAAATTTTATCTGGTATGTGAATAAAAGTGGCCACGGGTGGATTTTATTTTCAATTTGATTAGCGATATGGGAAGCAGTACCTGGACACTAGCAGACTATGTGACTTGAGAGTCAGTGGGCTGGTGCTTAGAACTGGACAGGGCAGGAGGGAAGGTGCAGCTAGGGTGTCACCGGCACTGGGCAAACGCCGACAGCTGGGCAACAGCTGGGCTGACAGCAGAGGCTCGGATGGGCAGTCAGAGCTCCAAGTCCAGCGGTGGTGGCCCCTTACAGTCAGTCAGCAACAGAGGGAGGAGAACGTAAAAGTGGATATTTTTTAAGCAATGTGTTTGTCTCTAAATTGAGACTTCCTAGCAAAAAATGCCAATTCAAAGGAGCGATGTAAATGACATCATAGGAAGACATGGAGAGTATGAGGGAAGGAAAGAAACACTGGAGGCCGGGGAAGGAGACTCTCAGTGCCCTCATGGCATTCGGTCATCTCCAAGATTCAGTCCCTAAACATTGCTGGGGTGCTGACTCGGGCCAAGCACTGTGCTAGGTACCACGGATATACATATGAATGGATGACACGGTCCTGCCTTGGGAGCTGCTGGGCAGCCTGCCAATTCCACCTGTCATTCAAGTTGGCCCTTACCTGTGGTCCCCAACCCCCAGCCACGGACCAGCTCCTGTCTGTGGGCCCGCCAGGAACCACAGGGGCGGGGCGGGCAAGCAAGCAAAGCCCCACCTGCACCCACAGCCCACAGCCGCTCCCCTCGCTCGCATCACCGCCCCAGCCCGGCTCCGGGCGATCAGCAGCTGCATCAGACCCTCAAGGAGCGCGCAGCCCGCTGCAAACTGCGCATGCGAGGGATCGAGGTTCCGCCCTCCCCAGGAGAATCCAATGCCTGACGATCTGAGGTGGAGCCGAGGAGGCCCCCCCGCCATCTGCGGAAAAACTGTTCCACGAAACTGGTCCCTGGTGTCAAAAAGGTTGAGGACCGCTGCCTTAGACCAATCCCTACTGCAAGGGAGGGGGGTACTCTGATTGGTCGAGGCTGGTCATGTGTCTTTCCCTGTGGCTGGGATGGTGGGGGAGGGAAGGTGTGATAGTTGTCGGCTTTAAATTCTCAAAAGGAGCATGTAACATGGGGAAAAGGTGATTTGTCAAAGGAAGACATGTTGAGAAGACAAAGCATAAGTCCACTATATTCTTAGCAACTCTGCTATACATTTAATTCTATAGGCTACAATCCTTGCCTTCATGGAGCTCTCATCTTAAAAAGGAGACAAAGTACATTTAACAAAAATTAATGAAAAACCAAATAACTCTTCAGTAGTCAACAGTGCCAACCACATTTTCATTATCAAGAGTACAGGACAATAAAGCATTTTAAACTGGCAATGCTTTCTTCAGTTTTTAATTGTTCCGGAATTGTCAGCCTTAGGTCAGGTGGAACGGCCTATTGCAGACACTGACCCTTTCTCACCGTATGTGAGAGTATAGATTTCTGATATCGACTCTGCTTATGGGAGAGAAGAGGAAAAGACTCATGGAAAGAGGAACTAGAGGGAATGGGAAAAAAGGGGGACACGAAAAGGCAAAATAGTGTAAGGAAGATACAGATCCCTTAGAATTAGAGAAACCCATATTATAACCTGTTTCATAAAAAAGGCTAAAAGAAATCGCAGAATTCTATGACCAGTTAATATGACCAGAGAAGAGACATTATCGATGATTTCTCCACAGTGTGGAGGATATTTTTTAGGTAAAGCAAACAATGAGGTTTTTGTTGTTGGTTTTTTCCATTTTTGTAACCCCATCACCATTACGATCCTTAAGCAAAGAAGCCATTTTTGAGTAAAAGTCAGCAGAGCAGCATTTTTGCAGAGAGCATCTGAGAAGATCCAGCATAGCTAGCGAGGAAGTTCAGCCAGAAACAGAGACCAGGTTGAAGAAAAGAGAATTAAGACAGAGCAGGGCAGAGATTTATCAATTCCACTAATTCTCTAGTGTAGGACTGGTGTTAATACCATATATATATCAGTCTTTTCACTGTAGTTAGTTTTGTATACATATGTATGTATTTTTTGTTACCTGTTTGATTAACATATATAGTTCACATCAAAGTACAAATTTATTTGCATTTCATCTTTTTTTGTTACCATTATAAAACCTAAGTTTAAAGAATCCCTTTGGATACTAGTGCAAAACACTCTAACCAGGGAGATTGCAGTGACAATTTCTGTGCCTAGAACCACCCACCTGGTCAGCAAATACCCATTTACTGAAAGAACTTGTGGAAATAAATGAAGGTCGCCCAAGTAAGAATAGGCAAAGCTATTTATTCAGAGCTTGCTGTAGCAAGGGAGTCAGCCACCGTGACTTGCATTTGGCAGAGACTCAAAAGCAGAAAGAGGAATTGAAAAGATTTATCCTGGAAAAAAGAAGGGTTCAGATACATCCTGGGTAGAAGCTGTTGTCATAGGGAAGCTGAGAGCAGAACTACTAGAAGTGGGGTGTCCTATGTGATTAGAGCATATTTGGCTTTCTCTGGATAGTCTTACACTAGAAGCAGAGAGAATCATTAGAAAAGCAGTCAGTTCTTGGCCAAGTCTTTGCCATTTGGGGCCAGTCGCTACAGAGGTTGCAGCTTGGCTTCCTGGACTCATTGCTGCAGGTCATGATTTGGCTTCCCAGGGTGGTTGCTGCAGGTTGTGGATCAGAGTTCTATTTTAATATGTGGTCTGGCCATTGTGTGTCTGTGTATTCAATCTCTCAAGCCTTTGGGCATGCTGCAGATCACCTGCTCAACTGGATTGGTCAGCTGTTCATGTTTATTTCCAAGGATCAGAATACATTTCCACCCAGACAGACAATGATGATTTCTAACTTTTTTTGATGCCAAAATGATCCATCTTTGCCAGTGTGAATTCCAATGAATGAAACAAAGAAATGCTGAAGTAAAAATGAGAGTTGACTGCAAAAGGGAACTATGGCATCAGAAAACGAATTTGAGGTTCACTCCCAGCAGAAAGTTCCAACTGAATGCTAAGAGAGACTGGGAGAGTCTAATAGCGACTAGACAGTGGGTACTGGGTTGGAAATCTTAAAATTGGACATTGGACATTACCATGGAGATCTTTAGAGTAAATTGCATTTTCTACATTTTCTAGGTCAAGTATAGTAAGTTTAGTAAATTCATTTTGTGATAACAGATAGTGGAAATGTAATTAACAGCACCCCAATAATATTTGTTTGAATGCATGGGTATATAATTACATTTTCCCTAAGAATTGGGGGACTCCACAATGGCTCCCTATCCCCAATAGAATCCATTCCTAAATTCTTAATGTGGCTTATAAATTCTTTCTTGTTCTTTTTCTGGCTCCTACCTGCCTCTCAAGCTTTGTCTCCTGTAACTCTCTCTTCTGCTTTGCAGCCCCTTCCTCAAACATACACAGAACATGGACACTAATCATACTAAATTGCTGGCAATCCCTTGAGTACAACATGCCTTGAGTCTCTGAATTTGCAAATGATTTTCCTTCCCCTTGAAATTCACTCTCACTTTCTGTCTGCTCGGTAATGTATTCATCTTTTAAGACTCAGTCTGCTGTGAAAAGGTTTTTGTGACTCTGCATATATTGGAAGGAAGGAAGGGAGGAAGGAAGAATATTTCTCTTGAATGGATTCCATGGAAAGGTAACACATGAAAATGTAAATTACCAAGTGGTTTTGAGGGAGAACACACAGACTTCAGAGTCAGATTTACAAAATCTGTGATCCTGAGCAGATTGCTTCATCTCTCAATCTCTTCAACCGTAAAATAAGGAAAACAATCCCTGTCTCTTGAGACTGTTGTGACATCAGCCAAACACAGGATAGTCACACAGATGGTGCTTAAATTTTTTCCCTCTCTCTTCTTCACCCAAAGGAGTGGCATTATTAAGGATTAACACTTGTATAATGTGATGTAAATTTTAAAATTTACAAGGACTTTTTAAACAATTGTCTTATTTCATCTTTCAGTAAATCCTACAAAATGGGTTGCATTTATTATCCTCAGAAAGAGGAACTGAGGTCAGAGAGAAGCTAACTGGTAAAGTCTGGACTCTGGTCCAGGTCCTCCAGTGCCAAATCCCATATTGCCATTTTAAATTTCTTCCTTTGACCTGAAAGGTCCTGATAATTCCACATGAAAATTTTTTTTACGTTGCTTTTATTTAAGTACTTAAAGGTTATCAAAACCTTACTATTAATCATGCTTTATTTTTACATTACAACAAAACATGAAGCGAACTGGAAGCAAAATCTCAGAAATGAATCACATTTCATATTACCAATTATTTTAGGCCTATATAGTATAGTGCTTATTAGTTTTCAACTGAAAAAATTTGGTGAGACATCTGAAGTTTCTGATAGTGGGTAAAATTTAATGAGACCCTATTGTTTGGTAAGGAGGTATATGTTGTGCTAAGAATAATAAGTAGTAAGTCATTGAAATGAAAAAAAAACTACACATATACATCTATGTAGATTTTAACAGATGCTTTTGTGCATTAGATTATTAGGTGCTCTAAATTTTTAAGCTACTTTAATGCAGAACAGCCAAAAACTAGCATAATGATGTTACAGAACAAAAGAGCTATCTTTTGCCAAATGGCCAAAAGACATTAAAAAGTCACATCAAACCTCCTGAAGTGCATGATTATAGTCCAATAGCATTGTTCGTTCGTTCTAGCACCACTCATTTTAGACCCCTTTTCCCTCCGCATTTCCAGTGAAAATATAGCAGACATATATTGAGTGGACCAATTTTCAGAGCACATTAAAATCTTTATTGTACAAAATCTTCTCAGAGAAAAGCTCAATACTAAGGAAAAGCTACTCAATCACTAACCACTGGTCAGGATTCGGGGCTGCATGTCCAGCCAATTACAGTTATCCTTCATTAATGGCCAGAAGGAGAAGAGCGCTAGAGGGTCCATCCATCTTCTTCTCTGCAAGTCTTTATCGACAGGGAGCTCTGGAAAATCACTTGTTATTCTGAGCAGGGTCGCACCTTATGTTTATGGAGCCCAAGGCAAGGATACAAACAGAGGCTCATTTCAGCTCTGTCTAAATATCTTAAATTTATAATTATTACAAACAAAACTTCCAACAATATAGCTTCCATCACCCTACCTTTGCAAACATACTTTTATAACTACAAGGCAGGCCAGGTTTGAATTTAGAATTCTCAGATTCACACGGTGGTGGGGAAGAGCTGAGCCTTGCCTGCTCTCCAACTCGTCCCACCTGTGATAGGAACAGCACCGTGAGCATCTCCCCAGTATACACAGGATCACCTCAGGCCTCCAGTTCAAGCTCCGTCCACAGGCTCTTGGCCTCTTCTCAGGGTGTATCCCTGGGAGGTCAATGGGGGTAGAAAGCAATCTCAGGGCCTTTTGAATAGGGGATCCTGAGGTCCTAGGGACCTAGGACATGGTGGGGGGGGGGCGGTTTGCAGGCTACCTTGCCCCAGAGACTCCTTCCCCTTGAAGAGAAATGTGACCAGAAAGGTGAGAGAGAGCCCTCAAAATCAGGTGCTAGTGCAGGGCCCCTCTTGCTCAGGTTTACATCTCTTTATTATAAAAGTAAAGGCTACAGCACATGTAGACCTGCCCCAAATTTCAATACCAACACTTGTCATTCTAAATGTTCCTCTACTACAGTTTTTTAAAGTAGATTACAAGAACTAATAAGAGGCATTAGTTGTTCTCTCTCAAATATTCTCTTATCAATATTTTGTTAAGCAGTTCTAAGGGGCTATTGGGTAAAATGCCTGTGATTTAATCTTCCAGTAAAAAAGAGAAATATTTCCATTAATAGGAGTTACTAAGATTCTGCAACTCTGAAGTTAGCAAAACCTCTGTAAGACCCAACATTTAATAAATTTTCATTTAGAAATAGCAAGTTAGACTTTTGCTTACAAGCAAAACAGGGTAGCAAGGACCAGATTTATTCACTCAACTGAAACAAGCAAAAAAAACCAATCAGAATGATCTGAACAAATATTTCACAAAAGAAAATATCCAAATGGCCAAAAATATATGAAAAAAGGCTCAACATCACTAATTGTTAAAGAAATGCAAATCAAAACCACAATGAAGTATCATCTCACCCCAGTTAGGATGGCAATTATAAAAAAGACCCAAAAAAATGACAAATGCTGGTAAGGATGTGGAGAAAAAGTAACTCTTATACATTGTTAGTGGGAATGTAAATTAGTACAGCCACTATGGAGAACAGTGTGCCGAGGTTCCTCCAAAAATGATAAATAGAACTACCATATGATCCATCGATCCCACTACTGGGCATTTATCCAAAGGAAAGGAAATCAGTATATCTAAGGGACACCTGCACCTGCATGTTAATTGCAGCACTATTCACAATAGCCAAGTATGGAATCAACCTAAGTGCCCATCAATGAATGAATGGATAAAGCAAATGCATATACACACAATGGAATACTATTCGGCCATAAAAAGGATGAAATCACAGCAACATGGATGGAAATGGAGGACATTATGTTAAGTGAAACAAGCCAGGAACAGAAAGTTAAACATTGCATGTTCTCGCTCATATGTGGAAGCTAAAAAAAGTTTATCACATAGAATTAAAAAGTAGAACAGAGCATACCGGAGACTGGGGAGGGGAGATGGAAGGGGAGGATAGAGGGAGATTGGTTAAAAGATACAAAATTACAGCTAGATAGGAGGCATAAGTTCTATGTTCTATACCTGAGATTTCCAACCCCCGGGCTGCGGACTGGTACCAGTCCATGGCCTGTTAGGCATGGGGCGGCGCAGCAGATGGTGAGCGGAGAATGAGCAAGCAAAGTTTCGTCTGCATTTACAGCCACTCCCCATTGCTCACATAACCGCATAAGCTCCGCCTCCTGTCAGATCAGTGGCAGCATTAGATTCTCACAGGAGCGCGAACCCTATTATAAACTGCCCATGCAAGAGATCTATCTAGGTTGTGCGCTCCTTATGAGAATCTAATGCGTGATGATCTGAGGTGGAGCTGAGGCTGTGATGCTAGCACTGGGGAGCAGCTGCAAATACAGATTATCATTAGCAGAGAGGTTTGCCTGCACAGAGACCATAATAAATCAATTGTTTGCAGACTCATATCAAAATCCTATCAGTGAGTGGCAAGTGACAATGTAATAATAACAGAAATAAAGCTCACAATAAATGTAATGTGCTTGAATCATCCCAAAACCATCCCCCCATCCCACCCCATCTGTGGAAAAATTGTCTTGCATGAAACCAGTCCCTGGTGCCAAAAAAGCTGGGGACTGCTGTTCTATAACACTGTAGGATGACTATAGTTAACAATAATATATAGTTTCAAATAGCTGAAGGGATGATATTGAATTTTCCCAGCACAAAGAAATGATAAATACTTGAGATGATGGATATGCTAATTACCCTAATCTGATCACTATACATTATATGTACTGAAACATCACTATGTACTCCATAAACATGTACAATTATTATTATGTCAATAAAATTAAACTAAATTAAACTTTTTAAAATAAAAATAAAAAGTATACTGATTGGGAAGGAAGAAATAAAACTGTCTTTGTTTGCAGATGGCATGATTGACTATATAGAAAATACAAAAAATCAACCAAAAAAATCCCTAGAACTAAGAAGCAAGGTTTCTTTCAAATGCACAGTTAATATCCAAATATACATGCAATGAACAAGTGGAATTTGAAATTAAAAACTCCATACTGTTTACATGAGCACCCCCCCAATGAAATACTTATGATAAATCTAACAAAATATATACAAGATCTATATGAGGAAAACCATAAAACCTTTTTGAAAGAAACTGAAGAGATATTGTCAAGATGTCAGCTCTTCCCAACTTAATCTATAGATTCAATGCAATCTCAGTCAAAATCCCGGCAAGTTATTTTATAGACATCAACAAACTGATTCTACAGTTTATATGGAAAGACAAAAGGCCCAGAATAGCCAACCCAATGTTGAAGGAGAAGAACAGTGTTGGAGGACTAACACTATCTAATTTCAAGACTTACTCTAAAGCTACACTAATAAGACAGTGTGATAGCGGCAAAAATAATAATAATAATAATAGACAAATAGATGAATGGAACAGAATAGAGAACCCAGAAGTAGCCCCACATGAACATAGTCAACTTGTCTTTGACAAAGAAGCAAAGGCAATATAATGAAGAAAACATGGTCTTTTCAACAAATGGTGTTGGAACAAGTGGACATCTACATGCAAAATAATGAATCTAGACACAGACCTTACACCTTCCACAGAAATTAACTCAAAATAGATCACAGACCTAAATGTAAAATGAAAACTTTAAAAGAAGATAACATAGGATAAAATCTAGGTGACCTTTGGTTTGGCAATGACTTTTTATATACGACACCAAAAGTGTAATGTATGAAAGAAATAATTGATGTCGGACTTCGTTAAAATTTAAATTTTTTACTCTGTTAAAGACACTGTCAAGAGAAAAGCCACAAACTAGGAGAAAATATTCACAAAAGACATATCTGATAAAGGACTTTTATCCAAAATACACAAAGAACTATTAAAACAACAGTAAGAAAACAAAGAACCTGATTAAAAAATGGGCCAAAGACCTTAACAGACACCTCACAGAAAAAGATATACAAATGGCAAATAAGCATATTAAAAGATGTTCCACAACACATATCATCAGGCAAATGTAAATTAAAACAACAATGAGATACCACTACACATTGTTTAGAATGTCCAAAATCCAAAACACTGACACTAAATGCTGATGAGAATGTGGAGCAACAGGAGCTTTCATTCATTCCTGGTGGGAATGAAAAATGGTACAGTCACTTGGGAAGACAGTTTGGCAGTTTCTTACAAACCTAAACATATTCTTACCACACAATCCAGAAATCACACTCTTTAGTATTTACCCAAAGGAGTTGAACACATGTCTACACAAAAACTTGCAAATGGATGTTTATAGCAACTTTGTTATAATTGCCAAAACTTGGGAGCGACCAAGAAGTTCTTCAGTAGGTGTATGGATAAATAAACTGTGGGGCATACAGACAATTGGAATATTATTTAACACTACAAAGAAATGAGCCATCAAGCCAAGAAGGACAAACCTTAAATGCATATCACTAAGTGAAAAAAGTCCATCTGAAAAGGCTGCATACTGTATGATTCCAACTATATGACATCTGGAAAAGATAAAACTATAGGGAAAGTAAAAAGATCACTGGTTTCTAGGAGTTTAGGGGAAGGAAGGGATGAATCGGCAGTGCACACAGGATTGAATTTTTCGGGCAGATAAAATACTCTGTATGGTACTGTAATGGTGAATACATGTCATTATACATTTGTCCAAACCCATAGAATGTACAACAGCAAGAGTAAACCCTAATGTAAACTATAAAATTGGGGTAATAACAATGTATCAATGTAGGTTCATCAATTGTAACAAATGTACCACTCTGGTAAGGGATATAGGTAATGGGGGAGGCTGTGTGCATGTGTATGGGCAGAAGGTATATGGTAAATCTCTGTACCTTCCTCTTAATTTTTCTGTGGACCTAAAACTACTCTGAAAAAATAAAGTTTTTTAAGTAAAAAATAAATTAATAGCCAAAAAAGTTTTCAAATTTGATCAAAACTATAAATCAACACATCCCAAAATTTCAACAAACCCCAAGCACAAAATATATGAATAAAACAACAACCAGTCAAAATCATTTATAAAAAGAATCAAATCAGTCAAAACCATTAATAAAGAGAAAATCTTCAAAGCATCGAGAGAAAAGTGACACATTACATAGAAAGGAACAAAAATAAGAAAGACAGAAGATTGCCCATCAGAAACAATACAAGCAAGAAGACAACAGTGGAACATCTTTAAAGTACTAAGGAAAACCTGTCATTCTAAAATTTTATATTCATGGAATGTATCTTTCAAAAACAAAACCAAGTAACTGAAATAATTCATCACCTGCAGACTCACACTATAAAATATGGTAAAGAAAGTTCTTCAGGTTGAAGAAAAGTAATACCAAATGCAAATATGAATCTAAACAAAGGAATAAGACACAAAAAATGTCTATTTGGGTAAATATATGTTTTTTCCTATAATTTAAATCTTTTTACAACAGAAATAATAACAATGTAGTATGCAGTTAACATATATGAAAGTATAACAAATTGCATGACAACAAATATTACTATATAAAGGTCAGGAAAGGAGAAAGGGAAATATAGTATAGTAAATTTTATATAATGTACATGAAGTGGGACAATATCACTTGAAGATGAACTATGATAAATTAAACATGTTTACTATAAACCCTAAAGCAACCACTGAAATAATACAACATCATTACAAAGTTATGGCTAATAAGCCAATAAAGAAGAAAAAATTGGATCATAAAAAATAATCCAAAAGAAGGCAGAAAAAGAGGAAGAGGAGAACAAAAATAACAGCTGGGACAAATAGAAAACAAATCACTAGATAGACTTAAGCCTAATCATATCAATAATCACATTAAATATAAATGGTCTAAACATCCCAATTAAAAGGCAGAATTTGTCAGATTAGATTTTAAAAAGCAAAACACAACTACTTGCTGCCTGTAAGAAATACATTATAGGTGGCTCATGTCTGTAATCCCAGCACTTTGGGAGGCCAAGGTGGAAGGATCACTTGAGGTCAGGAGCTTGAGACCAGTTTATGCAACAGGAATTGGAGACAAGCCTGGGCAACATAGTGAGACCCCATCTCTAAAAAAAAAAAATCATATTTAAATATGTAAACATAAATAGGATACAGTGAAAGGATGGAAAATGATATATTATGTTAACATTAATTTTTTTAAAAAAGCTGAATGACTATGTTAGTATCACAAATGAGCAGATAAGTGAAATGGTAAGGACAGATAAGACACTAATTTGCAGGAATCAATTTTGATGGTTCATGTCTTTTTTTAATAAATAGATATACAATGAAAAATTTCTACATTCCTGTGTATTCTACTCTTGGTTCTATTTCCTTATTCATCCCATCTTTTCTGCACGAACAACTATTATCAAGTACTGCTCATTGCTACTTAGAGGTGTGGTAAGTTGCAGCCTTCTTCATCACCATAATGTGGAAAGTTTCATCTCTACTCTTCACCCTGGATCTGTTTGCTGAAGGGGCACAAGATTCAAGCCACAAGCCCCTCCACCACCTTGTCATACTGGTATCCGCTATTGGAAAGGAAGCAAAGACAGAGGAACAACAATGCTGAAATCAGTTCTTTTGTTAGCTGCCTTATTTATCAGCTAGAGTCTCACAAGCATGTATGTCAATTTGGGTTCTTTTTTTCAAAATCAAAAGAAGTAATTTCTATTAAATTAAGCAAAAAGAATAAATTTATTGGAAGGATGCAAGGTAGTTTACAAAATCAGAAAAGAATTCCAAAAAACCAGTCCTCAGGACAACAGCCATGGCAGTCCTGAGATCTGGGAAGAAAGAGCTAGTGAAAGACTCTTCAATGCCAAACAATGCCCTTCTCAAAGATGTCCACATCCTATTCCTTGGAATATGTGAGTTTGTCACCTTACATGGCAAAGAGGAATTAAGGTTGCACGTGGAATGAAGGTTACTAGTCATCCGATCTTAAACTAAGGAGATTAGCCTGGATTACCCAGGTGGGCTGAATTTAATTACAGGGGTCCTTGAAAGTGGAAAAGGAAGGCAGGAGAGCAGAATCAGAGGAGATTGGTGATGGAAGCAGGGTCAGAGGGACACCATGTGAAAAGGACTTGATCTGCCTTTCAAGACGGAGGAAGGGGGAATGCAGGTGGACTCTAGAGGGTGGAAAAGGCAAGGGAACCGATTCTCCCCTGGAGTCTCCAGAAAGCAACACAGCCCTGCCAACAGCTTACTTTTAGCCCAGTGAAATCCCTGTCAAACTTCTGACCTCCAGAACCATGAGACAATAAATTTTTGTTGTTTTAAGCCACCAAATTAGTGGTAAATTATTACAGTAGCAACAGAAAACTAATACAATCAGGATGAATCAACTCAAATCAAATCCTTTGGGTTGCTCAGTACAAAGTCTAAATTCCAGGGATAGTATCTGATTGACCTAGCCTGGATCACATGACTATTAGCCTGAGAGAGTGGGTCATCTTGATTGACAGGGCCACCAAGACTATACACAATGAAAAAGTGATTTATCAAAGCAAAAACAAAATCAGAGTATGTTACCAGAAGGGGGAATGGATGCTGTATGGGTAAAAACAACAGATATTTCTACAGTGGAACAGACTTCCATCTTACCCAGAATATCCCTCCAGAGCCAACATGGAGATAACCAAAGTTTCTCCTGACTCACCCAGTAATTTTTCTCCTTAGGAGCAAATAAAACTACAGTTATCATTAAAAGATCAAAACTGCATGGCTTATAAAAGACTCAATTCAATTAAATTAGGAAATGTGTGTTGAGTACCTACTATATCAGTCTATGCTAAGTACTGGAGGTACAGTGGAGAGCGAGACAGGCTTAATCTCTTCCCTAGAAGAAAAGGCAACTTAAGTTTCGAGTGTGAAACTTAATTTCTGGGTGTGAGTGTGTCAGGTACTATGGAAGGGAATGAGTGTGGCCAGGACTGTGAAAAGGAAAGTACAGATATTTTGGTAGAATATTTCAAGGAATTTTAACTGTATCCTACAGGTCAATGATTAGTCACTGTCCTTTTTATTCACTTAAAGAAGCATTTGCTCCTTTATTTGATTGCATGTTTCTTAAAAATAAGAGAGTAGACTTCTGCTACTCTCTGCTGCATGATGTACTTTGCACAGTAGGTACTCGGTACGTGTTTTAGAATTGGATTTAATTTTCAACTAGAACCACTGGAGAGAAGGGGGCAAAACTTAAAAGTGAAAAACTTTTTAAAGTACTAAACTCTAGATACTAGCACTCCTGATTTACTGGACTTCCACTCTATGTATGTACCATGTACCCTCACATGTTTTGCTCCCCAGCCTGTGACTACTTGGGAAGAACGTGGAGAGCATTCCATTTGGCAGCACACTGGTTCACTGTTCCACAAACATGGCCCATGAGCAGCAGAAATTTTTTGCCCCTGGCAAAATGACCCTCTAGGTACTTCAGGGAACAGATCGCTAATTAGATTCTCTCTTCACATTCCTTGTAAAGTTGGAGAGGGCTCACCAAGCAGTAGAAAAGTAGTTTAGACCCACACAGCAAAATATATGAGACGTGTTTTTATGATGTGCCTCTCAAGTCCAGCTGGCTAATTTGCAGTCATTTCCCATTATTGTTTTAGCCTGGGCTTTCTGATTGGTTAAATTTAACTGGATGGGACAAACTAAATGAGTGACAAAGATGCATCATTTACTCTGGGAACCCTGCCTGTATAACTGTTTAATAATTTAATTTGTAGATTGTTAAATTATTTAAATCCCAGGAAGGGTGGAAGGTTCTGAAACTTTTGCTTTCACTGGGCTTTTTAACCCAAAGAATCCAATGAGAATTTTGTAAGACAAACGGTGGTGACTTTGTGAGTCTTTCTGGTGCTTCATTCAGCAAGGTATTAAAAGTTCAGGCATTTCCACAGTTTGCAGGTATCAAATATTGATCATAACAAGAAAGCCCACATTCCTCTTAGGTAGAAATGGACAGAAGGTCTATAAGTCTGTCTATCTCTGCTCCATTTCTATTTCTTGATGGGCTGACTAGCTGCAGGGTATCCCTTTGGGGAGGGCAGCTATGCTGACAAAATGAAAAAGAAAAATTAGTTGCTTTCCTTTATTTGCACATTTTGCCATGGGAATTCCAGCAAGTACAACAATAACTTGATAAGCAAATTATTTTCTGCATCTCATTTCAATTTCTGCTAAAGAAATTTCACAGAGGAGTCTGTTTCCTCTTATCCTAAAATCATAAAATGGTAAAACATCCATTTCTGGTGGATTCCTTGCCTTCTCCTATTTTTTTATGGGACAATAGCACTTTGTTTTGACAGATGTGATTTAGGTATCCTGGCACAAACTGCAAATCAGATTCGGCCCAACTAGTTGTAAACCAAATAGCCAAATGATAGAATGTGTTATTAAGTATTTATGAAGTAATCTGGAAGAATATGCAGCTGGTCTCCTCCTTAATCGAGGTAAGAGTTGCCAATATATTTCCCTGATTGATTACATGAATTTCCTTGTTACAGTGGTATATTAGAAAACAGGATTCTAATCACCTGGTGCCTTTTCTCAGAAAAACTATCTTTCTAGAATAAACGTGGTGTCTGTTTTCATACTGACAGCAGAAATAGAAAAACGGCATTTGTTCCAGAGAAATTCTAAATAGATATATATTCAAATATAGATTGTATTCTATAATTACTTAATTAGAGTTGCCTCATTAAGATCTTTGAAACAAATCATGTTGTCAGTAAGTCACTATATGTAATTTATACATCTAGGTATTCCTTAATATGTTGGAAAGATATCTTTGGGTTTTTCCCCAAATATGGCAGCTTGTTTTCCCTGACATACTGCATAAACTCAAATGAATGAACATAATTACATAAGGCTTTTCAGATAAATTTACTTTGAAGCTGAGAATATATCCAAAACATTTTAGTTCAAAGCTGAACAGTCTTGGAAAGTTCTAGTGACTATAAATAGAATTTCTAAATTGAAAATGTCATTTCAACCTTCTCCTCCACCTCACTGCTGTGATTCTAATAATTGCTCTTGTTGCCTTAATTTCCTTTAGTACAGTGTGACCATTTCCTAGGATTATTGAGTACTGTGTGATCTTTTTCAGTTATATTCGGCAGTGTCATATGAGGATTAGCTGGTAGGGAAAGACGCGTATTTATAATATGAATAACTTTGTATAGGTGACCTTTAAAACCACTGGTTGGCTTTCTAAGGCACCAACACCCCAAGTAGCAATGTTATTCTTGAAGCCACTTCAAGGTTCATCCCAGTGGTCATTTTCCATTGTACCCATTGGTATTATATAATCTCTACACAGTAATGTCAAGGTGGGTAGTCTACAACCACAATTATTAATTGTTCCAGTGTTTTTCTATGCAGATTTAAATACAGATATGAAATTCAAGACCTTGATTGGGACCATAAAAATAATCAAATCAAACCATTTCATTTGGCAAAGCAGCAAGTGAAGATAAATAACTTTCCCAAAACCATAGGGCTATTTGGTTGCAGAATCCAGAATAGAACAGGAGTCTCCTATGTCTCAGATCAGTGCTAGACAGGCCACAATTGATGGCTTTGACTGACACTTACAGAATAAATTGTTCTGGAAACATTCTGCTACCATGACTATAGCATCAGCCTGAGTATACAGGAAAAACAAGCACACACATAAATAAATTTTTAAATTACAGGGAAACAAGAATAGAAAATATTCATCATTTATTTCTTGTCAGGCCACATTTTTATTATAGAAATACAGAAACGTTCATTAATAATTCCTATACACCAACTAAACCCAAAAAACAGACCAAACATCTGGTATTGAGGTCTGTTGCTATGTATCTCTGAATAAGAAATGAGAACTTTCGAGTTGAATAACACAAGAATTTGTCTGAAAAGTCTGAGGCCTATTACTCCACCTAGAGAGGAGGTCACAGTATCACATACCTATGGAAAAGATACAAATAAAAAATTACACAGTAATAAGATATATTAATCTCTCCTTCCTCACAACCATACCAGTCAATAAAGAATTTCTTCTTCAGATATATTTTCAGAGGATTTTAAGAACCTGCAGCTTGAGAACAGGAGGACCAAGCAAGTTTGAATAATTCATTTAAATAAAATCTACATACCCGCTAATTCTCAGCAACATCTATGGGATCGTTTGTATTTCCAAGTGCTCTAAGTTCATGTGACAGTAATACAATATGCACTTTTTTGTGATGGCCTTGTCTCTTTTTAATTCTGTAGGCCTGTGCTCTTAGGCACAATGCCAAAATCTGAATCTTTTTTTTTAATTAGCTCCCTTTGTCCCATTTCTTAAAAGATGACTTTACCCATTAGTTTATTGCAAATATCAACACCATCCAACATTCTCTTCTTCACCAATCCAATTCTTTAGCTCCAAATACATCTGCTTTCATCTGAAAATACACCTGTTGCCTCCCAATGCTACCCCAGCTGTCCTATCACCCTCCTCTCTCTGCCTTCTCCCAACCTTCACTTTCAGTTCATTCATTCAACAAATTCAGTCACTCCATGGGTTCTTTCCCCTTGGCCCAAAAACTTGTTCTAAATGAAACAAAATCTTTACTTGGCCCTAAAGCCTTTTCAGGTTCTTTTCCTGACTTTTCCAGGCAAACTGAATATACCCATGAAAAAGTATATTCGAATGCTTCATGTCAGGGGGAAGTGTTCAAAATATATCCTAAAGGCAAACACAAAACAATACAGCCAGCATGATTCCAATTTGTGAAACTATATGTATGTCATCAAAGACACACATTTAAACAAAAAGAGACAGAAAGGTTTCTCTGGGTAATAAAATTATGTATGATTTTTATTTTATTTTTTGTGTATTTTCTAAATTTTCAGAATTTTCTATGACTATATAATGTTTTTTAAGTGGAAAAACCTCAAAATGAATGTTATTGATGGATTTACTGAATGAACTTCTACGCTCTGGTTCATTTCACAAAGTGACAGGAATCTCCAGGGCGCTTTCCTTTAGCACTGGGGACTCTGCAATCCCAGGTCCTGCCCTTCAAGTTCATCTCTCTCTCTTCTTTTTCACCAAGTGGGGACGTCCCAACTGTGCAGTCCTCAAGTCTGCTCCTGTCACTCCTCACTGACCTGTAGAGAAGTGCCAGTATTCTTTATAACTTCAGCTATCTCTTCTATACAGATCCATTCTAAACATTCATTTCCAGCCCTTGACTATGGATATTCCTCTTGAATGCTGCAGCATTTCCTCAAATTCAACATCCCCCAAATCAAGCCGATCACTCCCTTCTCCCCCCAGTCAGTTCTCTTCTTAACCTCCCCCACTTGTGCCAATGATATCATCTCCCAAAGACTATCAGTGTTGCCTCTCTCCCTTTTCCCTGTGCATTTAGCCAAGTATTATGTATTTTCCATTCCTTTTTGGAATAGCCTCTCATGCCTTTCTTTCCGTTGCTGCTGCCACTATCTCAGCTTGGGCACTATCACTTTGTGCTTAGACTACTGAAATCGCCTCCTTGTCATTCTCACCACCAGACCCTCTGCTCACTGCCTCCCAGATGTAAGCTGTTTCCTTCCTTGAGCTCCACATCACCTGAAAATTGGTGATATTTGCTATCCTGTAACCAAAACATTTGTACCCTTGTAATATTCTGAAACTTAAAAAAAGAAAAAAAAAAGAAATCCAAAATATATATATACTATAACTTTTTAAAAATAAATCATGTCAGCAGAGACTGAAAGCTCATACCATGGCTTAATTCTAATTTTACAATGGAATTATCCCTTTTTTTTTTAAGCAGAATTACAACCTCTTATGCAAAAGGAAGGAAACAAAGCAAACTATTCAGATGACCCCAACTAAAATGCATTAGAGAATATTCTTGTTTCCAGGTGAAATGCAAAACAACTTTCATATATCATTCATACAGGCTTTGTTACAAACTTTTCTGTAACATGTATATAGATATATAATTTCCCAACTTATACTTTTGGTTACAAAGAACTAAATGTGTTCTTTCTTTTAGCTCTTTACTATTTGTAGTCTTCCTACTGAGGATGGTCAAGGTAGCCAGGACCACAAAAATGTCACTCAATCATAAATGACAATCTGCCTAATTTACTATAGTTCATATTCATAAGCATGCTCTGAAAGAAACATTTGTCCTAAAATGTGCACATTTCTGAGATGGTTTTGGGGAAACAATCTTTTAGTCACATGATGAAATCATTCCTACCATGGAGAATGTGCCTGAAGCCAGCTCTACCCAGCATGAGCAGATGTAGATATGATTGAAAGATATGGTTAATCTAATATATGATAGTTTCTCAAGAGGAAAAAACAAGTAACTGCTTGATTCACTGGAATTATTTTATTCACTCATCAATTCAACAGAGACAGTACTATTAAATATCAAATACATACTCTTCCAAAAAAAAAAAAATACAGAACAGAATCAGGCTCCACTCCAACCTGTAGTATCAGCTCATGCATTTTAACAAGCCTGCCAGGTGACTCATATGTTCACTGATGTTTGAAAAGCACTGGCTTATTTGGGCAAGGAAGCCCCCTCATCTAAAGGGTCCTTTCTTCGCTAGCCAAACCCTCCTAGCTCAGAGCCCTTCTTCTCCTGAGGCCGTTTCACTCAGGCTCACCTGCTCTCGTCCTTTACAGAACGCCTATTGCAAGTTCTCTCTCATTTTGGTGCTTAATTGTCTATTTATCTTTTCTCAGAACATGTCAGCCTTCCCCAGCCAGATTGTAATTGCCTGAGCAAAGGCTTGATTTGCTTTCCCCCATACACCTGGATAGATGATAAATGTTTATGGACCAAATATATTAGTTCAATACTTTCTGGGTTGAAATTCATTAAAGTGATTTCACATTTTAGAAATATTTGATTTTATTTATATCATAGCCTACTGTCTTTTTTAAGCTTATTCTGTGCCTCAGAAGAATTCAGATATATATTTTTCTCCCTAAATAAAGTGATGGAAACATTTTTACTTATAGCAGATTCCCCTAAGATGTAATAGCTAATATTCATTCATTTCTCTTTGTGTTCCAAACATTTTTCAACTCACTGTATTTAGACCTTGCTGCTCAGCTTTGAAATGTATGCTATTGTTTTCCAGCTCCATTTTTCAGATGGAGAAAGTGAGGCACAGAGGGGTTAATGATCTTGCTAAGGTCACACGGTGGTAAGTAGTAGAGCCAAGGTGGGAACCCATAATGATTCTTAACCATCAGGTATACAGTCTACTTACTTTGCCTACATAATTAACGTGCACTGCTGATTCCAGTTAATCAGAATAACAGGGAAAAGTCAAGAGCTGTGAAGATTACAGGATGCTTATAAGACATTTGATTCCTTGAGAAATTAAATAGGTATGGAAAAGACTACATTTTGGGAATGTTATGTAATTCTTCTCCCTCACTATTTACACATGTGTGTGAATCTGTAACAGCAACTCCCATAGCTTTTAATGCAAAGCTGAAGGAGTTAAATGGTCATCACTTACTTGCAACCTTCAGAATCTCCTCTTATTTGGAAATGTATTAAGTTTCTTGCCCTCAGATAACTGATCTTTTATAGAAAATCTTTTTTTTTTCTGAGAAGCCTATACCAGGATAGTGATGTGTTGACTGAATTTAATACCCAATGGCAATGTTGTGATTGCTGGGAAATCTAAAGTAACCCAAATCTTTAATAACAAAATTAAAGTTGGTAAGAAAAAGGTGCAAAGGTAGAGGAATAACCCAAACAATATCTTCACACCCAAAGCATTATCAAAGCAGCAACTTAGACTGATAACTACATTCAATAGAATTTTAGAAGGAATATGTAAAACAAGCCTCTCCATGACCAATGTATTTCAATAATGTGTGTTCTTTCCAAACAGATCACCACACAGTGGGGAATAGTAGACTTTCTACCTGCTTTTTTCCCAGGAAAAGCAGAGGCCTAGGGGGCAGGCCAGCCTGGGGCTGAATTCCTAGTGATGGTTAACCTCAGGCAAGTTACTCAACTTCTTAGAACATCTTGTTCCTAATCTGGAAAGTAAGGATGAAAGGCCCTCTTGCAAGCCTTTTTAAGAACAGACAAAATATAATGTATGTAAATTTCCTGGTTTACAGTAGATGCTCAAAATATTATAGCCAGCATTACCACCGCAGGCGCAGCATTGCCAGCACACTGCGAAGATTACAAATGAGGAAAGGAATGAACTTTTTAAAAAGTGTCTATAGAAAACTTTAATAAACCTAATCTCTAGTCATTTCAAAAACAAAGGTAATTAGCAGACATTCTAAATAGTTCTTAAATATAGAGACTGGCTGCAACCGGGGATTCTCAATAATTATAGTCAAAATAGGCCAGGCTTAACGGTTTATCATAGCATGGCAGAAAAGAAACTGCCTGCTTAATTCCACCAGCTCTTCTCACTTCCTGTATCTTTTTCTAGAAAAGCTTTTATCCCTGTATCAAGATTAAGTTTTTAAAGTCTCTCCTAAATTTTCTATATCTTCTCTAAGAACTAAAGACACTCTAAATAGGTTCCTTTCTTCATTTACATCCAATCTTGGGTAACAATTGTGAGCTATGATGACTGTGACATCAAAAATGTGTGAAATGAACCAGGTGTGGTGGCTCACACCTGTAATCCTACCAGGCTGGGAGGCCAAGGTGGGAGGATGGCTTCAGGCCAGTTCAAGACCAGCCTAGGGAATACTGAGACCCCCATCTCTACAAAAACTTTAAAAAATTAGCCAGGCATAGTAGTACAGTCTATAGTCTCAGCAACGTGAACCCAGGAGTTTGAGGTTGCAGTGAGCTATGATCATGCCACTGCACTCTAGCCTGGGCAACAGAGTGAGACCCTGTCTTTCAAAGAAAAACAAAAGGAGAGACTGAGGAAGCTGGCAGACTAGAAGCAGCCCACACATGCCACTCTCAAGGAGAGCACCGCAAGTTGCAGGTGGATGCCTACCTACGAATGGCTCTTCTTGGAAAGAACATTGTAAAACTCCAGAGAAGCAAGAGGACATTCAGAGTGAAGGGGAAGGTGATGGGACAATTCATTTGGCAAGATCAAAGGGATCTGTGGTGAGGCATCCACACGTGGGGAAGGTCAGGAGGAAAGAGCACTAGGGCTCCACGCTCCCTCATTCTCCCCCACGCTCCCCTATGGCCTGAGCTGTGAGGGGGTCCCTTCTACCACTGCAGACCTCCAGACGGATCAGGGAGCTGCTTAGAGTCTGTGCAGAGACACTGCACCCAAGAGCAGAGACAGCAGGAATCTGGTGGCTGTCGATCCTGGGTTTCTGCAGCTGACGGCATCCTGAACTCTCAGGTACAGGGCACCAGGTCTGCACGAAACTCAGCTTTGCAGCAGCCACCTTCCAATAGCCCCCACTTGGCTGTGGATGGAGCAGGCAGAGAAGAAGCTCACGCGCACTGTGCGCTGTGACTGGGAGCTGAGCACCCCTCCCTCAGAGTGCCCCTCCCTCCCAGCAGGGGATCAGAGCAGAGGAAATGACTCAGATACCACATGAATCACCTGGGAAGCTTGGGCAACTGCCTCAGTGGGACCTAGGCTGGGGAAGAACCCCAGCTGTCCAGTGGCCCCAGCCCACCTCTGTGGTCCCAGCCCACCTCTGTGGTCCCTCGGCCACTGAAATCAAAGCCGTCTATGAAGCTCAGCATCCATAGCCCCCATGTCAACACTACAACAGCCCCCCTGCCTGAGTGGCTCTGCCTTCACAGTCCCCAGTTCTGGCTCTGAGGCTCTCTGCACCCAGGCCCAAGGCTCTACCCCTGTGGCTCCAGAGCTACCACCAGGCCTGCGACACCACTCCCAAGATTCTAGCATTGCACCTGGACCCCAAGACCCCACCCTCAAGTCTCCACCACTGGTGCTGGGCCCTAGAACTGTCCCAAGGTCCAATGCCCTGCCAGGGACCCCTGCAGCCTCAAGTTGTCATTACACCTGGACCTGGTTTGAGCAAACACCCACCACCCAGTCACCCATGACCACTGCCTAGAAATCCTCACCCAGCTGCCACTTTCACCTCTGCAGGGAGACCCCAGGAAGAGCAATCCCCCACAGTGCCAGCTTCCATGGAGAGGGTTTCACCAAGCCCCCAACTCAAACTTTCAACAATGATCTGGGGTCACCACTGCCCCACACAAAGATCATCCAGCACTGGCTTGAACTATGACAATCATAGGGGATTGGGACAAAACAGAATGGCTGTACTACAGGATCTCAGCTGCACCCTCCCCTCCCATGCCAGGTCAACATTCCAGAGTAGGGCACAAAAGCACCATCTAGGGATCTCCCCTTCTTCTCACTAAGTAGGAGAGTTCCCAGCAAAGGAGAATAGGTGCCCTGTAAACCTATTAGCTCTCAGTCAAGAGAAGAGGATTCAGATGAGAAGAAACCAGCAAAAGAACCCTGGCAACATGAGGAAACAAAACAGTTCAACATCCCCAAGGGATCACAATGGAGCTATAGTAGTGGACTCCAGCCAAAAGGAAATTGTTGAAATGACAGAAATGGAATTCAGAATGTGGATGGCAAATAAGATGAATGTAATTGAAGAGAAAGTTGAAAACCAACAATAAGAAGCCAAAAAAATATTTCAGGAAATCAATGAAAAAAATGAAAAAGTCACTAAAGAGCTAGACAACATAAGAAAGAATATAATACCACTTCAAGAAGTGAAAGAGTCATTTAGGGAATTTCAAACCAGAGCAGAAAGCTTCAACTGCAGACTAAGTCCAGCAGAAGAAAGAATCTCAGAGCTTGAAGACAAGGCTCTTGAACTAACCCAGTCATTTAAAGATGCAGGAAAGAGAATAAAGAAGAATGAACAATCACTCAGAAAAATATGGGACTATGCAAAATGAACTAATATATGAATTATAGGTATCCCTGAGGGAGAAGAAAGAGCAAAAAGCATGAAAAATCTATTTGAGGGAATTGCTGAGGAAAACTTCCCTGGTATCACCAGAGATTCAGACACCCAGATACGAGATTGTCATTGAACACCAGGAAGACTTATAGTAAATAGGACATCTCCAAGACACATAGTAATCAACCTGCCCAAAGTCAAAATAAAGGAGAAAATTCTACAAGCAGCAAGGCAAAATCAACAACTAACCTACAAAGGAAAATCCGTCAGGCTAACCACAGACTTCTCAGCAGTGGAGACTTTACAAGCCAGAAGGGAGTGGGGCCAATCTTTGTTTAAGTCTTCTTAAACAAAACAACTTCCAGCCTAAAATTTCATATCCTGTAAAACCAAGTTTGATAATTGATGGAGAAATAAAGACTTTTCCAGACAAGCAAATACTGAGGGAATTTGTCATAACCAGACCTGCCCTACAGGAAATACTCAAAACTGCACTACACATGGATCAGTACAATAGATACCCACTAGTGTAGAATCACCAAAAGCCAAAGTGCACAACTCATATAAAACAATAGCACAAGAGGAAAACAAAGCAATAAGTTACTACCCAGCATGATGAACAGAACAGCATCACACATATCAATGCTATCCCTCAATATTAATGGTCCAAATGCTCCTTTCAAAAGACAGAGGCTGGCTGAATGGATAAAAAAAAAAAAATACAACCCAAGTATGTGCCATCTCCAGGAAACACATCTAACCCACAAGACTCACATAGATTCAAGGTGAAGGGACAAAAAATAATATTCCATGCAAATGGAAACCAAATTAGAGCAGGTGTAGCCATTCTTATATCAGATAAAATTGACTTTACATCAACAATGGTAAAGAAAGACAAAGATGGTCATTATAAAATATGAAAGGGAGCAATTCAACAAGAAGACATAACAGTCCTAAATATTTATGTACCTAATACAGGAGCACCCAGATTCACAAAGCAAATTCTACTAGATCTAAGCAAAGAGATAAATGGCAGCATCATAACCGCCAGGGAATTCAACACCCCACTGACAGAATTGGACAGATCATCCAAGCAGAAAATAAATAAACACTCAACTTAAATGGGACTCTAGAACAAATGGAACTAACAGACATTTACAGAACATTCTACCCAAAAACTACTGAATATACATTTTTCTCATCACCACATGGGACATCTCCAAGATGGATTATATCTTAGGCCACAAAACATATCCCAAAGAATTCAAAAACCTTGAAATCATACCATGTATCTTCTCAGACCACAGTGGGATAAAACTAGAAGTCAACTCCAAGAGAAACATTCAAATCTACACAACAGAAATTAAACAACCTGCTGCTGAACAATTCTTGAGTCAATGATGAAATGGAGATGGAAATCAAAAGATTCCTTGAACTGAATGACGAAGGGGACACAAGTTATCAAAATCTATGGGATTCAGCAAAAGTAGGCCTAAGGGGAAAATTCATAGCCTTAAATGCCTACGTCAAAAAGACAGAAAGATCACAAATTAACAACATAATGTCACAATGAAGGAACTAGAAAAGGAAGAGCAAACCAAACCCAAAGAATCAGAAGAAAAGAAATAACAAAGCTCAGAGCAGAATAAATGAAATGGAAATCAAAAAACCAAAACAAAGGGTCAAGAAAACAAAAAGTTGGTTCTGTGAAAAGATAAATAAAATTGATAGACCTCTTGCTAGATTAACCAGAAATATAAAAGAAAGGACCCAAATAAGCTCAATCAGAAATGAAACAGGAGATATTACAACTGATAACATAAAAATACAAAATATCATCCATGAGTACTACAAAAATCTCTGTGCACATAAATTAGAAAACATAGAGGAAATGGACAAATTCCTGGAAACACACAACTTCCCAAGACTCAATCAGGAATAAATAGAACTCCTGAACCAACCAATAACAAGCAGTGAGATAGAAACAGTAATAAAAAATCTCCCAACAATAAAAAGGCACAGACCAGATGGATTCACAGCCAAATTCCACCAGACCTACAAAGAATTGCTGATACCCATCCTATGGAAATTATTCCATAACATCAAGAAGGAGGGAATCCTCTCTAACTCATTCTATGATGCCAGTATCACCTTGATACCAAAGCCAGGAAAGGATACAACAAAAAAGGAAAACTAAGGACCAATATCCCTTATGAATATAGATGCAAAAATCCTCAAGAAAATACAAGCAAACCAAATTAAAAGCACATCAAAAAAATAATCCACCGTGACCAAATAGGCTTCATCCCAAAGATGCAATGATGGTTCAACATACATAAATTAATAAATGTGATTCACCACATAAACAGAAGCAAAAGCAAAGACCATGTGATCATCTCAATAGATGCAGAAAAACCATTTGACAATATCCAGCACCCTTTCATGATAAAAGCCTCAACAAACTAGGCATAGAAGGAACATAGCTCAAAATTATAAAAGCCATCTACGACAAAGCCTCAGCTAATATCATACTGAATGGAGAAAAGTTGAAAGCATTCCCATTAAGGACTGGAATAAGCCAAGGATGCCCACTTCAACATAGTACTTGAAATCCTAGCCAGAGCAATCAGGCAAGGGAAAGAAATAAAGTGTATCCAAATGGAAAACTGGAGGTCAAACTATCCCATTTTGCTGATGATATGATCTTGTAACTAGAAAATCCCAAAGTCTCCAAAAGACTCCAAAGTCAATCAAAAGACTCCTAGAATTGATAAATAAGTTCAGCAAAGTCTCAGCTTACAAAATCAATGTACACAAATCAGTAGCATTTCTATATACTAATAACAGCCAAGTTGAATGTCAAATCAAAGACTCAATACCATTCACAATAATTACAAAGGAAAGAAAATACTTAGGAATATACTTAACCAAGGAAGTGAAAGATCTCTACAAGGAGAACTACGAAACACTGAGGAAAGAAATCAAAGATGTCACAAATAAAAGGAAAAACATGTCATGTTCAGGGATTGGCAGTATCAACACTGTTAAATGTCCACACTGCCCAAAGTTATTTACAGATTCAACATAATCCCCATCAAATACCAATGTCATATTTCACAGATCTAGAAAAAACAATTTTTCACTTCGTTTGGAACCAAAAAAGAGCCCAAATATCCAAAGCAATCTTAAGCAAAAAGAACAAATCTGGGGGCATCATATTACCAGACTTCAAATTATACTAAGGTTATAGTAACCAAAACAGCATGGTATTGGTACTGGTACAAAAATAGAGACATAGACCAATGGAACAGAATAAAGAACCCAGAAATCATACCATATAGCTACAACCAACTAATTTTCAACAAGGCAGACAACATACACTGGGGAAAGGAAGCCCTATTCAAATAAATGGTGCTGGGAAAACTGGATAGCTACAGGCAGAAGAATGAAACAGGACCCCTATCTCTTGCCATTTACAAAAAGTAACCCAAGATGGATAAAAGACTTAAATGTAAAGTATGAAACCATATATATTCTAGAAAAAATGTAGGAAAAACTGTTCTAGTCATCAGCCTAGGCAAAGAATTTATGACTAAGACCCCAAAGGCAATTACAGCAACAACAAAGATAAATAAATGGAACTTGATTAAAACAAAAAGCTTCTACAGAGCAAAGGAAATAATCAACAGAGCAAATAGACAACCTACAGAATGGGAGAAAATATTTGCAAACTATACATCTGATAAAGGGCTAATATCCAGAATCTACAAAGAACTCAAACAAATCAGCAAGAACAGAATAAACAACTCCATTAAAAAGTGGGCAAAAGACATGAACAAAAGCTTTTCAAAAGAAGATAGACAAATGACCAACAAACGTATGAAAAAATGTTCAACATCACTAATCATCAGGAAATGCAAATTAAAACCACAATGAGATATCACCTTACCCCTGTCAGAATGATTATTATTAAAACGTCCAAAAACAATAGATGCTGGCATGGATGCAGAGAGAAAGGAATGCTTATACACTGTTGGTAGGACTGCAAATTAGTACAACCTCTATGGAAAACAGTATGGAGATTCCTCAAAGAAATAAATATTGACTTACCATTCAACCCAGCAATCCCACTACGGGGTATCTACCCAAAGGAAAAGAAGTCATTTTATCAAAAAGACACCTGCACTTGAATGTTTATTGCAGCAAAATCCACAATCACAAAGATCTGCAATCAACCTAAGCGCCCATCAATTCATGAGTGGATTAACAAAACGTGGCATATATATACCATGGATTACTACTCAGCCATAAAAAGAAATGAATTAATGTCTTTCACAGCAACTTGGATGGAACTGGAGACCATTATTCTAAGTGAAGTATCTAAAGAATGGAAAAACAAACTCCGCATGTACTCTCTAATAATTTGGAACTAATCAATGAACACACATGGGCACAGAGAGAAGTAAAAGTCACAGGAAATCTGGAAGGGGGAGGGGAGGAGGGGAGGGATAAAAACCTACCTAACAGATGCAATGAACACTATGTGGGTGATGGGAACACTAATATCCTTGACCTAAGCATTATAAAAGCCATCCATGTAACAAAAACATTTGTACCCCCTTAATATTTTGAGATTTAAAAAAAAGTATACAATTTTTTTTTAAATAATTACTATTTTTTACAGTTTGTGATTCAGTTAAATACCTTTCGTTTAATGTCATCTTTTGTTCTGGGCTTCTAATTGCTTGCTGAGATACTCACTGGCTATTGAAGAAGCCACTCAGATTTAAGCTGTGTTTGTTCTCTGAAAGTGAACCCTCAGCTTTCTGACTCCCAAATATTAGGATAATGAAACAAAAAACAACTTTGCTCAAAAAAAGATGTGAAATAATTACTTAAATGATGATTCCTCCAATTTCCCCCTGAAGCATGGATGATTATGCATGTTCTGAAGTGTGTTTTTATCCTGAATAAAGTAGGAAAGGAAATACAACTTTGGGACAAAGATGGTTAGGATATCAACTCTATAATGCCGTAGTCACCATGAGGTTCAAGAGCTGGCTTGCTGCTTTAACAGTTGCTTGGGGTTTTATGGGTTTAGGAATGAGTTGTTTTGTTTTGTGGATGACCACAACATGCCACCCCACAATATGCCTCTTTGGCATAAGGATTTTTGAGCTGATGGCATTTAAGAAGCAAATTCAGGAAAGCTCTCTGTTCTCCCTCTACTTGCCTAAAAGCGGGACATAAATTTACAAAGACAAAACACATCTCACCTACACTCTACCAGGGAGAACAAAGGTTAAACACTGAAGACAACTTCAGACCCTTTTGGGCCTGCAGATTGCACCAGAGAAATCTACATTAACAAGCTTTACTAATGAGTCTTCATCTTTCAATTACTTGTCTTCCCCCACGTTGCTGCGTCTAGAGATGCAAAGTCCTTTTCCTTGTCTTGTCACCTCTCTAAAAATTGACTCTTCTTTGTTGAAGATGCGCTATAAGCTAGAACTCAAAGCCACCTCTCTGAGAACTACTCACTCCCTAGGTGTCTCCCATGAGTGTGTGAGATACACAGGTTAATAAACATCTTCTTGTTTTTCTCTTGTTAATCTATCTTTTGTTACAGGGATCTGAGAATTTATGAAGGTTGAAAAAAAATTACTTATACTCCCTTACATTTCCTTTTAGAATTTAGGCTGTTGGTGTACATAGAAGACATTTGTGTGTTTCTTAGTTAGAAGGAACGTCAAGAAGAGCCAGGAAGAGTGGTGGAGACTTTTAGTAATGTTACAGGGACTGTCTGGGGCTTCCAGCTCACTTCCCTTACTGATGGGAGGCAAATATAGAGGCTTTTAAATTTTTTTTTGGGGGGGGGCCACAATATGAATAATCTTATAATATCAACAGAATCTTGTAGTTACATTTCAGGTATGTAGGAATGTTTCCTGTCTTGCTAGCCTCATTTCTCAAGAGTTAGGGCTTCTAGTCAGAACCTTAACTTTTATATATTATGAAAATTGTCAAAGCACAATGTGAAATTAATGGCCAGGCTTCTGTGTAAATCTTCATCACAGAGGTCTGACGCAGCTTCTGCGGTGTCAGTTGGAGCTAAAGGTTATTATTTCTACCAACTCCTTCACTGAGGCAAGTGCTACTCGATTGCTAAATTATAGCTATTTTCACAGTGTCACTGCAGAGCCTTCCAACAGAGAATCATTTCATAAATAGTAATTTTGTATTGGTGTTGATTGCGAAGCCAATTTAAGACAGCTAAGGAAACGCGACAGGTAAATTTGAAGGATTTGCTGAAACTCATACTTTTCCTACAAGATAAACTTGAACGTGAATGCTGTACCAAAGGAAAACTACCAAAAACAAATGATGTGGAATATATAATTGCTAGAAAATAGACATTATTCATGCATGTGACAAATATTTCCTGAGTACCCTCTATGGGCTACCACCACAACAGTATTAGAACAGTAAACGTGAAAGACACCATCATTACCCTCAGGTATACAGTGTCCAGAGGAGAGGTTAAAAAGGAAAGTGCTCTTTATTTAAAAGGAAAAAAAGCAGGAAAGTACCATGAATGGGATCAGGGCAGGTCTCTGAATAGAGAATGTTTTAGCTGAGTTTTGAAAGCCAATAGTTTAAAAACATTCCTTTTTTCTTCTCCATCCAGTGAAAAAGGTGACTAGCAGGTCTACCAGCCATTTCCACAGATTATCTCATTTAACCCCATGAGGTAAGGACTATTAAGTTCCCCTTAGACAAACTGAGAAACTAGGACTCAGAGGAGTAAAGCAAGTTGTCAAGAGTCACAAGGCTAGTAAGAGACAGAGCTCAGATGGGAGCCCAGACAAGCCAATCCTCCAAGCGTGCTTTCTCACTGCCACCACGTAGCTATTTATTCAGATTGGGAAAGGCGATGCAGGCAGCTGAAGTAGTTTGTACGGAGTTCTGATCTCCTGAAATTTAGGGTGCACCTGGTAGAGTTCTGGCACCTGCAGCCAGCCAAGGCATGGGGCTGGTAATGAGGGGCAAATCTGCCCTGTCCAGAAGCCAGCCTTTATCTTGCAGGTTCTGTGGGAAGGGGGCCCTGCTTTTTCCTAGTTCGTATATGTGGCCTCCCAAAACTGGAGCCAAGTGAAACCATCTGCAGGCTGCCACCAACCGTCACAGGCCGAAGGAGGATGTCAGGAGAAGAAATGGATGCAGACAGGTCTAGAGGCCCTAATTCTAGGTGTATCATGTTCTTGCCGCTGATCGCTGACCCTAATATGGGCTCTTATCCCATTCCAACAATGCAGGCCTCACCATGTACCCAATTTCTGGAAACAGATCCCCAACGTTGCAGTGGCCCAGATTCAGAAATGTGCCCGGGACACTCCTCAGAGTGCAGCGAGCCCCTCAACCCACCTGCTGACTAGTTCTATACTCTAGCATCTCCCTGAGGGCTCCGTTCTACCAAAATTAACTGTTTCATACTCATTCCATTTGACTTCTGAGTCATTTAACTGAAGGACAAGTGATCCACTTATAATTATGATACAGACAGAAAATCTAATATTGGGGAGAGAACATGATAACTTTGAAGCGTTAAGCCCAGTATACCATGACACCTAAACAAATTTGTATTGATGATGTGGACATGATTTGAAAAAGTAATAGTCAGAGAACTAAACTATCCATTTATATGAAGTTCAAGAACAAAGTTAATTTATCATGACAGAAGTCAGAAAATGTTACCTCTTGGGAGAGAGTCTTATTGATTAGAAAAAGTCAAAAAGGAACTTGGGGGGTAATGAAAAATGTGCTGTATCTCACCTTGATCTGGTTGGTGATTACCCTTAAGATCTGAGCCTTGTACTTTATGTAAATTATCTCAATTTTTTAAATTCAAAAATAAAAGGATAGACAAAATTTTGAGAACTGATTCATTTTATCTGTTCCTGCTTTTCAAATATGATTATCCTTGTCAGCTCAAGATAGAAGAACATCTGTACAGAAATGATTTTTTTTTCTACAAAAGCAGACTTCCTTACCTGTCACCATCAAATCCTACTAACAGTTTTACTTGGTGAAAAACAGAATTATTTATTTAGGGTCAAAGGAAGACAAATTTTTCAAAACGTTTTCTTCTGTAATCTAAAAAAGGAAGCATAACTAGTAAGAATTGGCAACTTGCAAGGATAAATTAGATTCACCTACATTTTTGTAATTGAAAATTTGATTACTACAACTTGACCACAATGAGGTAATTTAATTTTGCTTGGCTATCTGTGACTAAGCATTGGTTAGTAAGAGAATGTTTTTGGAACAAAGTTACCACATTGTTACAGCCTCTTTAGGTTCTTTTAATTTTTCTCCTCACAATGCTTTTGTCTTCCACCTCAGGCTTTAAACATTGTTTATTCCTTATATTTCAAATTAAATATTGCATTTTAACCTCTAAAATATAAATTATTGTGAGAATTTCTGTAAATCAGTAAGAATAATTACCAGTCATGAAATATATTAACTGCTACGTAACTACTGTGTATAATTGAATAAGATCAACTAATTAAATTTCTTTGTGGATGTCATTCAGAAATGACTAAGGGGTGAAACCATGTTAAGCTAAAGTGAGTTGAGACAATGAATCCTTTAATAGTGTCTGAACTGAATTCTGATTGCCTATATAAACAACTCATTGATCTTAACATCTTCTAGGGACATGGTGGATATAATTTCCTATCACCTGACACAAAATAAATACAAAAAATCCAACTGTAAATTTTTGGTTTTCAAGTAAGATAAACAATCAAAAATTGAAATGGATTTTCACTTATTCTCAAAATTGGATTTTGTCACAAGATGACAAGTTATATTTAGAGTATAACAAGCTATTGGCTGGGTGTGGTGAAGACTGTTCCAGCAATTACTAGATTTAATTTTTAAGGGCCTTATTCTCGTTCTCCCCATCTCTCTCCAAAAAATAAAGTAAGGTTTGGTCCTAAAATGAAAATTTGGCATTGCATATATGTTGTTAAATTAGTAAATAAATTTAATTATGGAAATTCTATTTCAGTATGTTTTATAAATTTGGGGTGTGAATAACTTCTCAAAGAAACTAAGGAGTAAGCTTAGTTACAGAGTTGGAATAGAATGCTATCTTTGATACAAACTCCTCTACAAATTAGCCACTTCATAACGTAAGATCATTTTGACCTAGTGAGTGCCCAGCATTTGTGGCCTCTATTCCAATGAAGCACTTGTAACTAAATGGTAACTATTTGTTAATGTGTCTCCACAATTGAATTATTATTGGCTCCTCAAAGAAAGGGATGAAGACTTTTAGATCTTTGTATCCCTACGGCCTAGTGACGTGATATATAGAGGATTCCCAACACATGTCTGTTGGAATAAATGAATTAATTATTCTTACTTCCTCAGTTCTTCCAGTGCAATACCTGATTATCTCCAAATAAATTATCACTTCATTTCTCACTTTTCCCACTCACTCTGACTCTGGCTTCCTCTTACAATTATATTCGATAATATTCTTGGGCCCCATAAACTTTTTTTAATTGGTTCTGCTTTTGATTCCATACTAGTTTAATTTAGTCTCTCATCTTACCAACTTTTATTGTATCCTTCTAAAACAGCCTTGAAGTGGGAATCATTAAGTTAAAATTATTTGCACAAAATACCAGAATGTGAGGGCCATCATCTAGGTCCACCCCCTCCCTTGCCAAGAGAGGAAACCAAGACCCACAGACAATAAGTGACTTGCCTCAAGTCATACATTATTTTTTCTCAGTTCTGCTTTCTTCAGTTGATATGATAATTCAATACTTCTGCCAAAGAGTTTGTCTCACAGGAGAAATATGAAAGTAAGGGCTAGAGGATATGGAAATAGAGCTGCCCTCACAAATTAGAAAAATGGGCAGCAGCTGCCATTATGGCAGGCTGAAGACAAGCCTAGTCTGAAAGGTATTGATGCCACCTGCATCCCCGAGAGCCTGAAATACTCCAACAGGAAATTAATTTATTAGTGCTCCAAAATGTTGACTATAGTAGAACTTGTGATATTTTGCTCTTCTTTCTTTTCCAAGTTTTCAATAATCCATATGCATCATTTTTATAACCAGATAAAATAAAATTAGCTGTATTTTTCATAGACCAGCCTTTTTATTTTTATTTCAGAATTCCCTATTAAAGACAAACATGTCCTTAGTAGGATAAACCTCTTGAGATTCACAGAACACCTTGTCTGGTGACTTCCCAACCAGGTCAGCTACCTGGGAGCATCACTCTGAGGAAACAGGACACTAGAGTGGTGTTGGGTAGTGAGGACAGGCCAAGAGGCCAGCAAAGAAGAGAGGAGGAGACACCAGAGATGTTGGCTCAAAAGTCCTTGAAAGTATTGATGTCATGCTAAGGATCTATGTGGTAGCAAGACAGCTGAAGCTCTTCACATGCTCTCTGGTTTGAGTCTAACAGAAGAGTGTAACTCTCTTCCTGAAACCTCAAAAAAGCCTCATTGTTTGGGTCCTATTTTCATTCCTAAACCAAACGTTGTGACCAGAGGAATAATGTGTGCTAATTGTTAGAAGTATACCGTGGTGCCATTAGGAAAATAGTTAGACACTGCAAATCGTCTTGCCAAGGCAAAATCTTTACTTCTGATCAGAAGGGCGCATAGGGGCAGCAAGAGCAGCCAGCCAGAGCGCACTACAGGGAAGTTCTTCACCTCTTATCCCTAATGCAGACCTATGGCTGTGTCTCATCCCATTGGCTGGAATTTTGACTGCACGATCTTGTTCTTACCGGATTGGCTAAGGCGTGTTCCTAAGACAGAAAGGAAGAGGGGGTAGAGGGCTCTTAGTGTAGTAAATGCTTAAAGTTGGCAGGCAAGTCAGGCACAGTAAGGTATGCAGAAGAGTGTTACTTCCTGATACTTTGGCAGAAAACATCAAGCCAAGGTTATTTCCCCCTACATAAATGATTTAGGTCGATAAGGGCCCGTTCCTGCAACTAAGTGTAGGATCAACTCAGCAAAACCACATTGGCTGAGAATGGGACCTTTTCCAAACAGAAAATGGGGCTCTTCAGAGTTGCCTTCCCCTGAATCTGTCCAGCTCTCTGACCCCTACCTGTGTGTGATGTGGGACCTTAACAATCACTAGCATTCCTCCCAGACTGTGCAATTCTGTCCCAGAACCTCAGCTAAGAGGCTAGGAATTTTGCTTCTGCAAGGAAAAATCTCTTTTACCAACTGCCTGCCTCATCGGAGACCCATCCCACACTCCTCTGCATGAAATTCTGCCACACGTTGAGGAACTCTTCTCTTCTGCTGGGTCACTATGGACCGCCTGCAGAATTTGTCTTGATCTCTTCAAATTATTTAAGAACAAATGAGTATACATTTCATGGTTCTGTTTGGTCTGCTCTGAGGCAGAAGATCATTATGTTCCTCAGACACCTGCAATATGAGTCTCCACTAGTGTCCTCATCAATCTCTGTATGTGGGAAAGTCAAAATTAGGCCTGTCCCCAGAACCTCTCCACTCTGGCTCTCAGTAATGCTGAAATAAGTCACAGTATTTGTCATTTCCCTGATATTAAAAGTAATTAATTTAAAATATATAAATTGATCAATTTCAACCAGTTCTAATTGAGCTTCAGGATGTCTTCCTTTTATAAGAAACACTGAATATTGACCAAAAATGAAGAGTTTTTTTGGCTTTAAGGGTATTTTCCCCAACATTGGAAGCATGATTTTATTGTTTCATTAACAACTAAAGGTCTACAAGCAAATTTAGGTCCAAGAGAAAAATGTACACCCTTAGAAACTAACAAGATTACATAACTTAGTTGTATTGCTTAATATGACCTAGGTAATCAGTCTCATTTAACAAAGTAGTCAGAATATATCAATAGTGAATTAGTAATTCATGCGCATTTTCAAATTAACAAACGTTTTTATGAATAACAAAAAGAAACAAAAGCTTAACTGTAAATATACACCACACCATTCAGGCTTGGTGTAGAAAGGGACAGGTAATGAAAAAACAATAAATAGAGCCATGATTTTTCTTTACCACCTTATTTAGTGATAGAGAACGCACTTTCTTAATGCAATTTGCTGGAGGACAAAAGATACAATGCATTTCCTAAGAACATTTTTCTCCAAGCTGTGTTTTTGCCTTCTCTCTGGTTGGCTTTCTACATTTTGTTTGCTTGCTACCAGTTCCTTTGCTGCAAGATAACCAAAGGAAAGCATTAAGCAGGAAATGGTTGTGTTTGCATTAGATTATCCTGATAAAAAGGTGGTACATCATGCGATATGAAAAATATATATTTTGAATTTGGAAAACCATTATTTTTACTATGATTTTATTTTTTGACATTTGATTTTGAAAACAACTTACAGGCTATTACTTTAAAACAGATTTTCCAAATACAAAAGGCAGATTGTTTCATTCAAAAATGGGCAACCCAGGAAAGCATTAAAAGAATAATTTTTTACGACCATGCCTAAATGATGTTTTAAGCAAGACTCACACAATTCTTAAACTTTAGCTGGCTCCCCTATGTATTCTCCCTGTTGCATCTTCCCTCACACATCTCTCCCAGTAGGGTATGTTTATGGCTAAATGGATGGTCCACAGTTTCCAACAGTTTGAACTCCGTAGACACTTCTGCTATTGCTGTATGAAATCACCCTTTGCTCCATGGGAAACATGCATTTGTTATGGGGACCCAGAACAGTCTACAATTGGCAAGTGATGGCAGATCCCATCTGCTGCTGACATTTCCAAACTATAATTGTCATCATAGCATTACTTCAGTTTCTTGTGACTAAATGCATTTCTAATTCCCTCTCTTTGTCTCTCATACCACCTCCCCTTCTCCCAAAGGATTGCTTTCCTCTGATAACAATCTTGGAATTATCAACTGCTGTTCTCTCATGACCTGCACAGCAATACACAACATTGATAATTTATGAGTTGGAACATCTGCAAAGACTGAATGGAACACCAAGGGTAATCCACGTTTCACATCTGTACAGCGGGTTAGAAAATCCCATCCCCTTCTGTTCCTCGGGTTGGTATGAATGCAGCAGCCAACCCTGCCGCTCTGCCAAGTGACACACTGACTTCGCTGATCATTTGACAGTTTACCGCCAAGCCAGGAAAATCCAGTCAAAGCTTTCGGAAGGTCTGAGCATCCACGTAGGATTTTTAGAGGAGGAAGGGTATTTATTATATGACCTCACCTGTCTTTAAAGTGATTGACAGTCCATAAAATTGAGCTGTCTCCACAAGCTGATTCATAATGCACTCCACGTCTTTTGGGACAGTCAGATAAAGTTGTCAGCACATAGTAATTCACAAGTGGCTGTCTCAAATTCTTTGTGCAAGGCTATGTAAAGCACCTTCCTTCCAAAGATCTCAAAGAACTGCTCAGAGGATCTGAAATATATCTGAAATATATCCTAACATTAGTATTCAAGTCCCATGTTACCTCTTCACTTGCAGGAGGACATAAAATACATTGGTGGAAATTTTAAGCTCATTTCACAGCCATGATTCACATTATTAACGATGCAAATTGATCATACCAGAAACCATAAATATAAAATCCCCTTCTGTGCTATTCTTAGACAATCTCTAAGAGTAAATTATTTAAAAAGTAAATTGAGGCAACAAGTAAGACTTTTTTGCCAGTCCCAGTTCTTAAAAATAACCAATGAAGTCAGAAAGACAATTGTAAAAGATTTAGCTAGTAATTTGGAATTCTTAAGGATGTATCCACTTTTCCAAAGTTAAATAGTTTTGTAGTCCATTCTGAAACTATTTTCCATTAATATTTTAATAATCTATTAATTGTCAGTGGTACATGAAGACAATAATTAGAAGTATGCCCCCAAAACTTAAAAGTAACAAATTAGGTTGCAGTAAAGCTAGTAAAATAAGCACGAAAATGGATGGGAATGAGTTTCAAGAAAGCCCCTTTGAGTGTAATCCAGTCATTGGATAATTGGATAACCAGAGAATTTGCAAACACCTAACTTGCAATCCAGACTGGATGAAATGGCACAGTGAAGGAACTAGAACATGTTTGTAAGTTAATAAACAGAAACAACTCATATGGTGGTAATTTATGTAGAGGAAGAATCTGAGAACAAAATCACATTAGAAAGCTTGGAACCCAGAAATGGAAAGTAGAAGAAATGAGAACTTGGTGGTGTTTATCCAGCACCACACTGAGAGAACAAACACTAAATCCAAGGAAAACAAACTACCCCTAGAGAGACAAATCAGTGCAGCTCCTAAAATTTTCGGCTTTGAACTCTGACTGCATGGGTTTGAAGTCTACCCTGAAACCTGCCAGCCCTGTAACCTTAGGAGAGTGATTGACTTGCGCTCTGGTTCCTCCATTTTCTCATCATATTAGTGGAGACATCACCTCATAGGAGGCTGCCTCATGGGGTTGCTGGGAGGATTTATGAATTAATAGAAGTAAAACATTTGTAATGTGCCTGGCATAGTGATCAGCAAATATTTTCCTATATGATTATAACTCTGCTATGGCTCAGGGATGATTCAATACGCCCTACCATAGGCTGGGTGAAGTCTTCAAGGTTACCTGCCTCCCTGAGTTTTAATTCCATGCTTACCAAACAACCTTCAAATTATTAATTTGGTCTCCGAAGTATGCTGATGCTACAAAAAGGTACCCTGGCTGAGGTTATGAATATTCTTCCTCATCTTCCCCTACTCCATTGTGAATTGGTAAATTGGCAGTCGGCTTTGTATATTTAATCTCGGACGGAAGTAATTAGCATAAAGCCAGCCTCTCTCAGTCTGCTGAACTCCAGGATTCTAGCAAAGCCAGGTCCTGGGCTGCACAGGATTGGTAATACTACCATGCAGGTCTCATAGTGAGAATGTTATACCTTCTCCTGAAGACACCCAGACTGACAAACTTTCACTTTCCTACCTGCAATGCCAACCAAAATATCTGTGCTCTGGAATGAATACAGCATTGTTATCCATTATTGTGAGTTTATTTAATTATACTTCAAGTCTGATGAGCTTAAACCTTAAGATTCAGCTCAATTCAAATCCAAATGGATGTTTATATCTTTTGCATTAAAAACAAGATACAACTGATTCATCATGTTAAAAGCAGGCTCTTAGAGCTGGTTTTACCAATTAATGTAAAACTTTAAAAATTAATCCTGATTAGGCAAATTGAAGTAGAATAGGGAGATACAGATGGTGTGGTAGAATCTTTAATTTTAAGGACACCATAAACTTAAGAAGTCATCCTCAACAATCCCTTCTGCTTTTCTATATTTAAGTATTTTCACAATGGTATTCTTTAGAGAGTCCAGCAAATATAAGTAAAACAATGTTTCCTTTATCAAAAGAATAAGTCTTTCTATAATGTATTATACATTCTTCCCTAGCTTAGATAAAGAAAAGAAAGTCTGCTGAACATAATTTAATTTTTCTTGATGGATCAAGGACTGTCATCATGAATGTTAATTATTGTGCTGTGCTGTGCACTCTGGGATTGTGATATATGGTAGTGATTATTCCTTCTCTGAATTTTTCGCAGCAGCTGAACTGTTTCATTTTTTTCTTTCTGTTTTTCAACTTCATGCCTGCTGTTTACTGCTTTCTTTTTATTTATTTTTTGTCCATTTTATGTTTAATTTTCTTTTTAGCATTTAAATAGGGAAAGGAACACTGTTTGAAATCAAAACATAAACTCCTTTTTTCCCCAACTTACTTCTGAACCAAACTGATCAGAAAAAAAAGTATAGATAAATGATGAATCATATATTAATATCACTTTTAATACTAATATCACTGATATTCATGAATGTGATTTAGGTTCTAACAACCATAGGATTCTCGAAACTGAACCCCAGAGCATGACAGATTTACCCACCAATACCAGGCTGTGTTCTAGGTGCTGGCCTTGTAGGAGGTACGTCAGAAAGGGGCAGAACAGAATGTCTGCTTTACGACTAGTTCACAAAAGAGAAAGAAAGGAAGAAGCTCAAGTCCTGCTCCCTAATTAACTGATAACTTCTAGAAGAGTGAGAGGTATAAACAGGCCAGGAACACAATACCAATGGACATTCTCATTTATGGATCAATTAACAAGGGGAAAGGAAGTTCCACTCCAAAAGAGCCAAACCAATGAAGATGGGAATCTCAACTTTACCATAACCATGTGAGGATGACCTTGGGCAAATTAATGAACCTCACCAATCCTCGATTTCTTGAAATGAAAAAAAATAGACACTGTGCCTACTTCAATGAGTTATTGCAAGGATTAAATTAAATAATATTAAATAATATATGGCAGAGTCAAGGGTCTCCAAAATTGTAGGCTGCCCTCTCTTTGTTTCCATAAACATCTCCCTTCCTCCCCGACCTCTTCTCACCTGTTTTTTGGCTTTGGCAGCAGTGAGGCATGATGCAAATAACCTTTGCAAATGAATGCAAGTACATCTTTCTGTTAGACAGTGACTCATCAATTACATCAATTGTCTCAGCTTTGGCTCTTTGTGGCTGTGTTCAACATGCCTTGCACTGAGATTTTTCAGCCTTACTATTATTTGGAGACTGTTCAGAGGTTTATTGTTACTGGGCAGCTGATAACTGTATTCGTCAGACATTCCTTTTTACATAAAATAGCAAGCATTAATTCAGTGCCTGAGTTTGCAAAGCTATGAAACATGACCCCTACTTTTCTAGGAGATTGCAATCTAATTTAAAAACAACTATCACAGTTGTTTCAACCCCAAAATGTTTGTGGTGGGCAGTGCAGTTGGGAGAGTTAAATCAAATGCATTAAAGCAACAGCAGAAGTTTGTTGTCCCCCATATAAAATGGAAGGGTGAGAAAAGAGTCTGAGTCCAACATTCAAGTTCAAAGAGTGTGGGAGAATATCAAGCCCAAAAAAAACTAAGAGAAGTTTGTAAAAAAAATGTATGGGGTAAAAATGGATAGAGGAACAATACCAATATTTCAGAATTACTATGTTTCTTAAAACCAGGTGGGTCATTAGAGCTGGAATATGGTAACCTAAAGAAAATTCATAGAGCCTAGAAACTAGACAACAGTCCCCTAGCAAGAGGCCAGCACAATCCAGGTGACAAGGTCAAGTTCTCCAGTCAGGACTGAGATTCAGAGCCAGGGTCCAAGCTTCGAGGCAGCTATTAACAGGTGAGATTTTGTGAAAAGGTCACTTGAACACACCAGCCACACCTACAGGGAGTAAATTAGGTTCCAGACTATAGTCCAATTCCAAGGTGACCCCAGGAGCCACCAGCCACCTGAAGGGTGGTTACCTGACTATTTCCCAGGCAAACTTGAGTCCAGAAAAAGATGCTGTTTGTACATGCATAATTTATGCATGCCTGCATTCATTCACACCAAAACTCTCTATTGAGCACCCACTGACAGGGAAGAATGTTATCTCTCTCACTCCTGGTTCTCAGGAGGAGGAATTTTCCCAAAGCACATTCTATATTATCTCTGATTTCCTTTACTCACTCCATCCCTGGGAGGTGGAGTGGCTTATCTGACGGCATTTGGAAGTCATTCCTGGAGGCCCAGGCCAGGGACTGCAGTTTTACCTCTTTCCAAAATTTTGTAAGCACCTAATTTCTTGAATTAAATCCTTTTTCATTTAAAATAGCTAGAGTGATTTCTGTTCTTTGCAACTGAACCTTTGTAAGTTGTTTTCTCTCTATAAAATCCAGTTTTCTCGCATAAAAATAAATAAACTAACTTTTATCTTGCAGGGCAATTATGATAATTAGTGGTGATTTATTTTATGCTGCCTGTACAGAGTCAGTAAAAGTAACTGAGGAAGGCTAAATAGAGGCCTTCTTAAGAGTCTTCAGAACCGTGGATAGTTTAGATTTTCACCAAAGGTAGTGTACCACATCCCAAAACGCAACCCACTGGCTCTCCTCCCTCCTAGAAATCTTACTACTTTCTTCAAGATTAAGGACTCTCCTCTGATCTGTCTTCAGATAACCAAATTGAGAGACTAACCTCTTTCCCAGGTAGCTGGCACCATGTAAGATTTCACTCCTCTGATGAAAATAACTGCCTCTACATTCCAATCACCACAATACTACAGTATAGTACAATAACCACAACAGTCTAACAAGAGTTATAGGCCTACAGTAACAGAAAGGTCCTTTCCCTACAAAATGTGTTACTCATCCTTGTATACTCAAGGACTGAACCAAGCCTGATATATACTCGGTATTAAATAAATATTTTTGAATAGATAAATGAAAACATGCATGAATGAGCCAACTATGTTAAATGTTGTTTTGAATCTTTAGAATGTTTCCTATCACTATTTTAGCAAGAATTCTCGTAAATTTTTCCCAGTTCAGAGAAAAATGTAATTAGTTCTGTCTCATGCATTATAATTAAAGCCATATTGTTTCTCTTATTTCTTTTGTATATTTAATTCCTTCAATAAAAATATGATGGTTTATCTGGATCACAGCATCCTGAATATGAGAACGTTTTAGGGTGTTTAATAGTGCAGGTTCAGCTCAGTCATAGTTCTTTGAAGCAAAAAGAGATATTTCAAAGGAGTTTCTAGGTTAGGCACCCTAATCATATGCCCTATATATCATAATCCAGCTAACTTTATTAAACTGTCTTATATAATGCATTGTCCAGAAGTTTTAAAATCCCTAGTTATCCTTGCCTTATGAAGGAAAAACAATAAAGAGAATGCTTCTGGGAAGAAGGTTTGTTACTTCTGGATTAAAAGTGTAAGTATATCTGAGAACCAGTGATATAAGTTTAAAGTCACAAATCCTAAGCAAAAATCCAACCATTATCCCCCAAAATTTATCTCCTAGTGCCACATTGCAATAAAATTGTCATTGTAAAATCTCTTATGTTCCTGGATCATCGCAAGGTAGGAGCGTGATAGGAATTAAAGAGTTTAAGGTATTTTATAAATCAAGCTTTTATAAGTAGTATTTGGTTCCAATGATCCTAAGAAATCTCTTTTCAGTGTGTGATTTAAAAAATATACTATATTTAATTACATGAAAATATATTCATGGTATATAGGTAGAAAAGACTAATTATAAAACAATTAGATTTCATTTTTTTATACATATTATTTAAATATACTGAAAATAGCCTGGGGGTGCTACACACTAAATTGGTAATAGTTATTATCTCTAAATAATAGGATTGCAGGAATTTTCTTTTTCCTTTTTTCTTTGTGGTTACTGGTATCTGCCAAATGCTCTAAAATGAATGTGCATAAGAATAGACTATGATTTTTAAAAATATATGTGAAAAGTGTGCTTAACCCTTCTTTTTTTTCTCTCCTTCTGTCTGGTTTCTCTGAGCGCTCACCTGTTAATTGCCACTTTGCCAGTTCCCACTCTCACCATCCCCACTGCAAGGACTCCTTGGATGTAATGAACAGCAACACTGATTACCTGTGGGTAAATTTTGAAAATTCAAGTCATCCTAAAGACATGTCCACATACACCGTGAGCAGCTTTTTTGCATCTTCCTGAGCTTATAGAATTTCTTCTGGGCCCTGTAAACTACACATTCTCAAGCATTTCACTTAAGAGTCATATCTATAAAAAGTAGATATGTTTAAATTTCTCAATGACTGGGCTGAAAATATACATTGGTACATTGGCATACAAATAGCTAGATATAGTCACTAAAAATGGGACAAATTGAAGACCCAGCTCATTACTACCAAATCAAGACCTAGTTCATTAGTACCACATCATGTTATGTATATATGCAAACTAACTCAATGAGGGCAAATAAATGCAATTTCTGTCCAAAGGCTCCGATGAATAAAGCAAAAGTCACCACCTAAAAGATAAGAGTAAAACTATCCCCACATTTACGCTCATATTTCCATTGTTTTATGAAGACAGTTGGATTTGTAGTTTCTTTGTATAAAATGACTGTTACTTATTTAGTTGAAGGGCAAATATCACAAGGGCCTTGGGTGTTCTATTGGTGCAGGTAACCTCATTTTCTTCATGTTGCTTTATCTTCTTCTATAAATTTTAATGTTAACTAATCCAAAGCTGCAGGTTCATGAATCCAAAATCATGACATTCTGCTTTCTATTATCTTTCAGCCACCTTACTGTGTAGTCACCTTACTGAGTAGTCACTTTATCTCTATAGCCTGCTCCCTTCCTTGTAAATGACTAGGTTGCACTAGGCAATCACTACATTTTCTTCCAACTCTAAAACTCTCAAAATCAAAGAAATATCCTCAGTCTATCCTTCATTCCTTTTTTTATTTATATTTATAACTGTATTTCACATTTAAAAGAAAAAGCCTCCTTTGCAGCTCTCTAAGCACTTCTAAATACATTACCTTTCTTACTCCTCACCATACCACTGTGAGGTAAAACACCTCTTTTGAGGAATCTCTCTGCAGATGTAATAGATAGAGCAGAGAAGACTGGCCAGGTATTGGGTTATGTACTGTAGATCCAAGAACTAGTGAGCTGAAGTCTGTGCACTCATCTGGTTACGTGTTTGCAGTCTGATAGTGACATTATTTCTACCTAAATGGCACAGACACGTGAAGCCTAGCACAGCAGAGCTCAACCTGTTCGACTTGGAAGGCTCCTTTAAAGTAATCTGGTCCAACCATCTCCCTTTTTAGATGAGAATCCAGAGATCCAGACTCTATCCCATAAACACAGTTCAAAGCATTGTCTCTTTCAATCCTAGTGTCTTCCTTCCTTAATCAGCTGTGCCCTTCTAGAATGAATAATTTCCTCCACAGGCAAGGAAAATAGATGAAGTCAATTCCACTGAATCCCTCTGTAAATGGTGTGTAGTTTATCTGGTTGTCAGATCTTTCCTTTTAAAGGTCATTTTTTCTTGGTAAGAAACTTTCTGGTGTTCTTGTTAGAAATAAACTGAGTTGTTTAGAGAATGTGGATTAGACATATGATTGTGCATGGATCCTTTTTCTCAGTAGTTTTGTTCAGTTTTTTATATCTTATAAGCGTGTGTACAAATTGATTGCAAAATTTGAAATATAAAAAATATGACAAAATACAACCTATGATAAATTGTAAATAATACTGTATTTGTTAACATTTTATTGTTTCTTATCTAACAAGAGTCGTTTCCAATGTTGTTTTTAACCTAAATACCAAGACTCTTACCCTCGCTCTGATCTTTCGTATATTCCTCACAGACAGTAAGGGAACTTCTTGCCCAGAAATAACCTGAACAAAAGGTGACTGACCTAGTAGGATAAACCGCAGCTCAGCGGGGATGGACAGATAACAATAATAACTCAAATTTAGTACTCACTTAATGCCAGGAAACCGTTCTAAGTGCTTGAAAGTATTTAATTCATTTACCTCCCAACAACCCCCTGAGGTAGGTATTACTTCAGAGGGTAGGAATTGAGCCCTAATGAAGAGGAAGCACAGCATGTTGGACACAACCAGTTGAGACAGAGATAAGGAGCAGCTCTGGATGAGACAGAAGGTGACAGTACACTGTGGGGACAAGGAAGCAAGGCAGAAGGCAGAAAAGAGGCAAATGCTTTCCTTCCCACATGCTCACATCCCCCTCATGTACCCACCAAGGACACAGCAGAGTAACTGATACAAAGCAAATGCCCAATAAAATGTGAGTTGAATGAAAAACAGTGTGGTGACAAAGGACCATTCATGACCCATTGGTCAGAGAAACTAAGGTTAAGTATGACTTTCAAGGTCATCTGGGATAGCCGTCCATCTACCATACCCCTGCTTTATGGTCATCCTATCTATGCTTTCTAGAAACCAAAAGAAGAAAGAATTGTGCACAGAGTAACTACCATGTATTCACATTCTATTCTCATCATTACCTGATGAGGTAACTATATTTGTTCCCATTTTACAGATGAGAAAACTGAGACCTGAAAAGATTAAATAACCCATGTATGTTTACACACTTAATAAGTAGAGTCATCTGGATTCAAATCCAGATATCCCGACTGCAAGACTAGCATTCTTTCCACTAAAGCAAACTTTGCTCTTACCATACAGAGAGCATCAAGGTATGTGAAAATTTATAGGGGCCATTGAAAATGGTCAGAATTTCATTATGTCTATCTTAAAGTTAAATAATTTCAAACAATTTCAAATTATAGAATACGAATTTAACAATACTGATTTGAGATATAAAAATGTGAAACTCTACACCTGAATGTTTTACATCACCCAATTCTAATTATTTTAAATATCTGATTTAATTTACATATCAACAACAAATGTATTGCTACAGCATATGGACTATAATCATATTCTCTTTCCTCCTTCTACCCCTTATCTTAAAGATTTTACCATTAAAATAGAATATAATAACAAAACAAGTAGAAATATAAATCCAACAATCTTGGCCAAAATTGCACTTCCCAAGCACCCCCAATGGGTAGTATATTTCCCTTTGCTATGCTACCATAACTTTCCTTTTGGGGAAAGAAATAGAAGTTTTTCATATGTCACCCTTAGTGAGGCAATAGTAACTGTTCAAATTTTCTGAACACTTGGCTGAAGCTATTAAAAGATTAAAAACATTGAATAACCTGTTCAATAAATACCAGAAAACAAAATTAAACATAGTTCATGCTTTTTCCGTTGCCATACCTTTCGTGATTCTAAAGAAAAGACATGGTTTTTCCAGTGATTAATGAACTAGATGTAGCTTTCACCATGGCCTGGCAAGCTAAAGAGGATGCGGTTTAGAAAGTTTCCTAGAAATCATGGGGCAACCTTTGCTGTCCTGGGCTGCATGTTACCATAGTATAATGGTTCTAACTCTTGTGGAAGCAACAGAAGAGTCAGGTTTTCCTAGTGATCATTACTGTAAAATTATTCTTTTGGAGCAAAGATTTTTAAGAGGCAAATATTTCAGACCTTGACCACACGTTGCAACAGAATTGACCTTTTTCAGAATGATTATCTTGTTTTAGGAGAGGGTCATCTTAAGATTGGTTTAGACACAATATATCCATTTGATTGCAGTTGATTCAATTCTGCTATCAAAATGTCTGAAGTTTTGGATTGACTTTTCTGTCTAGACATAACCTAAACAGCAGACAGCAAGAGGCTCTGTAAATATCAGTTGTATCTGCAAACCCAAAGGCAGCCTTGGGCCACACATCTGTCATTTCTAGCACACTTACACAGACAGCATGTCAGTCTCAGCCTCCCACAGCCCTAGCCTTGCTTAGCATCAAGCCCTGAGGAACTTCAGCTGGAAAAAGTAGCTACACTCAATCTTTGTGTCAATTCTAACCAAATCTGTAAGGATATTTAGCACCTCACTTTCTCCAGGAAGTGAGGGGAGAAATTAGTCAAGTGTCTGCAGTTTGAGCTCCTAGAGAAGCTACATCCAGCTCCCCAATAGCCTCAACCTACCTCAATCCGCACTGGAACACTGGATGCAACTGGAATTCTGTTTGACTGGGTCCAGGCAACCTGCCCCAGACAGACCCTTCTCCCTATTCTGTAGCTTTCAGCTGCTGGCTCATGCCTTGCTTCATCCCAGGCACATTACCTTTTATCCAGAACTTTGCTGCAACCTGCCCCTAAGTGTTGTATGGTCTCCTCCTGCTTTGATCCCCACACGCCATGTAAAGCAATCTGGTTATTGTATAATCAGAGTTACAACTTCCCAAACAAGGTGACTTAATTGCAATGTCAGTCCAAATGACAAGGTAATTTGCCTATTCTTTATTCATCATTAACATAAACAAGAATTTCCCAGCTCCAATAGGGTCCTCTTGGGTTGACTTGGATAAAATCTACACCAGCAAGCCCACCCTCTAATACAATAGTCATAGAAAGAGTGTTTATTACATTTTTCAGAGCAATAATATAATAATATGATATAATAATATTGTGGATCATGAAAAATTTCCAAAAAAATTTTTTTTCCTTCATTTGTTTCCTCTGTCTCTTTCGCTGTTTGATGGCAAGCAGGGAAATTTAACGTTTTCCTAGTAAGGAATGGTAGAAATGTGAGTTGACTCAAGCCTCTGACACTTACTGCCATGCTCTCTCTAGCCCTCATAACACTCAAGAAACTCATCTATAAATTCAGCAGGGCCAGACAAAGGGATAGAGCTCTGCATAACATGTTCACTAAACTAAGAATTTATACGCCCGCCATGTAAGCGTGATATCTAGCTCCCCAGCTCTGAGGCAGCTACGTGATATATATGTATATTCACCTACAGCCCTGGCTTTATGAACTGTATTCCTGGGAGACACCAGCAGCTCCAATAACTAGGTACACAGTCAATAATTACTTTCATCCTTCTCCTTTTATTTACTCTTCAAGAGATTCATTAGGGTGAAGAATGATAACATTGCCTTGCTAAGCTGTCTTGACTGCTTTCCTAATTCATTTCTCATGACCTTTGGAAGTATTAGTTTGGTTTTTGCCTTCTAGCCATCCAGAATCTTGTTTTATTTAAACTAGGCTCTGCATCCTCACTGGTTTTCTTCAAATGGGCCTTTTGGCCTACACACTACTTAACAGAAGTGACATATGATAAAATTTTTCTTTTATAAGGACACACAGTGTGTAATACACATGGTTACTGAGAGTTGCTGTATATGTTTAAAATTGATATTGGACCACTCACAAAACTTTCTGAACATCTATTCACTCTGTAACCTCGAGTCCCTCCACAAAGCGGAGCGTTAAGGAAAGAAGGAAAGGTGAGCCGTGACTAATATAGAGAGAACACATCACAAGCCAGGCACGGTGCAAGGCACCATCGCATGACACTTAGTCCTCACAGCAACCAGGCAAAGTAGGTAATACTGCATCTGTTTTAGAGATAAAGAAGTTGTGGCTCAAAAAGAGGCCGGGCATGGTGACTCATACTTATAATCCCAGCACTTCAGGAGGCCAGAAGTTCGAGACCAGCCTGGGTAATAGTGAGACCCTGTCTCTACAAAACATAAATAAAATTTAAAAATTAGCCAGGCATGGTGACACGTGCCTACAGTCCCAGCTACTCAGGAGGTTGAGGCGGGAGGATCACTTGAGCCCAGGAGTTCAAGGTTGCAGTGAGCTATGATGATGCCACTGCACTCTAACCTGGGTAACAGAGTGAGACTCTGCCTCAAAAAAAAAAAAAAAAGAATAATGACTTTCTCAAGGTCACACAGTAAGTACTGGGTTTGGCCTAACTGCACTAAGTGTCTGGTGATGCCTGATTCTGTCGACCTTTCCCCTCTCTTTTCTCCATCCTGAACACCCGAGGGCTCACCATTTGCTGGACGTATAAGTCCTTTGCAAAAGATAAAGGCAAAAGTCCAACTCACTTATTCTTCTCTCTTCCCTTAGCTTCTCCTCAGAGGAGACCTACCAGGTACCTCTTATTCCCTTGCATAGGATGCCAACCTTTGGGAGGCTAAATGCACAGAAAACTCACTCTATTTTATGGCTGCCTTAAAGTAGAACTCCAATGATCAAAATATAGGCTATTCATGTTCTTGGAAAGACACTGTTGAGAGAATGAGAAAACAAGCCACAGACTGGGAGAAAATATTTAAACAAGACATGTGAGAAAGGACTATTATCCAAAATCTACAAAGAACTCTTAAAACTCAACAATCAGAGAAAGAACAACGTGACTACAAAATGAGCAAAAGATCTAAAGCAATGCCTTACCGAAGAACAAATACAAGTGGCAAAATTGTATGAAAAGATGCTCAGTATCATATGTCATCAGGGAAATGCAAATTGAAACAACAATGAGATCCCACCACACACTCATTAAAACAGCCAAAATCCAAAACCCTGACAACAACAAGTTCTGAGGAGACCATGGAGCAGCAAGGACTCCCATTCACTGCTTGTGGGAGTGCAAAATGGTACAGCCACTTTGGAAGACAGTTTAGCAGCTTCTTACAAAACTAAAGCTGCTCTTATTATATAATCCACCAATCACACTCCTTGAGATTTACCCAGATAATCTGAAAACTTATGTTTACACACAAACCTGTACACAGACATTTATAGCAACTTTATTCAAAATTGCCAAACCTTGGAAGCAACCAAGATGTCCTTCAGTACCCACGGTGGATGGATACATAAACTGAGACACATCTAGACAATAGAATATTATTCAGCACTAGAAAGAAATGAGCTATCAAGCCATGAAAAAACACGGAGGAAACTTAAATGCATAATACTAAGTGAAAAAAGCCAATCTTAAAAAGCCACATACTGTATGATTTCAATTATATGACATTGTGGAAAAGGCAAAACTATGGAGACAGTAAAAAGATCAGTGGTTACCAGGGGTTAGGGGCAAGGGAGGGATGAATAGGCAGAACACAGAGGATGTGTAGGGCAATGAGACTATTCTCTATTATACTATAATGGTGAATACATGCCATTATACATTTTTCCAAACCCATAGAATGCCCAACAGCAAGAGTGAACCCTAACATAAACTATGGACTTTGGGTGATAATAGTGCATCAATGTAGGCTCATCAATTGTAAAATCTGTACCAGTCTGGCAGGGGATGTTTTTACTTGGGGAGGCTGTGCATGTATGGGGACAGGGAGTAGGTGGCAAATCTCTGTACCTTCCTCTTAATTTTGCTGTGAACCTAAAACTGCTCTAAAAAATAAAGTCTATTAAGAAATTAGCTGTTCACATAATGTTTCTGAAGAAATTGGCCATGCATATGGAAAAAAATATAATTAGACACCATGTACAAAATGAATTCCACGTAAAGACAAATATAAAAAAGGAAACTTCAAAACTTTTAGAAGAAAATATTCCAGAATATCTTTATGATACTGGAATAAGAAGGAATTTCTTTAACAAAACAGTGAAAAACACAAACCATAAGGAAAAGATTTAGAAACATAACTACATTACAACAGAAGATTTCAAAAAGGAAAATATGCCATAAATATAGGGAAAATGCAAGAAAGAGATGGAAATATCTGTGTAATTCACAGAGCACTAATACTCAGAACATATAAACCAATTAGAAGTAGACAACCCAATAGAAGACTAGGTAAAGAATACAAATAGGAAAATTCACTGAAGAATTTTCAGTGAATTAAAATGGCCAATAAACCCAAATGGGCAAAAAAGATTCTTGGCATTACTAGAAATCAAGGAAATGAAAACTAAATAAATAAATAAATAAACAAACTTCCACTTCTAGTAAGGACAGACCAATCCACCACTTCAAACAAATCCTTCTCTGAGGAAAACTCAAAAGTTGATAGAAATGTTAAAAAAAAAAAAACCAGCTTCTTATAAGCTTTTCTTAAGAGAAATAACAACATAGTCAGGAATTATGGGGCCAAAATCTAGAAGAAGATTAAAATATGGACAGGTTAGCCCAACACTCAACTCAATAAATATAATGAGCAAAGACTAGTTTCGCATACCCACTCAACAAAAAATAAAAACAAATTGTCGACAAACGTAAGCAAAAATAAAAATAAATGATTGATAAACATAAGCAAAAGTGCTCAAGCTTCTTTGTCATCAGAGAATTGCAAATTAAAACCGAGATAAGACACCCACCATATGTATCAAAAAGCATAATTCTTTTTTTTTTCTTTTTTTTTTCGGGACAGGATCTCCACTGTCATTCAAGCTGGAGTGCAGTGGCATAATCATAGCTCACTGCAATCTCAAACTCCTGGGCTCAAGCAATCCTCCCTCCACCTCAGCCTCCCCAGTAGCTGGTTAAATTTTTTTTAGAGACGGGGTCTCATTGTGTTGCCCAGGCTGGTCTCAAACTCCTGGGCTCAAGCAATCTTCCTGCCTCAGCCTCCTGAGTAGCTGGGGTTACAGGTGCAAGCTACTGTGCCTATAAAGTTAGATGAAAGAGCAAGTTATTGAATGCTCTTACTAATAAGTAAGTGTTACTTATAGTGTCTTACTAATAAGGTAAGGTTTTGAAATATACTAACTGTATCTATAGTATATTTTATGTATGCATAATTATATAATAAATCTGTAAAAATATACCTCCTTCAGGATAGTTATTATCCTTAGGAAAGGAGATGGGAAATGGGATGTACAGAAGTACTGTATAAATTAATATTTTTAATTGGAAAAAGAAGATATCAATTCTATCTGAATTTATATGTTTAGAAAAAGAATTCATTAAAGTTGATTATATAGTTTGCAAAATCTCTGGGAGGACCCTAGAACTGGGCTTGAATACTCTGCAGGCGGAAAAACACACCCCAAATTACAGCTCAAAGCTGGTTTAATCAAGGAAATATTCCTATAGCCACTGAGCAGACAGCATAGCTCGAATCACCAACTCCATGAGAGCTGGGCCTTGGATACCACTGCCAGAACCTCAGCCACTTCAGCTTCTGGAGACTGTATGAAGACACCTCTACCTTTCAGAATGGATTTAACATGGCATTTGACTTTTTGAGCCACTATCTTCAAAGTCTAATTAAAAACCAGCTCAGGGTGCACCTGATTGTCAGAAGTTGGGTCACAGTGCAGGGAAGTCTAGAAAATGTTTGACTTCTGCACTAAGAATAGATAAATTCTCCCCAGGCACAGGAGAATATTGTGATAGAAAGCAAAAATGGATGCAAATTCTTCCCATTATTTGTAACATGATTTAAAGCTCCTATAAGTAATGGGTGAAGTCTATTTCTCTATCCTTCAAATCTGAGATTAGCCATGTGATTTGCTTTGACCAGTGGGACTTTAGCAAATATGCTGAAAACAGAGGCTTGAAAGGTGCTCATGCATTGTAGTTTGCCCTCTCTTGCTTCTTTTGGAAACTCTGTAGCCACCACCAGGTGATTAATCCCAGGGAAGCCTTCTAGATGACAAGTTAAATAGCAGTGAGTTACCTACATTGCTCCTGCTGACAGCCAGCCAACTGCCAGACATGTGCATAAAGCCATCCAACCCATCACAAATGCATGGATGAGTCCAACTGATACAATATGGAACAGAGGTGAGCCATCCCAGTTATGAGCTGAAAGCAGCAAGAGAAAACAACTCATTGCTTAAAAGAGAACCCAAATTAGACTAACAGCTGAATTCTCAGCAGAAACAATGGAAGCCAGAAGGCAGTGGGATTACATATCCTCAAAAAACAAACAAAAAAATCCTGTCAAGTAATAATCCTATATCCAGCAAAGCTATCATTCAAATATAAAAGTGAAATAAAGACTTTCACGGATGAACAAAAACTAGGGGAATTTTTTGCTTGCAGACATGCTTTACAAGAAATAGTAAAGGAAGTTTTTCAGGTTAAAGCAAGTGACATCAGACAATTAGAAACTACATGAAAAAACAAAGAGTATCAGTAAAGATAATCATATAATTATACAGTATAAGGCATATTTTTCTCTTTATCAATAAAAACATTAAATGTGAGTAGATTAAACAATCCAATCAAAAGGCAAAGATTGTCAGGCTCCATAATAAAACATAATTCAACTATATACTGTCTACTAGAGACACACTTTAGATTTAAAGATACCAATAGATTGAAAGTAAAAGGATGGAAAAAGTTGTATCATGCAAACAGCAACCAAAAGAAAGTTGGAGTGACATACTGCTATCAGACAAAATATATTTTAAACATAGATATATATATATTTAACTAGAAATAAAGAAGGACATTTTATAAACATAAAAGGACAAGCTATCAGGAAGATATAACCATTATAAACATATGTGCACATAATAACAGAATACCAAAATACACAAAGCAAAGACTAACAGAAACAAAGAGATAAATGAACAAATAAATAATATTTATAATAGTTGCAGGCTTCGATATGCCACTTCAATAATAATGGATAGAACAACTAAACAGATCAACAAGTAAATAGAAGGCCTGAATAACACTATAAACCAACTAGATCTAACAGATTTTATAGAATATTCCATCCAACCACAGCAGAATGCACATTCTGCCCAAGTGCACATGAAACATTCCCCAGGATAGAGTACATACTCAGCCATAAAACAAACCCCAATAAATTTAAAAGAATAGAAATAATACAAAGTACTAAATATGTTGTCTTACCACAATGTAATGAAATTAGAAATTAATAAGAGGGAGAAGCAGCAGCACTGGGCCCCATGTGGAGGTGCTGTTATTTCTCAAGCAGCAGCAGTTCTCACTACAGCACCAGTATGAATCTGGTTTGTATTTGTCTGTGTGGAGATCTCTCTCATCTCACTTGGCTGCTGTGGGAAATTGGGGTGAAGTGACTGATTCCACAATGGAGAGAGAAAAGAAACAGTTCCTTAAATTCTTTATTAGTGGCTTAAGCTTTGAAACTACAGGAGAAAGTTTGAGAAACTATTATGAGTAATGGGGAAGACTTACAGACTGTGTAGTCATGAGGGATTCTGCAAGGAAAAGATCAAGAGGATTTGGTTTTGTAACATTCAGTCCACAGTTGAGGTTGATACTGCCATGGCTGCAAGATCTCATTCAATCAATGGGAGAGTGGTTGAGCCAAAATTAGCTGTAGCAAGAAAGGAGTCTGGAACACCAGGGGCTCATGTAACCGTGAAGAAGCTGTTTCTTGGTGGAATTAAAGAAGATACTGAGGAACATCACCTCAGAGATTACTTCAAGGAATATGGAAAAACTGATACCATTGAAATTATTACTGATAGGTAGTCTGGAAAGAAAAAAGGCTTTGGCTTAGTTACTTTTGATGACCATAATCCTCTGGATAAACTGTATTACAGAAATACCACACCATCAATAGTAATAATGTAGAAGTAAGAAAGGCTTTGTCTAGACAAATGCAGGAAGTTCAAAGTTGTAGGCATAGAAGAGAGGGCCATTTTGGTTTGGGGGAATCACATGGTGGTAGAAATTTTGGACCAGAATAGAGAAGTAACTTTAGAGGAGGATCTGATGGATGTGGAAGTGGATGTGGATTTGGGGATGGCTACAAAGGCTCTATATAGGTATAAGTATGCCTCTGTAATGGCTCTATATAATGGTGATTGACTCTATAATGGATATGAAGGAGGACCTGGAAGTGGCAATTTCGGAGGTAGCCCTGATCATGGAGGAGGAAGAGTAGGATGTGGTGATGGAAGACCAGGGTGGGGATATGGCAACCAGGGTGGGGGTTAGAGAGAGAGCTATGACAGCTATGGAGGAAGAAATTATGGAAGTGAAAATTACAATGATTTTGGAAATTATAACCAGCAACCTTCTAACTATGGTCCAATGAAGAATGGAAATTTTAGTGGTAGCAGGAACATTGGGGGGGCCATATGGTAGAAGAAATTATGGTCCAGGAGGCAGTGGAGGAAGTGGGGATTATGATGGGAGGGGCCAATATCAAGCTCCTTTCTATTTTCCATGAGCTTCACTGTATAAATAGGAGAGGATGAGAGCCCAGAGGTAACAGAACTACAGGTTATCGGAATAACAATGTTAAGAGAACTCTTACCTCAGTCATACATAAATATGCAGTGATATGACAGAAGACATCAGAGCAGATGGAAAGAGCCATTTTGTGAATGGATTGGACTATTTGATAACATTACCTCACTGTGGAGGAAGGACTGTAAAAAAAATGCCTTTGACACAGTTTCTTATCTTTTTGTTGTTTCTTTCCACTGGTCTTTGTAAAAGCATAGAAGTGTTCCTTCTTTGATGATGTTAAATTTTTAAGTTTCAGGTGACATGTAAAATCTTTTTTAAGATTTTTATCAAAGTTTTGAAAAACTATTAGCCAGGACCATGGTGTAATAAAACATAACATTTTTCCTTTTAAAAATTTAAGCACTTGTGTAGACTAAAGAAGCTGTTGTACATTTATGATTTAATAAAATAATTCCAAAGGAAAAAAATCAATAACAAGAAAAATTTAAGGAAACTCACAAATATGTGAAAATGAAATAACACATGCCTAAATAATCAATGGGTTGAAAGAGAAATAAAATGGGAGATCAAAAAATACTTTGATGTGAGTGAAAATGAAGACACAACATATCAAAATTTATAAGATGAAGCTAAAGCAATGCTTAGAGGGAAATATATAGCTGTAAATGTCTATATTAAGAAAGAATATCTCAAATAATATAACCATTCATTTTAAGATACGGGCAAAAGAAGAGCAAACTAAACTCAAGAAAGCAAAATAAAGACAATAATAATGATTAGAGTTAAAGTAATGAAATAGAGAATAGAAAAATAATAAAGAAAAATCAATGAAACCAAAAGCTGGTTCTTTGAAAAATCAACAAAATTGACAAAACATTAACTGGATTGATCAAGAAATAAGAGAACAGAATCAAATTACTAGAATCATAGATGAAAGAGAGGGTATTACAGAAATAAATATATATATATATAAAAGAATACTATGAAAAATTGTACACCAACAAATTAGATAACTTAATAAAATGAACAAATCCCTAGAAAGACACAAGCTAACAAAATTGACTCAAGACGAAGTAGACAATCTGAATAGTTCTATAACAAGTGAATAGATTGAATTAACAACAAAAAAACTACCCACAAAGAAAAGCCTAGGCCCCGATGGCCCCACTGCTATATTCTATCAAACATTTAAAGAAGAACTAATAACAATTCTTCAAGAACTTTTCCAAAAAATAGAAGAGGAGAAAACGCTTCTCAATTCATTTTATGAAACCAGTATTGCCCTCATACCAAAACCAGACTAAGACATCACACACAAAAAAAAAAAAATCTATGAATATGGATGCCAAAACCCACAACAAAATACTAGCAAACAAAATCCAGCAACATATCAAAAGAATTATACACCATGACCAAGTGGGATTTATACCAAGGATGCAAGGCTGGTTTAACATCTGAAAATTAATGTAATAAACTATATCAACAGAATAAAAAACAAAAATCATATGACCATTTCAATAGATGTGCAAAAAATATTTGACAAAATCCAGCATCCTTTCATGATGAGAATATTCAACAAACTAGGACTATACAAGAACCTTCTCAACCTGATAAAGAACATCTGCAAAAACCCACATCTAATTTATTACACTTAATGGTGAAATGATTGGATACTTTCCCCCTAATATCAGAAGTAAGACAGAGATGTCCAGTCTCACCAATTCTATTGAACATTGTACTGGAGGTTCTAACCAAGGAAATTAGGTAAGAATGACTGGTTATCAGACATTAGAATTTATCAGTATGAGCTGCAATGAACATTCAATATAAATTGTTGGCTCCCTGAGAAGACAATTACTTTAGAGTTAAAATTCTACTCCAAAGCACAAATTTCCCTAACTAATCCCATCTCAGCTTTATCACTAATATACGTTGCATTCCCTCATCAGTACTTTATCCATTCAACAAATATTGGGAAAAAAATACCTTTTTCCCCAAGTTGTGTTTTTCCTTCCATTATATTTCTATTCAGCAGAAGCTATGACCTACTTTTATTCATATGCCTATAGTTGAATAAATGAATTAAAATTTTACTATCTTGGCTTACCATTTTGTACATTCTTGCTTTCGCAGAAAACCTTTCTAGATTTGCATAACCTCACTTTCTCTAAAAGTAAAAGGTAAGCACTCTCTCCATCAGTAAAGTGTTCCTTTCTTCCTTAAGCATCAGCGTCTCAGAATCTGCACTCAGCCAAAACTGTGTAAGAGAGATACCATCTAATGGTTTCTACAATATGCTTCATTTAGTTTCTAATAACAATTATTTTATGCTTAGTATTGAGTCTGTCATTCAAAAATATTTGTTGAATGAATACTATGTGTAGAATTCTTTACTAAACCCCCTTAAGAATCAAATACTCTAAAAGAACATAAACTGTGGAACAAAGGGCTCAGTAGACTGACAGATACTAATCTGGGATGTAGCCAAGGAGCTGTGATGTGATTTGAGCTAAGTCACATAATCTCTCTGACTTTCAATTCCTTTTTCTAGAAAAGGATTGTCTATCTCAGGGATGGTAAAGAAGTTTCATCTCAAGTGCCAAATCCAATTGATTGGAAATGATTTCCTGAGTTCTGGGAAGAAACATGAGGCTCAGTACAGGTCCAGTAAGGAGACTGCTATGAACCAATTTGTGATGTCAACGACCATAAGTGAGAAGTTTTGAAAACAGCATGGAGGCTATTTGCCGTCTCTAAACCATTTACATGTAAAGATTCCTGAGTCTTTTAAACAAAATATGATCTGACTCATCATGTTCTGCATTTCTAACTTAATGTTACATTATTGATGGTAAATTATGAGTTTTTCCTTTATTTTAACTTACTATTAATTATTGGTTTCACAGGGTACAAACTCTTTGTAAATGACTGAGAACATCTTGAATATTATTTGTATAATACACGCAGTATTTAACTAAAATTATCAACTGAATTTAATGATCCAACTGAATAAAAAATTAGGACAAAAGTTGTAAGAAGTGCTGAATAAAAATCTCAGTGGATATGAATGCTCATTGTCTGAATTCAAAATATCATTTTATATCTCACCATAAAACATCAAATTTCTCCTTTTTTCCCTGCAGTTCCTAGGACAATACTTTATTGGGGGTTCATTTTTACAGACCACAATTAGCTAGTAATACAAACTGTAACTATTTTATATTTTAATTTATAATAAATTGTTATTCATCAATTTATTATTTAATAAATAATATATATGTATAATAATATATATGCATAAATATATATGTATATTTTAAAGCTTTAATTTGAATGCTAACCAAATGATTTTGCACTAATCAGATCAAGTTGCAAAACTGTAAACAACATAGATGGGATTTTGTAGTTTAAAAAAGTGTCTTAGTTTTGATATTTGGGACATTTACCGATGTTTGGCCAAATGTGGTTCATCTAGGATTGTGAGCTGGTTGATTTCTGATACATTGATCCCTAGGATAAAGCAATATTAATGTTATTAAGTGCCACTGGTTAAGCAAGACATTAGTAATTTCTTATTTTGCCTAGTAAAACCATACTTATACTTTTCAAAAATTATCTTATTCCACTCTTTTTCTGGCAATATGAACATTATTAATGTTATGTTATTTCTCTTTTTTTCTCAATAGGGCCTTTTTAAAATGGTATCAGTGTAGTTTTCATTTTTTAATGGGAAAAAGATATATATGTACACTTTTGCCAATGATGTGTGAGTTATTTCTTAACTTAAACAGAGGAAATTCTTTAAAATATTTCTCCTTTAATTCACTGGAAATTTGGTAAGTATACATATCTAGCAAAATGGGGGGATTCTACCATATCAAAAATTCTCTGTTTTCAGTTTATATTGTCCTAGTTGTTCTCCTCTTTTTAATTTCTTGGCTTTTCCACCAAAGATTTATAAGTATGTCATTTACATGCCACTTATTGCAACTCTGGTTAAAATGACTATGAGTAGAGATTTCACTTTGCTCAGCTAACCAAAAAGAAATCAAAACTCAGAAATTAACTTCTCACAACCCTACTGATAATCCTAAGAATCTAATAGGACTATTTAGTTTCTTTTCCAAATTGGTGTAAATTACTTGATTAAAAACATACAATATATAAATAATATTAGAAATATCTATAATTACTATAACCCTAAATGACAACAGAAACTTCATTGTCAAAGTGTAAAAGAAGACAGTCTTTACTAAATTATCTTTTGTTCAAGGAGCTTAAGATTCACTAAGCAACACTTTAGTTCCCCAGTTGGTACTAATTTTACAACACCATAGGAGGCAAATATGGTGATTTCTCAGTGTGGTCATTTGTCCTGTGTTTTTATAGCATTGGTTCCTGTTTCCAAGATGCCCCACATTTGTGCCAACAGATGGCTAGGATGCCTCAATCACCAAAGAGACAATATCTACAACATGGATTGAGTAACCAGGGATCACCAAGCCAGGCAGCAATTAGTGCTTTAAAAATAAATATAAATTATTCACAAAAAAGCACTACATTTGAAAAAAATAGGCATGTTTATTTGAATGCATGTAATCAATTAATCTTGAGTAATAAAAAATTTTAGTTTATTTTTTATTCCTACAAATTCCATTTTCAAATAATAAAATTTTTAAATTGTATTTAAGATATTTTAGTTGTTATGTACTCGATAGTACATAGCCATTGGTGATTGAACCTTAAGAATTCATTCAATACAAAGTTGGAACAAGATAATCCCTGACTTCAAGAATCTCACAATCTATTGGGATAGGCAGATGGGTAAGGTAATTATTTCAGTCATTGCTCGGGTAGCAAGGGGTATGTAAATCAGATTGGAGGCCTCAGGATTCCTTTCAAGGGAGGTGATATTGAGCAGAGATTTGATGGTAGAGTACATATTAATTAGAAAAACAGGTTGTGGGAAGTCATTCTGAACAGAGGGAAGAACATGTGGGAAGTCATAAGAGCATGATAGAGCATGACTCTATCTCACCACTACTAGAAGTTCAATATATCTAAAGATGAGACAAGAGCCAGAACTAGAGAACTAGAGGGCAAAGAAGCTTGCGTGCTAACCTAAGCACAAACATTATCTTGAAAATGGTGGAATGTCATTTTACAATTTCAAAAGGAGAGTGTCATATGCAGGCCTGAATTTTAGAAATATCCCCTGGTAGCAATGTGTAGGGTTGGTTTGAATAATGGGAAAGGGAAGATATCAAGAGCAAAGAGACTAATTATTAGTAGAAAGCTGTTGCAGTAATCTAGATGAGAAGCAAATGGGGGCCTAAACTAAGATTGTGGGAGAAGAATAGAGACAGAGAGTATGACAGCCTTCTATATCTGTCCACTTCTTCCCACCAATACTGCAGCAGCCTAAGCCTTGCTCATTCCTTACTTACACCCCGACAGTAGCTGCCCATCGGGTCTCACAGTCTCCATTCCTTTCACCTTTAAACCATCCTCATAGCCACCAGATTTAGCTTTCTCAAACATATTTCTAACTGTCTGACATCCCTCCTTAAAACTTTGAAAGATGTGCTATGGTTTGAATGTTTGTTCCCTCCAAAACTCATGTTGAAACTTAATCCCCAATGTGGCAGTATTGACAGGTGGGGTCTTTAAGAGGTGATTGGGTCATGATGGCCCTATCCTCATGAATGGATTCATCCACTTGTGGATTAATGAGATTAATGGGTTAATAGATTAATGGACCATCACCAGTGGGACTGGTGGCTTTATAAGAAGAGGAAGAGAGACCTGAGCTGGCACGCTCAGCCTGCTCACCATGTGATGCCCTGTGCTGCCTTGGGACTCTTCAGAGGGTCTCCACCAGCAAGAAGGCCCTTACCAGATATATACCCTCTATCTTGGACTTCTCAGCCTCCGTAACTGAAAGAAATAAATTCCTTTTCTTTATAAATTACCCAGTTTCTGGTACTCTGTTATAAGCAACAGAAAATGGACTAAGACAAGATACCACCACTTATGAGATAATATCAACAGCTTAGCATGTTAGGTCTTGCCCACCATTTTCAGCTCTTGCTGCCTCTTACCTCTTGTTACCCTACTTACACTCTGCTACAGTGATCATGAAACTATCTGCCACTACTCAAACATGGAGTGATAATTTTCATGTCTTCATATCTGTTCTATTTAGATTTACCTAAGTCATGTTCCCCTCTTGCAATTCTACTTATATTTCAAGGGCCAAATCAAATCCTACTGCTCCATGAAGTCCTCCCTGTCTCCTATAGTTCATATTAGTGTCACCACCTTCTGAATTACTATAACACATTGTTTATATATTTCTTTATAGCACTTACTGTAGAGAGCTTGTCAAGCCATCATTGTACGTCTACACTTTCATTGGATTTATAAACTTCTTTGGCAGAGATCACATCTATACTAGTCAACTTTTCTGACAGAAACCTACCCAAACTGATTTTTGCCAAAAGGGACTTTATCAACACATATAACTCCAAAGCCCAGGGACAACTAAATCCAGGGCTCAAATGATATTGACCAAGATCTTATTGTTTTGTTCCACCTCGACACTGTGTTTGCCTTTGTGTTTTGGGTATATTCTCTTTCAACTATAGGTGTGCTTTCTCCTTATAGATGAAAAAAAAATGGCCAAAAACAGCTTAGATTTCTACCATCCAAGTTAACCAAACCAATGGAACGAGACTATCTCCTTTTCAATGCTTATATGTTAATCCCAGAAAACTACTTTGATGTGGTAGAAACTAGGTCATGTGCTCACCACTGGCTCAGTCACTGTGTTTCGTGCAACGGGACACTGTGCTTACTTTCCCCTCTATGTGCTCTCCCACTGCTGTGATTTTAAATGCATATCCACAAACTCTTTTATACACCTTCTCTCAAGAGAAAGAACCTAATTCCCCTCTCCTGTGTGTAGGCTGGACTTAGCAACTCACTTCTAATGAATAGAATATGGCAGAGTGATGTCATATCACTTCCAATATTAGGTTATAAAAAGACTGTAGCTTTTGTCTTGGGTGCACTGTCTCCCTTTCTCAGATCACTGCTCTGGGGGAAGCCAACTTCCCTGTTGTAAGGACACTCAGGTTGCCAGATAAAACACAGAATGCCCAGTTAAAGTTGAATTTCAGATAAATAACAAATAATTTTCATCTTAAGAGTATACCAAACATATACAAAAAAATCCACATGGGAAAGACTAAACTATTTCATTTAACATTACTATTTCTTGCATTAATTTGTGCTTTTAGAAATTTTTGACAGACATCTTTTTTTGTACAAATTTATGGGGTACATGTGCAATTTTGTTACATGCATAGATTGCATAGTAGTCAAGTCAGGGCTTTTAGTGTATCCATCACCCAAATAATGAACATTGTGCTCATTAAATCATTTCTTATCATCCTCCCTCCACCCACAACTCCTCACTCTTCCCAGTCTCCATTAACTATCATTTTACACTTTATGTCCATGTGAACACATTTTTTAGCACCCAATTGTGAGTAAGAACATGTGATATTTGTCTTTCTATGCCTGGCTTCTTTCACTTAAGATAATGACCTCCAGTTCCACCCATGTTGCTGCAAAAGACATGATTTCATTCTTTTTTATGGCTAAACAGTGTTCTATTGTGTATATATACTGCATTTTCTTTATCCATTCTTCCACTGATGGACACTTAGGTTGATTCCATATCTTTACTATTGTGAATAATACTGTAATAAATATACAAGTGCAGATACCTTTTAGATGTAATGATTTCTCTTCCTTTGGGTAGACACCCAGTAGTGGGATTGCTGGATAAAATGGTAATACTATTTTTAGTTCATTGAGAAATCTCCATACTGCTTTCCATAGCGGCTGTATTAATTTACATTCCCACCAACAGTGTATAAGAGTTCCTTTTCTCTGGGTCCTCCCCAACATCTGTTGTTTTTTGTCTTTTTAATAATAACGATTCTGACTGGGGTAAGATGATATCTCATTGTGATCTTGATTTGCTTTTCTCTGATGATTAATGATGTTGAGTCTTTTTTCTATACCTATGGGTCAGTTGTATGTCTTCTTTTGAAAAATGTCTATCTATGTCCTTTTCCCCTTTTTTAATGGGATTATTTGGGGTTTCTTGTTGTTGTTGTTGAGTTGTTTGAGTTCCTTGTAGATTCTGGATAGTAGTTCCATCAGATGAATAGTTTGAAAATATTTTCTCCCACTCTGTAGGTTGTCTGTTCACTCTGTCAATTACTTCTTTTGCTGTGCAGAAACTTTTTAGTTTAAGTCTCATTTGTTTATTTTTGGTTTTGTTGCCTGTGTTTTTGAGCTCTTAATCATAAATTCTTTGCCTAGATCAATGTATTATACAGAAGAGTTTTCTCTAGGTTTTCTTTTAGTATTTTTATTGTTTCAGGTCCTACATTTAAGTCTTTAATCCATCTTGAGTTGATTTTTGTATATAGTGTGAGATAAGAGTCCAGTTTCATTCCTTTGCATATGGCTACCCAATTTCCCCAGTAGCATTTATTGAAGAGAGTGTCCTTTCTGCAATGTTATTATTGTCAGCTTTGTCAAAAATCAGTTGACTATCAATATGTGGCTTTATTGCTGGGTTCTTTATTCTGTTCCATTGATCTATATGTCGATTTTTATGTCAGTACCATGATGTTTTGGTTATTCTAGCCTGACATCTTTTTTTTTTCTTTGTCTGTCTTTATCTTTTCCCATCTCAGAGCTACAAAACTATTTTACAATAATCCTCTCAGGCCTTAAAAAATATGTCACATTATCAAAATTCAGAAAAAAAATTTTCCCTAAGGAAGGGATTTCTGAGACAAGCAGGTAAAAGAAAGAAAGGTCAGTGTGTGTGAGTGTGTGTGTTTGTGTTTCTCCGAGCAAAATTACAGGCCACAGAAGAAGGGAGCCTTGTGCATTCTCTGTAAGTGATTAGGAAGCTTGCTACCGTATGTGGTACTAATTTAATGAGTCCATACTGTGCCCATTCATTCAAAATAGGATAGAGACATAAACTTGAAAAAGCTTTCTCTCCTTACAGGACCTCTATTTGTTACCAATTGAAAGACAATCAGTGAAAATCAAGTCAGATTGCTTTGCCAGGCTGGGTTGGGTTGGACGTGCTGGACTGGGGTAGATTTTAATTACATCTAAGTGACAGTAACCTTTCTTATCCCTATTTGACTTGGTATTTTCTGGTTTCGATTTCTCTAGTGGAAAGAAATAATATTCCTAAACAAACATTCACAAGATAGATTGCCTAATAATTTGTTTCAGTACTAGCTGAAAGAAATTAACTAAATGATCCATCCCTCCCTCAGCACTCCCACACGTACACATTGACCTTCATCCAATTCTTTAAATCTCAGGCTCTAAAGAAGATACAAAAATGGGTGGTGCATTAAACCTGAACTTAAGGAGCCTACCCACCAGGACATGAATATTCACAATAAAAGGCACAGTAAGGTGAGTGTGTCAATCCAGAACAACAGATGTGGAATTTTAAATTCATTTGCAAATATCAGAAACACTTTCATGGCTAGGGTGGTCCTTGAGATCATTTATAAGAATATCAATAGTTAGAGTCTAGGGGAGAATATTCTAGACACAGGGAAAAATGTGTGCAAAGACAACAAGGAAGGAAAGATTGGTATATTCAGAAAAGCATGGGGTCCTGGGTTTCTGGCACCAAAATAAAAGAAAAAGAAAAAGTATAGGGAATCCACTTTGGCTGGGGCATACAGAATGGGTAGGGGGTGAGTTGAATCATCAGAGCCATTCAGTGTTGATCTATAAATTCCCAGTGAGGTGCTTGTGTTTAATCGCATCAACCACAAGAAACTATTTTCCAGTATTTAAGAAAAGCAGTGATGTGAACTGTGCTTAAGAATTTAGTTTTTATTCTTAAAAAAAAACTATCTAAACCTTCAGGCCACTATTTTATTTCCCTGGTGAGAATTTCAGGAGTCATCTCAGTGTTCACACAGAATAATTGCTTTTAAAAGTACATTTGTATACGTTTTACCATTTAGTCTTCACAGAAACTCTGAAGCAGGTATTATCCTGGATCTACTATTTACTAGATGTATGACCTTGGCTAAGATACCTAACTCAGGGTCCACATATCTAGCATGGTAATAATAGTAGTACCTAATTCCTGTGTTTAAAGTTTAAAAGACATCATACATGTAAAAGCACTTGGCACTGCACCTACTGCATAATAAGCTTTCAATAAATATTAGCTTTATAATTATTATTATTTTATAATAAGGAAAATGAGACTGAGAAAAGTTAAGTGATTTGCCCAAGGTAGCTTAGCTAGAAAGTGGCAGAGTTAAACTGACTGCAAGCCACTGGCATGATTTTTCTAAGATGCAAAGCAGATCATGCTACCAGTGAAAGATTAGGCAACTTAGAGGTCCAATAATGGAGGATTGATTAAATAAATTTTACATCCCTATCACGTGGAATTCTACAAACCAATTATGGTGATGTTAAAGAATTATTCTTTTCCAAAATGGAAAGATATTCAAAATATATTATTACATTTTTTAAAAGTTAAAAGTGTACACTAAGACATTTTTATTAAATAAAGATGAATAATGAAAATATCCTTTTAGGATAGAAAGAATATCCTAAAAGGATTTACATACCAAGGCTTTCTGTGACTGGAAGAGAGTGAAGGTGAATTTTTCTTATTACTATGCCCACTTATTTGTATTTTTATGATACCCATATTGAACATGTTTTGTTCTAAAATACATCTTTTAAACTTCCACCCTTATCTCCCCCAAAAGACTTTACTGTCCATAGCACACCTGTATTGGTGCCTAACATATGCAACCTCCCTTTCTAAAGTGATAGATCTTACCCAAGACCCTGTGAGGAATAGCCTTTGGCAGAACGTGTGACTTGCCCATTAGTTGATAACATTGTCTGTTGTTTTTTGCAAAGGGCTAATTTTAGTCACAGAAAAGTTTAATATTTTATGGATTTTTAGTGTAAATTGTGTAAAGTGGCAGAAAAAAAATTTAATTTCCCACTTTCCTTTGTTCTCTGTGTCATAACCATGGGAGTAACATTCTTCCCAAACCTAATAGACCTTGAGTTTGGTCTAATAACTTTCTCTTTTTAAAACTGTGGTAAAATACACATAACTTAAAATGTACCATCTTAACTATTTTTAAGTGTACATTTCAGTAGCATTCACATTGTTTTACAACCATCACCATCACCCAGCCACAGACCTCTTTTCATCTTGCAAAACTGAAATTCTGTATTCATTAAACAATAACTACCTCTTCCCCCTCCTCTCAGCCCCTGGCAACCACCATTCTACTTTCTGTCTCTATGAATTTGGCTATTCTAAGTACCTCATATAAGTGGAATCATTGCTGTATTTGTCCTTTTGAGACTCGCTTATTTCACTTGGCATGATGGCCTCAAAGTTCATCCATGTTATAGCAAATGTCAGAATTTCCTTCCTTTTTAAAGACTGAATAATAGTCTGTTTCATCTATATACCACACTGTGTTTATCCATCCATTTATCAATGTTCACTTGAGTTGTTTTCATCTTCTGGCTTTTGTAATTAATGCTGCTATGAACATGGGTATACAAATAACTCTTCAAGTCCTTGCTTTCAATTCTTTTGAGTACGAACCCAGAAATGGAATTTCTGGATCATGTATCATCTTTTTAGACTGTTTTTTCCCCTACTGAAGGCTTTTGACACCCTTGTCAAAAATCATTTACTATATATGTGAGGGTTTATTTTGGGACTCTCTATTTTATTCCATTGGTATTGAATGAAATGGGAATATTTTACCCCAAAATATATTTCCTTTTTTTTTATAATTCATCAAGATCAGGTGGGCTTCATCCCTGAGGTGCAGGGATGGTTCAATATACTCAAATCTATAAATGTGATTCACCACATAAATAAAAGCAAGAACAAAGATTATATGATCCTTTCAATAGATGCAGAAAAGGCTTTTGACAAAATTCAGCACCCTTATATTGATAAGAACTCTTGACAATATAGGCACAGATGGCTCATACCTCAAAATTATTAAAGCCATATATGATAAACCCACAGCCAGTATCATACTGAATGGGGAAAAATTGAAAGCATTCCCCCAAAATATATTTCTTTGACATATTTTGAGACTACTGCCCCAGGTCCAGCAGACAGAACTAATGCTGCAAAACTGTCTTTTGGGGAGGAGGAGGTGGAATTTGTATCTGTAGAGAATCTCCGTTAATGCAGCTAGGTCTTTCATTATCTGATCTAGGAAAGATTAAGAGAGTCTGGCACCTTTAAAGGTCTAAAAAGGAACATTTACCACCTATTCTCTGAGGGCTGCTGCCAGTAATTTTTCATTTATATAACACACCCACCTTTGCTAGCCAATCCAAGCCTCTTCCTTCCTCCCTCCAATAACCTGTCTCACCACCAAAACCTCTTTGGCCACAATCCAAGCCCCCATTCTTTATAAACTTCTGTACTTTATTGGGAGTTTGAGTCTTCATTCTGAAGTCTCCCGTGTATGCATGTTAAATAAATTTGTATGCCTTTTCTCCTATTAATTAATCTGCCTCATGTCAGTGATTTTTCAGCAAACCTTTAGGGGGCCAAGAGCCTTGCTCCCTACAGTACAGTACAGTCTGTCTTTATGCCAGTACCACCCTGATTTGATTGCTGTGGCTACGTAGTAAGTTTTGAAATCAGGAAGAGTGAGACCTCCAACTTTGTTCTTCTTTTTCAAGATTGTTTTGGTTACTTAGGGTCTTTTGAGATTCCATATGAACTTTAGGATGCATTTTTCCATTTTTGCAAAATTTGCAATGGAATTTTAAAAGAGATTACATTGAAACTAGTTTGCTTTGGGTAGTATTGATATCTTAACATTAAGGCTTCCGATTCATGAACACTGGATGTCTTTCTTTTGTTGTTCTCTTTAATTTCTCTAATGATTTTCTTTTATTTTTCCAGATCAGTGTCCTAATAACACCCTTTACTAGATTTTGCATTTTTCCTCTGCAGTGGTTTGAGGCCCTCTTGACTTAATTCGACCCTGTTTGATATGTAAAATTTAGGCAATCTGAGCGCTCCAATATATATAGTAAGGAGTAATATGTTATGGTAGGTCCTGTGTATTCTGGAATAGTTGGTGATGTTATGAATTTAACTGCTAATTTGGTGAAATGATGCTTATGTAATGATGGAAGAAAACATATACTACATAAGACCTCTGAGAAAGCAAACATCAGAGTCCCCCCATTCCACCTTTTCTGCCAATGCCTATGGAATTGTTTACTGTGGAATGCGAGTCATCATGGAGTTGGCAGAGGAGAGAAACTGGAAGTACATGAGATAAGATATTATGGACATAGATAGGGTAACATAAATTTTTCGTAAGTTTCCTTAGTTGGGCTTAAGTTTGGGTACAGCCTGTTTCTATATTATCACTAACCTTCAAAAAGCTTTCCTAAAATCCCCTGAGATTCCACATGCCCTAATGCTCTCTCCTATGTCCCCTAAGGAGTCACCAACACAGTGGTGAGCTGCCAGTAACAGATTTTACAAGGGATTTGAAACACAGCCAGAATGTGATAGGCCATAAAGCATGAGAATGTCTAGTGCCATGTGAGATATCCTAGTGATAACAAAAAAAAGCTCTGTTCTAGTGAGGACAATCTAAATGGCTGTGATTCTTGGTCTCTGAAATTATGATTTGAAATTACAGAAGTATTCATGCAGTTAGGAGCAGTAACTAAAATGGAGAAGCTGCATTTCAAGGGGCCTTGAGCAAGTCAAAATTCAAAGCTGGTTGAGTTATGTATAATATAATAGCAGTATCTAGTAACAGTAATCAATAATCAGAGCTGTTGGGTAGAAGAGAAGATGCTATTGGCAAAGCAATTGCTCAAAAGCAAATCCAGTCATTTCATTCTCCAACTTAAAGTGGCTCTTGAGAATCTGCTGAATGAAGTTAAGCCTCCTGTGGGATCCGTCACAGTCTGTCCTCGACTTTCCACCTCCACCTCACAACTCCCACCATCCCCATTATCTCCCAGTCCCGGTGTCTCCCATTCTGAACTATAGTAACCCCCTGACCCCCAAATCCGTGCTTTTGCTATCTGGGTTTCAGTTACCTGCAGACAGCCAAGGTCCAAAAATATTAAATGGAAAATTCCAGAAATAAACACTTCCTGAGTTTTACATTGCTCTGTTCTGAGTAGTGTGATGACATCTCATGCTTCCTGCTCTGTCCCACTGGGAGAGTTAATCATCCCTCTGTCCAGGGTCTCCGTGCTGTCTTTGCTGCCCATCCATTAGTCCCTTAGTAGCTGGCTTGGTTGTCAGATGGACTATCATGATATCACAGTGCTTGTGTTCAAGTCACTCTTATTGGATTTAATATTGGCCCCAAAGCACAAGAGTAGTGACGCCTGCATATTGTTATAATTGTTCTATTTTATTATTGTTGTTATTGTTAATCTCTAACTATGCCTACTTTATAAATTAAACTTTATCATAGGTAAGTATATATAGAAAATACATAGGATAAATAAGGTCTAATATATCTGTGGTTTCAGGCACCCACTGAACGGGGGTCTTAAAATGTATTCCTTGCGGATAAGGGGGACTACGGTACTTATGGTTCCCAGAATGGATCATGCTCTCTCTCAGCTTTAGGCTGTGCCCTGTCTGACGCACTCAGCCCTGCCTCCCTCATCTAATAGATAACCCCCACTTATCTTTCAGGGCTCAAGACTACAGCTAGGCTGGGAACCCCTCCTCTGGGTTCCATTTGTGCTTTGTCAGTTTATTTATTTGCCACTCCTACCGTAAACCTCAGGCTCCTTGAACATGGATTGTCTTTGCCATTTTATCCCCAGGCTTTGCCAAGTGCCTGGCACGTAGTAGGAACTCAATACATGTTAAATGGATTCAGTATTTGTTTTAGTAAAAGTCATACTCTTGGATTGAATTTTATAAGAAAAACCAGTTATATGCGTCTTACAAAAGAATAGAAATGTGGTGGCAAAATTGCGAAATGAAGCAGAATTCAAGATGAAATGGTTAAACAAGTCAAGAATCACTTTGACGAAATGATGCAATTCATAGGAAGGCAATGTCTCCATGGGGTGACACCTCCTCTAGGAGAGTCTGCTATCCTCCTCCCACCCAGCCTGGGTTAGCTTTCTCCCCAACCCCCTCACCTCTCTCGCAACCCTCTCTAACGGTACTGTCATCTCTCCCGGTGGATTTCCCCACAACTCTGTGAGTTCTTGGAGAGGAGTGACGTGTCTTTTTATCTTTTTATCTCCAGCATTTGATACATGGTGAATGAATGAATGAGACACAGACATGAATCTTTTGCACTAAATAACATGTGGCATCAAAATATATAAAGGAAAACCTGTTATAAATGAAAGTAGAAATGACAGTTATGCAATCATGAGATATTTTAACACACCACTATCAATCTATGACAAATCAATTCAATAAAAAATAAAGAAGGGCATAGAAGAATTGAACTATATAACAAGGTTACATTAATATATACTGAACCTTGTAACCCAGAAATAGAAAATGCATCTATAAATCAAACGTTTACAAAAATGGACCATGACTAGCCCACAAAGAAAGCTTCAACTTACTGCACAAAGCACAAATTGTATAGAAAAAGTTTCTGAAGAAAATACAAAAACAAAAAAGAAAGAAAAAGGAAAGAGAGAAATAGTTTTACAATATCCAGCCACTTGGCATCTAAATTATATTTTCCTAAATGATTTAAAATGTTGTGGTAAAGGAACATTTAAATTTAAAGACAATGGAAGAACCATAAAAGCAAGATAATAAATATAAGTAAATAAAAATTTTAAACTTACATAAGCCAAAAAACACCACAAACAAAATTAAAAGGCTCTTAAAAGATATTTGCTGGAAACATAAAAAATTAACATCCTTAAAAACAAAGAGTGCTCACAAATCAATGAGAATGTAATACTACAACTTTAATAGTAAATGATATTAGTATACAATTTAATAATGATGAAGTAGAAAGGGATTATTAAATATTTTTAACCTCACTAAGAAAGAATTGTAATTTAAAACAAAATACCAGTTTTGCCTATTAAATAAACAAAATATTTTAGTTTTGCTATTGCTTTATGTCTATTATTTTGTTTCTTAAACGCTTTTCAGCACTGATAGGGTATGGTGAAAAACATACTCTAGTAGTCTGTTAAGGCAGTGTTAATTTGCCCAACCTTCATAGAAAGCAATTTAGAAATCTTCACCAGTGGTCTTACAAATGTTGACATTATTTGAAGCGATAATACCCTTTCCAGACATCCAGCTCAGGGAAATAATCCTAACTTCATCCTCAATTTATTCATAAAATATAATTTTATAGCATTATTTATAATAGAGAAGAATAAGAATTCCTTAAATGTCTAACAATAGGGAAATAGTATAGTGTGTATATCTAATGCAATATTTTGAAACCATCAAAACTATGTTTATGATAAAGATTTTAACAGCATGAAAACATTTACAATTGTTTCAGTCAAGTTGCTATATAACAAACCACCCCAAAACCTAATGCCTTTAAACGATAACAGCTTATTATTTCTCCCAGTTCTATGGGTAGACTATGTGGTTCTGTTGCTTCACATGTTTTTGGCTACAATTCTGGGACAGCTCGAAGGTCCAAAATGTTCCCTTTTGTATGTCTGGCCCTGGGTTCTCCTCCATGAGTCTCTGTAAATGGTTCCTTAGACTTCCTCAGAGAACGGGGAACGGTATCCAAGAAAAAATGTTCTAAGCAGCAAAGGTGGAAGCCACAGATTGTTTAAGGCCCAGTCTCAGAAGTTATACAGCATCACTACTGCTGCTGTGTTTTATTGGTCAAAACGAGTCCCAGGGCCAGCCCCCTTTCAAGGGAAAGGAAAAGAGACTGCATCTCTCAATGGGAGGACTGTGGCCATTCTACTCCATCACAGGAATATAACATTAAGTGAACAAAAAAGGATTTTAAACATATATATCAATATAAACTCAATTCTGATATATAATGTTCACATATATATTTATATTTTCTATGAATAAAGAAGTATATTAAACATAGATTTATATTTTCACACATGAATAAAAAAAGACCAGAGGGCAAAATGCTAATAAGAATTATCTCTAGATAGTGGAAGAAGCCTGATTATAATTTTCTTTAAAGTTTTCTGTTTTTTCCAAAGTTATGGAAATGTATTACTTTTAAATTGGAGCATGAATGTTATTATAAAGATATTTTATTCCCATATAGAAACATTTAAAGCAATTTCCTACAAAAGTCTAGAAAACACTAAAGGAAATTGAATCAGAAGTGGAGGAAGACCAAGATCAAGTTAAAAAGAAAAGAAAAATAGACAACACCTGTATAATTCACTTCTTGACCATGTAGAATATTAAGCATTTGAATCATGAGACATTTTATAGCAGATTTATGACCATTTTGAGCAAATGTGTAACTGATTTTAATGTACTTACATTACATATGGAATATTTTTCTGCCTCCAAAAAGAAAAAAAAACAAAGGAAGCAAACATTCCTGTTTTCTATGTATGGATCTAAGCCAAGATAAAATAGATGCAGCAGAAGCCTTGAGGCAAGGACTAATAAAATTTGAAAAATTTTAGTGTATGCATTATAACGAAACCTAAAAATAAAACGGACATGCTCAAGAATGTAATTTCACTGTTATTTCTCTTGACCCTATGATTTTATAAAGTTGAAGTAAGGGATTTTTTTTGTTTAACAAAGGCATGCTATTTTAATACGGCATCATATATTAATTTTGCTTGATTTTGATGGCAATTTTAGATAAAAGAGAAACACTAAAGAAGAAAAAAATATGCATTCCTCTTATACAACCCTTTAGATAGAAATGATTTTCAAGGACCTGCTATTTAATAGCCTGCCTAGCCTTTCCAGAATTGTCAGGACAGCCTAGTTTTTATCTTTGTATCCTGACTGCCAGAAGGTCTGGAAATAGTCTTGGCTCACATGAAAAATCATATACTTGAGAAAAGAATTTTCTCCTCTCCCAGAAAGCAGCAAAGATTCTATGGTTCAACACAATTTTAAAAGAAAAAGAAATACTAGAAAAGCATTAGCCCTCCAAAAAAGTGTGTACATGTGTGCTGTTTACAGATATGCATCTGCTGAACTTCAAAATATCACCCCTTCCATTGAAGAAGGACTTCTGCTTCTACAAGATGAGCCAATTGTGACCTAAAATAAAATCTTAAGGCCCCCAGCCAACTGAATGGACCCCCTTTTGGCCAAGAGGACCCCCCCAAAAAACCTTAAAGCTGAGATGCCAGCCATGAGGAGAAGGGAGATCAGACACACCTAGTTATGCCCTGTCCTTTTTGGAGTTACTCTTTATAAAAATAAGACACAAAGTCATTAACAAGCTTAAGGCCATGTAAGACAAAGGTTAAACCACACCTGTAGGTAACCGATTTACTTAACAGATCACTTGAGTCTTGGTATATGTCTGATACATGTACCATGACTTGTCTATGACAGCAGACTTCCTTATCTTAACTTAAAACATTCCAAGCCTTTAGACAAAGCTTCATTTCTTAAACCAATTACAAATCAAAGACTCTTTAAACCCACCTGTAATCCCCCTTCAAGATGTCCTGCCTTTTTGGGCCAAACCAATGTATGCCTTCCATGTACTGACTTATGACTTTACGTGTAATTCCTGTCTCCCTAAAATGTATAAAACCAAACTGTAACCCAACCATGGTGAGACCACTTGCTCAAGCCTTCTTGGGCGTGGCTTTCCTGGCCATGATCACACATGTTCAGCTCAGAATAAACCTCTTTAAATTATTTCACAGAATTTGGGTTCTTTTCTGTTGGCACTCTCTTTTCTCACAACCTGAGATTTGTAACCCCAGGCACCAAGTGACTCCCACCTCCATTCCACAGATGAATTCTTAGCAGTCTTTCTCAAAATACTTGCATATGCTGCAGTGATCCCTTTGCCACTAACAGGTAATGATATGTCCTATGCAGAAGGTATTCATTACAAGTGAGATTATTTCTAAATCATGAAACATAAAACTCTTTCTTTGGGTCATTCTTTTAACAGATAAGGCCAATTAGGTAGCAAGTACTCCTATGGGTCCAGGTAAATACATGTAACATTTTTAATACTTTTCTATGAAAGTGAAAACAATCTTATCAAAGCTTTGATAATACCTAGTTAGACTCATTTACTCTGTTTCAAACTCCATAACATATTTCTGTAGACTAGGAATTGCAGCCCCTTTAAACACTAATGAGACCTCAAGAGATTATTCTAAAATACCTCTAATCTTTCTCCGGTGTTTCATCATTTACTTATACAGAGTTCTTTTACCTTCATTAAGCTTAAAAGTTTTTTAAAATAATTATTTTCATTGTCCATGGACTCTGGACACGGAGTGCATTGTACTGAGAGACAAAACAGTTTAATTTTAATTTGGTTTCTGTTGTTTGTTTGTTTTAGGGATTTATTTTAGAACTTTGAGATGTTTCTCATTTTCATGACCTAGTGACTGATTTATCTCATTCGAGTTCAAATTTTTACCTACTTGCTACATCTTTGTTGCAAAAATTTAATGTGTGTTGGTTGACATTTTGTTTAATGATGGGTCCTGCTATACCTAAAAATAGAACTGAAAATTAAAACTTTATGACACATTTAAATAAACCCATTAGTAAATTTTCCTCTAAATTCTATATGGCACTGAGATTTTGTTCACAGCCCTATTCCACATTTCTCACCTGATCCACATTTTTCCATAAATCTTATTCTTTAAAAAGGTCATAGAATAAAGGAGCATCAAGGCCCACTGAAGCAACAGGATAAGGACAAACCCAAAAGCAATGACCTTGTAATACGACAAGGAACCTGGGTCTGTTCAAGGATAAGCTGGAGTATCAAAAAGAAGCCTCTGAAAGTCTAACCTCACGCTAAGTGTTAAGTCTTTCTCAGTCTCTCTTTTCCGTATCCCTCCCTCTTTCTTTTAGTCTCTCAAAAATGCACGACTAATCTTCCTTGTTTGCCCAAAGTTTCAAATTTAGTTAACCAAAAACGTTCACAAATAAGAACACCCTATTCCCAAATCCAAGGAACGGTCCCCAACCTTTTTGGCAGCAGGGACAGGTTTCATGGAAGACAATTTTTCCACTGATGCGCATGGAAAGGGGGGAGGCGGAGCTCAGGCGTGATGCCAGCAATGGGGAGCAGCTGTAAATACAGATGAAGCTTTACTTGCTCACCTGCGGCTCACTTCCTACTGTGCACCGGCCCCTCCCTCCCCCCACTTCCTAAGTTTCATGGAAGACAATTTTTCCACGGACAGGGTGGGGATGGGGAGCACGTGGAGCTCTGCTGCCCAGTCCCTATCAGGCCACGGACCAGTACCAGTCTGCAGCCCGGGGGGTTGGGGACCGCAGCGAGGAATAATGTCTTTCCTGTGTTCAACACTTGAAGTGGGAACTTTCTTTTTGCATAATTTTTTTAATAGCTAGAGCTTTTGTTGTAGGAAAGAGTCAATCATTTTCCATTATTACAGATACTAAATTAAGAACATGTTCAAAATGAGCTCATTTAGTGTTACAGCTAGTGATAGGAAGAAAAATATTCCCACTTCCTACAATGATCTCATTGTCTGCCACAAAATTTTTATTATACTGCTTTGTGTAGGCTTTTCTTAATATATACAAATCATCTGATTCCCACAAAAGGCACATTTCCTTATCTTTAGACAGCAAAGTATAAAGTTACATTTCAAAGGCAGTATTTCTGAATGTCTTCCTTAAAGAAATGTAAAAGCCTGCCTTTATATTTGATTAACAACATACTTATTTTAGCCACATGTAAATATCTGTCTTACCTTGAAGTGCTGGAGTTTTACAAGATTAGAAACGAAAAGAGGCATTTTAAAACTACCACTTTGATCATTTCTCCTGGGTTCTTATGTAAGCTATACCAAAGTTCAAATTTTTAGCCAAAATTACTCTATAAAAAGTTATATATTATCACTGTAGACTTGCTAAATAAAGTGTTTCTTCCTAAAGGAACTCAGACTAGTTCATAAACAGTGTTCATCTTTTAATCTCCCAACTCTCTTTTGAGGTAGAGGCTATATTTACACTAGGAAGAATTTTATTCCAGTCTGTTTAAAAAGATATATTTATTCCTTTCTATTTCAGTGCTTCTCTATCAAAGAGGGTTCATTGTATCTAATCCCACCATGATCCAAGATACGAGTTCTTCTCATCGCTTTCATGCTGAAAGGTTTTATAACATATACTTCAACAAATCAGAATATCAAGCATCCTACTATACGATCTCTAATTATCTCAAAAAGAAAAACCAAAAATCAAACGAACAAAACCTCTTGAAGTAATTGATCTCTGATTAAAGAAGTTTAGCAAAGGTTAGGTTAGTCATGGTTGTTTTGGTTTTTATATGCTTTTATCAGCTACATTCAAATTTTAGCTGTAGTTCATTTAGAATGGAACGGTTTGACTTAATAGTTTCAGGTGAGGCATTATGAAATTATGAAAAAGCTTCTGCCCATACTTTTATTCCTTCATATTTTATAATATTTTAAAATTTAAAAACCATTTTAATATGAAGTAACTTGGCTATTTAAGCAATCCTTCGTTAAGCAGGGAGGGAATTGTTATATCTTTTTATAATGAGAAAATCAAAGTTCAGAGGCAGTTAACTACCGTCCAGGGTCACATTACCAGCAACTGGCAGCATTGAACCTGGAAGCTTAAGCTACGCCCCAGGGCTCTTTGTGCTGTATTAATGATGCACTGATAACAACATCCACACAAGAAACACTTATTAAGTGCCTAGTAAATAATTAGTAGTGTGATTTTTTTTTAAAGTATGAAGTACAAGAAGTAAAATGTACAACCTTTGTTCATGAGTTTATATTCTAGTGCTGAGTAAGAGAAATATTAGGAGGAAAACATAGAAATATGTTTTCTACATAGAAAGTATACAGAAACATAGAAAGAAAACTTTGAGGTATGCAATCAGTGCATGTTAACATGGTAGGAAGTGACTAAGCAGGCCTTGGAGAAGCACACAGTTTCTCTGGGTTTGCTTCAGAAGCAATTACTGCATTGTTCCAATTTAGTTACTAAGAGTGTCAAAACTTTGTTTCAACTATTTTTCCAAAGTGATATGTTTCTCTTATGTCATTTCTGTCAGAGAAACACGCTCGGTTTCAAGGTCACCAAACTAGGTGACTGGTGTAAACAATATCTGCAGTCAATTCATAGGATCTCCACAGTGTGCCTTTTACTAGGTGTACCTTTTACTAAGCAGCTTGGAAAACAAGAAAAAACTCTACCACCAAGAGTTGGCATCAGCCAATTACCTTACACTGTCTTCTGCTAGCCAGTGCTAGAGAGAGCCAGGTTAATACTCTTAGCTAAAAGACCTTGGAATTAATCATGTTCGGCACTTTCTGTGTTAATTTCAAAGTATTTTGTAATACTAAATAGTAACTAAATACCATTTATAAAATTTTATAATAGGGGCATAAACTTTATGATCCTTCCCTTCCAGATTTATTGTCATTTTCTTTTTAGCAAAGAATCAGATTTCCTCAATTCCTCTTCTCTGGTAATTCAGTGATCACTGAAGGACTTTATTTGCATACTGGTTTATCAACAACACTCGTGGATGTGTTCCTCTGGAGGTGCTCTGCAAGGCACTTACTTCACCTATGGGTTCCTACATGTTTGCAAGGCTTTGGTTTGTCCTGCAAACCAGAGACAATGTCATCTACATCTACTCTCCAACTATTTGTGGGGAAAAACTGGGTTTTTTTAATGATTATTTCTAATCTGTCACAGACCTATATGTTGTTCCACCATGCATGTCTGGTACACAATTCACACATGCAAGTCTGACAACACGCAAACTGGTCTATACAAATCAATGAGACAAAGCCACTGACCCCAAGCTTGAACGTCACAGCAATGTCAAATTGCTACAAAATTTTCTAAGTGCTTATTCTTTATTTCTGTAACACAGTTCATGGACATGAGTAGCTCTGATCTGAATTTTCCACAGGGATCCATGACCCTTAGTACAAAACTGTGACCACCAGAGGAGCTAGCTCAATCGCTATTGCCTAACAGAATGACTCTTCAAGAGGACACTTCCAGCCTAACCAACTATGTATTTTCTCAAGCTCTGAGCCTTCTAGATCATTTCTTTGTGGTTACTGTCTACTTCCTTCTATATATACCACATGTCAAAAGATGGGCATTTCTGATACAGCCTTCTTTATGCTTAAGACAGTTCACTTTTAAAAAGGTATATTCTCTACCCCAAATTAGAAGTTATATAAGGTCAACATGTTGGAAGTATCTTAAAAAAGGAATGCAACTTATATTAACGGTAACAACTTAAGTGGCCAACTTAAATCACACACAGTTTATAATTCAGAAATCAAAAGATATTCCATATACAGGCATCCTTTGTTTTATTATGCTTTACTTTATTGCAATTCACAGATATTGCATTTTTACAAATCGAAGATTTGTGTCAACCCTGTGCCAAGAAAGTCTATCAGCTTCATTTTTCCAACAGCATGTGTTCACTTCATGTCTCTGTGTCACATTTTGGTAATTCTCAAAATATTTCAAACTTTTTCAGTATTATAATATTTGTTATGGTGTTCTGTGATCAGTGATCTTTGATGTTATTATAATTGTTTAGGGGTGCCATGAAAGGTGCCCATATAAGACAACAAATAATCAATAAATGTTGTGTGTGTTCTGACTGCTCCACTCACTGGCTTTTCCCCCATTTCCTTCTCTCCTCAGGCCTCCCTGTTCCCTGAGACACACCAGTTTTGAAATTAGGCCAATTAATAACTCTACAATGGCTTCTAAGTGTTCAAGGAAAACGAAGAGTTGCATGTCTCTCACTTTAAATCAAAAGCTAAAAATGATTAAGCTTAGCAAGCAAGGCATGTCAAAAGCTGAGATAGGCCAAAAGCTGGCCTCTTGTGCCAAACAGTTAGCCAGTTGTAAATGCAAAGGAAAAGTTCTTGAAGGAAATTAAAAGTACTACTCCAGTGAACACACAAATGATAAGAAAGCAAAACAGCCTATTGCTGATATGGAGAAAGTTTGAGCGGTTTGGATAGATCAAACCAGCCACAACATTCCCTTAAACTAAAGCCTAGTCCAGAACAAAACCCTAATTCTCTTCAATTCTATGAAGTCTGAGAGAGGTGAGAAAGCTGCAGAAGAAAATTTGAAGTTAAAAGAGGATGGTTCCTGAGGCTTAAGAAAAGAAGCTATCTCCATAGCATAAAAGATGAAGCAGCAAGTGCTGATATAGGAACTGCAGCAAGTTATCCAGAACATCTAAGATCATTGATGAAGGTGGCTACACCACACAATAGATTTTCAATGTAGATGAAAAACCAGCCTTCTCTTGGAAGAAGATGGCATCTAGGACTTTTCTACCTAGAGAGAAGTTAATCCCTGGCTTCAAAGCTTCACAGACAGGCTGATTCTTTTGTTAGGGGCTAATGCAGCTGGTGCCTTTAAGTTGAAGCCAATGCTCATTTATCATTCTGAAAATCCTGGGGTCCTTAAGAATGATGCTAAATCTACTGTGCTTGGGCTCTAGAAATGGAACAACAAAGCCTGGATGATAGCCTATCTGTTTACAGCATGATTTACTGAATATTTCAACCCACTATTGAGATCTACTGCTCAGATAAAAAAAAAAATTCCTTTCAAAATACTACTGCTCATTAAAAATGCACACAGTCATGTAAGAGCTCTGATGAAGATGTACAAGGAGATGAATTTTGTTTTCGTGCCTGCTGACACAACATCCATTCTGCAGCCCATGGGTCAAGGAGTAACTTCAACTTTCAAGTCTTATTATTGAAGAAATACACTTTACAAGGCTATAGCTGCCACAGATAGTGATTTCTCTGATGGATCTGGGCAAAGTCAATTGAAAACTTTCTGGAAAGGATTCATCATTCTACATGCCATTAAGAACATGTGTAATTCATGGGAGGAGGTCAAAATATCAACATTAACAGGAGTTTGGAAGAAGTTGATTCCAACCTTCGTGGATGACTTTAAGGGGTTGAAGACTTCAGTAGAGGAAGTAACTGCAGATGTGGTGGAAACAGCAAGAGACTGGAATTAGAAGTGGAGCCTTAAGATGTGACTGAATTGGTGCAATCTCATGATAAAATTTTAACAGAAGAGGAGTTGTTTTTCATGAATGAGCAAAGAAAGTGATTTCTTGAGATGGAATCTACTCCTGGTGAAGATGTTTTAAACATTATTGAAATGACAACAAAGGATTTAGAATATTACATAAACCTAGTTGACACAGCAGTGACAGGGTTTAAGAGGATTGATTCCAATTGGAAAGAAGTTCTATGGGTAAAATGCTATCAAACAGCATGGCATGCTACAAGAAATGTTTCATGAAGGGAAGAATCAATCGATGTGGCAAACTTCATTGCTGTCTTATTATAAGAAATTGCCACAACCACCCCAACTTTCAACAGCCACCACCCTGATCAGTCAGCAGCCATCAACATCAAGGCAAGATCCACCACCAGCAAAAAGATCATCTGATGAAGGCTCAGAGGATCGTTAGCACTTTTAGCAATAAAGTATTTTTTATTAACGTATGTGCTTTTTTAGACTAATGCTATTGCACACTTAGACTACAGCATAGCATAAAAATAACTTTTATATGCACCGGGAAACCAAAAAAATTTGTATGACTCACTTTGTTATGATATTCGCTTTATCGTGATGGTCTGAAACCAAACCTGTAATATCTCCAGGGTATTCCTGTAACGTAGCATAATAAAGGCACTTGCGAAATATATGGACCTAAACTTTTGCTTCCTTTAAGAAACATTACAAACAGTATAATGCACATACAAAAACAATTTTTAAATAATTAGTGGAAGAGTGTAGTCATTGGTGAACAACATCTAAAGTAACATTATGTTCCTTGCCACTGGCCTGATAGAGATGGAGAATAAGCCTGGAGGAAGGTGGCTGTTGCCCTCCTAAAATCCTCCTCATGATCCATTTAGGCTATGGAAAGTTCTAGGGATCACTCTGAGTAGGAGTAGCAGGAATACTACTACTCTCTCCACCCACATCTTAATAGAAAAAATTTTTCAGAGATTCACTTGAATTTTAGGCTGAGAATTGCATTCTCTATTTCATAAAGAATCAGAAGTCAAGACTGGGCTCAGTGGTTCACATCTGTGGTCCCAGCTACTTGGGAGGCTGAAGCAGGAGGATCTCTTGAGCCTAGGAATTTGAGGCTGCAGTGAGCTATAATGATGCCGCTGCACTCCAGCCTGGGTGACACAGTGAGACCCTGTCTCCAAAAAAAAAAAAAAAAAACCCAGGAGTCTGAAAGTTGCCCTAAGATCTATATCCCAACCAGTAGGCACCCAATGGGAATTCTAAATTAATTTATAATTATTATGAATTACAAAAGGAGCTTCCAAATACCCACTCTAATGAGAAAGGAAGAACAAAAATACAACAAAAGAATAAAGGAGAATAATAGCTTTTGTGCAGGAGATATTATAACTGAAAGATTTGACATTTATTTTACCAGAAAGTATTCTCTAATATTATATTCCAAGATCAGACCTCTATGAAAGATAAAAATCAGAGAATTATTCAGGTTCACAGACCATCTCTTCTATTCTGAACACTGAGTGTTTGGGATACAAAAAAAACAAAGGTACTTCATATTAGTAGAATAGTTTTCCTCACTTCTATTTAATTCACTCCTTACCTAAATATCACTGACTTTTCTATTGGACTTCATTCACTTGTCATCATTATTACTCTTTTCATTTCCTGACTACAAAAGTAAAATACAAATGCAGGAACGTTGGGCTGAACTTACATCAAGCCCCACTGGAACTTTGTAATGATACAAAATAAATCCGGAAATATAGACTTGAAAGTATAGACAGTTCTATGAAGGTTGAGTTTCTAATTTTTTTCTTTCCTAGAACTAGCCCTTAATCACCCACCTCTTCTTTTCTTTTATTTACACAGACTTTAACACTTTTTGCTACATTTAGCACTTAGAAATTGAGCCAGAAGACAACTCAAGATACTTTGTGGATCTATGCCTCGCCTTCAGAAAAGCAAATATCTACCATCAAAAGCCATTGGTTCAAGATTCACTTCTCAAAGAGATTCAGGAACAAAGAAACTATGACTTTTATTACTACTAATAGGGAGAGACACTTACCTAAATAGGCACACATAATTTCTCCTTCTTACACTTCTACTTTTCTAACACAACATTTACTGAAATTCTCTAAAATATCCATCTTATGGCCCTTTCTGGGTGGCAGGTAGCCAAACCTGTGTTCAGCAACATGCTCACTGTTAAATATGGAAACTGTTAATATGACAACATACTTTGTAATCTAAACTGTGTACATAAAACCAGAGGCAGTAAATAATATCTCAGGAATAGGAGCAATTGACATGTCAAAATTTTACTGCTGAAATTTCAGGGGTCTGTAAAAGTTTTCCTTAATGATAAACTTTTAAGAAATTGATTCAATTGATGGAACAGCCCGGGAATTACCTTAAAGAGCACAAAGATAGTACCAAAATTGGATTTTTCAAGAATTTACCTTGAAATTTTGAGTTTTATAAATCTCTTTTAAAAATTGGTTTTGCTTCCTACTATTTAGATCTTATCTCCTAACAATTTTCTTCATTTAACCACTCTTTTAAAAATAGGCACATGTTATAAAATTTATATAGAAATGCAAAGAAACTAGAATAGTGAAACAATATTTTAAAACAATAGCAAGGTTGGAAGACTTACACTTCCCAAATTAAAGACTTGCTATAAAGCTATGGTCATCAAGATATTGTGGTATTGGTGTCAAAACAGGCAAATAGTTCAACAGAACTGAATAGACTGAAGAAATAGACCCCCACATGTCTGAATGCGTTAGTCAGCTCGAGCTACCGTAACAAGATACCACAAACTGAGTGGCTTAAACAAAAGACATTTATTTTCTCACAGTTTGGGAGGTGGGAAGTCCAAGATCAAGGTGCCAGCTGTATTGGTTTCTGGTGAGGTCTCTCTTCCTGGCCTGCAGACAGCCGCCTTCTCACTGTGTCTTCACATGGCCTTTTCCTCAGTGCTCAAGTGAAGAGAGAATTCTCTAGTGTCTCTTCTTCTTCTTAGGAGGAAACTAGTCCTACCAGATAAGTCCTGACCTTTCAACCTCCTTTAGCCTTAATTACCTCCTTAAACACCCTATCTCCAGATACAGCCATGTTGGGAGTTAGGGCTCCAACATATAAATTTTGGAGGGACACAATTCTGTCCATAAAAATGATCACTATTTTTTACAAAGTTTTAAAGGAAGTCAGTGGAGAAAGGATGGTCTTTCCGACAAATGGTGCTGGAACAATTGAATATCCAGAGACAAAGGTGGAAAAGAGAACTTCAATCCATCCATTGCACCATATATAAAAAAAATTAACTCAGAATGGCTTATAGACCTACATGGAAGACCTAAAACTATAGAACTTACAAAGGCACTGTTAATAAAATGAAAAGACAAAAAAAAAGAAAACCTGTAAGAATGTATCTGAAAATAACATACCTGACAAGAGAGTTGTATCTAGAATACATAAAGAACTCTCAAAACACAATAAAAAGAAAGCAAACAACACAATTTTTTTAAATGGGCAAAAGATTTAAATAGACACTTTATCAAAGAAGATATATAAATATCAAGTCAGTACATGAAAAGATGCTTAATATCATTAGTCATTAGGAAAAAGAAAATTAGGACCACAGTGAAAAACCACCACACACCTATCAAAATGGCTAAAATTTAAAAACTGACTATACCAAGTGTTGGTGGATGTGGGACATAACTCTGCTACTTAGTGTCTACCCAGCATCTGGTACAGTGTTTGGCAGCCCCAAAAAAACTGTTCTTAAATTGAAATGGTAAGATAAAAAGAGAAAGTCACAACAAAGTAGGAATTGTCATCAATGTCAAATGCTGCATGGATGGAAGGTAGAATGAAGAGCAAAAGTTCCAATTCATCAATTTTCTCTCTTGTGGATCATGTTTTTGGTGTCTTATTTAAGAAATATTCCTTAGCCCAACATCACAAAGGTTTTCTCCTTGTTTTCATAGACAGGCACATAATCCAAGCCTGACCAATAAAAGTCAGGTCTGGACTCTTCTGGAATCTGGGCACTCTCTTTCCAGTGAGGTTGGTAAATTGGTAGAATGTAAGTTTAGATCTAATATTGTTTTTGCTACTGAGTGGAGAGTTCTTGCTTGAAAATGAAGACAACGCACAAATAGCATCCTCAGGGGAGAGAGAGAGGGAAGTTCCTGACCTGCCTGAAACCAACATAAATCCTGCACTTTTCAGTTGTATGACCTAATACATTCTCTTTACTTAAGGCGGTTTGAGTTCATTTCCCTCATTAATAACCAAACAGTTCTGACTAATAAAGTGACCTTTTCTGGAGCAATTTTAGTATAAGGAAAATGGAATTCCTAACATCTATTCATAGATTGCTCTGAGGAAGCAATGATAATATACATAACTTGCTTAGCACAGTGCCCAGCAAATATTAATGATTCAATAAACGTAAGTATAATGAGACCAGTAACCAGACTACAGTGGGTTGAGGAGAAAAGGGAAGAAGAAGATAGAAACAGGTGTGGGTAATTTTTCAAGTGTTTTTGCCAGAAAGAGAGACAGAGAAGGGAGGTAGGGCTAACAGAAGATTTGCAGATAAAGAAGTTTTAAGTGGAACTTCTCTTGTGATATTCTATTGAGTTTGTTGATAAAAATTTGGTTTATCATGTTCAGTCAATATCATACTAAATTTAATTTTGATTGTTTTCCTAACACCTTCAGATTCTTAATTATTATTGCTCTGAGGCTTTCTGATCTTATAAAATTTTATTACTTACTTTAAGAGACTATTTGAGAAAAGTACAACAGAATGTTTATGAATTAGACCTTTGGATTGAAGAAACTTTGATGAAACTTTCTTTATAATTAGTAAAATCTCTTCTAGATGTTTCTGTTATTGATCCATTTTTCTCTGGCACCTCTTAAAAATAAAATTATATTAAGCTATTTTGTATCATTTTTGGCAATCAAAGTGATCATATTAGAATAATATCGAACTATCATTCTATTTTAATGAGTCCAGAACTCGATATTAGGGTTTAGATTAATGAACACTAGATAGGATGGTAAACATGCCTCTAAGTTATGAGGATGCCATCATCCTGAATCTTACTCTTTTCCATAAATTGTTAATTTTCTATGGATCACAGGTTGTTTTGTTATTCCTCCTAAAGTTGCATTATCTGAATTTTACTAATAAGCTCTTGTATATGCAATGTCTCAATTCAAAATGCTAACTCACTCATGATGCATCTTGTGATACTAGACTAGAAACTAAAACAAAAAATGTTGATTTGAACCAAACTAGTGTCATGTGCTGCTCCAATTACTACTAAAAAAAATCTTATCCTATCACTAGAATTTTCCAGTGGGTGTTGTTAGGGAAAGTGGGAAGTGTCAAAGTATGAACCAATTAAGCAGATCCACAATAACGAAATTTTCATTCTCATGCCACCAAGAATTATAGCAGTATAACTGAAAAATATTGCCATCTCCTTTTTAGCACAGTACCAGATAATTGATTCTACTTTCTACAAACCCCTAGTAAAATTCCCTAGACGGTATGAAAATGACTAACATTTGTATCTCTCGTTATTTATGCAATCCTTTCACATAAATCTCTCATTTGATTTCACTTAACCATGGGAAGTAAATACAACCTTTCAAAGGTGTAAGAAAGCTGAAGTTCAGGGACGTTTATTGACACGTAAAGTGCAGTTACTAAAAAATGAAACTAGGATTCAAACTCACCCTCTAACTCAAAATTTCAGTGTTTCCAATACACCACACACATATTTTTATATATATATATGATTATATATATTATTTTTCCTAGCAAGAAACCGAGTAAAATTCCCTCTTACAAATTTTTAAAAATAGTAAAAATGAGAACACCATAAATTCCTCACATCAGATCAAGCTGCATATTGATCTTCTGCCTCTCACAGTCACGGCTGTCCTTTCACAGACTTCTTTTAAATTTTTATTCTTTATAAGAAAACCAACAACTTCCAAGGGCATTAGTCTGACCCCATGGCTGCGGGCATCTTCTAGAGCATATCGACAGAACATGTCCCTCTTTGACCTCAAGTGTCTGGGAACATGGGCTGTGACTACTTACCTCCTGCTAAGCACCTGAGACCACTGGGCTCCAACCTTTGCTGCAACCAGCAGGTCTCCCTGTTTGGATTACTTTTTTAATGAACAGAGCCAGATGGTGGCCAGTGAGTTTACTGGACAACAGGAGCTTCCCTTTCCTTGAAATCTGACTGAGTTTTTCATGAAAGAATTACTATCTCTTCTTTTCTGTACCTTCCTAGAAACCCATATTATTAGTATATTCAGCCCTTAAGAAATTTCCAAAAATCTTTTTCATCCAAAATGACTTTTTATGGGTGTATATTCTCATGCCATTACGTGTGTGCATACTTTACTTCAACCAGATTATACAAATTTTAAACTCCAAGGACAGGCAGAACTGCCCATCCCTCCTTCTGTACTCCCACTAAGCCGCCTCTGTCAACTCTGCATACACTGCCCTGAGATATTCCTGGGTATTTGGTAGGCACTTAAAGATCTTGGCTAATTGTAGTAGTCACCATGCAGATTGAGTTAATAAAAGATCTTTCCCCAAGGAATGTAAAATATAAGACAGATAGCATTGGTTAAAATCGATATATATAAAAGAAATTCAGTAAACAAGATGCTTTACAAATGCACACAGGACTTTAATTTTAAAACTTTCATATTATTTTCAAGTAAAGGTTTGATTTTTCTGCTGTGAGATTATAAATGAATTATTTCATTTATAGCTATGTATACCTAGGGAAATAAATGGTACTTGTCACAGGTTTAAGATAAGCTAGATGTTAAACACAGGAGTTTGAGAAAAAAGGAAAATGAAAATCTAACAAGGGTAACAAAGGACATTGTAGCCTTTGAATGAGGCCGAAGGAAAAGCTCAGAGACCCACATATGATTGGTGCTTGCTCATCACTAATGTGTTCTAGCTTGAACTTTACAAACTTAACATTTATGTAGGACAAAAATGGTCAAATATTGACAATTTCATATAGTTTTTTCTAAGAAATACAGTCATGTACTAGTCAATTGTTCAACAAGTATAGTTGAACACATTCCAATGAACAGAGAATATTGATGAAGGGACCCATGAGTTGAATTGATAAGACCATATAAAAAAGGTTATCCCAAACCTAAAGAGAGTTGAGCGATAAGTTCTTGAGAAGACGATATTTCTAACATAAATATTGGAAAATAATGTCTTCTTCCATCATTCCATTTGGAAATTAAATGTTTTTCTAAAAGCAAACAGTCACTGCCTAGATCATTCGAGCTGATACATTTCTTACTTTAAAATTAGACATATAATAATATAAGGTAGTAAGTGATGTTTAAGTTCAGAAAAAAAAGTAACTTTTTTTTTACTTTTTTTAATTTTAAAATATTAAGGGGGTACAAATGTTTTTGTTACATGCATAGCTTTTGTAATGCTTGAGTCAGGGCTATCAGTGTGCCCATCACCCAAATAGTGTTCATTGTACCTGTTAGGTAAGTTTGCGCCCCTCCCCTCCCCTCTCCTTCCCCCTGCTTGATTTCCAATGACGTTTACTTTCCTCTGTGTGCATGTGTGCCCATCGGTTAGTTCCAACTTATTAGAGAGTACATGTGGTGTTTGTTTTTCCATTCTTTAGATAACTTCACTTAGGATAATGGTCTCAAGTTCCATCCAAATTGCTGCAAAAGACATTAATTCATTCCTTTTTATGACTGAGTAGTAGTACTTCATGGTATACATATACCGCATTTTGTTAATCCACTCATGAATTAATGGGCACTTGGGTTGATTACACATCTTTGCAATTGTGAATTGTGCTGCAACAATCAAGTGCAGGTATCTTTTTGATAAAATGACTTCTTTTCCTTTGGGTAGATACCCAGTAGTGGGATAGCTGGATTGAATGGTTGGTATACTTTTAGTTCTTTGAGAAATTGCCATACTATTATCAACAGAGGTTGTACTAATTTGCAGTCCCACTGACAGTATGTAAGTGTTCCTTTCTCTCTGCATCCACGCATCTATTGTTTTTGAACTTTCTAATAAAAGCCATCCTAACAGAGGTAAAGTGATATCTCATTGTGGTTTCAATTTGCATCACTAATTTGATGATCAGTGATGTTGAGCATTTTTTCACAGGTCTCTTGGCCATTTGTCTATCTTCTTTGGAAAAACTTTTGTTCATGTCTTTTGCCCACTTTTTAATGGGGTTGTTTGTTTTTTTCTTGGTAATTTGTTTGAGTTCTTTGTATTAATAGATTCTGGATATTATCGGATGTATAGTTTGTGAATATTTTCTCCAATTCTGTAGGTTGTCTATTTGCTCTGTTGATTATTTCCTTTGCTGTGCTGAAGCTTTTTAATTTAATCAAGTCCCATTTATTTATTTTTGTTGTTGTTGTAATTGCCTTTGTTTGGTCTTAGTCATAAATTCTTTGCCTAGGCCAATATCTATAAGAGTTTTTCCAACATTTTCTTCTAGAATTTTTATGGTTTCATGTTTTACATTTAAGTCTTTTATTTATCTTGAATTAACTTTTGTGAGTGGTGAGAGATTGGGGTCCTATTTCGTTCTTCTGCATGTGGTTATCCAACTTTCCCAGCACCATTTATTGAATAGGGCTTTTTTGCCCAGTATATGTTGTTGTCTGCTTTGTCAAAGATCAGTTGGTTGAAAAATAGTAATTATGAAGCTACTGGTTGGATAACATCAAGTTCTCAATTAAATCTCACTAGGCATCACTCAAAATATTACTTTTTTATTAACCTAATGAGAATCAGAAATAAAATTATGTTTTTTTAAAAAACAAAATCTCTTCCTTCTCCCACAATGGGGGGGAGCAGTGTGTGTGCATATGATTGCCTCATTATATAATTCTGTCTTATCTGGTTCTGTACATACACACACACACACAGGCTTTTATATAAAGACACTTCAGGACAATTTCATTCCTATTGCTAATTATGCCCATTTTACAATAGTTCCATAGCTGAGTAAATAAGATATGTATTTTATTTACCCATTTCTAAATGACTGGATAGAAATTTTTTACTGTATGGCTTATTTTCACATGTGTTTTGCCATTTTAACATCGACCCATAAAGCATTTGGTCTAGTTTTGGAAAATGTTCATATTCTGACCCATTAACAATTCTTCTTAAATTGAATGTGTATGCATATGACAGGTATTTTTATGAGGCAATGTAGAAGTTACTGACACCTCTTCCTTGGCAGCTTCACACAGTCCCTTATATTTTCTCTTCATTCAGTCTTAAGGTTTCTAAACTGGATTCAAGTGAATTTCTTCTAAAAGATGAATGGGAGTAATCAAGAGAAAGAATTTGCCACCTCGCTCTGCATCATATATGCCAGAGGGTTCCATCTCCTGTTTCTTTAAAAATATTTTAAGAACTTATTGATTTTATCTTTCTCAATTTTAAGAATAAGAGCACCATTATGGCCTTTGGATAAAATAGATTTCATGTTGTCAAAGCTTATTCCAACCCAGTGACAGTTATAGAATTATTCCCCAAAGATAATGTGTTACTATCTGGAAAAAAAACCTAAAGTCTTCCTTAAAGCTTTAAAAAACTTTTCTAAAAAGGCATATAACTTATTACCATCTTTTAAAAAGACAATAAGTAAAGGATTTATAGCTATAGTGATGTGCAAACATTGGTGAATCCTTTCCACCAAAAAAAAAAATATATATATATATATATATAAACTGAACAAATGCAATCATGTCAGGGCTCTGAAAATCAATCAAAACCAGACAACAAGTTGGGAAGTTTTATACTTGAAAAACTACTGAAACTTTGGTTAAGAACAATAATAGTCAATGGTCTTCTTACCTGGGGCTGCTTTCCATTCACTCGTCAGCCCCTACCCAGCTCAGTAAGCAAAAGCAATAGCTCTACCACGTGGGGCTGACCTCATTGAAAGGCAGCAGCCTTACTGCCAGAGGTGGTATGTCATCAACTCGGGGGGACAGGAAGGAAACCTGTGATTTTGTCAGCTGAAAGTGGCAAAGTTGACTTTGCTAGCCTGAAGTTGCAGTACTGGATTTTAGGAAGCAGAGGACCAGCCAGAGATTTAATTGGGAGAATCTGAAAATGAAAAAACATAGAAAGGTTATATAACTCTCCCGCATTCGCTGCCTGGAGTACTACCACATGCATGGAAAGACTCAACCAATCTGGACAGAAATTAAGAGCCAAAGGAGAACTAAATAACTGTGAATATGCTCCCAACCCACAACAATATCAATTGACAGAGAATAGAAGCCTTACTGGCTAGAAATGTTTGAGCATATTATTTTTCCATATTATTGACTGACCTCTAGGTTAACCAGACTTGGACCTTCTAAGGCAGCCCAGGATAAAAATTTTAATTTTAATTTTAAAACAGAGTAATTAAAATTTTTAAACTATGAAGTCAGGTAGAAAATAAAATGTAAAAATATCATTGGCTATACCATGGAAGGGAGGCAGATTTTGCAGTTTAAGTCAAGGCAAGTTACTATAAAAGAAAAAAAAAGAAAAAGAAATCTTCAAAAAAAAAAAAACATAATCTAGAGTTGGGATAGGATGTTACCTAAAATATCCAGGTTTTTGTTTGTTTGGTTTTTGGTTTTTGTTCAGCTAAGACTCCAGACAGGATCCAAAGAGTTTTACAATCTCTTTTCTAGGTTTTATGGAGACTTACCTTACCCTTCTGTATTACCTTCTTAATACACTGCATCAACCTTAAAAGGGCACAGTGAAGGGTGTAAAATATCTAGTTTTTAACAAAAGAAAATGAGTCACAAAAAGAAACATGAAAGTATTAACCATACTCACTAGAAGTTAACTTTGAGTGGATCCAGATGTTGGATTTAGCAGGCAGATACTTCAAGGCAATTAAACAAAAGTATAATGACAGTGAATCAACAAACAAGAATTCTCAAAAGAGAAATAAAAACTATAAAAATAAATGAATGGAAATTCTATAGTTGACAATTTATATAACCAAAATTAAAATTTTACTAAATGGGCTTAACAGCAGATTCAACATGGCAGAAGATAAAATCAATGGACTGAAAGATCAATTCATATAAATTTCCCAATCCAAAGTACAGAAAGAAAGGAGATTTTTACCAAAAAGTGAGCAGAGCTGGTGTGGGGGCTCATGCCTGCAGTCCCACCACTTTGAGAGACTGAGGCAGGAGGATCACTTGAGGCCAGGAGTTTGAGACCAGCCTAGGCAACATAAACAGACCCCATCTCTACAAAAAAATAAAAATAAAAAAATTAGCTGGTCATGGTGGCATGTGCCTGTAGTTCTAGCTACTCAGGAGGCTGAGGTGGCAGGATCACTTGAGCTCAGGAGTTTGAGGTTGCAGTGAGCTCTGATCACACCACTGCACTCCAGTCTGGGTGAGAAAGTGAGACCCTATCTCAAAAAAAAAAAGGTATCAGAACCACAGAGAACTGTGGGAAAATCTAATAAAGTTTCACAAAAAGAAGAGAGAGATAAGGAGGCATGAAAATATTTTAAGAAATTCTGGCCCAAAATTTTCTAAATTAGATGAAAAACATTAACCTAAGGATCAAGAGCCCAGTGAACTCTAGGTGCAATAAACACAAAGGTATCCAAACCAAGGAATATCATAGTCAAACTACTGAAAAACAAGCCAAGTTGTCATGTACAGGAAACAAAATATGGTAACAGCTGATTAACAATAGAAGCTTAAGGGAGTGAAATAACATAATCAAATTTCTAAACAGAAAAATAAAACTGTCAACCAAGAATTCTATATATAGCAAAACTATCCTTAAAAATAAACAAAGAAACTGGGGAGGAGGAAAAAATGGAGATATGATAGAGTCCTCCCACCTCACCGCTCCCAGGGAAGAGGTGAAGAACGCCAGCGGCTGCCTGCGAGCACGGACCGCTCACTCCGAAAACAGCATTGCGAATTACAGAGAAACATTGTGGGATGCTTAGCCCAAGAAAACACATGACAAAATCATTCACAAAGATCGGAGAGTACATGGAGTGCAACAGAGCCCAGAGCGCTGGAAGGACGGGCTCGCCAGATCAGCGCACCAAGACCTGACCCCCAAGCAGTTAGGCACATTCCCCACAGACTTCCCATCCACTCAGTCAGGGACAATTCCAGAGTTGGGGCAAAGCTGTTGCTGGAGACAGCAGGCTCCGTGGAGAGGAAGCAATTGCAAGAGCCAAATGGAACTCTCAGCTGCAATATACAGAGACCGCTCAGGGCCAGACAGGGACTGGGAGGAGATACAGCTTCCCAGGACAGTGTGCGGGAATCCACAGGCCGGCACTGCGCCTCTGGAAGTCAGTGGGACCGGGCCCAGGAGTTTAATGGAGAGCAAGACACGCCCTTAGGGGTTGCTGGCAATTGCCTCCACGGGACACAGGCCGGTTGAGAAAAGCTGCCTTCCCGGGTGTGATCTTAGGATCTGGCTGGCAGCAGCAGTCATCTTTAAAGCCTCCCACCCGGAGCTGTGAGCCGGGTCTCTAGCTCTGCCCAGCCCCAGTCTGGGGACTCATCCGCTGGGGCAAGACAGGTTTTGCCCTTGGTGGCCAGGGACAGCTGCATCCGTGAGTTCCAGGTGGGACGAGATCCTGGAACTGTAGTGGCAGGACCTTTGTGTATTGGAAATACCTTGCAGCTCATCCATCTCATCCTGCTACCCCGGCTCTGGCCTCCTACGAGTCCGCTACATGCTGGTCCTAGTGCCCACTCTTCAGGTCCCAGCCCTCCTGTACCCCAGAGATCAGTCATTTTGAAGGTTGCTGGTTATAGTGACTCATTTTGTATAACTGCCAGTTCTCATGGCAACTGAATGCCTCAAGAGCCACAGGGTGAACCAGAGCAGCTCCCTGTAAGCCTACCCTCTTCATTAGGGAATTTCACACCATCCAAGAGTGCCTCCAGTGGCCACTATTCCCCCCCATGGAAACATCCCCCTGGCGGAGAATTCTGGGGATAGAGAGGCCCACCCAGCTCACCTTGGGGTCTAGTGGTGGAAAAGGGGTGCACAATTGGAGATCCCCCTATCAGCCAGTATGACCTGGAGATGCACATCAGAGGGACAGACACATGTGGCTAGATAAGCAACCTCTGAGCTGTATAAAATTTTTCCAATTCAGCTTTCACGCTACAGCCAAAAGAAATTGTGTTTCTACCCACACCTCAGGAGGAGCAGGGTCAAAGTAACCCCTAGGAGCTACAAGGCTCCTCCCAAAGCTCAGGGTTTTACTACACCCCAACTGGGGGATCAGAGTTTGCCACGGACATAACAAAATACCTAGGTATTAGGGAGCTGTGGATTCATACCCTCAAGTACAATCCACCAGCTTGGAGCTCAAGCTGTGAGGGCAATCTCACTACACTCCACCAGGAAGAGGAGAAGAAAACAGGTCAGGGGCATCCCAAGATCCACCAAACTTGCTAAAATACATATAAGGCAATACAGGCTACTAATCCTCTCTCTGGCTCTGCCAAAGAACAAACCTTGAGGGCTTGGAGACAGGCCCATAAACCAGCCCAAACACCCCCAGCTCTCGACCAAGAGGCCAGATAAGAAAAAACCAGTGAAAGAAGTCAGGGAACATGAAAAATCAGAGTGAAAAGTCACCCCCAAAAGAAACCATCAGTTCCTCAGCAATGGGTACCAACTCAAATGAAATGGGTAGAATGACAGAAGAGGAATTTCATTTATGGATTATAAGAAAGCTCAATGAAATTCAAGAGAAAATTGAATCTCAGCACAAAGAAACCATGAGAAAAATGCAAGAAATGAATGAAAATTTTTCCAAAGAAATAGAAGTATTATGGAAAAATCAAATAGAAATTCTAGAAATGAAAGAAGCATTCAAGGATCTACAAAACACAGTGGAAATCCTGAGAACAGGCTTGACCACACAGAGGAAAGAATTTCAGAGCTAGAAGACAACTCCTATGAGCTAAATAAATCAGTCGAAGAGAAAGAACACTAAAACAAAGGCATGAACAAAGCATACAAGAAATGTGAGATTACGTAGAGAGGCCAAACATAAGGATCATAGGCATCCCTGAGGGAGAGGAAGAAAATTCGCGTGGGCTGGAAATCCATTTGAAGGAATAATAGAGGAAAATTTCCATGGCTTAGCCAGAAATCTCAACCTCCAAATATAAGAAGCACACAGGACTCCTGGGAGACTCCACATGAAAAGGCATTCATCACGCCACATAATTATTAGATTGACCAGAGTAAACACAAAAGAGGCACTCCTCAGAGCTGTAAGACGAAAAGAGCAGGTAACCTATAAAGGGAAACTGATCAGATTAACTGCAGATTTCTCAGCTGAAACCTTACAAGCCAGAAGGGAATGGGGAGCCATCATCAGTCTCCTAAAACAAAACAAAGGCCAACCCAGAATTCTGTATCCTGCCAAACTAAGCTTCTTATATGAGAGGAATAAAGACTTTTCCAGACAAGCAATCACTGATAGAATTTGCGAAATCCAGACCGTCCTTGCAAGAAGTGCTTAGACCTGCATTGTACACTAATCAGCACAACAGATACCCACCTATGTAAAACTATGCAAAAGCTAAAACCCCAGAAACCAGATTCCACAATGACACAAGAGGTAAAACAAAAGACACCACCCAATAGAATAATCAGAAATTTACCCCAAATATCAATTCTCTCAATAAATGTAAATGGCTTGAATTGCCCATTGAAGAGACATAGGCTGGCTGAATGGATTAAAAAATACAAGCCAAGTATCTGTTGTCTTCAGGAAACACACCTTACACACAAAGACTCATTCAGACTCAAGGTGAAAAGATGGAATATAATTTTCCAGGCTAATGGAAACCAAAAGAAATACAGAGTAGCCATCCTTATTTCAGATGATATAAACTTTAAAGCAACAAAAGTAAAGAAGGAGAAAAATGGACACAATATAGTGGTGAAGGGAAAAATCTTACAAGAGGATTTAACAATCCTAAACATTTATTCACCCAACACAGGAGCGCCCAGGTACATAAAACAAATACTGCTAGATCAAGACAACATAATAAACAGCAATGCCATAATAGCAGGGGACTTCAACACCCCACTGATGGAACTGGACAGATCCTCCAAACAAAAAATAAACAAAGAAACAAAGCACCTAAACAGGACTCTAGAACATTTGGGCCTAGCAGATATCTACAGAACACTCCACTCAAATAACCCTGAATATACATTCTTCTCATCAGCTCATGGAACTTTCTCTAAAATTGACCACATCTTAGGCCAAAAAACAGATCTAAACAAATTCAAAAAAATAGAAATCATACCAAGTATCTCTTCAGACCACAGTGGAATAAAACTAGAAATCATTCCAACAGAAACTCACATCTTCAACCAAAAACATGGAAACTAAACAATCTGTTGCTCAATGACTATTGGGTCAAGGAGGAGATTCAAATGGAAATCAAAAGATTCTTCAAACTAAATGATAATGGGGACACAAGTTATCAAAATCTGTGGGATACAGCAAAAGCAGTCCTCAGAGGAAAACTTATCGCCTTAAACGCCCACATCCAAAAGACAGAAAGGTCACAAATCAGTAAACTAATGAATCATCTTAAGGAAATGGAAAAAGAAGAGCAAAGCAATCCTAAAGCCAGCAGAAGGAAAGAAATAACCAAGATCAGAGCAGAATTAAATCAAATCGAGAAAAAAAGAACAATACAGATTAATAAAATGAAAAGTTGATTCTTTGAAAAGATAAACAAAATAGACAGGCCACTTGCCAGGTTGATCAGAAGCAGAAAAGAAAGGACTCTAATAAGCTCAATTAGAAATGAAAAAGGAGAGGTCACAACTGATATCACGGAAACACAAAACATATTCTTCGAATACTAAAAAATCTCTATGCCCACAAACACGAAAACGTGGAGGAAATAGACAAATTCTTAGAAACACACTACCTCCCTAGGCTCAAACAGGAAGAAACAGAATTTCTAAACAGACCAATATCAAGCACTGAAATCGAAGCAGCAATAACAAATCTTCCAACAAAAGAAAGTCCTAGACCAGATGGGTTCACACCTGAATTCTACCAAACCTACAAGGAAGAACTGGTGCCTATACTGCAGAAATTATTTGAAAACATCCAGAAGGATGGAATCCTCCCAAACTCATTCTATGAAGCCAATATCACCTTGATACCAAAGCCAGGAATGGACACAGCAGGAAAAGAATATTACAGACCAATATCCCGTATGAACATAGATGCAAAAATTTTCAATAAAATCCTAGCAAACCGAATTCAAATGTACATCAAAAAAATAATTCATCACAATCAGATGGGCTTCATCCCTGAGATGTAGGGATGGTTCAACATACACAAACCTATAAATGTAATTCACCACATAAATAAAAGCAAGAACAAAGATTATATGATCCTTTCAATATATGCAGAAAAGGCTTTTGACAAAATCCAGCATCCTTTTATGATAAGAACTCTTAACAATATAGGCATAGGTGGCTCATACCTAGAAACTATTAAAGCCATATACAATAAACCCACAGCCAATATCATACTGAATGGGGAAAAATTGAAAGCATTCCCCCTTAAAACTGGAACCAGACAAGGTTGCCCACTATCTCCACTTCTATTCAAGATAGTGCTGGAAGTCCTGGCCAGAGCAATCAGATAAGACAGAGGAATCAGGGGTGTCCATATGGGAGCAGAAGAGGTCAAACTTTCACTATTCGCAGACAAAATGATATCATATCTTGAAAACCCCAATGATTCAATTAAGAGATTACTGGAATTGATAAATGAATTCAGCAAAGTCTCAGGATACAAAATCAATGCACACAAATCCATAGCCTTCATGTATGCTAATAACAATCAAGCCAAGAAACAAATTAAAGATGCAATACCTTTCACAATAGCACCAAAGAAAATTAAATATTTAGGAACATTTCTAACTAAGGAGGTCAAAGACCTATATAGAGAGAATTACAAAACACCGAGAAAAGATATTGCAGAGGATGTAAACAGGTGGAAAACCCTACCATGCTCTTGGATAGGTAGAATAAACATTGTAAAAATGGCTTTGCTACCTAAAATGATTTACAGAATTAATGCAGTCCCTATCAAAATACCAACATCACTTTTTGCTGATCTAGAAAAATGTGGAACCAGAGAAGACCCTGTCTAGCCAAAGCAATCCTAAGCAAAAAGAACAAATTGGGAGGCATCTATCTACCAGACTTCAAACTATACTGCAAGGATATAGTAACCAAAACAGCATGGTACTGGCACAAAAACAGAGACACAGACCAATGCAACAGGACTGAGAACCCAAATATAAAACCAACCTCATACAGTCACCTGATCTTTGACAAAAACCACAAAAACATACACTGGGGAAAAGATTCCCTATTAAATAAATGCTGCTGGGAAAATTGGATGGCCATATGTAGAAGACTGAAACTAGACCCACACCTCTCATCTCTCACAAAATCAACTCACGATGGGTAACAGATTTAAACCTAAGACATGAAACCATAAGAATTCTTGAAGAAAACATTGGAAAAACTCTTATGGACATTGGCCTAGGCAAAGAATTTATGAAGAAGACCCCCAAAGCAATCACAGCAGCAACCAAAATAAATACATGGGACCTGATCAAATTAAAAAGCTTCTGCACAGCCAAAGAAACTATCACTAGAGTGAACAGACAACCTACAGAATGGGAGAAATATTTGCATGCTACACATCTGATAAAGGGCTGATAACCAGAATCTATACAGATCTTAGGAAAATCAACAAGAAAAAATCAAACAGCCCTATTAAAAAATGGGCAAAGGACAGGAACAGAAACTTAGCAAAAGAAGACAGAATAATGGCCAACAAGCATATAAAAAATTGCTCAACTTCTCTAATCATCAGGCAAATGCAAATCGAAACCACAATGAGATATCACTTAACTCCAGTGAGATTGGCTCATATCAAAAAGTCCCAAAACAACAAATGTTGGCAGGGATGCGGACAGATAGGAACACTCATACACTGCTGGTGGGACTGCAAATTAGTGCAACCTCTATGGAAAGTAATATGGAGATACCTCAAAGAATTAAAAGTAGAACTACCATTTGATCCAGCAATCCCACTACTGGATATTTACCCAAAGGAAAAAAATACATCCTATTATAAAGACATCTGCACATGAATGTTTATAGCAGCACAATTCACAATTGCAAAGATGTGGAAACAACCTAAGTGCCCATCAATACACGAGTGGATTAATAAAATGTGGTATATGTATACCATGGAGTATTACTCAGCAATAAAAAAATGGTGAATTAATACATCTAGTATTATCCTGATTGGAGCTAGAGCCCATTTTTGGAAGCGAAGTGTCACAAGAATGGAAAAACAAGCACCACCTGTGCTCACCATCAAGTTGGTACTTACTGATCAACACTTACGTTACACATGGCAATAATATTCATCAGGGGTTGGGCAGGTGGGAGGGGAGTGGAGGGGAAGGGAAAACTCACACCTAATGGATGCGGGGTGCACAGTTTGGGGGATGTCCACGATTGTAGCTCTGACACGGGCAGTGCATGGGCAATATATATAGCCAAAGTGTTGTACCCCCATAAGATTCTGAAATTTAAAAAAAAAAAAGAATAACTTTCTGTTAACAAAAGACATTCTTTGGAGATAAATTAAAAATATACATAATCAAAATAAAGAAAATTAAAATGAAAAATAAATAAAGAAAGAAACTGAAAAAAGACAACCGAGGTGAACAAAAACAGAGACAATTCATTGATGAAAGATGTAACTTACAAGAAATTCTAAGGGAATTCTTTTAGGCTGAAAGGAAATGATACCATATGGTAACTTTAATGCAAAAGAAGGACTGAAGATGAGTACGGGTAAATTCACACCTAATGGGTAAAATGCACACTATCTGGGGAATGGGCACACTTATAATTTTGACTTAAATGGTACAATAGCAATTTATGTAACCAAAACATTTGTACCCCCATAATATTCTGAAATTTAAAATAAAAGTCATTCAAGTGGCACCAGGAGAAAAGTGCACCCATGACCACTTTGCTGCTTTTTCTGCTGCCACTGATTTATTCCAGGATCTCTTCTGTTTGAACTTAACGGCTCATCACTTTCTACCCAAGTAGCAGTTTTAGAGCCATTTTAGGATGCTGAGATTTTGGGGTTGTTTGCTACCAGAGAATAACCTAGCTAACCCTAACTGAGACATTATGTCTGTAAAGAGACTGTTTATATATTCTTTTTTATTTATTTCAAAGTATTACAGGGGTACAAATATTTTTGGTTACATGGATCACTTTTATAATGCCTGAGTCATGGTTATAAGTGTGCACATCACCCAGATAGTGTTCATTGTACCCATTAGGTAAGTTTTTGCCCATCCCCTCCCTTCCCCTCCCCCCTCCTTGATTTCCACTGAGTTTTACTTCGCTCTACGCACACGTGTGCTCATCCGTTAATTCCAATTTAATAGTTAGTACATGTGGTGTTTGTTTTTCCATTCTTTAGATACTTCACTTAGGAGAATGCTCTCCAGTTCCATCCATGTTGTTCAAAAGGCATTAATTCACCTTTCTTCATGGCTGAGTAGTATTCCGTGGTATACATATACCACATTTTGTTTGCCCACTCATGAATTGATGGGCACTTTGGTCATTTCCACATTTTTGCAATTGTGAATTGTACTGCAATAAACATTCAAGTGCAGGTATCTTTTTGGTAAAATGGCTTTTTTTCCTTTGGGTAAATGCCCAGCAGTGGGATTGCTGAATCAAATGGTAGGTCTATGTTTAGTTCTTTGAAGAATCTCCATACTGTTTTCCCAAGAGGTTGTACTACTTTGCAATCCCACCAACAGTGTACAAGTGTTCCTTTCTCTCTGCATCCATGCCAGCATCTATTGTTTTGGGGCTTTTTAATAAAAGCCATTGTAACAGGGGTAAGGTGATACCTCATTGCAGTTTTAATTTGCATTTCCCTGATGATTGGTGACATTGAGCATTTTTTCGTATGTTTATTGGGCATCTGTCTATCTTCTTTTGAAAAGCTTCTATTCATATCTTTTGCCCACTTTTTGATGGAGTTGTTTGATTTTCTTGCTGATTTGCTTGAGTTCTTTGTAGATTTTGGTTATTAGCCCTTTATCAGATGTATAGCTTGTGAATATTTTCTCATATTCTGTAGGTTGTCTATTTGCTCTGTTGATTATTTCCTTGGCTGTGCAGAAGCTTTTTAATTTAATCAAGTCCCATTTATCTATTTTTGTTGTTACTGTGATTGCCATTGTGGTCTTCTTCATAAGTTCTTTGTCTAGGCCGATGCCTAGAAGAGTTTTTCCAACATTTTCTTTTAGACTTCTTATGATTTTATGCCTTACATTTAAGTCTTTTATTCATCATTAATTAATTTTTGTAAGTGGTAAGAGATATGGATCCTGTTTCATTCTTCTGCATGTGGCTATCCAATTTTCCCAGCACCATTTATTGAATAGGGATTCTTTTCTCCAAAGATCAGTTGGCTGTAAGTGGATGGTTTTATATCTGAGTTTTCTGTTCTGTTCCATTGGTCTATGTCTCTATTTTTTTCTGTTTTTTCTGTTTTGGTTACTATAGCCTTGTAGTATAGTTTGAAGTTTGGTAATGTGATGCCTCCAGATTTGCTCCTTTTGCTTAAGATTGCTTTGGCTATTTGGGTTTATATATTCTTTTTCCTAGCAAACCTATTCTAGGGGACCTACACAGAGTAAACTGGGAACAGCCACTATGTCAGTCATGTCTTCCAAATAAACTCTGGTGATCAGTGGAGTAGTAAATGTCACAGCTAAAATCACCTTCACTCCAACATCAGCATTACAATTCCTAACTCAGTGAAAGGTTAAGACCACAATGAAGGACTGAGGTTGGGATACAACTCTCCTAATTTCTCAAAGAGTAGCCAATATCTATGCCAGTTGCTTTGTCAACTATCTTCATCCTCAATCCACAAATGTCTCTTCAATCAGTGAAAACCTTTGCAGAAAGTTTTTATCTTTTCTTTTTTTAAAATCTTAATTGAAAGAGAACTTCCAGAGAAATAAGAGTACATTTTTGGGATTTTTTCAAGGGCTGCTTTTGACATCATATAACAAAAAGTATTCATCATTCTTATACATGCTTCACACAATTTAGCACAGAATCAATAGAAATCCAAAATACTAAACTTGGAGTCAGAGAGGTTCATAGTTAATTAAATTAAAGAGTACAACAAAGAATTATTTCCTCATTTGTGCCTGTATAGATGAACTGATTCAATATGAAAAAGCATTTCTTCATGGTTTTTGGCATTGTATGAATTTAAGAGCTTTGTGTATTAATAATGAAAAAATCTATTTTCAGTTATTTCATAATTAAACTTCTTTTTTTATTTTTTTCAAATCTACCTAAACCTAGCAAGTGAAAGACTCTATGCACTGAAGCTGAATGAAATCCATTTCATTGAAGGTCACATTTAGAATGTTGAACCTCAATTGCTGAATGTTTCTTTTTCTCTGAAAATACTGTGATTAGATAGAAGAATCTCAATCTAATAATGACAATCATTATTCCGTTTTGCAAATTATGTAAAATTTCTGTGGATTGGCAACCAAGGTCAACAGCTTCTTTGCACAATCCAAGAATAAAAATTAAACCCTAGTATTACAGCATTTTAGGTAGAAAGAAAATATAAAAGACTTCCTGTAATATGTTTTTAAGTTTAGAAAACTTTACATTTATAAGCTATAAAAACTCAATAAATTTGAAATATACGGTTCTTTCTTAAAGAGAATTCACCACATTTTTTGAGAATTTTGTATTATACTAAAGCATTACTTTCTATTTCTTCATAAAATCTGGGAAAATCTTTGTAATTCCAATTGGAAACTATTTTTCATTCCATTATTATTCAATTAAAAAGAAATGATGACTTACAAAATTGTGGGGTTTTTTATTTATATAAATTGACAATGATCCCAAGTAAGTTCTTGCTCTTCTGAAGTTTATATTGGATTTCACACACTGTTTTTCTTCTCTGAAATTAATATTTATACCCATCTCATTTTGACATTACATTATATCCTTTTCCTACAGTTTAGGAATCTGTAATTATTATTATCAGAAGAGGTTTTTCTTTCAACTACCTCCTGTTATAGATTGTAAACAACACATTTATTTCTCATGTTCCTTTTTAGCCTTCCTTGACCAAGGGCAGCAATAATGTTTTAAGTGAAATAATTCTCTTTTATTAATGTTATTTGTAATGATCAGTTAATGCTCAGTTTGAATATCACAGGTGATCTTATATTCCACATATCTTGCATTTTGCAATCCAGACTCAAGTTAAGTACACAAATTTTTATACTGGGTTAAACTAGAAACAACTAGTAAAATCACCAATTAGAACTCTTATTGGACAGTAGGCATAACAAAATAGAGCGTCTCCATGTATTCACAACTTCGTCTCTCAATCTTCCCATATTTCCACATGCCTGTCCCTTTTTAGTTCTGCCTCGTGATTAATTACAGTAGCTCAGTGGAGAATGGCAGTTTGCATTAGATCATACAGGACCAGGGAGGTCTGGAAGAAACAGAGCATGCCCCATACCTGTAGGGCTTCTCAGATGATATCAAGTATTGCCAAGTAATGTTAATGCATTAATGCCACAACAACATGCAAATTATTGGTAAAAGTCATTAATATACAGCCAAAAGCCAAATCTGAGGTTTATTTGTGTGTGTGTGTGTGTGTTTCTGTGTAGAAGAGACACATGCAAGAGGGTGAAGAAACAGAAATAAGAAAGAAAAGGAAAGAAGAGGGATGGTAGAAAGCCAAAGACCATTTTCTTTCTTTCGGAGCTGATCTCTCCCGTGGGATCAGGGAGAGCTTTGGAGGCTGGAAGGCCTGGGAAAACAGATACTTCACAACCAGCCCATGTCACCTCCAGAAGTGATCTGATAATGAAGAAAGCTCCAGAACAGTTGTAATCCCCACTTCCAGGCAGCTTGCATAGCCCCTCAAAGGCTGCGTGATCGCAGGTTATTTTAGTGGTCTGCTTCTTTTTTTTTTTTAATTTAATTTTGTGGTGATGTGTATATGAGAGGGTGCGTATAGATGACAGAAGGATCAGGTTTAAAACCTGCTGAGTATAAACAAAAAGAAAAAAAAGAATCTGCAGCCAAGACATCCATTTCAAGAGACGAGAAGCAGGTTTGCAACTGAACTGCCTTGATCGACCTTTAAATTAATATTTTATGTGACAGGGAAGTATCCCCTCCTCCCCACCTCCATCTAAGAGCTTATTAATAGCTCTCCCCAAGAGACCAGCTGGAAGCTCGGCCGAAGGTACAGGGATCTTTCCTGGCTATTGTCTACCAAAGCCTTCTCTTACAGTAGTAGCTATAAATTGGCAGATGCGAAGTAAAATAAATACAATTTTGATTTTTTCCCTACCCTATATATCCTTATAAGGAATGTAGCCTTTGTATCAGTAAAACCAAGCTTGAAAATGTCCTATTGCTTCATCAGCCTCCAGTTAACAAACAGAGAAAAAATTAATTTCACCCACGCTTAACCCTGCACTGTCCCAGGCACCTGCCCTGAAGGACCTTCCAAAGGCAAATATGAGAGGGAATTTCCACCTTCAGACCAAAGCGGGCAAAGTGGGTCCAGTGTCTTTGGAAGGTTCTGCTCCAGGCAGCGCCCTAGCACTCCACAGGCTGCACAGACAGCATTCCTCTGCCACTATGCTCCAACCACAGCTTAAAACCTCTCTTCCCCAGCAGTTCTGACAGCCTGGCAGGCGATTACTGTGGTAGGCTGGATAGTTCCTTACGGAGACAAGATAAAAAGAGAAAATGCAAAGGAGAAAAGTTGCAGAATCCAAAAACTCATTTTGTTTCCTCAACCATAAAAGCATGACCACCAAGAATGAGGTTCAGTTGAGAAAATAATAGCAAAGAAAATTTTATTGGAAATGGGGGTGCTCAGGGGAAGGAGAAGGAGGCTAAGCCTAAAAGAAAAATATATCTATCACCTCTCCAAATAAATCTATAAATGTCCTTTAAGAATGACTAAACCAGAAAGAGAATATATCCCCTAACCCCTTGTTGGTTAATATTTAATGTTTGGTTTGCACCCTCTGCAAACTGGATGCTATTCTGTAACATTTGAGGAAAGAATCACACTTGACACTGCCCATAATATATTGTTTAAATTATAGCCATACCCAATTATGATGGAAAATAGATAGAAAATGTGATTGTGACTTTTAAAAAGAAGTTGCTAGAAGACAGATTGCACACAAGCGTTTATCACTGCATTAGGTTTTGCGGTTTGTTTTTTACCCTAATGTACAGATGTGAGCTACAGAAAAGGCCTCCTAATGCGACAGTCAGTTTTCAGGCAGTAAGATGGGAATCTTCCAGAAGAGATGTCCCTGAGATAAGAAAAGAAACAAAGGCCAGATGGAACATAACAGAGAAGATGAAAAGACACAGAATAACAAACAGATCCAAAAAGTAGGTAAGTGACTAACAAGAGAAGGAGAAATAAAACTAGTTGATGAAGTAATGAGAAAGTAAAAATATTTGAAAAATAACTTTTATCAAAAAGGAGACAAAGTCAAAGGAAAACTAAAATGTAAGCAGGTGAAATTTTACATGAAAAGAGGGTTATGACTGTTTTGAGGGTTTATTTTTTTCCCAATTACAATACCATATGCCCAGTGTAAAAAATTTAGAAAATGTGTCACTGTAAAGAGAAAAAAAAATAATGCCCATAATCCCACAATTAAAAGCCAAACATGAGTATTCTAATGCATTTCCTTCTACATTTTAAATGCATTGATATAGTTGTCAAAGTATCACTTTACAATTTGAATTCTGCTCTTATTCCTTAACACTATAACATGTGTCATTTCCCATGTTATTAGAAATGCTATGCAAATGTTTTAATTGTTATATAATAGTTATTGTATAGATATACTACAGTTTTATTATCTTTTTTCCATTTGGGGGTATTTATATAGTTTCTCACTATTATAAATTGTGCTGCAAAAAGCATGTAAGCATCAGTTTTTTAATCTATATTTTAGGTTCTTCCCTTAGGTTGGATTCCCTTAAATTATAATATTGCACCAAAGGCCTTCAATGTTAAAGCTCTTATTACCCTCTGCTAAATTGCACAAGTTCCTAATATATGCTGCCAGAAACAATGGTAAATCCTCACTGCAACACCAATTATTATCAGTTTTTTAATTTCCTGAAAATGCAATAAGAAAATAATAGCTTTTCATCCTCGTTTCACTTTACAATCCTCTATTAGAGAGTATAAATGTTTTCTCTCCACTTGTATTTTTTTACTCAGTTCCTTCCAGTATTTTGTAAATTGTCTGTTTTCTTTGCCAGTTTATTTTAACAGATTTGTGGTTTCCCTTATTTGATTTCTATTGGTTTTTTTCCTATAATAATGATATTAGCTCTTAATCATACAAACATGTTTATATATGCTCATTATTCTATCTAGTTTTTCATTTGCCTTTTATTTTAGGGCTCTAATTTTTATTACATAAATGGTCTTCTCTTTTAGGTAAAACCTATTAAATTTTCTATCAATTTTAAGTCTAGAAAGTTCTTAAACATACAGATAACAGCTATTCCTATACATATTCTTCTAACTTTTTATAGTTTGATAGCTCTAATTTAACTCTTCAGGACTAAAAAGATTTTCAAAATATCTAAAAATCTTTTGAAAATTATAAGAAACTAAATTAAATTTATAAAGCTTTCTGGCCAATTTTTCTTAATGAGTTATTGAAAAATTATAAGTCTATATCTATTCATAATGCTTAATTATGTATTAACTTTGGATATGTATTATGTTTCTGACCTCACCTTTTCCATTGGTCTTTTTGCATCAAAAACACGCTTGTAAGTACTATTATTTAATAATATATCCTAATATATGGCACTTATGGTAAGTACTATACACAAGTCTTCTTTTAAAAACTTTCTTGCATATCTTGCCAGTTAATTCTTCCATATAAAATTTAGAAAAATAATGTCCCACTCAAAAAATAAATCTTAATGTATTTAATTGGAACTGAATTAAATCTATATAGGAAATTGAGAAAAAATTAATATGTTTATAATGCTCATTCTGTCTTTTTTTTTTAGACAGAGTCTCACTCTGTTGTCCTGTGTAGAGTGCAGTGCCATCATCATAGCTCACTTCAACCTCAAACTCCTGGGCTCAACCGACCCTCCTGCCTCAGCCTCCTGAGTAGCTGGGACTACAGGTACACGCCACGGCGCCCAGCTAATTTTTCCATTTTTTTTTAGTAGACATGGGGTCTCGCTCTTGCTCAGGCTGGTCTTGAGCTCCTGAGCTCAAGCGATCCTCCCACTTCAGCCTCTCAGAGTGCTAGGATTACAGGCATGAGCCACCGTGCCTGGCTGCTCATTCTTTCTATAGATATCAGTTCTTCCCAAATTTATACGTAGATTTGATTTGGACTCAATCAAATATAACAAAGATTGTATATACTTTCGTTATATACTTCCCATACATTTTTTGCTAAGGCTATTTATATTTTTATTATGAAGAAAGTTATTGCATTAATATATTTTTATAACTAGTTATTGTTAGCATACAACAACGGTCTTTGTTTTTATGTATTTATTGATATCCTGCCTTTCCTAAACTCTAATTAATTATAATCATTTCATTTATGCTCTTGGGCTTTATAACTATTCAAATAGTTTGTATGTAAAAAATTACAATAGCTATATCATTTCTAGTAGAATTATTTCTGATTCACTTTTTTTAATCCTGGTTTTACCATTGTGTTGAGTGGGAAAACAAAATTATGTCAATTTTGTAAGGGACTTCCAGTTGTTGCCAGCTAAAAAAAAAAAAAGAATTTTTTTATAACCCGAAGGTTATAACAGATAGAATGAGGTTCAAACTGGAGCTAAATATTTAAACAGGAGAAAGATTTTCAGAAATTTCCCCTTTTGGGTGTGCCCATGGTAGTGTCACAAAGTAGTCAGAATTAAAGACTAATTGAAGAACACCTGTAAAGAACTATTGTTGCAAAATAATTACTCTACATAAAATAATCTAGACCTCTAAAATTCATCATTAGAGTAACCTAAGGATCCCTATTCCCTCTTTGAAAATGTAAATATTTGTAGAAGTAGCATATGTAATTAAAGTGTGTAAGTGATTTGTAAGAGCTGCGTTTCATTTCATGAGTAAGTGGGAAGCTTTAGATCCCCGATGAAAAGAGAGTTTGAGGGAGCATGAAAGACACCATAACCAGTCATACCACAGTTAACAGACAGTTTCTCCCCAGCCTAGCATTTTACTGATTTGTTTTCCTAACCCATGAGCCCCCTCCTCTCCTTTTCCATCACGGTGGTCCACTCTCTTCCGCAAGAGACCCGGGCTCTTGTCCCAGTTCTTCCAGGAACAGAAGGTAGAGCTTCAAGATGCCACCTCGTTCCCAGGCCTCAATTTCCTGTAAATTAAACATTTGGACAAGATAAGCACTTTGAAGTTCTATAATTTATAAGTGTTGAGGTTTTAATGTCACTTTTGAGGGGAAAAGGTGACATGTTATATCAACTGTATTGATTTTGCGTGAAGGCATATTGTCCAACCTTTAATACTTTCTCTTTATGACAATGGAAAATATTTAAGTGTATCACTGTCTAATCCAAAGCAAAAGTGAAAAAGTCCTGAAATCTGACTTTTAACTTTGCTATATTGATTTGTTATTTTTAGGCTATAAGACTTATGAGACAAAATAAAAGGCATATTGCTCTGTTTTAAAAAATACTTTTTCAAGCTAGTTATATGGCAGATTGTTAACCCCACTAACGGAATGGTGATGGGGATTTTTTTTTTAAGAAAGCATAAACTTACAAGGACAAAGAGACTTGGATAAGAACAATGGCAGAAGTTATGGGGTAGGGAGAGATGAATAGACAGAACACAGAGGACTTTTAGGGCAGTGTAACTACTCTATGTGATACTATAATGGGGGAAACACGTCATTATACATTTGTCCAAACTCATGGACTGTACAATACCAACAGTGAAAGAACCCTAATGCAAACTGTGGACTTTGGGTGATGATAATGTGTCAATAAGTTAATCAATTGTAACAAATACATCACTCTGTGGGGGATGTTGATAATGGGGGAAACTATGCACATGTGGGGCAGGGGATATATGGAAAATCTCTGTACCTTCCACTCAGTTTTGCTGTGAACCTAAAACTGCTCTAAAAAATAAAGTCTATGGACAGGGGAAAGATGGCCAACTAGAGCCATCACTTGCCAGACCTTGCCGGCATGAGGCTAGGATATTGGATAAAGGAAAGGGGAGGAGAGACGCAGTACAGGTGTGGATCACAAAGAGAGGTGACGGAGTCCACCAGGGACCTCACAAAAGAAAATTGAGAAACAGAGAAGGAAGAAGATTAAGAAGTGAAGATATCAGTGAGGATCAAACCCAGAGAGGCTCGGAGCCCTGCAAAAGAGTAAGGGGGGGTTTCCCTCTTCCCCCTCTGCATCGTCGGTGACTAGCAGCCCACCAAGTTTCCTGGAGGCTTTTCCACCCCCCACGAGCCCAGGCACGGCAGCAAACATGGAATAGTGGGGAGATCTTCCATGTTCCAGGAACTTAGACAGTCCGTGGCGGGCCCCCTCCTAGGAGAATGACATGAGAGACCAGAGAATCGATTTTCTCCCGTTCAGACACTTCCTCCACCTTCTCTCCCCCATCCACTGCAACGGGAGGGAGATTTTGGTGAGCAGCCACCCGCCCCCCTAGCAGGTGCATGGTACAGACTGAGGTTCCCATGGAGTGTAAGGCCCACGCCTTTCCCACTGGGGACCTACAGTGGACATGGGGAGCCGATTTGGGAGCTCCCTGCCCACAAAACAAGACAATTATTAACTATAACAAAAGCTATTAAAGTGAGGGAAAGAATCACAATGTAATTTCAGGGTTAACTGGGCCCACTTCTGACATTTGTAGGGTAGGGGCAAGATAAACGAAGGCCCACATATTATAGGACTACATGTTTTTAAAATATAAGTCAAACTAGCTCAGTATTAAATAAAATATATTCTATCCTCCTATCTTAGTAAATGACCTGGAAGGCCAGGATAGAATTTAAAATTCTCAGACTCCTCAAAGTTCCACACCAGAACTTGGCAGTGGAAGGAGAGGCAGCCACTGGCATCAGATTGAGAGCCCATTCCTTTTCCTTCCAGCCTCAAGGTCTGTCCACCACGCTGAAGAGCCTTGTGGACACATACCCACATGTCCATGCTCTGACCACACCTTCACAAATACCTGCCCCTTGGGTACCCACATAGGTGGCACCATCCACCTTTAGTAGGACATGAGACCTGCATGTGCCTTGGAGGCAGTTTCAGAGTCATTTGGGTGGGAAATTCTGGGTCTCTGTACCCAGTGTGTGACTTGGAAAGGGATCCTCCTTGGCCCTGTGAATTCTTCTCTCCATGAGAAAGGGCCAGAACAAAGCCTTCTGAAATGTGGCTGGGGGGAATTCATGGGGAGGTCAGAGAGGAAGCAGGTGTGAGTGGGTCCAACAGAAGGACACAAGGCTGCCAAAGTGTTTGAGTCCATCAGCAAGCTTGGCCTGGCCTTAGCCGTTGCAGGAGTGGTGGTGAACTCTGCCTTGCATAATGTGGATGCTGGACACAGAGCTGTCATCTTTGACCAATTCCATGGAGTGCAGGACACTGTGGTAGGAGAAGGGGCTCACTTTCTCATCCCCTGGGTACAGAAACCAATTGTCTTTGACTGTCGCTCTAGACCGCATAACGTGCCAGTCATCACTGGCAGCAAAGATTTACAGAATGTCAATATCACGCTGTGCATCCTCTTCCGGCCCGTTGCTAGCCAGCTTCCTGGCATCTTCACCAGCGTTGGGGAGGACTATGATGAGCGTGTGCTGCCGTCCATCACTCCATCCACTGCTCCTCCCATCAGTGGTGGCTTGCTTCGATGAAGGAGAACTAATCACCCAGGCAGAGCTGGTCTCCAGGCAGGTGCGTGATGACCTTACAGAGCAAGCAGCAACTTCTGGGCTCATCCTGGACGACTGTCCTTGACGCATCTGCCTTTGGGAAGGAGTTCACAGAAGCAGTGGAAGCCAAACAGGTGGCTCAGCAGGAAGCAGAGAGGGCCACAATCGTGGTGGAAAAGGCTGAGCAGCAGAAAAATGGGGCCATCATCTCTGTCGCAGGCGACTCCAAGACAGCTGAGCTGATCGCCAACTCACTGGCCACTGCAGGGGACGGCCTGATCGAGCTGCGCAAGCTGGAAGCCGCAGAGGACATTGCATGCCAGCTGTCATGCTCTCGGAACATTACCTACCTGCTGGCGGGGCAGTCTGTGCTCCCCCAGCTGCCCCAGTGAGGACCCACCCTGCCCGTACCTCCTCAGGCCAGCTGGGCCACAGCCCTGATGATGCTTAACACCAACCACCTTCCTTCTGCCCCCACCCAGGAATCACTGTGAAATCTCATGATTGGCTTAACGTGAAGGAAATAAAAGTAAAATCCCTTCAGATCTCTAATTACTCTATCAAATGAAGCTCTTTTATTCCTCTTACACCCATCTACTTTTCTATCCACCTCCCTACCAAAACTTGCCAAGTGCCTATGCAGACGAGCTTTGGGTCCCAGTTCGAGCCCTGCTGGAGCTCCAGCCTAGGCACTGGCAATTGGCAGAACAAAGGCAGGGCAGCGTGTGTGATGGAGCACAGTTGTCAGCCTGAGTAGACGCATGGCCTCCATGCTGTCATTTAGTGAAGATTGGAGGATGGTGGGACAGGCAGCTGAACTGCGAAGGCAGGCCTCAGTTTTCCAGCAGTTCCCGCACAGATGCAGCTGAAGAGAGGTGCTGGGGAATGTCAGAGAGGAAGTGGTCTGTCTCTTACCGTAAGGCTGATTCTCTTTAACTGTGCAACTGGCAGAAGCAGGTGTGTGCGAACAGGGCATGGATTGAAGAATCTGCCCCTGTTTAGGTGGGTGGACCTGATTTTGCTGCTCCCAGGGTACCAAAACTGGGATGGACTTGGATAGGGAGAGAGGAGGCCTGGACTGAGGTGTGTCTGTTGAAGACTTCCTCTCCACCCCTCCTCCTTGGTCCCTCTCAAATACCCAATGGAATTCCAACCTGAAGGATTGCATCCTGCTGGAGCTGACCGTGCCTGCCAAAGACGGGTGCATGCTGAGTTCCTGACTCCCTCATTCAGAGACTGCCCTTCTTGAGGGCTCTGCGCCTGTGCTTTGAGGGAAACAACCATGGGAAGAAAACAAATGCATGTAAACTGCTGTCGATAAATGACACCCAGACCTCCCAAAAAAATTTTTTTAAAGTGTGGCCGGCAAGACAGGGTCTCTTTGCAAGTGTCTAAGAGTAGTACTGGGCTCAGCCAAAATAGCATTTACACAAGCACAGTAATGTACATAATAAATATTAATATAAAGATGATAATATATGACATTATCAGGAGGATGAGGGACATGGGGAATGTGCAGTGCAGTGCTTGGTAGAAGAACAAGTGTCAAAGGATTAGAGAGATAAAGCCTAATCTTTTATAATGAGAAGTCCATAGATAATGCCTAAAAGTGAAAAACCTAGAAGTTGCAGTACAATCATGTTATTTAGAGATACAAAGAAAAATGAAAAAAGAAATGGCTAAAAAGCATTGAAATCTAGGAAATAAAATGAAAGAGCAAAATTGTAGGGGAATGTTATTCTTCATTATAATCTTTGCATAACTATTTGACAACTATGTGCGTGTTAACTTTGATACTAAAAAATAAAAACGAACATAGTGTTAAGAATAATCTTTGCAAATGCATTGAACCAGTTCCACCTTAATATGATCTCTGGAAAGCTTTTCTTTAACCTGGTCCTTTCAGAATGACAAAAACGTAAGAGGCAGAGGTTTAGAGGAGAATATTAGCATTGAACGTGTAGGATGAACATTGACAATAGAAAAATGTTTCGAATTAATGAATGTCCTTTAGGTTTTTGAGAACAATACATGTTTGAATTTATTCATTCAACAGATACTTATTGAATACGTATTTATTTATTTGTATGTGATAGGCACCATGTTAGAAGCTGGGGATGAAAAGGAAAGAAAAAATTTTTTGGCGTATTGACAAACTTCCATAGTCTGCTGTGAACCTTGCTAAGCTGTTGCGTTTCCAAGCCGTGAGAAGGGAGTGGGTGTGTATGTTGGGGGAACCGAAACAGGCCACTGCCGGTGAGTCGCTAGGTGAGGATCTGACCACAGAGGTTGGAGGTCTTATGCACAATGACCAAGATTTCTGGTTTTTTCTCTGAGAAGTCATACAGAAAGCCTTTGTGGGTCTTTGCGGTAGTCCGGGTGCTCTGAGAACACTTCGTTGGAATTAAACACGCAAGGGTTTTATTATGGGAAGCCCCTGGGAGAGGAACTGGGGTGGGAAGGAGGCTAGGTGAGCAGTCAGACCTGGATAAGTTTGATCCCTAGTGGAGGAGAGAGGAAGGGAAGGTTGGGTGGGAGTAGGGTTTGCTTGGGAGTGAGGGGTTTCCTGAGACTGAGACTAAAACCGGGACAGTCCCAGGCACTCCGGGAGGGTTGGTCACGCTGGGCGGAAGTGCATAGACGGTGGTGCAGTGCCAGGAAGGCTTGGTAAAGCCACCAGGGAGTCCTGGAGCCAAAGTGGCCATTCAGAGGAGTCCCGTGTCCCCTGGAAAGGGCCTGCCTTAGTATCTACTGCCACACACAGTCCTTGGCAGGGAGCAGCTCGTGGGGAGCTTGGCCTCAGTGGCAAAGCAGTGATGGATTTCGGGGCACCGCAGCGGGGGTGGGGGGGGTACCTAAACTGCACGCCCTGCGGGGTGGCGGAGCTCTGGGAGGTGCCTTCCAGCCATGGTCTTGGAAGCGGGTATTGGGGAGGAAAAGCGGACACAGCAGATCTTTACTTTGTAAAGATGACCCAGGCTATAACATGGAAAGTGGATTAGAGGAGAAGATGCAAGGACTCCATGTAGTAGGTCAGTGAGAGATAAAAATGGATGGCAAGTATGCAAAGAAATGAGTAATTAATACTCTGCGCAGTATTTTTATTACCCCTGATTAAAACTATTTCAGGGTCAGGATTTTCCAGTTACCATAAAATGCAATATCTTCAAAAGGTGTGTAACTCCTAAACCATGCAGAGATTCTGTTATTCTTATGACAACATTTCTTACCCAGTGGGTGTTTAACCATATAAGTTCAATCATCAGAAATGTAATAACATGAATAATTAGAAAGGCCAGTCTGGCCTCTAGTCTCTTCCAGTCTCCTGTTATTCTAGATTGGAAGTTGCTGGCTGCTTTCTAGAGCTTTGACGGCTTATTTGTTTCCACTTCGGGGCTTAAGGAAGAACTTTCTGGTAAAGCTTTTAGATGCTCTGTGATTGAGTTAATCGGACAGTCTGTTAGCTTTGTTCTTTATCTATGACATATCTTATCTGTAAGAACCACTGCTTTATGCTTTATAACACAAACCTGCAGGATGATATCAATTTCTTTTCTATTTTCTGAAAATCAGTTATTTCACAGGGAAAGAGAAGATATTTCACCATTTGGGTACTTTTTTTGACAGCTGTGAAAACTAGACTTTACTAATCCTGCCCAATGAACCTTCCTACCCTGTCATATTTCCATTTAAGAGCAAGTTCAAACACACACTTGATTTGCAGAGTTATCTGCTGTATTCTGAAAAACTCAAAGTACCCAAGATATTCTGAATTATTGTTTATGAGAGAAATGAATAAAACAAACGCACAATAAATTAACATTTCTGACAAAAATGCTACTCTGCTCATTATATATTTTTCTTATCTCTTTTCTATTCATTTAATCTACAAATTCATTGTATCCCTTTTCACACCAGATTCAGCTTTCACACTTAAACTCTGTAATCATACTTCTTCTACTAAGTCGCTAATAGTCCCTCAGTATATGTTTCACTTATTTTTTATTATCAACCCTAAAAATATCCATCCACTCATTTTTCGCTGGAGGTCAGTGACAATGTTAAGATCCTTTATGCTCTCAATATTTCCATAAGAAGACTCTATTCATTCCCAATTAACTTGCTGACTGCCTTTTGTCACCCACCACATTCCCTATGCCTCACCTATTCTATTTAAAACAAAGAAGTATTTGACCTCTATTCATGCATGAAAATACCAGAATTTGTCATTTCCAAGTGACCTTCAATTTTATTCCAATGTTACCTTTCAGCAATAGGAGCCAAGTGCTTGGAAAATAAATATTTTTTATAACTGAGCAGACCTGCTATAGGCTCTCACAGGGCAAAGAAGAAGTCCACGAAGCACAGAACTATTCGCAAGTGGCAAAAGCCAGAATGTTCGTTCTTTTAAGGAGAATCACATCGTTAATGAACAATATTGTTCACAGCTGCTACAAAGGCATTTGAAATAGTTTCTCAGTTGAATACTCTGTTTCCCAAATCATATTCCAAAAACTGAAACAATTATTTTTGGTATGTGTTTACATGCCATCAAATGACCTAATATTTATTCTCTACCAAAATGTTAACCAATATAGCCAATCTCAGTGGAATAAACTATAAGAAATTTTTAAATTTCCAAACTACCTACTCTAATAAGCCCTTATATTTAGGCCCATGCATAGTGTAGACATATAACCCACTTATTCTGCTTATTTATTATGTTGCCCACCTCCTTCTCAAAGCCCCTGTGACTAATCGCTCTCTCCTCCCTCCTGGACACTCTATGCATTTACTAAATCAGAACAGCAGAGCAAAGCACCTAATTGTTCTTTGGTTTTGTTGCTCTTATTTTTTCCTTAACTAAGATACAGGTTTCTTGAAGACATAGCACATGCTTTTAAATTATTTTCTGATATTCCAGTCATTAACCAAAAAAAGATTCCCTACACAAACTACACTTGCCTTCATTACAGAATTACTCAACCCCTGCTGGCTCTACTCTGGAAGTTCTGCACCTGTGGATAGGTTAAATAGCGCTATCTCTTTTATAAATCTTTTAGTTGCAAGCAGAAAAAAGAAATCTCAAACTGGCTTAAACAAAAAAATATTTACTACTTATTGAAATGAAAAGTCTACATGATGTCGTGACTTAGGTATGGCTTTATTCAGGACTCAGATGATTATCCCCTCTTTCCTTTACTTGTTTAGAGTTGACTCCACTCTCAGGCTCCCTGCAGTGGTTCCTGCAACTTGGGATTCCCTTATCTACCACACACAGTCCAGTGCCAGAGGGAGAGTCCAACAAAAACTCAAACACAAGTCTTTGTCTGAGTCTTCGTGGTTGAAACTGGCCTGGCTGGCAGGTGCTGATAGCTGAGCATGGGCAAATGCTCCAGCTCTGAATTCCAGGGTAGAGACGGCTCCAACTCAAAGCTCACGGGCTAAGAAGGAAGACAGAGTGGACTCCAGGCAAAGTAGTGGTAAGAGGAACATGGACAAGGAGGGACAAAACCAATCTGTAGCCACTTGCAGTATTGAATCCACTTTTAACTTTCAGGTGCTTTGTTCTTATTTTTCCTAACAATAATTTGGTCAGAATAGTAATAGTCCTCTGAGCTTTCCATATTATGCTTTCATGATGTTCCCTAGTGGCAAACACATTTTACAGGACTATCAAAGAAAATCCTATTTGTTCTTCTAGAAACAATTTTCAAATTTGTGTAACATAAAAATTACAGATACGAGGATTAGAGAAAAATGGCGGTGTGATAGGGTCCTCCCACCATACCGCTCCCAGGAAAGGAGGTGAAGAACGCCAGCGGCTGCCGGCGAACACGGACCACTCACTCCAAAAACAGCATTGCGAATGACAGAGAAACAACGCCGAACGCCCAGCCCAAGAAAACAGGTACAAAATTTTCACAAAGATCGGAGGGCGCACGGAGCACAATAGAGCCCAGAGCGCGGGAGGGACGCACTCGCCAGGTCGGCGCGGCGCGACCTGCCCCCCAAGCGGTTACGCGCCTCCCCATACACGCAGTCAGGGACAAGCCCAGAGTTGGGACAGAGCGGTTGCTCGGGCCGGCGAGTCCTGTGGAGAGGAGGAAGGTGCCAGAGCCAGACACAACTCGCAGCGGCAATATACAGAGACTGCCGAGGGCTGGAGAGGAACTGGGCGGGGACCGAGATTCAGCTTCCCGGGACAGTGCGCGGGAACCCGCAGGCCGGCACTGCGCCACTAGAAGTCAGCGGGACTGGGCCCAGGAGTTTATCGGAGAGCGGGACGCGCCCTTAGAGGTTGCTTACAACTACCGGCGGAGAAAAACTGCGCTCCCGGCGCGATCGGAGCCCGGCTGTGCGCCAGGCTGGCGGCGGCCGCCATCTTTACAGCCGCCCGCGCGGAGCTGTGAGCCGCGTCTCTAGCTCTGCCCCGGCCTGGCCCGGGGCTCTTCTGCTGGGGTGAGACAGGCCTTGCATGTGGGGGCCAGGGACAGCCGCATCCGTGGGTTCCAGGTGGGACGAGATCCCGGAACTGTAGAGGTGGGACCTTTGAGTATTGGAAACAGTTTGCAGCTCGTCCATCTGGTTCCGCTACCCCAGCTCTGGCCTCCGACAACTCCGCTCCGTGCCGGTCCTAGTGCCCGCCCCTCAGGTCCCAGCCCTCCTGTACCCCAGAGATCGCTCATTTTGAAGGTTGCTGGCCATAGGGACTCATTTGGTGTAACTGCTGGTTCCCATGACAACCAAATACCTCAAGAGCCACAGGCTGAACCAGAGCAGCTCCCCATAATCCTGCCCACTTCAATAGGGAATTTCGCGCCACCCAAGAGTGCTTCCAGCTGCCACTACTCCCCCCTCCCCGTGGGAACATCCCCCCGGTGGAGACTGCTGGGGATAGAGACGGCCACCTGCCTCGCCTTGAGGTCTAGTGGTGGAAAAGGGGTACACAATTGGAGATCCCCCTATCAACCAGTTTCACGCAGAGACACACATCAGAAGGGCAGCCACACGTGGCTAGATGAGCAACCTCTGAGCTGTGTAGAATTTTCCCAACTCAGCTCTCACACTGCAGCCAAAGGAAATTGTGTTTCTACCAGAACCTCAGGAAGAGCAGGGTCAAAGTAACCCCTAGGAGCTACAAGACCCCTCCCAAAGCACAGGGCTTTCGCATACCCCAACTGGGGAATCAGAGTCTGCTACGGACATAACAGAATACCTAGCTAATAGAGAGCGGAGGACTCATATTCTCAAGTACAATCCATTAGCTCAGAGCCCACGCTGGGAGGTCATTCTCACCACACTCCACTGGGAAGAGGAGAAGACCACAGGTCAGAGTAACTCAAGATCCAACAAACTTGCTAAAATACACCTAAGGCAATACAGGCCACTACTTCTCTCCCTGGCTTTGCCAAGGAAAAATAATTGTGGCCTGGTGACAGGGCCATAAACTAGCTCTAACACCCCCAGCTCTCGACCAGAGACCAGATGAGAAAAAACCAGCGAAAGAACTCAGGGAACATGAAAAATCAGAGTGAAAAGTCACCCCCAAAAGAAATTATCAGTTCCTCAGCAATGGATACCAACCCAAATGAAATGGGTAGAATGACAGAAGAGGAATTTCGTTTATGGATTATAAGAAAGCTCAATGAAATTCAAGAGAAAATTGAATCCCAGCACAAAGAAACCACAAGAAAAATGCAAGAAATGAATGAAAAATTCTCCAAAGAAATAGAAATATTACGGAAAAATCAAATAGAAATCCTAGAATTGAAAGAAGCATTCAAGGATCTACAAAACACAGTGGAAAGCCTTAAGAATAGGCTGGACCATGCAGAGGAAAGAATTTCAGAGCTAGAAGACAGCTCCTATGCACTAAATAAATCAGCTGAAGAGAAAGAACACAAAAACAAGAGACAGGAAAAAAGCATACAAGAAATGTGGGATTATGTAAAGAGGCCAAACATAAGGATAATAGGTATCCCTGAGGGAGAGGAAGAAAATTTGCATGGGCTGGAAAATTTATTTGAAGGAATAATAGAGGAAAATTTCCATGGCTTAGCCAGAAATCTCGACATCCAAGTACAAGAAGCACACAGGACTCCTGGGAGAGTTAACGTGAAAAGGCATTCACCACGCCACATAATTATTAGACTGACCAAAGTAAACACAAAAGAGGCACTCCTCAGAGCTGTAAGACAAAAAAAGGAGGTAACCTACAAAGGGAAACCCATCAGATTAACTGCAGATTTCTCAACTGAAAGCTTACAAGCCAGAAGGGAATGGGGAGACATCATCAACCTCCTAAAACAAAACAAAGGTCAACCCAGAATTCTGTATCCTGCCAAACTAAGCTTCTTATATGAGGGAGAAATAAAGACCTTTCCAGATAAGCAATCACTGATAGAATTTGCGAAATCCAAACCGGCCTTGCAAGAAATGCTTAGACCTGCATTATACACTAACCAGCGCAACAGACACCCACCTATGTAAAATTATGCAAAGGCTAAAACCCAGAAACCAGATTCCACAATGACGCAAGAGGTAAAACAAAAGATACCACCCAACAGAATAATCAGAAATTTACCCCAAATATCAATTCTCTCAATAAATGTAAATGGCTTGAACTGCCCATTGAAGAGACATAGGCTGGCTGAATGGATTAAAAAATACAAACCAAGTATCTGTTGTTTTCAGGAAACACACCTCACACACAAAGACGCATTCAGACTCAAGTTGAAAGGATGGAATACAATTTTTCAGGCTAATGGAAACCAAAAAAAATCTGGAGTAGCCATCCTCATTTCAGATGACATCACTTTAAAGCAATAAAAGTAAAGAAGGACAAAAATGGACACTATATAGTGGTGAAGGGAAAAATTTCACAAGAGGATTAACAATCCTAAACATTTATGCACCCAACACAGGAGCACCCAGGTACATAAAGCAAATGCTGCTAGATCTAGACAACATAATAAGCAGGAATGCCATAATTGCAGGGGACTTCAACACCCCACTGACGGAACTGGACAGATCCTCCAAACAAAAGTAAATAGAGAAATAAAAGACCTAAACAGGACTCTAGAACATTTGGGCCTAACAGATATCTACAGAACACTCCACCCAAATAACACTGAATATACATTCTTCTCATCAGCTCATGGAACTTTCTCTAAAATTGACCACATCCTAGGCCACAAAACAGATCTAAACAAATTCAAAAAATAGAAATCATACCATGTATCTTTTCAGACCACAGCGGAATAAAATTAGATATCAATTCCAACAGAAACTCACATCTTCCTCCAAAAACTTGGAAACTAAACAATCTATTGATGAATGAGTATTGGGTCAAAGAGGAGATTCAAAATGAAATCAAAAGATTCTTTGATCTAAACGATAATGGGGACACAAGTTATCAAAATCTGTGGGATACAGCAAAAGCAGTCTTGAGAGGAAAATTTATCGCCCTAAATTCCCACATCCAAAAGACAGAAAAGTCACAAATCAGTAAACTAATGAATCATCTTAAGGAAATGGAAAAGGAAGAGCAAAACAATCCTAAAACCAGCAGAAGAAAAGAAATAACCAAAATTAGAGCAGAATTAAATGAAATCGAGAACAAAAGAACAATACAGAAGATCAATGAAACGAAAAGCTGGTTCTTTGAAAAGATAAACAAATAGACAGGCCACTTGCCAGGTTGACCAGAAGCAGAAAGGAAAGGACTCTAATAAGCTCAATTAGAAATGAAATAGGAGAAGTCACAACTGATACCATGGAAATACAAAACATCATCTTTGAATACTACAAAAATCTCTATGCCCACAAACACGAAAACGTGGAGGAAATGGACAAATTCTTAGAAACACACTACCTCCCTAGGCTCAACCAGGAAGAAACTGAATTTCTAAACAGACCAATATCAAGCACCGAAATTGAAGCAGTAATTAAAAATCTACCCACAAAAAAAAGTCCCGGACCAGATGGGTTACCACCTGAATTCTACCAAGCCTACAAAGAAGAACTGGTGCCTATACTGCAGAAATTATTTGAAAATATCCAGAAGGATGGAATCCTCCCAAACTCATTCTACGAAGCCAATATCACCTTGATACCAAAGCCAGGAAAGGACACAACAAAAAAAGAAAACTACAGACCAATATCCCTTATGAATATAGATGCAAAAATTCTCAATAAAATCCTTGCAAACCGAATTCAAAAGCACATCAAAAAAATAATCCATCATGATCAGGTGGGCTTTATTCCCGAGATGCAGGGATGGTTCAACGTACGCAAATCTATAAATGTAATTCAAAAAAAAATGGTTCAAAGATTAATAGCAAGTACAAATAGTATATGATCCTTTCAATAGATGCAGAAAAGGCTTTTGACAAAATCCAACACCCTTTTATGATAAGAACTCTTAACAATATAGGCATAGATGGCTCATTCCTAGAAACTATTAAAGCCATATACGATAAACCCACAGCCAATATCATACTGAATGGGGAAAAATTGAAGGCATTCCCCCTTAAAACTGGCACCAGACAAGGGTGTCCACTATCTCCACTTCTTTTCAACATAGTGCTGGAAGTCCTGGCCACAGCAATTAGACAAGACAGAGGAATCAGGGGCGTCCAGATAGGGGCAGAAGAGGTCAAACTTTCACTATTCGCAGACGATATGATATTATACATAGAAAACCCCAAAGATTCAACCAAGAGATTACTGGAATTGATAAATGAATTCAGCAAAGTCTCAGGATACAAAATTAATACACACAAATCCATAGCCTTCATATATGCTAATAACAATCAAGCCGAGAAACAAATTAAAGATGCTATACCTTTTGCAATAGCAACAAAGAAAATTAAATATTTAGGAATATATCTAACTAAGGAGATCAAAGACCTATATAAGAGAATTATGAAACACTGAGAAAGGAAATTGCAGAGGATGTAAATAGATGGAAAACCTTACCATGCTCTTGGATAGGCAGAGTCAACATAGTAAAAATGGCTTTGCTACCTAAATTAATTTACAGAATCAATGCAATCCCTATCAAAATACCAACATCATTTTTTTGCCGATCTAGAAAAAATAATTCTATGCTTCGTGTGGAACCAGAGAAGACCCCGTCTAGCCAAAGCAATCTTAAGCAAAAAGAACAAATTGGGAGGCATCTGTCTACCAGACTTCAAACTATACTACAAGGCTATAGTAACCAAAACTGCATGGTATTGGCACAAGAACAGACATGTAGACCAATGGAACAGGACTGAGAACCCAAATATAAAACCAACCTCATACAGTCACCTGATCTTTGACAAATTCCAGAAAAACGTACACTGGGGAAAAGATTCCCTATTCAACAAATGATGCTGGGAAAATTGGATGGCCATATGTAGAAGACTGAAAGTGGACCCACACCTCTCACCTCTCACAAAAATCAATTCACAATGGATAACAGATCTAAACCTAAGACATGAAACCATAAGAATTCTCGAAGAAAATGTTGGAAAAACTCTTATGGACATTGGCCTAGGCAAAGAATTTATGAAGAAGACCCCCAAAGCAATCACAGCAGCAACAAAAAAATACATGGGACCTGATCAAATTGAAAAGCTTCTGCACAGCCAAGGAAACTATCACTAGAGTGAACAGACAACCTACAGAATGGGAGAAAATATTTGCATGCTACACCTCTGATAAAGGGCTGATAACCAGAATCTATACAGAACTTAGGAAAATCAACAAGAAAAAATCAAACAACCCTATTAAAAAATGGGCAAAGGACATGAACAAAAACTTTTCCAAAGAAGACAGAATGATGGCCAGCAAACATATAAAAAAGTGCTCAACTTCTCTAATCATCAGGGAAATGCAAATCAAAACCACAATGAGATATCACTTAACTCCAGTGAGATTGGCTCATATCAAAAAATCCCCAAATAACAAATGTTGGCGGGGATGTGGACAGGTAGGAACACTCATACACTGCTGGTGGGACTGCAAATTAGTACAACCTCTATGGAAAAGAATATGGAGATATCTCAAAGAATTAAAAGTAGAATTACCATTTGACCCAGCAATCCCACTACTGGGTATTTATCCAAAAGAAAAAAAGACATTTATAATAAAGACATCTGCTCTCGAATGTTCATAGCAGCACAATTCACAATTGCAAAGTTGTGGAAACAACCCAGGTGCCCATCAATACACGAGTGGATCAATAAAATGTGGTATATGTATACCATGGAGTATTACTCAGCAATAAGGAACAACAGTGAATTAACACATCTGGTATTATCCTGGTCGGAGCTAGAACCCATTCTTCGAAGCGAAGTGTCACAGGATTGGAAAAACAAGCACCACTGGTACTCACCATCACACTGGTACTAACTGATGAACACTTACATCACACAGGGCAATAACATTCATCAGAGGGCAGGCGGGCGGGAGGGGGGTGGAAGGGATGGGAAAAACTCTCACTGAATGGATGTGGGGAGCACAGTTTGGGAGATGACCACGATTGTGGCTCTGACACGGGCAGAACAGGGGCAATGTGTATGGCCAAAATGTTGTACCCCCATGATATTCTGAAATTAAAAAAATAAATTTAAAAAAAAAAAAATGTTAAATAACTTTACTAAAAAAAAAAAAAAATTACAGATACACTAATAGTGCAGCTAGACTTCCATTGTCCTTTAGTCTGTGCTTCTCAAGCTCTCAATGTAAAAATATCATGTGATTTTTTTCATTATCTGTTTTTTGACATTATGAACAATTACAACACCATAGATAAATACCTTCTATTAATTTATAAAGATTAATATTTTTTATTAATTGTCTCCAATTCTTAATAGGGGTTCTAAAATACTTCCTTGAGTTAACAGTTCTTGACTCATGATTTTAGATATTTTTACCCTTTTTAACACAACACTAAAAGCTCCCATGGCAAGGGGGAACGTGTTACAAGTCTGTTGTTAATGTCTCCCCTGTTCCTAGACACCTTCTTAAGAGGTCCATTCCTTTTAGCACTTTCAAGCCAGGTAACCATGTTCACCAGTGTTACTGCCTTTTTCTCCCTTCTAAACATTTGAGAAATATGTCAAATGTCATTCTATCATTTCCTCTCCCTCTTACTTCCCTTTGAATATTTTGGCAGAAAAAAAGATTTTTCCCAGAAATATAAATGGGTTTATTCATCTTTAAAACTGTATCTTTGCATACTATGGAATATTTTTAAGCAATGCCAAAGATTTTTTTGTTTTTGTTTATTTGCCCCTTGTCAATTTCTTTCCACATTTACTCCTTTTCATAAAGTTGACTTTTTTCCCATTCAAACTTCTGTCAGATTTTTACTTGTTCTGTCTTCTTTCCCTTAAGGAATGCTGAGTACCTTCTCCAAATAATTCTTCAAAGGACAAGGATGCTGCTTAAACCTAAAATCGCCATTTTAAAATTATTTTTATTTTTCATCCACACACAAACTGAAAGAAGTATAGTCATAAAATAAAATATTCTTAAGCTTATTAATATTTCATATTTGTATATTATACACTGTGAGTCCCAAAATAGTATTTTAAAGTGCTGGATATTTTTGTCTATTGATTTTAATTAAATTTACTTTAAATTGTCTGGATCGCAAGTAAAAGAGAAAGGAGAAATAGATGAAAAAATCACAAGCGAGCTTTTTATCACAGTTCTTGGGGGAAAAAACTAATAAGCCACCTCCACAGTGAATTTCTAGTGAGTCATTAACCAGGGATTTGTTGCCTTGGTTACTGAACCAGGTAGAGATTCCAGGGAAAAAGCAATGCGACCTATGAGCTCAGGAAACTGAAGAAGTGAAATTTCTGCATGATAATATTTGCCATTACTACAGAAAGAAAAGAAAAGAGTAAAAATATATGTTAAAATAAAAGGGACAAAAGATTACTTTGATTTTTGAACCCATGTCATAGACATTTACATACAAACGCAGTTTTAATAATAGCATCTCAGTGTTTGTTTGCTTGTGAAATATTACAAGACATAGATCATTTCCAATATATGAGACATCTCCCACCCTAGAAAACAAAGCACTCTACTTAGTACTGAATGGACATTCCATTGGTAGAGAATATTTCAGTAACAACACATTTACAAGACAAGCTTTCAGAAAGTAGAATAATTGAATAGATTTTCCAGGCAACATATCTCTGTGGCTTTTTCATTATACTGTATCAAAAATAAAAATTACATGAATATTGGTACCAAATCTAGAAAGAAGGCAAAAACTAGAAGCAGAATTTGAAGGCATGCCTTCAAGCAACATCCTTATCTCTGGCTGGGACTGGCTTTATTACTAAACTCAGTATCATACCAAAGACATTGATGGTCTACTAACCACCCTCCAGTGACGGCAGGGGTTACAGTATCTGATGATTCATTTTGTTCTGTTTCTCTAGAGAACCCTGACTAATATAATAATAATATCCAATTCCTATGTCCCACTCTTTTTTGCCAACACTCCAAATCATTCCTGTTTACACTAAAACCAAGATCCAATGATAGAAAGTAAAAGGCTGGCAAGGTCAAGGGTATCAAATAAGAAACAACAAAGACCCTTAAACTCTGCCAACAGTTAGTGATAACCAGGCATCATGACACAGCCAATAGGACAGTGGTTCCAGCTTCAGTGAAACTGCATGACCCCACACGTACTCACCATCAGATTGGTACTACTTGATCAATACTTATGCGCACATATATAAGTATCATGCATCGGATGTTGGACAGGTGGGAGGGGGAGGAGGGGATGGGGGCAGTGCGCACTATCTGGGGGCTGGGCACGCTTGTAGCTCTGACTCAGGGCAGTGCAAAGGCAATACATGGAACCTAAATGTTTGTACCCCTGCAATATTCTGAAATAAAAACAAAAAGAAAGAAACTGTAAGAAACTTCGGTTTCCCCAAGCTGTGCATAGAAATAATCATACCTGCTCCAGAAGATAGATTATTATCAAAATTAAGTGAGATAATACATACAAACCTTCTGGCTCAATAAAAATTGATATTTTTCTTTCCTCCTATTTCCCATCTGGACCACTCTTACCTCCATTTTTATTTAAAAGGTCAGATTTCTTGAAACCTAAGTTTAAACTTAGGACTCTGAAATTGAGAACATTTTCTATACACATTCTGTAAGTGCTATTTTTTCCTAAAGTGCAAAATTGCTATTAGCTGTTGGTCTGGAACCCTCCTTCAGCACACAAAAACAAATACTTTGAAACAAAACTGGAAATAAAAGGTAAAGGGTAGACTTCTAAAACATGCACATTATTTAGTCCATGCCCAAACTTGAATGCAGTTACACAGGGCTCACACTAGATCCTACAGCCCCAGACATGAAACATTCATGATCAAGATATATTCTCAACCACAAATTACTCCGGGTTTACGTTCTTCCCGCCAGCCTCTTATCTGTAATTACAGAATTTCTTTCACCATCATTAATCCAGTTTGGGAAATGTTTAAAGTACTCTATTCAAACTAAGTGCTGGACTAAGAGTTAAATGAGATGAATATTTGGCATCTGTGGTTTATTGTAAATGCAACAGAAGGTGCTGAGATTTGCTCTATCCCCAATCTGGCTTTATTTAGGCTTCTCTTTTTATGAAAGTAATGGACTTTCTACCTTTATTTCCTGTCAAAGTTCTTAGATGTTTATTACTTGATATTTATTTATCCTTTACCTTTCAGAGACGGCCAACTCCTACGATGTTTAAATATATTGCACAGATTTTGAATTTTCCAGGTTTGTTATTAATAAGAATTATTTTACTGATGGGGATAACAAAATGGCAAAAATACCGCTGGGGTTTTTAACTATCTACTTAGTAAAATTCTCTTTTTCTTACTTTCTCCATGATTCAGATAGTGCCTTATGTTTAATATGCAAGAGATGATTCTTAAATATTAGCCAATAAGATTAAAGACTTGTGTAATAATTATATTTGAAGGTACCCATTTTACAAAGAACATGTTTTTTCTAAAATTTCCTATATTTTCATGTAAAAGTCTGACATATGAACATGGACCTTTGGCCCATTTTATGATAGGCACCGGGGTAGGTAAAGAAAAAATATGACATGGTTTCTGCTTTCAAGGGGTTTACAGTCTCCCAGAAGGCACAAGCATATAAACAAGTCATTATTATATTGTCTTGGCTAAGATTCCCTGGAAAAACAGCCTACGGCAGGATGAAGCTCCGAAGATTTATTTGGGGCATACAATCTCAGGGGAGCAAGAGTAAGGAAAACTGTAAGTAAAGCTGGAGGGATGGGACGCAATACAAAGTGACACATTACTGCACTGGCATTTGCTTCACAAGGAACCCTGAAGGGACATAGCCTATCACTGGCAAAGCATTTGCTCAGCCACTCGGATGTCTCCAGACACGCTCTGCAGAGACACTCTGCTTAGAGAAAGAAGCCCATGGGGAAGGAAAGAGGAAATTTTTCTGTCTGGCTTCCTCCTGCCTCCTGTTTCCCCCTGGTTAACACTGACGCTGTGGAGAATTAATTCCCTTTCCCATCAGCTTGCACCACCAAGCCCTTGGGCAGCCCCTGGGAGGCAGATGCGGCATGCAGCTGAGAGTCCCCACCGAGCTGGCCTACAGGATGGTGGCTGAAGCAGAGCTAAGCCCTGAGGAGCCGGGAGGAGGGGTGAGCCAGAGACTCTGAGCAGTGCAGGATGAGTCAGACATAAACAGGAAGTAATAAAGAAAGGTAAAAATGTTAGGAAAACCCAGACAAGGAGCCACTGAGGAAAGTTGACCTAACTGTGACTGAAAAAGCAAATTGGTGAAATTATGTTTTTCATCAAAAGATGATATGCATATTATATATACATAATAAAAATTAACATGTGGCCTGATCGTTCTTGGAATGATCCACGTTGTTCAATCTGAGCCCTGAGCCTGTATAATGAGTTGACTCTATTTCTCTAATAAGGAGTCGCAGTTAACCCGGGGGCCGTGGGCTTAACAAAGCACATGGTTCAGAGAAGGAACTGATATGCCCATTGACTGCTGTCCTCAGACATGTCGGCAATGTCAGAATCACTTTCAAATGAGAGAAATTAATAGTGGGCCTGTTTCATTTTCTACGACAGGGAGGGCTCTCTATTGCAGCTTGCCCTTGTGCCCTCGTGGCTTTTTTATTCTTTCCTGGATAAATTCCCTCAGAAGAGAAGATAAGCAAAGTCAAAGATAGGGTGATAACTAGTCTAACTAGGACTTTTGGTCTCATGGTTCTATGGTTTAATGTAAACTGTAGCTTTTAAAATCTATGTTCCCCATATAGCCTGCCGATGAGAATTCAATTTGTGAATCATTAAGTAAGTCATTTTCTCATTCTGTGTGCATTAAAGTGTAAGTAGATTAGCAGAAAGTTTAAATAGCAGTGTCAATTTTATTAATTCAGCACAAATGGTTTGTACACATTCTGAACACCTATGTCTTTTACCTTGGAAAATAGATGCCTTATTAGGTTTTTAAAATCTCAATTTCAATTCTTTTCTGCAATTCATACTTTACTTATTAGGCATCTATGTGCTTTGCACTACTCTAAACATTATAGGTAGTTCAAAAACTGAATCTCATCCTTTATAGAGCTCACTGTTTGGTTAAGGAGAAAATCTAGAGTCAGAATGTCAAGGGTAGAAGTTACTATGGAGATTTGTTAAGGCCGACACATACCCCTGAAATAGTTAATAATATAATTCTATAAGGTAAAAATAAACAAAACAGACAATTGTTATAATAGTTTCAGAAGAGAGAAATGAATATATCCGAGAAGTTGAAGAAGATTGATAGAGGAGACAGTAAACTAGATGCAACCTGAAGAATACCCAGACCTTAAATGTGTAAAGCAGAAAGGGAAAGGACAGCCCAGTTACAGAGAAAAAGCATGAGCAAAGGAACCCAGACAGAACTGAGCACAGCAAGGTCTCAGGACAATGGGGAAAAAAAATAAGCAGTAGCCCAGCAAGCAGAGGGTGCTGGTTGGGGACAAGCAGAAAATAAAACTGGTAATATGGAAGGGGGGAAAGATCTGAAAATCCAACACACCATGCCACAGATTTCTAAATACACATTAAATCCCATAACCTAATTCTCCAGCTAACTTTGTTCAATCTTACTAGCCTTCCAGAAGTTCAAACTCAAATTACTAATGGAATAGTGAATGGCTAGACCTCAAGTACGTGCCTGAAAACAGGAAAAGCCTATATAATTCCAATGAGATGGCATGAATCACACTGAGTCATCTGAATATGCACTCCTGTGTATTCTAAGAATACCCAAAAATAATTATTTATAATATTCAAAAAGTACATATTTTACCTGGAGGACTCCACTTTTCTTTCCCAACACACACACACACACACACACACATATGCACACCTTTTGAAAAAAATATATAACACAACAAATGCACAATACCATTTACTGAGATGCAGAATGTTCCCTCTCTCATAGCATGTGCAAAATTCCATCTATCAACCTTTCTTCATATTTCTACAGATTTTATTAACAACGCATACAAATAAATTCTCTGTAATCTCAACCTGAACTTTTCTTATTTTCTTGGGATTTTTATTTTTGTATATGATGTTCTCTTAGTTGCTAGACTCTAGGAGGTGATTTTAATTCTAGATTTTTTGTAACTTGAACATGATCCTGGCAGATTATACATACATGGTAAATCTCATGATAATGCTATGAAAAATCTTTAGTAATGTATATGTGTGGTTTGTGGCAGACTCACAGCCACAGAAAACTTTGGATATAATTACTCTTTTCAGATGTTATTTGGTCGGGGATGTGATGATGCACCAAAGCTACTTTCTGCCAGCACTTGAAAAGGTATGTTGATGGTTGGGCCTTAGCCAGGCCATTGGCCTGATGACACACTGACAAATAGAACCCCAATGTGTGTGTCCATGGCAAAGCAAGAATTTCCATTTGGGGTAGTAGATAGACCCTCGTGTGCTGATGTGGCCTCTCTCTCAGCCCCCTCCCATTGGCTCCCTGCTCTGCAGCCCGACCACTGAACTTTGAGTATAGTTCCTCGAGGAGCTGAGGAGATATTGAGGACCTCTAACCATTCATTCACCTGACTCCTTATTTTTGCTTTCTTTGCACAGCTTGTTTGCCAATTTAGTAGTAAACCCACATGAATGGAAATTAAACCAGATCCAAGTTATCATTCCCACTTGACTTCAAAATTGGATTAGAATTTGCATTCTCTTATAACAAATTCTGTTGGGCTTCATAAGATTGTTTGCTACTTTTTGAATAATAATACTATTTCAATTAAATAAATGGTTACTATTTATTTCAGATGCTATATACCAATCACTGAGCTAGACAATGTGAAGCACAAAGATTAGTAAGAAACATACAGCCTCCACCTTCAATGAACTTGGAGTCTACTGGAAGAGCCAGATAAAGAAATAAAATGTGCTTTGCAATGATTTGCATTGAGTCTAGTGGGAACTCAGACTGGCACCTCACCCAACCAGCGATGAACAAAAGGCCTAAGGGAAGTGAGGAAGAAGAAGTGGCACTTGAACTAAACTTTAGCATCAATAGTCAGGAGAAAATGAGGACAGAACATATTCCAGAGGAAAGGACATAAACCAAGGAAAGGAGGCAATAGCCAGTGTGTGGTGTGTGCAAAGAGTGGGCTGCCACTAGTGCACAGAATGCAAGGCAGGGTAGGCAGAAGATGAAGTCTTACACAGTTCATGACGGACTTTGAGTTTTATCCCATCGGTGATGAGGAGTCATTGAAGGTTTTGTGAAAATGAGAAACATAGATTTGTGTTACCCACTGGACGATGAAGTACCTGGGTAGAAGAACTCTGTGACGCAACTCTAGTTAGGTCTTGGTAAGTAAGAAAGGAGATTTGTGGATAGGCTCTCTGGCACATGAGGTTGGTTGTTACCATGGTGTCCTTTCAAAAACGGTTTATTTTCTTTTCTGTGTGCACATGTGTTTGTGTATGTGTGTGTGTATGTGTGTGCTGGAGAGATAGATTCATCTGTATCTTATAGTTTCTGGAAAAACCATCATTAAGATTTATAAGACTATTCATATATAATTTTGTGTGTTGTACAGCAAAGATTACAATGCAACCTAATGTTATAATTCTTAAAGCATATAATTCCAGAAGTAATGTATACAAAAAAGGGCTCTAACCAGTATCCCACAGAGAATGATGAGTTATAAATTGCTACTGAAACAGAAATTGGTCCTGATAATACGTCTTTCATTAAACGCCAGAATTTCCACAAGTATCAATAACATTCAGAGTCCACCTAGTCCAAGAATCTAAATATAACACTCCCTAGAGAGGTTCTTTTAGCTGAGGACCATGAGTAGGCCAAAATCATTGGGAATGATTCAACCCACACTCATAAACAAAAAAAATGTACAAATATAAGGAATGAGTTTCTGAATTGACATTCAAGTCCTCTGAACACACTGGCAAGCACACCTAGCTAGTATGACTAACAGCACAGCCTGGGGTTCTTCTGGGACCATCTTCCTGGGTAGCCCCAGATCTGCTAAATCTCTCTGTGCTATGCTGCCTTAGGACTAACGCTATTACCTTTCAGTATGATCAGGGTTGATATATGGAATTATTCAAAGTTATTCTTTACCTGTTGATATATACTGAAGCTTTGTTTCATTCTAATATGCTTTGCAAAATGTGTGCAGCCTGCTTTACTTCTTAACTCTTGGAATAGCTTTTATCTGCCTACTGGTCTAGGCAGCTCTGATGTGAACTTCATGTGCAGAAGTCTCTGCTCTGACATCTGCATTCTCTCTGGGTTGCTGGGGCCAAGAGGAAGGTTTAATGTGTTCCCTTGCCAGGAAGAGTCTCCATGGTATTGGAGCTCTAGCGATAAACAGACTTACAATTCATATGCCCCTGGCACTTCCTACCTTAAACAATCCATCTCTGGGGTGAAAACTCAAAGATGATACTGTGTACTCTATACTTACTACTACTTACTCATTTTTCTCAATTTTCTCTTCAATGTGACATATTCAGCCTTGTTATCAAAGATGATGGTATTTTAAAGGTATCACTAAGGAATCCAGCTTTTCCAGGAAAAGGGACAGGGTTCAACCCTGTAGTTTCTACACACTTAATCTTGGAACACTGTGCAATATGCCCCAGTCTCTAAGCTCCATCTTACCAGAAGCCAAATCTACCCAGGATGGGCTTCATTCAAATTGACCTCAGTAAGGTAACTGACCATGAACTCAATCTTACTCTAGATGTTGAGCTTGGATATCTAAGTCATTGTATTTGATTTATTCTTTCTATGTTGTAATAAACTTCCTGGTTATCCAAAGTTGATTTTTGGATTCTTGTCTTTAAATTCTGCATTGGTTTATGATTATCTATACAGTTGTATCTGTCATTGCTTGTTTCTGCTCTCAATTGAGGAACAGATTGGGTTACTTAATAATTAAGCACATTTTGCTCTACGTATTTGCCCTTTATGACCAGAAATTCAGAAGACAGAATTCTATTGCTGCTCTGGTAAAATGCCCAGGCAGGACCATTTTCTTCACATGATGTGAGTGGAGACAAGGAAAAGGGTACTTATCCTACAAAGCCCAAAGTCAAGAAGCTCTGTTCTCTCAACTCTGTATGTCATTGAAAATCTTCAAGCCTCCAGCAAAATTTTGTGACATTCCTGGCACTCCATGAGTTGCAGAAACATCTATATAAGTGTTTCTAAATAACCACCACTCCAGACTTGGAGATTCTGACAAGAATGCTACCAGTTCTGACTTTAGTATCTTAATGGCAGAGCTCTATTACTGAAAAAGAACACTTCTTCTTATGGGATCTGGCTTTGACTTGCTACAAACTTTCTCTGTGACATTACCAATTAATCTGTTTCTCGCATCTATAAATGGAGATGTAAATAAAACCTGACCCACCTTCTGCGTGGTGATGTTGGTATGCCAACTGGTACATGTAGAAATATTTCAGAAAACACTTAACTTGATGTTATAGCATCAGCATTACTGCAATAGTACAAAATAAGTTGCAGGTGTGAGTGAATGATGGGTGAGTTGATGAAGTCAGAGAGGTTGAACAGGAGACAAGTTTACAGACCAGCTTTGCAGGTCATGGGAAGGACTACAGCTGAGTCAGATGGAATCCTGAGAGGAGTAACATGCCCGGATTTTCTTTCTAACAGGATCACTGTGGTGAAGTGCTGAGGAAGAGAACAAGAATAGAAACAGGAAGCATGTTGTAATAATCCAGGGGAGAGATGATGGTGTTTTGGACCAGGGTGGTAGAACTGGGGTGGTAAGTGTTAGAATGGACAGAGTGTGCAGATGAACCAGATGCAAGGTATGAGACAAAGGGAGGTATCAAGCACGTTACAAGTGTTTGCCTTGAACAACTGGAAGGATGGAGTGGCCATTAGCTGAGACAGGAAGAATATGGGAGAAGCTGGTTTGGAAAGCGGGTAATAAGTATCAAGAGCTCCATTCTGGACATACGTTTGAGGAGCTCGTAAGACATCTGTGTGGAAATGTCAACTGGGTGGTTGGATATATAAGTTTAGAGTTCAGAGGGCAAATTCTAGCTGAAGATATAAATTTAGTAGTTAAGCTAATAGAAGGTATTTAAAGCCATGAAAATGCATCAAATCACCTAGGGAGAGTGAAGATAGATGGAGAAAAAGCTCAATTACTGAGCCCCAGGGTTCTCCAACATTTAAACATCAGAAGGTATGCTAAAAAAAGAATATCAGGGAGCTATAAATCCGACAAAAAATGATCCATTCTCTCTGAGCAATTCCCCATCTGCAGTCTGCACATCCCTATATGCCTAAATTCTTGTTCCCTTTTATTAGCTTATTTTTGTTCAAAATTGTATTACCCAATTTGATTATATATCTTATTTGTCAGTCTTTACTTCAAAGTCCTTACGAAATTTTCCAAAACCCAAATACACCCTCTGAAAGAAAAGATTTGCCACCATGGATTGTATTGGAAAGAACATGCCACAGGCTCTGATGGCACTTCAACACAGGGAGATATAAAAATGAACAATGATAAGGTATTTATTGTCAAAGACACTATTGTAAAAGTATGTGGCTTCCCCAGATGGCTATTCAAAGGAGAAAATGGTCATTTGTATATATACTTTCATTTATGTATATGTGCGCGTGTGTGTGCACACAGCCAATATTAATTAAATGCTTACTAGGTGCCAGTCATTCTGTTAAATGTGTTGTGTATGTACATTATTTCAAATGTCCTCACAATAATCCCAAGAGGTAAGTACTATTATTATGTACATTTTAGAGGTGAGGAAAATGAGGCTTTTGGATGTTAATAACTTTCCAAGTTTATCAGGTACTAAGAGGTACTGAATCTAGACAGTTTGACTCAAAAGCCCCTACTCTTTAAACTTTTGCCCAGAAATTGTAAATTGGCCATTGATCCAGGAGATGGATTTAAGCCCATAGAACTTTTTTGTTTGGTTTGCACAGTGTTTTTAAAAAAAAATGTACTTTGAATGCTTTTAGGTGGTATACATGTTTATTACATCCCAGAGTGGTCATCATAGCCTTCATCCTTACTCTTCATTATTTAATTTACCAGCTGCACCAAGTGCATCTGAGTTGTTGGCACTTGCTCTACTATACTTCTTCCTTCAGTCTCTAACAGGCTTGACATGGCTTTAGGTCCAGCACATTTATATCCTATTTCTTGCACATTCACACGTACCCACACACACACCACACGCCCCACCAACACCAACACAAACACCACCAACACTGCCATCAGGAAAAATAAAACAAAATAGGATTGTCCTTTCTTTTTATCCTTGATACTTTTCCCTATGGGAGTCATTCATAATGGCTAAGGTCTTCTCCCAGATTCAACTCTCCAAATTTAATTCAAATCCAACTTCCACAACTTAAGGACAAACTTGTGTTTTGCCTAGAAGCATAGGGCTATGCCCTGGTTATGTTTTATAACAGGAGGTGCCCATCCTCCAAGAGCTGCATCACTCATTGTTTGTTTGATGTTGTCATATCTCTCAACTCTGAGCAGCATCCTATGGCACATACGTATGTTCTCAGTGAGAGTGAATTCAAATCATTTCTGTTTTGAAATGGCAAAGCCTCTGCTGAGAAGTGTCGCCTTATGAACTCATTCTTAACTGCAAGTCCATTATACATTTAGCACATAATATGTTCTTAAATTATCTGTATCAAGAAGCTAACATATTTCTTCAACTATTTCTGGCTCTTAAGTACTAGGAAGGGCACTAAGATTCTGTCTCCTTTTTGCAATTGGGGAGAAAAATCTGAGTTCTGTTCATAACCATTTTTGTTTCTTTAAAAAAAGTAGGAAGGTACTTTAACAAAAGCCCTATTGAAATCATGTTTGCTGTAAAAGGAAATGATGAAAATGAAGTTTATCTGTGAACCTAAATTCTTGGGACTATGATCTCAGCAAGGTATTGAAACCGGTTTTCCAGAAGCTGCTCTTTGTGCTGGGAGTTCCAGCAGGGCAGAAATAAAAAAACGAGTGCTGAGCGCTGAACTGCGCCAGCTGAGCTTCTGGTCTAATGGGCTGATGCTCGCACCTGGGGCAGTTATTAACCTCAGTGGGTTTGGGGGGGGTTTCTGGCAGGGGAAGGGTTGGATTTATCTTCCCTTGATAAGTTTATACACAAAAGATTATTTTAGCCTTAAACCTAAAGAGTCACCTACTATATGTTTAATAATTTTATTCACTAATTAGAACAAGAGGACTCACTCTTATTTAGAATTTGTTAAATACTTTAAACATTTTTTTTAAAAATACATTTTGCCAAGTTTCCACAAACATTTACAGATGTATTTCACAAAATAATTCTATTAATAAGTAGCTGTTACATTATCCCCATTTTGTACATGAGGAAACTCAGAGAAGCAAGTGACACTCCCAAGACCACACAATGGCAAAGAATAAGAGAGCAAGGATTCCAGGTCATGTTTTGTAATCCAAACCCCACATTCTGTCAATGAGTTGCCTGTCCTTGTTTGTTGGCTGCTCTGATGTTGGTGAGAGAATCAGGAGATGAATGGCCCACTGTCTCACCACTAGTCAACCATCTGTATTAGAAACGGATTAAGAGAATGGAGAATACTTGCCATCATCTGACAACTTTTCCTTGGTCAGTATGTGAATATAAAAAGCTCCAACGGTTTGTTCCTAAACTGCTAGAACAGTTTTGTGTGTGAAACACTACCTCTGCATGATGTTACCCACAGAGAGGTTTTGTGATCACATTTCCTAGCACATCTTCAATGTGCTAATGTGAACCATGATTCTCTAGAAAATGGTACCATCGTAAGTGTATTCCAAGTATAGTTCATTGAAGAACCCATTTTATTGAGTCACTGGATAGAATATTGTACCATGGATGCTCTACAGAGTCCTTGTGAATTTCTGCTCACCAAATTTTGGAAAATTTGTCCTAGGGAGAATGTCTCATAGCTTGAGAAATACCATTTAGGACAGTTGGTAGTAAATTTCTAGAATTCACTCATCCAAAATTTGGTATAGAACAAAAATATAAGTAGATTCAGAAATACCTCAGAATCAGTGTATGAATGGCACATGTATCACAGCTTACTAAGGGAAAGTAGGAGTGGTACTCCCCTAATGTCCGAGGCAGATGTCAGAGTTGTCATTTAGCCCATTTCCAACCTGCCCTTCTGTGCCATTCTCTGAGACAGTGTTCCAGGTTGTGTGGCCCAGGCCCGACCCAGGGTGACAGCTCTTGTGTTCTGAGCTCAAATTTACTTCAGGCTGGCACCCAGCTCTGTATTCATTTTTGTTGGTGATAATGAGATGAACCCAAGGCTTAAAAATAATTGTGTTTAAATTTAGACTTACCTACATTTAGAATGTCTCTCCAAATCTCAATATGTTCTTTTGAACTAATACTTGTTATTTCTTTCTTATTTTCCTTCAGTGATGAACAAAATTAGAATGTAAAATTTTGTATGAAATATTTGTAAAGTCTCCTTCTTATCCTGAAATGAAATCCATAGATAATATATAACTTACTTATATACACATAATCTTTTTTTAAAAATCAACATAACATCCTAACTACTATAGAGGAAAAATAATAATTTATAATGAGATGACATGAATTTCAACATAAACATGCTCAGGCATTGCAGTATTTCAGGATGCTGAGAATTCCTGACTCATGCCCACTACCTAACGGTAGCTCTGTATTTGAGGCCAGGTAACAATTCAAGCAAAAGATGCTACAGTCATGCTACTGACAACCAAATCTCCAGACGGTCTTCTCCCTGTGTCCAGATGCCTCTGGACATCTCAATTTGAAAATGCTGATGATATGTGAAATATTTCAATCTCCAAATTAAATTTTATATCCCCCTCATTCTTCTACAACAAACCAGCATCTGTTAATTTATCACCATACCAATCTAACATATTTTTGCAGCTTCTCTTGAACTTTTGTTTTGTTTTATATCCAATCCCAGCCTTATTCTTGCAACTAAAGATAACAACAGACTCTTCGCTGGACCACTGCCTTGTATCTCCAGTTGTAATTCACTCTATAAGCAGCTTCTGGAATAGTCTCTCTCAAATACCAACATCTACACATCATTCACTGTTTATAAGCACTATCTTAAGAAATCTGGCCTCTGCAAGATTGGCTAGAGCCTTCACATGGCATAAGGTGGCCATGGAACATGCCAAACTCATTGTCAAGTTGCCCTAACCATGTAAGTTATCCATATAATGTGATGTCGTCCCCATTCCTCCTCTCCATTGCCTACTATCTTTTGCAATTTCTTACATCATCTTACTGCTGAGACCTAACCACCCACCACCACCCTGAGAAAGCAAGAACATTTCATTCTCCCCCTCTTAACTTACGCACATGCACACACACAGTAGGTTCTCAGTGTTTGATAAATTCATTTCAAAAAAGTAAAAGAAAGCTCCAAAATGATGACAAAAAAGAATGCAAAGTGAAAACCTTAAGCATTTGCTGTGGATTTAAGATTCTTATGACCTTCCAAACCAACTGCTCAATCTACTATGGCACATCAGTTTAAATTTTCTATGAAGGAACAGTACAGTGCGGCCTTGAAGCATTGATTCTGAAGTCAGATTATCTTGGTTCAAGTCCCAGAAACACCATTTATATCTGTAAGAATTTAGGCAAGTTATTAAAACTGTCTGTGCCTTGGTTTCCTGAACTAAAATGGGTAGTATCTACTTCATAAAGTTGCTTTGAGGAGTGAATAGGTTGTTGCATATAAAACACTTAGAATGGTACTTGACACATGTGAGTATTTAGCAAGTATTAGCTGTTATTATTGAAGCAAAGTTTACCCTTAAAACACTACAAATATTAGTGGGTATATATCAATAGGGATATAGCATTGTTTATTAAATGCACAGACTTCTTCTTCAGTAAAGACAGGATGTTAATCAGATACTTGGAACATTTGTAACACCACTGGAAAAAAACTTACAAACTAGGAATAAGTCATAGGGTCTAGAATAAAGGGAAGGTGCAAAAGCAGTCAGGTTCCATTCATTACTTCTCACTGAAGGTTTCTGACACTTTTAAATGGCTATGAAATGGGCCTAATGAGACCTTTTAGAAAAATCAAGTTCTCAATGGTGTGCTTCTTATGAAATCCTAATTTTATTTCATTGATGGCAATCTTTGAGCCACTCTATGACCTTTAAATTTTATTGAAATCACCAAGAAATTGTAGTACTAAGGTTCCTTCCCTTTCAGACCAGAAATTAAGGTTGAGAGAAATTGAGTCTTCACTGTTTTCCAAGTAGATTATTCCTCCCAGAACCAGAAGCATATCTATATATATCCCACTGTTAAAAGCATATTTCGGTAAATGATTGTCAATAAAACATGTAGTTATAAAAATAACATTATGGTCAAACCCTAGAGTGTTAACTCCACAAAGGATTCCAGAGACAGGCTTTTTATATAATCAACACATTAGCATTGAATTTATAAATAACAACATAAAACTTTATATGGATTGATGTTTTAAGAATACATCACAATTGGAGAGAAGGGACAAAGGCAAAAGACATTATCAGAGATGTCACAGATAGATCCCTTTCACGGAAGTCAGAGGTAATGAAAAAACCATCTTGTAGCCTTTTTGCACAAGAAGAACGTCTTGTAGCATAATTCCAGAGTCAGAGAAGAGGGAAGACTTGAATTTGCAACATTTTCAACTGCCAGATCACAGAGTAGACTAAATTCTGCTTTCTAGTGTTCAATAATTTGTCTTAACCTCTCACTCAGATGTCTGAGTCTCTACTGGCCGCATCATCTCCCCAGCCTCCACTGAGAGCCTAGAGGCTACTTCTCAGAGAAAACAGCCACTTTGAAGAAGCCAAGGAGAGGTAGGATATTGGCCTTAGTTCTACCACAAAAGGATTCCAGCAGAGGAAGGATAGTTTTATCAGCCACTTTTCTGCAATACAGACCTCAGCAGTAGGAGGTCTGAGCTCTACAAAGTCGGGATGGTGAAGTTCTATTTGAAAACTACCTGGTTTCCAAGAATAGCATGGCCAATGGCCAAAAGCAGAGCTACCCACAGGGCAGAATTCACTCGTACATCCAACCCACCTCAACCTTCTGCCCCACAAGGGACTTTCCCCTTCTGTGAATTTCTACAGCAAGTTTTTTCAAACTGTTAATGTTGGTCCTTATTAAAACCTGCCTTGCGGTAACCATCTTGTCAACAAGATGAGCAACAGCTTGTCAGAGAAATTGTAAACTCCTATCACGTCAGGGGATGTTTCTTATATATCCATTTGGAGCCCAATATATGCATGTATTAAATCAATACTGAATGAATGAATAAATGAGGTTACTTTTTGGGGGGAAAAAGAGAAAATCTTAACTATCACAGAACCATTCCCTACATCTATGTGTAGTTAAATAAAACATTTTCTATGTTTGTTTCTGGTAGATTAAATCATTTTAAATGTTGTTAATTCATCCATTCAAAATTTAGTACCTGCCTTTCAAGCGGAAGGATGCAACTAGAGGTGCAGCGAGGTCTAGGTCACTGAGACCCTCGTACAGTGTGCTGAGGAGGACAATCTTGTCTTTCATAGGTTGGAAAATGATTGAGGAATTGTTTTCAGGGTATGAAATGGCCACTTTTGCTTTATAGCTAAAATACTCTGATGACGATGTGAAAGATGAATTTGAGGGGCAAAACTGGAAGCAGGGTTAGGTGCAGGACACCAGGAAAGAAAGTGTGAGGGTAACCTTCCACTAGGGCAACAGTCATAAGGATACAGAAGTGGGAACAGGTATAAGGTACAAAAATAGGTACAACTTGGTAAAAAAGTGACAGAACTCAAGAGTGACTCTCAGGTGCATGAATAATCACACTGGAAATGCCATATTTGTCTTTTCTGCTAACTTATAATCTGCGAGATGTCCTGGACCACACTGTGGTATCTACCACTGAATCTATCATCTGGTACAGGCTCTGGCACCATACTAGATGCTTAATAAATACTCCTTGAATTAAAATTTGCATATTGTTTTGAGATGAGTCTTGTGCATCTAGGAAGATTATTTGAAAAGAACAAAAACCACTTCATCCTTTCCCAACTCGGAGCTTACCCAAGTCAACTTAAAGAGTTTTTTAAAATGCTTTCTGTTTTCACTACCATTCCCTTCAGAAATAAAAATTCAATTTCTTTAATTTGACATTTCCATGGTTAAGTAGACCTCACTGTCAAAATGTCTTCCTAAAATATGGTACAAAGTCATTGTTTCCATTTAAATCATAATTATATTTCATGAAATGAACATGTTAGTGTGTTGAAGCTGTTTCTTCATAGGAATCAAGAAAAACTTGAAAGTGGATATACCTCCATGAAAGAAAAGTGAAAGCTAGTACAGTAGTCCTCCTTTGTCAGAGTTTCACCATCTGTGGTTTCAGTTACTGGCAGTCAACCACAGTCCCAAAATATTACATACAATATTTTTTAAAATAATTTTTATTTCAGCATATTAGGGGGTACAAGTCAAGTGTTCTTATTACATGGATGAATTGTATAATGCTGAAGTCAGGGCTTTTAGTGTGCCCATCACCAGAATAGTGTACATTGTACCCGATAGGTACATTGTACCTCGCCTCCTTCCCAACCTCCCCCCTTCTTAGTTTCCAATGTCCACTATATGATGGTGTGTACCCATCATTTAGCTCCCACTTATTAGTGAGAACATGTGGTGTTTGTTTTTCCATTCCTGAGATGCTTCACTTAGGATAATGGTCTCCAGTTCCATTCAAGTTGCTGAAAATGACATCATTTCATTCCTTTTTGTAGCTGAGTAGTGCTCCATGGTGTATATATACCACATTTTCTTTATCCACTCATCAATTGATGGGCACGTAGGTTGATTCCATATTTTGCGATGGTGAATTGTGCTGCAATAAACATTTGGGTGCAGGTGTCTTTTTGATATAATTACTTCATTTCCTTCAGGTAGATATCCAGTAGTGGGATTGCTGGATTGAATGGTAGGTCTACCTTTAGTTCTTTGAGGAATCTCCATACTGTTTTCCGGAGAGCTTGTACTAATTTACAGTCCTACCAACAGTGTATAAGCATTCCTGTTTTACTACATCCATGCCAACATCTATTGTTTTTTGATTTTTTAATATTGGCCATTCTGATGGAGGTAAGGTGTTATCTCATTGTGGTTTTAAGTTGCATTTCCCTGATGGTTAGTGATTTTGAGTATTTTTTCATATGTCTGTTGGCCATTTGTATATCTCCTTTTGAAAAAACTCTGTTCTTTTTGTTTAAGATTACTTTGGTTATTCTAGCTCTTTTCTGGTTCCATACGAAGTTTAGGATTATTTTTCCTAGATCTGTGAAAAATGATGTTGGTATTTTGGTGGAAATTGCATTGAATCTGCAAATCACTTTGGGCAGTATGGACATTTTAACAATGTTGATTCTTCCAATCCATGAGCATGGGATGTTTTTCCATTTATGTGTGTCATCTTTGATTTCTTTCATCAGTGTTTTGTAGTTCTCCTTGCAGAGATCTTTCACCTCTTTGGTTAAGTATACTCCTAGGCATTTTATTTTCTTTGCAGCTATTGTAAATGGTATTGTATTCTTGATTTGACTCTCAGCTTGACTGTTATTAGTATATAGAAATACTACTGACTTGTGTACATTGATTTTGTAACCTGAGACTTTGCTGAATTTATTTATCAATTCTAGGAGTCTTTGGTGGAGTCTTTAGGGTTTTCTAGAGACAAGATCATATCATCAGCAAACAGGGCTAGTTTGACCTCCTCTTTCCTGATTTGGATGTCCTTTATTTCTTTCTCTTGCCTGATTGCTCTGGCTAGGACTTCTAGTATTATGTTGAATAGAAGTGGTGACAGTGGGCATCCTTGTCTTGTTCCAGTTCTTAGAGGGAATGCTTTCCCTGTTTGGTGTCATGTTGACTGGGTTTGTCATACGTAGCTTTTGGTATTTTGAGGTATATTCCTTCTATCCTAGTTTGTTAAGGGTTTTTATCATGAAGGGGCACTGAATTTTATCAAATGCTTTTTCTGCATCTATTGAGATGATCATATAGTCTTTTTTTAAATTCTGTTTATGTAGTGAATCACATTTACTGATTGGCATATATTGAACCATACTTGCATCCCTGGGATGAAACCTTCTTGATCATGGTGGATTATCTTTTTGCTGTGCTGTTGAATTTGTTTTACTGGTATTTTGTTGAGGATTTTTGCATCTATGTTCATGAGGGATATGGGTCTATAGTTTTCCTTTTTTATTATGTCCTTTCCTAGCTTTGGTATCAAGGTGACACTGGCTTCATAGAATGAGTTAGGGAGGGTTCTTTCCTTCTCAATGTTATGGAACAGTTTCAGTAGAATGGGTTTCAGTTCTTCTTTGTAGGTCTGGTAGAATTTGGCTGTGAATCCATCAGGTCCAGGGGGTTTTTTTGGTGGCAGATTTTGTATTACTATTCCAATCTCACTGGTCATTATTAGTCTATTCAGGATTTATATGTATTCCTGATTCAGCTTGGGAGGTTTTGTGTTTCCAAGAATTTATCCATTTTCTCTAGGTTTTCTAGTTTGTGTGCATAGAGGTTTTCATTGTAGTCATGGATGATGTTTTGTATTTCTGTGATATCAGTTGTAAAGTCTCTTTTTTCATTTCCAATTGAGCTTATTTGAGTCTTTCCTATTTCTGGTTAGTCTAGGTAGTGGTCTATCAATTTTGTTTATCTTTTCAAAGAACCAACTTTCTGTTTTGTTGATCCTTTGTATTTTTTTGGTTTGCATTTCATTTAGTTCTGCTCTGAGCTTTGTTATTTCTTTTCTTCTGCTAGCTTTGGGTTTGGTTTGTTCTTTTTCTAGTTCCTTGAGGTGTGACACTGGGTTATTACTTTGTGATCATTCTGTCTTTTTTATGTAAGCATTTAAGGTTATGAAATTTCCCCTTAGGACTATTTTTGCCATATCTACAGATTTTGGAAGCTTGTGTTGCCTTTGTCATTAAATTCAAAAAATTTTTTTTATTTCCATCTTGATTTCCTCAATAACCCAAGGATCATTAAGAAATAGGTTGTTTAATTTCCATGTATTTGTGTAGATTTAAGAGTTCCTCTTGGAACTGATATCTAGTTTTATTCCACCGTGGTCTGAGAAGATAAATGGTGCAGTTTCAATTTTTCTACATTTGCTGAGACTTGTTTTGTGGCCTAACATATGACCTATCTTGGAAAATGTCTCATGTGCTGATGAGAAGAATATGTATTCTGCAGTTTGGGGGTAGAATATTCTGTAAATGTCTCTTAGGTCCATTTGTTCTAGAGTCCCATTTAAGTCCAATGTTTCTTTGTTCATCTTCTGCCTTGATGGTCTATCTAGTTCTGTCAGTGGAGTGTTGAAGTCCCCAACTGTTATAATGTTGCTATTTATTTCTTTCCTTAGTTCTAGTAGAATTTGTTTTATGAATCTGGGAGCTTCTGTGTTAGGTGCACATATATTTAGGATTGTTACATCTTCTTGTTTAATTGATCCCTCTATCATTATGTAATGACCATCTTTGGTCTTTTTTTGCTATTATTGGTTTAAAGTCTGTCTTATCTGATATAAGAATAGCTACTCCTGTTCACATTTGGTTTCCATTCATGTAGAATATTTTTTTCCACCCCTTTACCTTGAGTCTATGAGCATGTATGTGAGTTAAATGGGTCTCTTGGAGACAGCATATACTTAGGGTCTTTTAAATCTATTCAGCCAATCTACATCTTTTAAGGGGGGCATTAGGCCAGTCACATTCAATGTTAGCATTAATATGTGAGATACTCTTTTGGTCATCATTTTGATTGTTATGTAGTTACTTTGTTCTCTCCTTTGTGTTACTGTATTATAAGAGCTGTGAGTTTTAACTTTTGGGTGTTTTTATACTGGTAGGTATCAATCATTCTGTTCCATGTATAGAACACTTTTAAACATTTCCTATAGGGCAGGTCTAGTGGTGAAAAATTCTCTTAGTGTTTGCTTGTCTGGGAAAGACTTTATTTCTCCTTTATTTATGAAATGTAGTTTTGCAGGATACAAAATTCTTGGCTGGCAGTTATTCTGTTTAAGGAGACTAAACATAGGACTCCATTCCTTTCTGGCTTGTAAGATTTCTGTTGAGAGGTCTGATCGGTTTTCCTTTGTAAGTTACTTGATGTTTCACCTCACGGCTCATAGGAGTTTCTCCTTCACGTTAACTTTGGCCAGTCTGATGACTACATGCCTTGGTGATGCCCTTTTTGCAATGAATCTCCCAGGTGTTCATTGAGCTTCTTACATCTGGATGTCTAAATCTCTAGAAAGACCAGGGAAGTTTTTCTCAATTATTCCCTCAGATAGGTTTTCTAGGCCTTTTACTTTTTCTTCTCCACCCTCAGGGATGCCTATAATTCTTATATTTGGCCATTTTACATAATCCCACATTTCTTGTAGACTTTGTTCATTCCTCTTGATTCTTTGTTCTTTATTTTTTCACTGACTGGGTTAATCAAAAGAGTTGTCTTCAAGCTCTGAAATTCTTTTTTCTGCTTGGTCTAGTCTATTCTTAAAACTTTCCACTGTGTTTTGTATTTCCCTGAATGAATTTTTCATTTCCAGAAGTTTTTTTTTTAATATATCTATCTCTTTAGTAAATTTATCATTCATTTCCTGAATTATTTTTCTGGTTTCTTTGAGTTGGTTTTCCATTTTCTCTTAGCTCTCATTGAGCTTCCTTATAATCCATATTTGGAATTCTTTATCTGTCATTTCAGTATTTTTATTTTGGTTGGGATCCATTGCCAGAGAGCTGCTGTACTACTTTGGGGAGGTCCTTTCACTCTGATTTTTCATACTTCCGGAGTTCTTGCACCAATTCCTTCCCATCTGGAGCAGCTGTCACTTTTTCCTTTTGGATTTTCTTTTGTTTAGATGGGACTTTTTATTTCCCCTCACTCTTAAGGGTGTATCCTTAGCATATGTTGACCATTGGCTTTGCTTGTGAGTGCTTTGATGGGGGTCTAGGTTCTGGATGCATACCTTGTTTATAAATATCTTTAGTGTGGTGGTTTTTCTCAATTGCTACTTATTTTCAGGATGTAGCAGTGGTGTACCATGTGTTTGGGCAGATTCCCTGTCTCTGGTTGACAAGGGGAGATAAAGGTCTTTGAAATTCTTTCTCTTTCCCCAGCCCTGTGGTCTTCTTGACAGTGTGAATTATATTGGGATGCCCAGTTTAACCTCTGAGACAGTAGGTGGTGCTTGTGGGTATGTGTCAGCCATGCCCTGTATCATTGAGTCAGTAGATGCTGTAAGGGGCTGTATAAGTTGTCTTCCCTCCCAGTAAGTGGCACTTTCAGAGCCAGCTATAGTGGTGTTTTGGGGACCTGTGCTCAGCTCTTGTTGATCAGGAGAAGCACTTGGATGCCCCAGGTGGTGGGCAGGGCCCTAGAGCTCCCATGGAACTTCTTATTCTCCACTCAGCATAGGTGAGTGGAGGAGCAAGACTGGGTGGGGCTGGGTCAGGCAAGCCTGTCTTCAGGCTCCACAAAGGTAGGCACAAGAGCTGTCTCCACAGAGGTGGAGGGTCAGCTCCCAAGCCACTGGGGAAAGCCACCAGGGAGGGGCTGAAGCAGCCGCACCAAGCCAAAAAATCTGTTCATGGGGGAGGGACATTTTGGCTGTTGGGAGTGTATTTTGCTCTTCTCCCTCCTCCCCTGCACCGTGGAACTCTTTCTGGGGTCTGGCTGCAAGCAGAAGCCCAAAGTAGCCAAGATCAGCAGCTTCCCTGCCAGACCACAGCTTTCCTATGAGTGCACCACAGCTCAGACCCACACGGCACTATCCTTTCAGTTCTGCCCATTTGGGCTTCCTCACTTCCCAAGATTAGTTCACAAATCACCCCTCCATGACCCTGAGTGACACAATCAAGTCCTAGGGGTATGGGACAGGGCCTGCTGCCTTGTTCCCAAGTTTAATCCCTGATCATGCCAGGGAGAAGCATGCTGGTCCTGAGTTGCCTGTGGAGTGCTCAAGTAGGCTTAATGTCCCTCTGCTTTAGGGTATGCCCTGCTCTGCTGGAGCAGCCAGGCAAGCAACACTGGGAAGGACTGGCAGGTAGGGAACTCACAGTCTGAGCACCCCTTGGCCCACTGCAGGTCTTTAAGAGGAAAGGCATGAGCCCCATTCTCTGTGGGAGCCTCAGTATAGTGGGCACACCAACAGAGGAGAGACAGCCACTCCTGAGAGCCCTGGCTCAATTGTCCCTTGGGGCACCCATGCCAACTCACCTGGGAACTGTCACAGCTGTGTTGGTAGCTGTAGGCAGAGGAGGAGGTGAAGAGTCTGAATGGAGGGGAGCTGGCACTCTGGTCCCCTTTGTCCTAAGGGCCCTCCTGGCTTGCTGCACTCTTCTTTCCTCTGTAGGCAGCCTGTCCTGAGTGTCCAAGTTCTGGGAAATCACACAATTCCCCTGGGACTACCCACCAGCCCCACCCCCACCCCATGGCCACTGCAGTCTGGGCAGGTGTTAGGAATTATTTGCATGGTGACCAGTGACAAGAAAACTGAAAAGCTGAAGCTCCCTGGGCAGGACAAAGGCACACAATGAGTGGAGAAGCAGTATGGTACCCACCATCTCAGCTTGGGTCTGTGGTGATAGGGAGCGACTCCAAGTGTGCTGGCAGCCTGGTGCTTTGTTCTCAAGAAGCTCCCAGTTCACTGGCAGCAGCAGCTTTAGGGCTCATGAGGGTCGAGAAGCTCTCCAGCAGTTCAGGAGCCTGCTGACTACCAGAGGTGTGAAGGGAGGAAAAACAAACACTCCCACCTACCCTTTCCACGGGGCTCCAGATTCCTCAGGGGTTGATCTCTGACGAAATCTTGCTCCTTCTTGTTCTGCTGTACAACTTCTTCCTGTGGAATCCCCAGTGGGTTCTGGCACTTTTCCCTCAGAATTACACCTGGGCTGTTTTTTTCATCTAAAATTTTTCCTTCTTTCGGAGAGGATCTGATGACTGATGTTTCTAGTCAACCATCTTGCCTTCCCTCTCCAAGAACGGTCTCCAATAAGACATTTTAAGAGAGAGAGAGACCAAGACAGAGAGAGAGGCACCACATTCATGTAACTTTTATTACAGTATATTGTTATAATTGTTCCATTTTATTATTAGTTATTGCTGTTAATCTCTTACTGGGCCCAATTTATAAATTAAACTTTATCACGGGTATGCATGTATAGGAGAAAACAGTAGGTATAGGGTTCAGTACTATCCGAGGTTTCAGGCATCCACTGGGGGTCTTAGAATGTATCCCCCATGAATAAGGGGGGATGACTGTACTCAAGTATCAAGCTGTTGGCTGCACACACAAAACTTTATTTTCCTTCAGAATAAGTTCATAAAAGCATCAGATACCAGCTCAGAGTCACTCATTTGAGTTTTTCTGTTTAGGAAAGACTACCTGGGTCCATTTACCAGTGTCTAAAATGTTTTTCATCACCTCGCTTTCACAAAGGAAAAATTTCTCCTGGGTTTGCATTTAAATTTCTAAGTATACAGCTATCAATAAACCCCATGTTCCTCTAGTGTATCAGCAGGAAATCTGAAAGAACATGAGGGAAGCAAGTACAGGAAAAGTACAAACAAAGTGAAACAACCAGTAAAGTAGTAAATGAACATTTAGGGAATTATGCTAGAAAAATTCTTTAGAATTCTTTAGAATTTAGGAATGGTTTTATGATTCATGTCTTACACACACATACACACATCAGAACCCTTAGCTCAAAAAGTGCCTTTTCTTTGATCTTCTTTTGGAAATTTAAAATCTGCCTATCTGTGGAATTGGACTTCAACAGATCCTTTTATCTAAGTGCTTAGCCATTTCCACAAAAGGTACTGTTTCAATCTGAAAAGTATCAATTTTTTCTATTAATTGCTACTGTTTGCCAATAGTACAAATTTTTTTCTTGTCTTGTGTGTCCATTTATCACAATAGGTCCATGGATTAGGTTTCCAGAATTTTGTTGAACTACTTAAATGTTTAATACAGAGCATGGCAGTTAGTAAGTGCCCAATAATGTTGCTAATAATGGTAGTCTGTAGTTGTTACTCTTGTTTGTTCTTCTTTTGAAGACAGTATAATTTTTCAAGGCATGAATTCAGAAATACACTGTACTGTCACAAATATAAAATTTCTTTTTAAAAAAAAAAAAGGCACTACATTCCCTTGGTGAATATTTGGAAGTTTAGGGTAAAGACATTAAAATCCAATGGGCCACAAGGATTCTAGGTACAGCCAGATCGGCAAGGACTGTAAAATCAACCCCCAAATACAGTTATTTTATTTATTCATTTATTTACTGGGGATTTACATCCCACCTTCTTCCCAAAAGGAATGAAATGCTTTATTGTCATTTCCTCCCCATTTTCTCTATCTTTCCTTAGATTAGAAACGAACAACTTAGATCACGTTCTGTCAGAGCAATGAAACGGCAGCCCAGCCATATGTTATTTAAAGACCCAGATTTCATTCACCTTAGGTGAAGCAGACTGGAGTGAAAGAGCCTGATTTATATCACTGAGCTGCCAGCAGGACAGGCATCACAGCCCCTGCCTCCCATCGTTAATAAGATCTATAAAGGAAGATAAGCCTCTGTTTTTCCACCAGGCATTCATTTTACTCAGTGAAAACTCACAGAATTTTCAAGAGCAGAACTTCAGTGGGTAAAAAGAAGGTCCCTCAAACTGGTTTAGAGTATAACTCATCTAAAGATAAGAAATAGGACATACAGGTTTCTGGCATGACTTCTTTCAAATACTAGACAAATAATAGGCGCAGAAAAAAAAATTATCTGTTACTTTGAGCCAGATACCACTAGTGCCATTCTGAATGAGGTTGTATTGGTTCAACTTCCATTTGAAATGCAAAGTTTAAAATGCTGTCTCATTCAGTGGTAGTTCACGAGACTTTCACAATAAACCTCTCTTTATACTCATGTTCTTTGTCATAACAGTGTTATTTTCAAATATGCCAATCCTCTTACTAGTGGCTATACTGGCCAATGTGTGTTTTAATTGGTCCTCTACTACAGTGATCATTAAATATTTTGAACATTACCCTGGATACAAGTATTGTCAAAGTACCTTTAATGGAGGACTTTCATCAATCTCTTTTATTATTAAATGTATCAAATTAAATTCTACAATTCCCTTTCTACTTAGAGTATAGAGAATCATAAAAGAATTTTGTTCCACCATAAGAAGAAAACATGAGAAAAACTAAAAAGCATGCTTCTCTTTAATGCCTTCAAAGGCATTATTCCAGAGGGGAGTGATCTTTTTCAAGATGAGTAAAGACTGGTGGCTGCTTTCATACTTGGTGGTGCTTATCTGGGGATATAAACACATAGAAAGGCTGATCTGCCACATGCAGTTCTTTGCTGGGACAAGGAGAAAAACCAAACAAAATTTTATGACTGTATGGACTGAGGAAATGGTATAAAATCTAGACGACTCCCATATGTAATACTGATCTTCCTGATCCTATGATTCTTTCCCAGTATTGCTGAGTAAGTAGCAGCTGAAGGCAGGGCTCAGAGGCAGAGAAAGATATCATACACTTTTAGTTTTTGAGCCACAAAATCCTGTGGCTTATGGATGGAACTAAACTCACCCATAAGATATTTAAAAATAGAGGTAACCTGAAGTTAATTAGAGCTTCAACCTAACACTGACCCAGCTCTTTTTTTTTTTTTTTTTTTACTGAGCCTGTTCTGCTACACAGCCAGCTCAATTCTAACAAAATCAAAAATATCGACCCTTCATCCTAGCTTCCTGACAAAGGAAAAGGCATGTCCTCTATGGAAAAAAAATTGTCTAGCTCAAGCTTTACTGATTTTTACACACAATATCCAGCATATAATCAAAAATTATAAGACACGGGCTAAAGCTTGAAAATACGATCCCACAATCAAGGGGGGAAAAGACAATAGAAGCAGATCCACAGTTGGTCAAAATGTTAGAATTAGTCAACTTGGACTTTTAAATAACTGTTATAAATATTTTTTAAAATAGATAAAATTATGGACAAAATGGATAATCAGGGATTTTGGCAGAGAAATGGAAGCTTTAAAGAAAACAAACTGAAAATGCTAGAAATTAAAAATTGAAAAATTGAAACAAAGAATTCATTGGATGGGCTTAAAAATAGACTCATATAGTAAAATAAAGGATCAGTGAACTTGTAGACAGGTCAAAAAAATTACCCAATCTGAAAAACAAGGATATAAAATAATTAGAAACAAATAATACCAAGCAATAATAACAAAGACTTGTGAGACAATAACATATAGAATTGGAAGAAGACAGAATGTAAGAGAAGAAATGTAAAAAGACTACAGCCAAGAAAAATTTTCAAAATTTGTGAAAATCATCAACCCAAAGATTCATAATGCTTAGCAAATATCAATCAGAATAAATATAAAGAACATCATACCAGGGACTTTTCAATTAAACTACTGAAGATAAAATATAAAGTAAACATCTCAAAAGCTGCCAGAAGAAAAAAGACATATATTGAGAGAGTCAACAGTAATTTGAGAGTAACAGAAACTTCTCATCAGAAACAATGGAAACTTAAATGACATTTTCAAAGTACTGAATCCTATATCGTCCAGAAATTAAGATGACATAAAGATGTTTTTCAGACAAACCAAAACAGAAAATTCATCACCAGTGGCCCCACGCCTCAAAAATTACTAAGGAAATTTCTTCAAGCTGAAAAAAATAATCCCACATGGAAACTGACAATTACAGAAGTGATTACTATGTGGACAAGTATAAGCCTATGTTTAACATCTTTATAGAAAATTGATTATTTAAAGAGAAAATACCAACAATGTATTGTGCTATTTATAACAAACATTGAAGAAAATGTGTGACAATAATAGGACAAAAGATGGGAGTAAGCTAAATAGGGCATACCTTTGTAAATTTCTTACATTATTTGTAAAATGGTTTTATATTAATCCAAAGCAGATTGTGATAAGTTAAAGATGCATTTTGCAATTCTTAGAGTAACCACTGAAAAATATGTATATACTGAGGTATATCTAAAAATTCAACAGAGCAAATAAAATTTTTAAATAATTGATTAATTTAAAAGAAGGCAAGAAAAAGGGAACACATAAAATAAATAGCAAGATGGTAGATTTAAACCTAATCTTATTGGTAATCACATTATATAGAGAGAGAGAGAGAATGGCCAAGTAAGCTCCTATTAGGACTAACCTTTCCACCATAAACAACTACGAACTCTTGGAAAAATATAAAAATCAACTTCCTAAAGACACTGGAAAGCAAAAAAAATCAGGCAGATATGGAAGAGAGTCAATGCTTGGAAGAAAGGAATAGCACAGGGTTAGTTTCCCACTTCTTGTGGTTTTTAGCCTTAGGGCAGACCCCAGTCTACACCAGGAAGGGTGGCTAAAAGTCTGACTTTAAAAAAAGACAAAAACACAAAAAAACACAGTCTATCTGGCTCGAAGAACAAGAATACAGACTTTGGGACAACCACAGATACTAGAAAGTGAGGGAGGATATCCTGGAAAAGGGAAAACCAGAAAGGTGGAACCCCAGTTTCTGTGTATAAACTCTGCACAGATGTCTGGTTGACACTGAACTATAAATGGTCAAAAGAGACTCCAAGCAGTCAAGCTAAATCTATAAGGAATGAACTCAGATGTTAAATACCACTTACCACAAAAAAGTTTGCAGCTTGGGTTCAACCAAGTAAACTGCTTACTAAATAAATTTTCAGATACACTTTTTTAAAGAGATGTAACAAATATATAACAAAATGAGAGAAATTATTTAAATTAATAAATAAACACAATTTAAGGGATCTGTGGAACACTAGCAAAATACACATATGTATTTTGTACAAGCATTTTGTATATCAAATACATATATGCAATTGGACTCCCAGAAAGAGAAGAAAGAGAGAGAATAGGGCAGAAAAAATATTTGAAGGTGTAAGAGTCAAAAATTTTTTAAACTTGCTGAGACATAAATTTACAGATGCAAGAAGCTCAGCATAAACCAAGCAAGACAAATACAAAGAAAAATTTACTTGGCTCATCATAGTCAAGCTACTAAAAAATAAATGGACTAAACGTTCCAATTAAAAGACAGAAGTTGTGAAGATGGATTTTAAAAATGACAAATTATATGCCTAATTATAAGAGGCACACTTTAAATAATTATATCAAACTAAAAAGCTTCTGCACAGCAAAGGAAACAATCAACAAAGTGAAGAGACAACCTATGGAATGAAAGAAAATATACGCAAACCATATATCTGATAAGAGGTTAATATCCAAAAGATATAAAGAATTCTAACAACTCAATAGCAAGAAAACAAATAGCCTTAGTAAAAAATGGGCAAAGGATCTGAATAGACACTTCTCAAAAGAAGACATACAAATAGCCAATGGGTATACAAAAAGTTGCTCAGCATCACTAATCATCAGGGAAATGCAAATCAAAATCACAATATCACTTCACGCCTGTTAGAATGGCTATTATCAAAAAGAAAAAAGTTAGCAAGTGTTAGTGAGGATGTGGAGAAAAGAAAACCCTTGCACACTGTTTGTGGGAAGGCAAATTGTACAGCCATTATGGAAAACAGTATGGAGGTTTCTCAAAAAATTGACAATAGAATTACCGTGTTATCCAGCAACCCCACTACCGGGTATATATCCAAAGGAAGTATGTCAAAGACAGACCTGCACTCCCATGTTCATTGCATTATTCACAATAGCTAAGAGATGGAATCAACCTAAATGTCCATCAGAGGATGAACAGATAAAGAAAATGTGGTATATATGCACAATGGAATACTATTCAGCTCTAGAAAAGTAGGAAATCCTGTCATTTGTCACAATGTGGATGAACCTGGAAGACATTACGTTATGTGAAATAAGCCAGACACAGAAAGACAAATACCACATGATCTCACTTATATGTGGAATCTAAAAAAGTTGAACTCCCAGAAGTAGAGAGTAAAATGGTGCATGGGGGGAGGGGTGATGAGGAGATGTTGGTCAGAGGATACAAAATTTCAAATAGACAGGAGGAACAGGTTCAAGAGATCTATTGCATAACATGGTGAGTATAGTAAAAACAGTGTATGTATTCTTGAAAGTCCCTAAGAGAGTATAGTACCTATGTTAATTAGCTTGATTTAGCCATTCCACAATGTGTATATATATAATATATTTCAAAACATCTTGTACATGATAAATATATACAACTTTTATTTTACAATTCTAAAAATTTAATTAATTAATTTTTTTAAAGAAAGAATCCAAATATCCATCTACAGGAAATAGATAAAGAAACTGGCACAATAGAATTCTACTCAGCAATAAAAAGAAACAAATTTCTGACACAACAATATGTATGATTTTCAAAAGCATGCTGTGTAAAAGAAGCAGATACAAAAACATTCATACTGTATGAGTCCATTTATATAAAGTTCGAAAACAAGCAAAACTCATCTAAAGACCAAGATTGGGGTGACATTGACTGAGAAAGGGCACAAGGGAGGTTTGAGGTGCAATGTCTTGATTTAGGTGGTAAAGACACATGTCTATGTTAGAATTCATTAAGCTGTATATTTAAATTTTGTGTATTTTATTGATGTAAACTATACTTCAATAAACTACTATTAGCACAGAAAAACTATTAAATTCTAATAACTCTCATAACAAGTTTCACTTTAAGTCCCTTTTTAATTTGCACTAATGCCAATTCTGTGCAACATGTTCTCAGTGTTCAAATATTGCACCTGTGGGTCATGATGCTGGTGGTAGCATGTCTTGAAACATTCATATGTTAAGTTTAAAATAACTAAATATATGTCTGTTTGAGCAATCACATCTAGCTTATACTATATTTTATCGTCATAGGCAAATTTGAGCAGATACCAAAGATTTAATTTGAAAGAAATAAAAAACAATTAAAATAGAGCAAATTATTTCCATAACTCCATACATGTGCCCACCCCCCCACCCCCACCAACCCTGCTCAATGAATTGGAAGAAAAGCTGCAGTCTTCTGCAGAAAAGTGGTTTGAAAAGCTGTATTTGACCTCATTCAGGAGTTTTTTCTTCTCCCACTGTGTTGCTAGTGAAGGCAGAAGCCAAACTCACTATGGAAAATGTGGAACCAAGAGCAGTGATGAGTTGAGCTTTCACTGCCAGCATAGATCTGAACTTATCTCATGACCAGGCTTAGCTTCTTAATACCTCGCTTTCCTTTTCCCTTTCCGAGAGATACGCTGTCCATGTCCTTCCCTCAGACACTAAGTGAGAAATCAGCTTAGCAAAATGAACCCTTCGTGCTGGATCTTATTTCTAAAATGATGAGATCAGACATATACTCACTGCCCCAACTGAAGTGCATCTTTGAGCACAACCCACTCTAACAAAGAAAAGCCCCCATGCTTATGTAGATACTTAATCCCCCACTAGTGGAGATCTTGGCCCCTAAAACTTTCTCAACTGGTCTCCCTCCTCACCCTGGTTTCCAGAAAATACATGAGATGTATCTTGGGCCACATGGGGCTTTCTGGGTAGTGTGACACATGTATTCACATACCGCAGATTTCATAGGCTTCGTTAATTTCATTGATTTCATTAGATTCATAAATTTTATTGGTATATAAAAGGAAAGAATAAAATTAGGAACTAGTACCTATTACAGTTAGATTAAATTAATATTTAACATTCTTTATATGAAAAAAGCATAAAAATATAAATATAGTTATTTAACGTTTATGTCCAGAAAACCTGAAGCTATGCTTCAAAGAACCTGCCAAAATCCCATTATTAATACATTATTTTCTGCATCCTATATACACTCACCACTCTCTTTAATGCTTACTCCATTTTATTTCCCAATTAAATGTCTATCAAGTCCTTTGAAATATGTATAAGGCATCTAGGACACAAAAAGGCTCAAAACAAATTTAGATTATTTCCTTCCATGCTCCATCTTTACCATTTCTATTTAAACTCATAGTTTAACATTTTATCTACTCTAGGAAGTCTTGCATAATTAGTTCTTCTCCATTATTCCATCACTTCTTTCTTCTGCAATCCATTCACTTTTCTTAGTTTTATTCTTCGACTCAGAACCAGAACAGGAAGCATTTTAGTAATCAGCTAATCAGCATTTCCCACGCTGTGTTCCTGGGACTGCTACTGCAGGTTTTCCAGGAAAGGCAGGGAAAGGGGATACAGTCTGAGGTTTAAAACTTTCTTAAATGCTTCATCATATAATCCTTTGCAGATCCACATTATTAGCACACTTAACTCAGCATTTCTCGATTTGCTTAGCCACCAAATCCTTTTGGAAATAATATCAAATATCATCCCCCATACTTTGAGAGAGATAGATTAATTCAAGTCCTACCACTTACATCTTAGTAAGTATTTTCAGATCATTGTTTCACCCCAATCATGAACATGTTAAAGAAAGGATTATGTCTTCTATTGGTTTTGCTCCTCCATTGACTATAGAGTGTGGTTTAACACATTCAGGTAAGTATCTGCTCATTAGCTGACTAGCTGCTAATAAACATCTGTGAGCTGTATTTTATTTTTTATATTTTTGACACATTGGTTTGATGAAAAAAAAGAGAAAGTGAAGCATTCTTTCTCAGTAATCAAATTAACCAAATGTTAAATAGTTCAAAACAATAAATTGTAGTATAAGTAATGAACTTTCCTTCATATTTTAAATACTCCTAATGATAATAATATCATTTATTGAGCACTTACTTTAAGGCAGGCATTTTCCCATTTAATTTCATGACAACACTAGTATAACAATTTCACAGATGAGAAAACTGAAGTTCATGAAAAGTAATCAACTCTCCCAGTGTCACACAGCTAAAAACGCAGGAGAACTGGAATTCCAGCACAGGTCTCTAAGTTCCCACGCCCTTGCTGATTATGGTTCCTTAAATCAGGTCCAGACTAGGTATGCTGTGTTGCAGCTGTCTCGTTCAACTGGTCTACACTGGTGAACAAACTCCTGCTTGATCGTAGCTAAATCCTGGCCCCTACCAGTGCACTTAATCAAAGTCTGAATCTTGACGAGCTGATTGCTCACAAAATCTTTGCCTCATTCCAATTTTCTCTAAAAAATTCTGGTAAGGAATGTATATTGCTGCAGCTTTCTATCTTTCTAACCTATGTTCTCTCTGCTGCATCATCATTTTTCCTGTTTGCCATGGCCAAGTAAGGCAGACTAGTAAACTTACTTTAATGGGAAGAAATCCAATGGCAGTTTGTTGAATCCAGTGTTTAATTCTCAGTCCTCGTTTTCTGTGTCCTACCAGGATTTAACACCACTGATCCTTGAAATATTTTCTTCATTTCACTCCTGCGTTTCCCCCATCTTTCAGGTTCCTCCTCACTCAGTTGCTGGTTCTTGCCCATCTCCCTATCCTCCAAATTTAGGAGTGTCTCAGGCCTAAGGCCTTGGGCTTCTTTTTTTTCTATCCATCCTCACTCCCTAAATAATGCTATGGTTTGAAGTGTCCCCCAAAGTTCATGTGTTAGAAACCTGATCCCAATGCAGAGGTGTTGGGCGGCATGAATGGACTAATGCCATTATCACAGGAGTGGGTTCCTTATAACAGGACAATGACAATTTTGGCCCCCTCTTGCTTGCTCGCTGTCACCCTCTCTTTGCCTTTCTGCCATGGGATGACGCAGTAAGAAGGCCCTCACCAGATGACGGCCCCTGGATCTTGGACTTCCCTGCCACCAGAAATGTGAGCCAATAAATTTCTGTTCACTACAAATTACCCAGTCTGTGGTATTCTGTTATAGCAGTATGAGACAAATTAAGACAGCAATCTAACCTGGTCTCAAGGCTTTAAATACCCTCTATGACCTAATGATTCCAAAAGGTACCCCTCCAGTCTAGACCTCTTCCTTGAACTGTCTTCACTTGGATATCTAATAGACATCTCAAACTTAGCATGTCCAAGAATGAGTTCTTGATTTTTCCCTCCAAATTTGCTCTCCCCAAAGGTTTCCCCACCTCAATAAATAGCAACTCCATGTTTTTAGTTGTTTAGATCAAATTCCTTGAAGTCATCCTTGATTCCTCTCTTTATGTTACACCCTGCCTCTGATCCATCAGCAAATCCAGTCTACTCTACCTTCAAACTATATCCAGAATCCAACCACTCCTCCTCTTCTCTACTACTATCACTTTGGTTTAAGCCATCATCTTCTCTTTCCTAGATTATAATAGGAGGTTCCTAACTGGTCTCTCTGCTCCCCCCACCACCACCACCACCATCCTTCTCTGTTCTATACTCAACACAATAGCCTTGAGTGGCCCTTTTAAAATTTAAGTCAGATTATGTCACTTCTCTGCTCAAAAGTCCTTCCATAGCTTCCTGTCCCATTCCAAAAAAAAAAAGCCAAGGCTCTCCATGATCTGGCCCAGTCTGATCTCACCACATCTTACTCCAGCCATAGTGGCCTCCTTGCTGTTGCCTGAATACACCAGCTTTGCTGTCACCTAGAGTCTTGTAGGAATTGTTCCCCCAAATATCATTTTAGCTGTCTCCATCATTGCTCAGATGTCACCTTCTTAGTGAAGATTGCATGGCCACACTATCTAAAACTTCAGTTTTTCCCCCAACATTGCCCATCCCCCTCCTCTTACTTCCTTTTTAGCATTCACCACCAACTAACATTAAGTTAGACTTTGCTCACGTATCTCCTTTCTGTGTGCTTGTTCTTTACCTAGGTAAGCTCCATGAAAGCCCATTGTTAATGCTTTATTCATTATCCTAATTAAAATAGTGCCTGTTCGATAAACATTCAGTAAATACTTGTTAAATGCATGTATAGAGGATTTACTTTTCTACTTGAAATTACATCTGAAGATAGATCCTTTACTTGCCCAGAGCCATGACATTTCCTCAGCCATGCCCCACTTAAACTCGCAAATCACAGTGGCTACCATGTCTGAGTGTATAGATAGGATATCCTGGTGCTAAGTACATCATATATGTTAGTTTGATCCTCAAAACAATCCTAAAAATAGGTATCAGTATCCAACTTTATAAATGAGGAAACTAAAGCTTGGAGAGTTTAACTAAATTGTCCAAAGTCACAGAGCCAGCACAGATAGAGCTGGATTTCAAACCCAGGTCTATATGAGTACAAAAGCCTGGTTCTTAACTACTGTGACCACTGCCTCCCTTTTAAAAAATTGCTTAGGACATTACTCACCCAATGTTACACTACATCAAAATCAAGAGTTATAATATAGCTAAGCTATATCACTTTGTGTTAAGTATAAAACAAAATAATCTTATGTAAAGTGATCAATGAACAAAAAAACTACAAGATTCTTTGATGTTAGTACTCCTCAAAAAAAAAACACCTCTTTTTTTGTTTATTTTTCATCTGTTTCCCAAATCTGCTACCACTTCACATCAACTACATCCTTTTTCATTATTTTCTGTCATAAATCATGGATTCCAGAAATGTTAACTTGAGGTTTCTAGAGGGAAAAACTTGTATTTTCTTATTAGTTAATTTGATTAATTTTGTTGTTATCTTTTGTTTTATGTTCTTGTCAGGCATGACAGACCCATTTCTCACTTAGACTGAGGTAAACTCAGCATTATGTTAATATATTCAAATACAATAGGATGAAGCGTGAAAGAAATATGGTGAAGATTTATATCCATCAAAAGATTTTTTTCAGTAACATGATCTTATTTATTTAGTCACTGGTAAACTGACTACTAGCAAGGGCCTATATAACAGAAACATATACATTAAAATAGAAAGTATATCTATGTATATATGTTTGCTATTGTGCTTTACTTATTCATGTTTTGTATCAAATTTATATGCTGGAAATGCTGCTTATATTTTGGACCAACTTGTAAACAGTCTGAAACTTGCTTTTCTTTCAACTCTAAGCAAAAGAACCAGTACAATCTACAGTATGAACTTTGGAGACCATAATTTATGCAACAAGGTACCTATCACAATCAAGAAAAAACAAGTTTCCATTTGAGCTCTAGGCAGTCATGGGAAATAAGAATTAGAGGACTCATTCAGTCAAAAACATTTAAGGGCCGGGCACAGTGGCTCACGCCTATAATCCTAGCACTCTGGGAGGCTGAGGCAGGAGGACTGCTTGAGCTCAGGAGTTTGAGACCAGTCTGAGTAAGAGCAAGACCCCATCTCTACTAAAAATAGAAAAATTAGCCAGCCATCATGGCATGCACCTATAGTCCCAGCTACTCGGGAGGCTTGAGCCCAGGAGTTTGAGGTTGCAGTGAGCTGTGATGACACCACTGCACTCTACTCAGGGCAATTGAGCAAGATTCTCTCTCAAGAAAAAAAAAAATTAAAGGCTTAAATGAAGAAAAACCTGTGAAAACATATTTCAGTCACTGAGCCTATACTTAATTCCTAATTTTTCTAGGTAGAATGACCACTTAATATTTTAAATTTGTGCTAAAAACATTTAATAAATAATGCATTGAAGGTCTGATGTCAGTTCAAGTACATGGAAAAACATTTTAAGTGATTACACATAAGTGAAGCACACACCACTTTCTCCTGTTTCTTTTATTTGCAAATCATGATTAATTTCTGATCCTAATGAAGATAAATCCCCTTCTCATCAGAGTAGCTACAGATGTAGACTTTTATTTACAGTTAATCACATGATGAAGTATTTAAATAAGCTGAAGTTAGAAAATGCTGCAAAGGGCAACTGTTGCAAATACATTTCTTTTAGCAAAGAGAAAGAGATAAAAGACATTTTGAGAAAACAAACTTTAATTTCAGAGAACAAGTACAACAAAGGAAGGAAACAATAATGAAAGGAAAGCCCTGAAAATCCATAAAATAAAAATGAAGCTCTTTTCATCTTCTCTCGGTCAGATGATGTGAATGTTGTTTTCATTTTTATTTTTTTACCCATAATGGAATATGTACAATTCATGCAGTAGTTAGAAGAATGGATTACAGCTACAATGCTGACATAGAAATATGCCGAATACTGATCATTAAGTGTGAGAAGAAAGCTGAAGGATAATATGTGTTCATGAACTCTTACGAAAAAGCACCTTTAACCAAACCGTGTCTGTAAATGCACGGGGAAGTGCCTGGCTTCCTCTAGGAGAGAATTGTGACTAGTGTGGGGAAAAGGAAGTTTGATATTTATTCCAGGTACTTCTGTGTTGTTTGAAATTTTAAATAAGAGCATATTTATATGTTGCTTGCCAATTCCCATTTAAAAGTACAAATATATAAATGTTTAACATACATGCGGAAACTCTTCTTTGGTGTACAGAGCTGTGGACTAGAAAACCTCAGGGCTAGGTTCCAGGCCAGCTTTACGGCTCTCCAGAATCCTGTCCCAGCCCCACCTTGACTAACCATGTGACCATAGACAAGTTATCAAATCTGAATCTACGAACTTCAGTGTCCTCATCAGTAAAATAAGGAGATTGAGTTTAGTGATATCATAAGCTCCTTCCTTATGAGTTTACTATGAAAAGGAAGATTCTATGTCAATAAAACACTTTCAGCTTCTGTTTTCTTGATAAGTTTTTTTCTGTCTAATGAAAGATTATAATCACTTGCAGGCGTACGTCAGAGATATGGCAGGTTCATTCCCGACTACGGCGATCAAGTGCGTATCACAATCTCTCTGCTGATGGTGGGTCTTGCCTCAATGCTGATGGCTGCTGACTGATCAAGGTGGTGGTTTCCCAAGGCTGGGGTGGCTGTGACAATTTCTTAAAATAAGACAACAGTGAAGTTTGCTGCATCTATTGACTCTTCCTTTCAAAAAGGTTTCTCCATGGCATGAGATGCTATTAGATAGCATTTCACCCACAGAACTTCTTTCCAAATTAGAGTCAATCATCTCAAACCCTACCACTGCGTTATCAACTAAGTTTATGTATAGTCTAAATCCTTGATCATTTTCAACAATGTTCGCAGCATTTTCACCAGGAGTAGATTCCATCTTGAGAAATCAGTTTCTTTGCTCATCTATGGGAAGCAACTCCTTGTCTGTTCAAGTTTTTTGTTTGTTTGTTTTCATCACAGACAGAGGCTCAGTATGTTTTTGGATTTAACAAAGCCCAAACCAGGGCAAAGGCCGTGGCAAAAGAAGGAAGCTGGAAAAGGCAGAGTAGTCAGAAGGGGAGTAGAGACGGACAAGATCTATTGCTATAGTTCTTTAGCCGCTCAGGCATGTGTAGGAGTGACGGTGCCAGGCCCTCAAAGGCCTGTGGGAGTGCTGTTCTTTCCTAAGCCCCAGGTGAAGACAAGAGCCCCAGCCTTGCCCCTTCCTTAGTCTCTGGAGCTGGAACAATCAGGCTTGGCCCTGGTGGCTGGTGCTGCTGACCTGTTTCTTGCTAGAGGTGCCCGCCAAAGCTGGTGGCCCTAGTCCTTGCTGCCACAGAGAGCCACTAAGGCCTTCAGGAAGTCTCCAGAGGTGTCATCCTCAATGGCTTGGTGGAGAGATAGTTCTGTCATGAGTTTGCAGCAATTCAGCCACATCTCCAGGCTCCACTTCTAATTCTAGTTCTCTTGCTGTTCCCACCACATCTGCAGTTACTTTCTCCACTGAAGTCTTGAACCCTCCAAGTCACCCATGAGGGTTGGAACCAACTTCTTCCAAGTTCCTGTTAATGTAGATATTTTGACCTCCTCCAATGAATCACACATGTTCTTAATGGCATCTAGAATGGTGAATCCTTTCCAGAAAGTTTTCAATTGACCTTGTACAGATTCCTCAGAGGAATCACCATCTGTGGCAGCTACAGCCTTAAAAAATGCATTTCTTAAAGAAGACTTACAAGTCAAAATTACTCCTTGCTCCATGGACTGCAGAATGGATATAGTGTTAGCAGGCATGAAAACAACATTCATCTCCTTGTACATCTCCATCAGAGCTCTTGGGTGACTAGGTGCATTGTCAATGAGCAGTAATACTTTGAAAGAAATCTTTTTCTCTGAGCAGTAGATCTCAATAGTGGGTTAAAGTATTTAGTAGACCATGCTGTATACAGATGGGCTATCTTCTAGGCTTTGTTGTTCCATTTCTAGAGCCCAGGCACAGTAGATTTAGCATCATTCTTAAGGGCCCTAGGATTTTCAGAACGGTAAATGAGCATTGGCTTCAACTTAAAAGTCACCAGCTGCATTAGCCCCTAACAAAAGAGTCAGCCTGTTTGTGAAGCTTTGAAGCCAGGCATTAACTTCTCTCTAGGGAGGAAAGTCCTAGAAGCCATCTTCTTCCAACAGAAGGCTGTTTTTTCATCCACATTGAAAATCTGTTGTTTGGTGTAGCCACCTTCATCAATCATCTTAGCTAGATCTTCTGGATAACTTGCTGCAGCTTCTCTATCAGCACTTGCTGCTTCACCTTGCACTTTTATGTTATGGAGATGTTCTTCTGGCTTCCAACTTTTCTTCTGCAGCTTTCTCACCTCTCTCAGTATTCATAGAATTGAAGAGATTTTGGGCCTTCCTCTGGGTTAGGCTTTGGCTTAAGGGAATGTTATGGCTGGTCTGATCTTCTACCCAGACCACTCAAACTTTCTCCATATCAGCAATAATATTTTCATTTTCTTATCATTTGTGCTTTTTTAATTTCTGTTTCATTTTCTTATCACTTCTTATCACTTTTAATTTCCTGCAAGAACTTTGCCTTACATTCACAACTTGACTACTGTTTTGTGCAAGAGGTCTACGTTTTAGCCTACGTTAGCTTTCAAATGCCTTCCTCATTAAGCTTAATCACTTCTAGCTTTTGATTTCAAGTGAGAGACATACAATTCTTCCTTTCACTTGAACACTTAGAGGCCACCATAGGGTTATTAATTGGCCTAATTTAAGCACTGTTTTGTCTCAGGGAGTAGGAGGCCTGAGGAGAGACAGAGAGATGGGGGAAGAACCAGTCAGTGGAGCAGTTAGAACACACACAATATTTATTGATTAAGCTTGCCATCTTATATGGGCACCATTCATGGCACCCCCAAAAAATTACAATAGTAACATCAAAGATCCCTGATCACAGATCACCATAACAGATATAATAATACTGAAAAAGTTTGAAATATTTTGAAAATTACCAAAGTATGTGACACGGAGACCCAGAGTGAGTACATGCTGTTGGGAAAAAAAAAATGGTGCCAATAGACTTGCTCCATGCAGGGTTGCCACAAACTTTCAACTTGTTAAAAAAATTTTTAAAAATCTGCAAAGCACAAGTGCAATAAAATGAGGTATGCCTGTATATATAGTTCAAAATATTGCAATTTCATATACACACTCATACCACCATGCACTTACACATATAGATACATCATTTAGGAGGGAGTTAGGACTAAGGTCATTTTCTGCAGCCCTCCACATGCTTGCCTGTGGTATTTTAATGACGTAAAGCCTTAGCTTTGTTGCTAAATGTGAGGAAGTAATGATTAAAGTTTACCTTTATTCACCCTTATTCTGTTTCTGCCCTAATTGGTGTACTGCAATTCAATTCAGGCACTAACCATCTGCAGCTAGTGCAGACCCCACAGTTAAAAGACAAGACCCACAATAACACTTATTTCACTTCACACCAACCGGCTACAAATCTTGGGGATTCCCAGAACCCCACTAATGTTTGATAATTCACTAGAATGACTCACAAAAGTTTGGAAGGCATTATATTCATTACTATAGTTTTATTATAAAGGATATAACTCAGGAAAAGTCCAATAAAGAGACACATAGAATAGGGTCTTGGAGAGTCTTCAAACACAGAGCTTCTGTGCCCTGTCTTCATGGAATCAGGGCACATCACCCTCCTGGCACATCAACATGTTTATCAACCAGGAAGCTTCAGTTTCCAGAGTTTTTGTTGGAGTTTCATTGCATAGTGACGATTGATTAAATAATTTGGCCATATAATGAACTCAATCTCCAGTCTTCTGTCCCTTCTCAGAGGTCAGGCTGGATCAACATCCCAACTCTCTGATCACACGGTTGTTCTTTCTGGTGACCAGCCCCCATCCTGAAGCTATCTAGGGGCCTACCACAAGCTACCTCATTAACACAAACTCAGATGTGATCCAAGGGGCTCAAGAATAACAAAGATACTTCTATCACTTGGGAAGTTCTCAGGGTTTTAGAAGCTCCATGCCAGTAACCTAGGACAAAGACCAGGCAAATTTTCTATTACACACAACTCCAAACTTATTGGAGACAATACTTAAATTTGACAACTCCCACATTTTTATGTTATCAATATAGAATTGGCACCAACATGGTATTCTTGATTACTTATTTCACTAAGTCAGTGACTTCCAGCAAATGGTTTACACCTCAAGTTTGTCGTTGCTTTATCTCTCTACAGTCTTCAGTGGCAGGACAACATTGTGGTTAAGTGCTGTAAGCTCTAGAGCTACATTTCTTGGGTTCATATCCCAGGCTCCACCATGTCTTAGCACTTAGGAAAATTACTTTCTCTTCCTGTGCCTCTGTAAAATGAGAAATGAAAATTACACCCACCTCCTATGGTAATTGTAAGGACTAAATGCAGTAATATATGCACAGTGTTTAGGACAGTGCTTGGCATTCAATGAATATTCACTTGCATTATTGTTATCATAATGGAACTTGTGAATACTATTTATTAAATGTTTTACCTTGGCACATAGAGCTTTAATGTTATCCAAATTATCTTTAAAGTTTAAAATCCTATCCCAAGACTGACTATATCATTGAGCCTCAAAAATAAAGGGGTTGAACTAAATAATCTGAATATCATTTCCAAATCAGAATGTTACAGTTATATAACTGGCCTCTTATCATCCAAAAGAATTCTAACTTTGTAGCCTAACTGGTATGACCTCCCCATACATTCCCTCAATTTCTTTAATAGTGATAATTCATTGCAAGTAATAATATAAAAATTCTAATATAGTGATTCATAACTGGTTTATCAGAATTACTGCTCAAAGTACAAAGAAGGAAGCTCTGCCAATACATCATCCCAGGCAGGCTCCATTTCAGGACCACAGAGCTGAGGTAACAGACAAAGGTTGAGGACATACCCACATCTGCAGGCTTCTGTGAAGGTGGAAAAGAGCTATTTTCTCTTTTCTGCAAAGGAAAGCCACTTGACCCTCCCCATGCCTGGGAGCAGGAATTGGAGTCTGCCATCTTCCAAGCTCACCCTCCATTATTAAATAACACACCTCTGTGTTTGCTTTTCATTCATCTTTTTTTCTGTCTGCAATTGATTCACAGCATTTGATGTGACAGATCATCAGATTTTATTAAAACCATTTAGAACTTCTAGCATCCTGCCATCTCTTCACATCTGATCTTTTCTTATTATTTCACCCATGGGCTAAAATCTCACAAGTTATATCTCAATAGGAGAAAATTAAGTCAAACAATTTCTCCATTTCTATGGATCAATATTTTGAAGATAAAAATAATGCTTTGTTTTGGTGTCTTTGGAAAGCTAATATTCGATTGTTGAGAACTATTCAAGCTTAATGCTGAAGAGGCATGTTTCTTAATTCACATCCAAATAGTAAATAAGTAATCATTTCCTTACATTTTCTATGTATCGGCACATCTCAAATTATGTATTTCATTAAGAATAACTTGAAGAGATAATAGAGCAAAGACTAATGAGAATACAGAAGTTTGGGGAGAAAATTAAATGACAAAATAGCTTAAATATAAGTAAAAACAATAGAGGAAAATGAGGGAAAAAACCTAATATTTAAGCACAGAGTATTATACTGGCAGAATACTGTCTATGTCGTACATCTTCTCCATTAAAATGTGAGTTTATTGGTTCAACACTGAAATTTTGGCTGCATGGAAGTACAGTTGCATGGAGTCATGGCTGCCTGATCTGCATGAAGTACCCAGAGTATTAACTAATAGCTAAATAGCCACCCAGAGAAAGGACTTTTGTGCCACACAACATGCTTTTGACCTTGCTCCTGTCTCATTCACATTTTGTAATTTTTTATCTAAATAAAGACACATGAAGATATTTTTATCAGATTCTCATAGAAAACCAAATTAATTGTTGATATGATGATTGATGGGCTCAATATTCAAAATTATCTGGATGGCACAGAAAAGTTTAAACTTTCCCTCTGTTGACCTAAAAGGAAGAAGCTGAGATAAAACTAATATAAGTAGAGAGTTTATCCGAGCCAAGCTTGAGGATTACAACCCAGGGGTATAGATTTAAATTGCCCTGAATATACCAATTAGTAGAAGTTACACGTGTATTTTTAAAGGCAAAAAAGGTGGACAGGGACTGGACTGATACAAAGTTGCTTGTCAGGAGTTCTCATTGGTTTACAGAAATAACGTTGATTAGTGATTAGCCATATATGGTTAAGCTATAGGGTGTGGGTTATAATGACCAGTGCGGCATTATTAGGTTAATTTATAGCTACTTGTGGCAATAGCAAGCAGTTTCAAGAGATAAATACATAGCTCAAAGGGGGCAGTAGGGTGTCAACTGAAGAATGATGAGGTTCACAAATTTGGAATGGAGAGTTCTATTTCTCATAAAAGGTTGCAGCCTGCAAGGTGGTCATTTTGACAGGCTGAGAATCATAGCCTATAGCCAGAAGCCAAAAACAGGTACTTTGAGGAAGGGGCAAAAGGAACAGGAATTTATGCTAAGCAGGAGCAGGATGGCCAAATATACATATTTAACAAGCTATAGGAGGAGTCATGAATATTTATGAAAGGAGAAATACGCCCATGCACAAGTGAGCTTCATGCTACTTCATGGGGTCCATGTTCAGAAAATGGAGGTGTTAGCATGATCCAAGGGTGGAGTTTTTGGCCCTCTGACATCAAAAGGTGAAGCAGAGGATACAAAAGCCCTCATTGAGCATTCTCCATAGGCTGGTCAGAACCACTCCGTGGTCAGTGGTCTCTTATCAGGAAGGAATGCTGGACAGTTGTGCTGAAACCACAAAAAAAGCACAGCATTAGGTGGTTGATTGAAATCAGGGGTGGAGCAAGTCTTTCCAAAGGCTGGTTCTGTTTAACCCTTAGGGAGGAAAGTCTGGTGGTGGTTAACCAGGGAAGGGGTATAACAAGGCGTGGCTGAACTCCCACACGTCATGGTAGGAACTCAGTTTTAAGGTTTCTCTGGGATACCCTTGGCCAAGGGCAGGTCTGTTCAGTCAGTTGGGAGGCTTAGGATTTTATTTTTATTTCTCAAGGGCATGATTGCTGTCTCATTTTAATGTTTCTCTGGGCCTGATAATTAAAAGGACTTGCATTCCTCAAATAAAAGTTCTTTTCTTTTCTCATTTCTGAAGGTTCAATTGAGTCAGCTGAAATAACCTGACAATAAACAAATTAACAGGAGAAAAGGCATACAAATTTATTAACTTGCACATACGCACAGGAGCCACACAAAATATGAGACTCAAAGAAGGGCCAGATAGTTGAAGCTTAAATACCCTCTTCATAGAGGGCAGGGAAGAGGGGGGATAGGTAATTTTAGAGGAAGAGTAAATGATTATCAGGGGGAAATGAATGAGCATAAAGAGCAGCAATAGCTTGGCACAAAGTTCCCCTGGGCTCTGGGGGAGGTGGCAAAAAGTTATGGGAAGATGGGGGAGGTTGGGGTGCTGGGCTGTAAACAACCATTGTCTTATGCAAATAAAGTCTCTCCTGTAACAGCCCTTAGAAGAATAGTTGAAAGAACAGGTGAAAAATCTGTCCAGGCATGCTCTCCTGGGTGTGGAGACTTTCAGTTTCCTCTCATGCTATAAGAGTTAATCTTCTCTGGTTAATGTGGATTCCAGGGAGTTAAGACAATTGTGTTCCTTCTGGATGAACTTCCCTCAGTCAGATAAGTGAACCTCAGAAAGAGCCCCTCCCTCCACTTCAGAAAGGAAAGCAGGGGAGGGCAGGAGACCATCAAAGAGAGACCGTGGCTCTGCAGCTTTCAATCTTAGATGAGAATAAATTTAAATTCCTGCATTAAATTTTGGGATTTTTTTATTGCACAAATATAACATGGGAAGATATGCTTTGAGTACATTTCTTATGAAAATTACCTGCTAACTTTAAGGAGAAAGTCAATATGAGCCAACAGTATAAACTAACCCAAAGAGGATACTAAAAACATGAACTTCATTAGTCAAAGCAGTGGCCCAAATTAAGAATTTTAGAATATTGTGTGCCCATGGTGTTGTAGTTTGGTTTCAGTTTTGGATAATTATCACTAGATGATTAGGAGGAACACCAACTACCAAGAGTATTTGATTTACATTTCAAAAACAGGAGTAAGGTTCTTTATCATTTGCTCTGCCACAGACAGTTTTTCCCTAGCACTGCTTAGAGACCAACAAAAGCAGTTTATTTCTCTCCCACCTCTATTCTGAAAAACAAAGAAAGAAATGGGAAGGGAGGGAGGAAGAAAGAACATTGACTTTTCTTCTTGTTCTTAACGTACTTAGCAATATTAAAAGTGAGAGATGTACACAGAAATTGGAGGTAAAAACCATCTTTGAAGCTGCTCCATCCTGGAATGGCTTTTTTTTTTTTTTAAGTTTTTGTAGAGGTGGGGTCTATGTTGCCCAGGCTGGTCTCAAACTCCTGGCCTCAAGTGGTCCTCCTGTCCCAGCCTCCCAAAATGCTAGGAATACAGGCATGAGCCGTGGTGCCCAGCAAAGAATTTTGTCGTCTACATTGGATGGAATGAGTTACCCGGACTCTCTTCGCCTTATCCAGTGTGAAGGTGTGGAGGGATCACGTATTTTCCATTTGTCTTGGTAGTCTGGGCTCCCTGCCTAAAGAGGTGGTTTTTACATGTTATTACAGACTTCTTTGTTTTTAGCACTGTAGATCAGAATATACCACCCCAAAATATCCCACTCTAGCATAAGGATTATTTTGAGCTGAAGGCAACTGAGAAAAAGCAGGCACAAGATAAGCTCTCTGCTGTCCCCCATCTGCCCGAAAACAGATCATAAATTCCCTCGTGAAGGTGTCCTCCCGACCACTTCTCATACCAGCAAGGGAGTAACAACCTTATCAACGAAGACAAGAGGTACTGACAGAGAGTCCACACAAACCTTACTAACTAGCCCTTAGCTACCATTAGTTTTCCATATATTGGCCTTCCTACAATTTGCCATCCCTAGAAGCCCAAGGTCCCTTTTCTTTGACTTGTCACTTCTCTTTAAATTTATCCTCATCTGTCCATATGGTATAAAAGCCTCCAAGCCTAACCATTTCTTTTGGGGCTTCTCTTTCTATGAAGCCCCTCCTCCCCACCAAGCCATGTGAAAATGGTTAACATCAAATTAATTTATATGCTGCTTCTCCTGTTGATCTGTCTGTTGTCAGTTTATTTCACAGACTCAGCTGAAAACCTAAGAAGGTGGAGCAATATTTTCCTCTCCTACAGCACACAATGTGAGTCCTCGACACTTCTAGTTAATAACCACTGATGCGATCCCCTTAGTAGATGTGAATTTGTACTATACAGATATCACATATATTCTTATTAATACAAATGACTTTCTACACTGTGATTTTACTCACACAACAATCTATACTCATAAATATATTTCCTCAGCATTTTCAAAGTAGAAGTAATTGTAAAAGGTATTGGGTTAATTTAAAAAAGGGGAGATTACAAATTAAAGATTTCCTTCAAAACTTTTCTTCAAAATAGAGATAACAAAGAAGGAAAATGTGAATGGAGAATAACTAAGGCAGACACGATTTTTCAACTTGTTGAAAGATTCTCAAGGAAGAGGAAATACGCATACTTTCATTCTATCAACTAATGAGCAGGAGTGACAATGACAGAGCTTTCTATTCAATGTAAGAAGAATTGTTAACAATGAAAAGAATTTCAGTCAAAATATCAAATTCCTTGCCAGAAGAAGAGTTCAAGCAGCAGTTGGGTAATGTTTCAATGATATTGCAAGAAAAGATAAAATTCATGGTATTTAAGTTTGGGTCTGTGATCTGTGCTTATGATAAAGCACAATAAAAACTTTTAAAATGTGGAAATCATAAAAGGGAAAATTGCAAGATTTTGCTGCATAGCTTTACAACAGCTTTACCCAAAACATGACTACTGCTGATGAGTTAAATGATAGTAGTAGTATATAGTCCAGCTGCAGCACTCTATAGGTTGTATGAGCATGGGGCTGGCAAAAGGATGACAAATTTGTGAAACATTCTGAGTTTTATTCAAAAGAGATACAACAAAGAGATAAGACAACAGGAGATTTAAAAGTATGCTTAACGATCTCAGGGAAAAAATAGAAGAGCAAATAAAACATTACTTAAATGGAAGCACATGAATACAGTTCTTCTTGAGAACGCTACTGAATGTTTATTTTTGTTTTGTTTTGGTTTGGTTTTTTTTTTATTTTTAGGCCTTTGAAAGGTAACACTACTGAATGTTAATTCCAAAAAAGACAAGGTGAATCAAAACTAAAAACTGCAAAATGGAAAAGCTATGGTATAGTAATAATAATAAATAAAATCATTTCAAAACTGTAGTGGAAAAATTTGAAATTATTTAAGTAAGTAAAGAACTCAGGCTAAAATAACCATGGATTATGACTACAGAACAGAAAGTACCTGTTACAAACCTTTACAACATAAAAATAATATTGCAACTAACAAACTTGGAAGGCGATCAGGAATAACAGTGGGAGAATACAGGCTAATTTCTTTATCTTTCCCACTAGGGAGTCAGTACAAACAATCCAAAACTGAAAATTATCTTTCGTAAAAAGTATATTAACTTATTAACTCTACATTCGATGTTTTGCATAATCAAAATTTTTTCTTTAACTCTAGAGAAATCTTTCAAGGCTGAAATCTTTTATTTTAAAAAAAAGACTTATTTGCTTTCTATGAATGCCCTCAGTTTCACCCCAATTTATAGTTCTATTAAATTTAAATAAGAATTTATACTTTTGATTAATATAGCATATGCAGAATGATCTTATTGTGTCTCCAACTGTTTATACTGCTAGCTATCCACATTAAAAAGAAAACGCTAATAAAATTTGTATCTAGATGGGAGAATTTATAGTAATATTTTTTACTTTCTTATAATTTCTGAATAGCTTGAATATTTATGAAAGAAATATGATATATTTTTATAAAACAATAAAGTTATTACTATTGGAAGAAAAAAACAATGAAAGCATGAGGCAGATTAGATTAAAAGTAGAAGGCCGAAATACTAGAAGTAAATTTTTAAGAAATCCGAATATGCCTTGTTTTCTGAACCCATTCTGAGTAGTCACAAACAGGTGGCTCCCAAATTTCTTTAGTTTATTATATATAGGTGTGCCCTGCTTTGCACAAGCTCTCCTCAACTCCTCCTCTCCTGGGTGGGGGTCTTATTTCTAGTTTCCTGCACACATGAATGTTGTCTCTGTCAATCAGCTCTCTGTATTGTAGTTTTCTGTTTACTCACCAGTCCTCCCGTTTCACTCCTAGTTCCTTGTATTTCCAGCATCTAGTACAGTGTGGTGCTTAGCTCATGTTTATTGTACATATTTTTATTGTGAGGAAAAGATGAAAGGGAAGAAGGAAAAGAAGGAAGAGGGGGAGGAAGGAAAGTAAACATTAATTCCAAATAAAACTATAACATTTCGAGTAAGTAAAGACGCTGAATATCAGTAGACATTAGAGAAACGCAAGTCAAAACCACAGTTTTTGAGATACCACTTCACACCTCCTATTAGGATGGCTATTATTAAAAGAAAAAACAGAAAGTAACAAGTGTTGTCATATATGGAGAAATTGGGACCCTTGTGTATTGCTGGTGGGAATACAAAATGGCACAGCCACTGTAGGAAATGGTATTGCAATTCCTCAAAAATTTGAACACAGAATTGCCATATGATCCAGCAGTTCCAGTTATGGGAATATATCTAAAAGAACTGAAAGGAGGTTCTCAGACAGATATGTGCACACCCATGTTCATAGCAGCATTATTCACCACAGCCAGAAGCTGGAAGCAACCTAAGTGTCCACTGATAGATAAACGGATTTTTTAAATACGGTATGTACAAGTACTCCTCAACACTGTCAGGGTCATCAAAAACAAGGAAAGCCTGAGAAGCAGTCAAAGCCAAGAGGAGACTAAGAAGACATGACTATAATTGTGGTATCCTAGAACAGAAAAGGGGCATTACATTAAAAACCAAGGAAATCTTAATAAACCATGGACTTTAGTTAACAATAATACAACTAATAACTTTAGTTAATTGTAATTAATCATTTATTATAATAAATACACCATGTTAATGTAAAATGTTAATAATAGATGAAACTAGGGGGAGAGGGTAATATCAGAAATCTGTCCTATCTGCTCAATTTTTCTATAAACATAAGACTGTTCTAAAAAATAAAGTCTATTAATAAAAATATACATATATAGTATATACATACAATGGAATATTATTCAGCCTGAAAAAGGAGGAAAATATTGACACATGCTACGACATGAATGAACTTTGAAGACATTATGCTAAGTGGAAGAAACAAGACTCAAAAAGACAAATATTGTATAATTCCACTTATATGAGGTTCCTAGAGTTGTCAAATTCATAGATGGAAAGTAGAATGGTGGTTGCCAGAAGCTGAGGGGAGAGAGGTATGGGGAGTTAATATTTAATTGGTACAGAGTTTTAGTCGGGGAAAATGAAAAAGTTCTGAAGACGGATGGTGGTGCTGGTTGCACAATAATATGAATGTACTTAATGCCAAAGAACAGTACACCTAAAATGGTTTCAATGGTAAATTTTGCTATGTATTTTTACCACAAAAAAAAAATTGAACCACAAAAAGGATTTCAAACAAGTTCATTTTGATACTGAATTAATCACAAGAGAAAATAACTATTTAAAAGAAAAAGAAAAGAAAAGAACAAATCACCCGATAGCAGAATGTACCAAATTTCTTGTTTCATTAAGTCTCTGCATGAATATGTATTAATGCAATATATACTGTTACTTAATGCATAATACCATATGCTGCTATTTTTAATAAAAAGTTCTATTTCTGGTTTTGTCTTTAAAAAGAAAAAGAATAGGTAAGTGAAAAAATTAGCTAATCTCATTAACTGGAGGTGTCTGTGGCTAAAGTCTGGCTGTTTGAATCCCAGGGCTAAAAACCTCACAGAAGCCGCAGCTACTAAGAATAAAAGGAGTGTAAGTAGAAATAGCACCATACCCCAAAGGCGGCAGATATGAAGGCTAGAGTTGTAAGTTGCTCTGCATGAATATGAATTCGTGTCTCTTTTCCCACTAGGTTTCCGGGTGTTGGTATTATAAATAAATAATTGCTCAGAGTTTTATGAATTTTTTAAGATTATGAGTCTTCAATATAAAAGTATTAAAAATATACTGACCTTGATTAATTACAAAATAAATAATTCACTAATGAAAACATCTACTTAGTCATCTTCTCTCACAAACTTTTAGGAATTTCTTGGGCGTCCGAAGATATTAACACCAAAAGATGATGATCACAAATGGTATTCGCGGTGTATGAGGCAGTTGTTCACAGTTCAGATGTAAGTCCTTGTTCAAAGAAAAAAAACTTTTATCTGGAATGCTCAAGAACCCTTTCAAAATGTCAGAATGTGCTTTAACAAAGGCAAGTGACAAAAGTGGCAAATGGCCGTAAAAGCTAAACCAAAGCCTTCGTGGGGGTCTTGATAAAGAGGAGAGAAATCCAATAAGTTTGGGACTTACTAACTGGCTACACGATTCAAATTGAAGAGAAGTGAGAAATGATAACTACAAATTTACAATCCTAAGAGTAAAACACAATGGCAGTGCTTAAATCAGAATAAAATTAGGGGCAATAGTCTGGGGGGAAAGCTTAGATCAACTCATGTTTTGTTTTGAGGGGGTCAGTAGACATCTGAGGACAGCTACCCTGCGGACGAGAAGCAAAGGCATCAGAAGGCGAGGAGAGGTCAGGATTAGAGGGGCATGTGTACATTTCACAGTCAGGCCAGACCCCGACAGTCCCCCAGCCACTGTGAACCTATGACTATAGATTACAAAGCCCATAAAACTACAGAAACCTCATTTGGTTTAAGGAAACACTGAAAGAAACCCAGAGAAAATAATTTCTTTCCATATTTCCTTCTAAAGAAATACCGACAATATGAGAAAAAATATTCTTTCTCAGTGTCGCAAAATAGTCTATGACCTTATAATGTGATTAAAGTCTATTGGTGCTGATAAGAAAGGGGACACTTAATTACACGGTGCTTTTCATCTTCTAAGTGCTTTACAAGTACTGTATTAACTAATTAACGATGGAAAACCTGATGTTTCTTGGAAAAGACTGCTGTCCCTTTTTTTCACCTTTTAGATGAACTTTTTTTTCAAATCTTGAAATACAACATGCACAAAATGGGTGATATTTAAACTTCTCAAACTAATGATTACAGCAAGCAGTTCATTTTCCTGGTACTTCCAGAGTTGAATTACAATTAAAAAGGATGTGGGTAAGCTATCTAAAAAGAGAAACAGCTCTACTCTGGCTCATAAAAGCCCATCTGGTAAGAAACAGTGAGCCCTGTAAATGACAAAGTAGCAATAATGGGAAGATGCTCACTGTTGGCCTATGGCTTCTACAGTCCCCAGAAACAGATGGGATAAGGGCGCCTATTCCCACCTGCACTGAGCACTCTAATGTGGATTTGAATTGAGATTTTCTTCTTCACCTCCAGTAGTTTTAAATTTAGTGATCACCAAGCAATTGTCAAAGGAACACCGGGGTAATACAGCATATTTCCTTTGACAACAAATGTTTTTATTCATGCAAAAGTCTCCTGAGGGCTCATTTAAGAATCTGGATGAAGATGTCATTCAGGTATCATTCACTCATTCAACTGTATTAAGCACCTAAACAAGCAAAGCACTCTAAGGAGGGTTGGCCTTGTTTAGAGCCAAGATGGACATCTCTTTAATTACACCTCAAGAGCTGGGTGGTTATCACACCTACATATACTCCTCCTCTGTGCCCACAAAAATCCTGCCTGCCAAGGCCAGATTGGAATCCCCAGTCCAGAGGAAGGCAGCAGGATATACAGAAAAATTGACAGCCTTGGATTTAAATATGAGCTCTGCATGTACTACTCCAGCAGTACAAACTTAAGGAAGGTCATTTACCTCCTCTCGACCTCTGTTTCCTCATATTTGAAATAATAATTATATAATACTGAAATAACTGTATAAGCAAAAGCCTATAAATAGAGTGTAATTGGCTTTGTTCCTTTGATTTTTGTAAAATGCTTTTCTATTTTTTATATTGCTAACTTGGTTCCTTCTGTGGAAATGGCTGAGGTTTCTGGACAAATTATGAATAATAATAACTTCTTCACAAGTTTATTGTAAATATTAAATAAAATAATGTAGGAAAAATGCCTAGCCAATGCTATAGTGTATATAATATATAGGATTTGGAGTCAGGTAGACCTGATTATAATCCTGATTATGGCATTTAGTGAGTAGGAGCTATATATTACACATACTTGACCTCTTATAGTGTTGTTTAATAAAAATTACTAAGTCCATTGTTTTGGGCTAAGCTCCTACATTAGGCCCCCACAGACAAGACTAAAAATCAAAATGGAGTTGGCCGGGCGCGGTGGCCCATGCCTGTAATCCTAGCACTCTGGGAGGCCAAGGCAGGTGGATTGCTTGAGCTCAGGAGTTCGAGACCAACCTGAGCGAGAGTGAGAACTCGTCTCTACCAAAAATAGGAAGAAAAAATCAGCCAGGCATTGTGGCGCACACCTGTAGTCCCAGCTACTCGGGAGGCTGAGGCAGGAGGATGGCTTGAGCCCAGGAGTTGGAGGTTGCAGTGAGCTGTGATGACGCCACTGCACTCCAGCCTGGGCAACAGAGTGATGACTCCATCTCAAAAAAAAAAAAAAAAACAAGGCAACTGGACAACCCTCCTCACAAGCCCCCCTTAAAAAAAATCAAAATGGAGTCAACTGTGCTAAACTTCCACATCACCAAACCCAAACTAAGTCGCTCCTGAGAAATGAGGAGAGATATAACAGCCAATTTCCCAAACAGGCCAATGTAAATCTTCAATCAGAATGATAATTAAGATCTCTCTGCTTTAATCCTTTCACAAAAAAGGTAGCCTAAAGTAACCTGATGTTAACTAATCAGTTATTTTTCTATTTTGCTATCTAACACACTCTTTCTTTGTTCTTTGCTTCTGCTTTCTTCAGAACTTCTCTGTCTATAAAGCCAACCTCTTCCTCTCAGCTCAGCGGAACACTTATTCTATTTTATGGAATGAAGTGTTGCCAGATTCTAGAATTGCAACAAAGCCAATTGAGATCTTTAAACTAAGTTTGTTGAAATATTGCCTTTTGACAGTATCATTCACAATGTTAAGTATATAGTAAACATACATTAAATTTTTGTTGACTGGCATTGACTTATTAGCCAGTCAAGTAAAATACACATGTGTATACACACACACACACACACACACACACTTTATTTACCTCCTTCCAGCTGTACAGTAACAGGCAGATTCTAGCAGAGCCTTTGTTCTCTCCCTGGGTAAAATTAGCCCCAACATTACTAGGGTCAGAAAGAAGTTGACACCTTCATTTCTGAAGTACATATTCTCAGCTCAGCAGCTCCAAAATCAATTCCCAGGGCTAGCACTGTTAGGTAGACAGTGAGGGATTCCTTATGTCCTCTCCTAGCGACAAAGGCGGGTGCCCTACCTTGGTGCTGCCTCAGGCAATTGCCACACCTAGAAAGAAGTACAAGGGTAGGGCCCGTCTTGGTCCTGCTCCAGCCTTGATCCTGCTCGAGCAACTACCACACCTGGGAGAAGGAGGAAGCCCTGCCAATCTGCAAAAGAATACAGGGAATCCCCCAGCCCGCAGGCCAGGCCCCAGGCACAATAGGATTTAGAAAGTGACCTAGAGTAACCTAAAGCTAATTATCATGTCGTTAACTGTCCATCAAAGTGGTTCAGTGGTAAGTCTGAACAATGAGGAGAGCCCAATCCAGACACTATAAAACAAGACCCCAGACCATAACCAGAACCCTTTTGTTACGACAGGGGAGCCTGTTTGTCATCTGTGGTGAATGTATCTTGCTCTATAAACCTATATTTTGCTCTTGCTCTGTAAAGCTATCCTGCCCTTCCTCAATAAACTTCGTTTCATGCTTGCCTTGCCTTTGGTGTGTCTGGTCATTCTTCGGCCAAGAGCACACCAAGAACCAAGAACAGACAACTACGCCCCGACAGTACTAGACCTGTTACTTATCTTGTGACCTGAGCTTTATAAATATAGATATAGTAAGCTCTAAATATCTGATAATTCCCAATCTATCTTAGGTTATTTATATATTATTACAACTCACGTATTTAAGGAATATTCTTTCTGATCTCTGCCTATGTGCCCTTCAATAATTTAGTCCAGAAGTCACAAAGGCATAGATTAAAATTCTAGTAAATATTTTCTTAGAATTATTCTTTTTTTCAATTTTCCTAGTCACCCTTTAATCAAAATAAATGCAAATAAATGCAAAATAAATAAATGCAAAAATGCACAAATTCTAATTTGTTCTATCCAGACAAATTTTAAATCCCTCTTGCCTATTTCTAACTTTGTTATTTGTATTTATGATATAATATTAGCTATATTTATATACATATAGAAAAGAGCAATTGCAAAAATTTATCAAGAATTCTCTTCAGAAAATTGTTCTCATAATAAGCACAAATTGTTAGCATCTATCACCATATGATATAATCATATAAAATCCTTTTCTAGCCTCATCCCCATAAGGTATCTCTCTATTACATTATAATGATAAATGGCAAAATGTTTTCATGCCACTTAAGCTGTTACAGAATTCTACAGGGAATGCTAGAATACTACCAAAGTTTTCTTATAAGAAGCTACAGTTAAAAGTCAGTATCATATTCTTAAATCTCTTTTTTTTTTGGCAATATTTACTTCTGACAAAACAATTTGCAACTCAATACATCATAAGATCAACACAAACATGTACCAAGAGTAAATATGCCATTGTGTTTTAACAGGTAATGGTTAAGTATTCAGCAATGAATAGATTTAGTTGATCATCATAAGATCAACACAAACGTGTGCCAGGAATAAATATGCCATTGTGTTTGAAGACATAATGGTTATGTATTCAGCTGGGGGATGGATGGGATACTTTGCCTCAGTTGAGGACAGTCATGTTATGCTATCTTGCAGGGCAGCGAATTCCCAATTATACTGGTAATTGGATATGAGTAATTAGGATTCACAGAAAAGCCAAAATTTATATTGGCCAATAGTTACATCCCAATCATCTGTTATTACTTGAAAAAAGAATTACCTTCGGGGCAAATACAAATGTTAGATAATTTGTCCCTAAACCTTTTTTCCATTTCCTTCCACTCTCATATTAGCTGTTAATTGCAATTCACTCTTTTCTCTATGATATTATTACCCAATTTAGTGCAACATAGTGCCATTATGTCTCTTGTTTTTTACATTAATTAGCTTAACATTTTTTGTTAAAACAAAACATTTTATACATTCTTTTTGAGAATATTCTATGGGTCTTTATTATGAGATCTTTTTTTATTTTTATAACTCAGAACATGTTTCATCTTTGAGAAACTTTTTTTACCGCCTGACAATTTCTATACCTTTTCTGAAGCTCTTGTTTATGAAGGGTAGCAGAATATGCATCCCAAAATATGCCACTTTTGTATAAGAATTATTTTGAGCTGAAGGCAATTGAGAAGAAGCAGATACAAGAAAAGCTCTCTGCACTCCCCCATTTTTCTAAAAGCAGGACACAAATTTACAAATATGTCCCTCCTCCCCTCTCTACCAGGAAGGACAAAGACTGATCACCAAAGACAGCTTTAGACCCGTGTCAGCCTGAAGATGACGTCAGAGGGGTCTGCATAACAAACTGTACGAACTAGGTTTTATCTACCATTAGTTTCCCTTTTATTTGCCTTCCCACAATTTGCTCCCTAATAAGATTCAAGGTCCTTTTCCTTTGTTCTGTCACTTCTCTAAAAAATGTGTCATTCTTTGTTGAAGATGCTCTATAAGCCAAGGTCTAAGCCGCCTCCTTGAGAATTACTCATTCCGTACGTGTCTCCCATCATATAGGAAATATACTTGTTAACAAACTGATGTTTGCTTTCTCTTTTTAATCTGTCTTTTGTCACAGGGGGGGGTCTCGGCTAAGAACCATGAAGAGTAGAGGGAAAATTATTCTTTTCCTCCCCTACCCTAGGTTTATGTTCTCAAATATAACAACTTTAATAGCTAACATTTATTAGATATTTAATCTACGCTGGCCAACATGCTAAACACTTTGCATCCATTCCTCATTTAGCCCTAGGCAGGTAGTAGTATTACCCCCATTTCACATATTAGGCAACTGACAGCCAGGAAGGCTAAATAATTTTCTCAGGTTTTACCAGGTACTAAGAAATGGCACAGAGAGTCACACCGAAGCAACGGATTCCAGAGCCTATGTTCTTAACTACCTCACCATATTCCTTCCTCATAGCTGCTCATATTTCAATCTATGGTTCTACTCTTACCTGATACATGTCCAGGATATATTTAAAACAATCATATTAGTAAAGCATATTCTAGCTTCTCAGATTAAACGGCTTAACAAATAAGAGGCATGACAAAACCCACGGCAAACATAACAAATAGTCTAGCAAGAGGACAATGACCAGAACACTAGTTCTTACACATCGCCACTCTGGCATGTCACTATTGTCTCCACTCATGGTCCAAGATGCCTGCAATTCTAAGTACAATAGGTGACAGACAACATCCAGTGAAGAAGAGGGGCATTCCATATTGGGTATCTGGGTTTTGTTTGTTCATTTGTTCTTTTTGAGTTAAAGAAACCTTTCCCAGAAGCCCTCCAGCAGACCAACCCTCAGGTTCCATTGGCCAATGTTGGGTCATCTGCTCATGCCCAGATCAATCACTGGCAGGGAGACAAGACCACCTGACTGGCTTAAGCCAATTAGGATTTACCCTTTGGGACTGGGAAGGGGGTCATATTCCCTGAGCACATACAGATGAAAACCCTGAATAAAATCAGGGTTGAGCTTACAAGGAAGAATAGAGACAAATGACTTTTATCAATAAATATGTAACCAATGGCAGCCACGCATCCATCTCGCTATATATGTGTATATGTATATGTAAAGGGAGACATAGAGATATATATATATGCATCTATACATGTATATACATGCCCAAGTGCCAGGGAAAGGTGCCCTCCAGGAGAGTTATTGTTGACATCCACCATGAGAAGTCAATGTTATTTCCTTATTTTGAGATACGAAGCTGTTAATGATTACAGTGAAAGTTCTATTCCTGACCTGTTAATAACTAGTTTGAGTATCAAAACAGAGACACTACTCCATTAATATTAGGCCTAGGAATTTCAGTGAATTTCACAAGAATGTCAAGGCCTTTTGTCCTTATATTTCATTAAGAACCTGCTTCTCACCCTCCACCCCCAAAAAAGCTTCATTACTCTTTGTACTGGGGCTGACCCAAGAAAGAAGGAAAGACAAGGAGTCTGGCAACGGTCAGAGCATTGAGATGGGACAGGAAGGAGGGAGTAGAGAGCAGGGAGAGGCAGAGAAATCTAGAAGGTTTCAGACAAGAAGAGAATGGCCGGAGTTTGGGGGCCAAGGAAAGAAAGAATGCCCCCAGGCAGCCTCCAGCCCCTGCCTCTGCAAACTAGAGGGCTCGTTCTAGAAATCGTAACCATGTGATTTCCACGAGAAGCAAACCCGGTGCTTACACCTCATACCCCCAAGGCTCCTCTCCTTTTGCCTCTTCTCCGAGCATCCTCGTGTAACCACAATAGGTTCACTCGCCCCACGAGCACAGCAAGTCAGTGTGCAGAAACACTGGGTTGCAGCAGAGAAAGAGGTTTAATCGTTAAGACCACCAAACAAGGAGATGAGAGGAAACCTCAAATCCGCCTTCCAGAGGAGTTTGGGGCTAGGGATTTTTAGGGGTTTGGAGTGGGCTCAAGCATGGAGATCGTTGATTGGTCGGAGGTGAAGTCATGGCATGTGGAGATGAAGAAACTGCATTCTCATGCTGAGTCGGTTCCTCCATGGTGGTCTTCAAACTGGTTGGCGTCAGGTGTTCTGCTGGAATTCAGGATCTGAAAAACATCTTAAGCAATTCTTAAACAAAAGCCTTATGATTCTAACATCAGAAATCCTATCTATAAGAACAATGCGAGTGCAAAGGGTCAGAATCTAGGAAGTGGACCAAAGTGCAGCCTGCTTAATGCTTAATTATAACTATACTTCTGTTCAGAACCAGGCATGTAATTCTTATTACCTCTGTGAGGATGGCTTCACTCTTAGCATACTCCCCACTTCAGACCCTGTCTTTGTGATCATCCAGTTTCAGAATTCCTCTTTCCAACCCCCAACAACACAAAGAAATATTTTCTAATGAAGCTGGTATGGCAACTTCCAGGCAGGAGGTGTGGCAGGCTGAAGCATACAAGCATAAAAGCAACTCCTGACAACCACCCTGCATATTGGATTTGCTTTTCATCCCCAGAGCAAATACACTTAAGCTGAGTTGTCCTTAAAGCAATGTATAGTACATGTGTATATCTGCAAGAAGTTTTCATAAGCGGATTTCTGATTTCACTTTCCTCCAACAGCTGGGGTATAGAATAGAGGTTGATCAGTCTAACTTGCAAACTCATTTCCCCAGCCAGAAAAGAGGCTGCAGTCAGGGTTGCACAGCACAAGTGAGCTGGCAGAGGTGTTTTCTCTTATCCAGAGCTTTCTGATGAAATCTCTAAAAGCAAGTGAGCATGGAGAGCAAAGACACACACAGCAATTCAAGAGTGATAACTGGATGGTGGTTAAATGGAGAAGCACGTAGGAAGAGCCCATATCTGAAGCCAGGAGACCAGAGAGCATGGGGGTGGGTGTGCAGCCAGTTGCACAAAACTAAAGGGGACAAGCACCTGGGGTCACAGCTGAGCCATGTCCTACAGGAGCTAGGAATATCACAATCTGGACAGGCTTCTGCCACTGGCTATCCTATATTCTACAGTGCACCCACTTCCAAAAATGCTCCTTCAATTTTTTCTTCCCAGAGCTATGCAAGAACTACTCCCCACCATTATATCTTGCCATTTTCACAAAAATTCACTGAGGTTTGCAAACAGAAATATCTCTACTTACACCCTCTCTACTATGTCTCTCTTATTCTACTTATTGTTCTATTTATTAGTTAAATTTATTCTTCTGTTTATTGGTTCCATTTATTGTTAAAGGAATTATTTCCCCTTCTTTCTCCATAGCTAGATTTCTTTAAGTGGAGAAGGGTACACTCCTGTAGCCAGAATAAAGGTATCAACAGGGTTTTGCCTCCTTCCCATTTACCACTTCCCTCACATCAAGTCCCAAAATTCTGACATCAGTAGAGCCTCTGCTTCTTTCAACTCTTTTTATGTCTGTTACTGACAAGTCAGAGCAAGAGATAAAGCTAATAAAAAAGCAACTCAGCAGCTCAAATTGTGAGCTATCAAATCAATAGTCAAATCTTAAACATTGTAGTTCACATGGAACATCAAGCATTTCACAGTTTGCCAACAGCCTCATGTTTGTCTCAAAGAATGTGCAGAATAGCAACTCCCATATTCCCACCATTTTCCATCCCAAAAATCTCCTCACTGGTGCTCAATTAGGAGCAAAGAACAAATCAAATCTTCAGAAAAGCATAAGCTATTCTAGAAGCATAAGGAATTTTCCCTTTTGGAGACTTAGCTATTGAATTGTGTTCCCCCAAAATACATATGTTGCAGTCTTAACCTCCTATGATTCAGAATGTGAACTTACTTGGAAATAGGTACTTTACAGAGGTAATCAAGTTAAAATGAGGTCATGAGGGTAGGTCCTAATCCAATGTAACTGGTGTCCTTATCAAACAGGGAAACTTGGACACAGAGATGACCATAGACAGAAGATGCTATGAAGAGACACAGGGTGAAGACAGCCATCTACAGGCCAAGGAGAGAGGCCTGGAACAGATCTTTCCCTCACAGCCCTCAGAAAGAACCAACCTTGCTGACACCTTAATTTTGGGCTTCTCTTGTCTCTATGAGATAATAAATTTCTCTTGTCTAAGCCACCCAGTCTGTGGTACTTTGTTACCACAGCTCTAGAAAACTAATACAGAGACATCCAAAATCATATCCAGAATAGAGAATAAGAAGGTAGGGTTCCAGGGGTAAGTGGGCCTCCCTTAGAGACCATCTGGAACATTCCATCCACAGTAGAAGATAAAGAAGTGAGATCATATGCTTAAAGCACATAGCATAGTGCCTGACACATAGTCATCACTTAAAATATGTGGGTTCTCACCGCACTTCCTGGAGTTAGAGAGCACACGCTCCATTCTTACTGCCCTGTGAAGTCAGCAACAGGCTCGTCTAACCAGACAAGAGGACGAGGGGCTAACTTCGTTAGGCCCCTCCCATCAGGTGAGAAGACACCCAAGAAATTCAGTTCTCACCATCATCAGATATAATGAAACACTATGAAATGAAGAGAGTGGTATGGGTCTTATGGGATAGACAAAATTAACAAAATTAAGTCCCTTGCTTCAAAGAGTACAAGTTAACTGGATATCCACATGCAAAAGAATAAATTGGATCCTTACCTTATACCATACACAAAAGCCAACTCAAAATGGATTAAGGACTTAAACGTAAGACCTGAAACCATAAAATTCTTTGATATTGATCCTGGTAATGATTTTTTACGTATGACACCAAAAGCATAGTCAACAAAAGCAAAAATAAACAAATGAGACTACTTTGAATTTAAAAGTTTCTGGCTTGGAGAATGAACCTATAGGTTCATTATCATACATTGAGCAGGTGGAAATACTTCACCAAAACATCACTTTCAGCTCCCAAAAGTCACCAAAAAGATTATTCAAAGAACCCCTGTTTGATAGGAGCCCAGCACTTCCTGTAAGAAGGTATCGTGTTAATCTACATGTGCTCATGTTTCACAAATAACAGTCCCAGAGGCACAAAGAAACCAAATGGCTCAGCATAAGGTCGCAGCATATGTCTGTTTTGGAAGTTCTAGTACGTTAGTTTCTTATTTCTGTATCCTGAGAAATATACATTCTGGGGGAAAAAAAACTTTTCATTATGCACATTTCAAGCCCTCCGTCTATCACCCACCTCCAAGTCATTATCATGAGATAATCTCATTTCATCCATCCACCCATTTGCCCACCCACTGGATTATTTTAAAGTAAATCCCAAACACCATTTCATTCATAAATACTCCAATATATATCTCTGCAAGATAGGACTCTTTTTCTACATAATCAAATAGCACAATTAAAAATCAATATCAGTTCCTTAATATCAACAACTTCCCTAATTATTTTATAATTTTTCATTTATAATTTGCATGTTTAGTTTGTTCAAAACCCATTAGATTTGGTTGATATCTCTCTTAAATTTCCTATGATCTGTAGGTTTCTCCTCCCTCCTTTTTGTTGTACCATTTAGCTGTAAAGATACTGGATCATTTGTCCTGAAGAACCTTCCACATTCTGGATTACTGATTGCATCCCCAAGGAATAGTTTAACCTGTTCTTATGCACTGGCAGTTAAACCTAGAGTCCTGATCAGATTCAAGCTCAACTTTTTGAAAAGAATATACGTGGTGCTGTAGAGACAGTGTCTGGTTGTCTTTCTTTCTGTGATGATGCCATGAACCAGTGAAGTCATGTATTGTCAGCCTGATGTATCCATTATAGAGTTTCTGTCCTAGCTCTTGTTCCCCCAGGGAGAGTCCAGAACAAGAACTTGGGTGCAGGAGGTTTATTTGGGATGTGATCCCAGGAAGCAGTGGCTATGGAGCAGGGCCAGTGACACAGGTAAGGAAGAAAAAGCAACAAAATTGAACATTAGCAATTACACTGAGACCTCCTGAGAGGTCATGAAGAAGACCTCTAAGAATCATCCACCCATCTGGAAAATACGAGGCAGGGGCCTTTGTCCATCAACTCCCATCTCTTGGTTGAGGGTTGCTCCTGGGGACATTAACTCTTCCACTCTGAGCTGAATCAGAATGTTGGATCCAGGGGAACTCAAGGGACTACAGAGAAGGCTAAGGAGCAGGGAGCCGAAAGACTTCACATGCGTTGAGGAAGGATGCTGTCAGCAGGAGAGGAATCTGAGCACAACAGATCTGTCCACCAGAGCTCGGGCTAAAACCAGAGGTTGTCCAAGAGGATGCCACCCACATAAGTGTCAGAGATACCTGCCCCAACCCCATCGGCCTTTCTCTAATTTTATGATTTTAGCAACCAAGAATGATCATTGCCTAGAGACATTATACAATTCAATTAGGGGTCCAAAATGAATATAGTTTAATGCTGTTATTCCCTTTTAATTAATTAGCTGAGTATTCTTTGAGAAAAACTTTCCCACACCAATAATTTGCTTATTCTGAGATAGAGTTTGTTCAGGAAAAGCGGGATAAATGCCTGGACTCTTTCCCTTTATTTACCAGTTTTCAGAATAATAATATGATGATCAATGAACGTTTTTATAATGACTATCCTTATGTTCTCATGGACGTTTAAGTGTATTTTATATGTTTCAATCCACTGTAGTAATTATTCTCTTTGATATTCACATTGTCGCATCTTTGGTTAGTGAGAGCCCCTCGAATTATCTCCTGAGTCCTTCTGACGTGATTCCAGTTTCCTTTGCTAGCCTACTTGCTTTTTGATACAAGATGTTTCAAAGTCACCTTGCACATTTTCTGCCCCAAATCTGAAATTAGCTATTTCTCCAAGGAATCCTGGTTCCTTGTAGGAGACATGTTATTCATATACCACATTCTAAGCATGAGGAGTACTCTTGGCTATGAATTGATCGCTGTGATTTCAGCCTTTTTTGGAGCAGATCTAGAAAAACATCATGAGTCCACACAGAAATTTCCAACTCAAATTTTTAAATGTAGGGGATTTGATAGTTATTTGATTTTATATTTGTATCTCTTTCCCCTTACACTGAAAAACAAGATTCTTCATGACATTAACAAAATGACTTATTTTAGCCAACTCTATGTACCATATATTTTATTTTCAAAATAAAAGCCAGGCACAGTGGCTCACAGATGTAATCCTAAAACTTTGGGAGGCTGAGGTGGAGGATCACTTGAGGCCAGGAGTTCAAGACCAGCCTGAGTAAAAGCAAGACCCCATCTCTACAAAAAAATAGAAAAATTAGCCAGGCATGGTGGCACGCACCTGTAGTCCCAGCTACTTGGGAGGCTGAGGCAGAAGGACAATTTGAGCCCTGGAGTTTGAGGCTGCAGTGAGCTATGATGAGGCCACTACACTGTAGCCCGGGAGAGAGAGTGAGACCCTATCTGAAATAAATAAATAAATAAATAAATAAATAAATAAATAAATAAATAAAATATTATTACCAATATTATGAATCCTAAAAATGGTTTAAGTTTGATTACTTTTTTTTTTTTTTGAGAAAGAGTTTCGCCCTGTTGCCCCAGCTAGAGTGCAGTGGCATCATATTTTCAGTAGAGACAGGGTCTCACTCTTGCTCAGGCTGGTCTCGAACTCCTGAGCTCAAGCGATCCTCCTGCCTCAGCCTCCCAGAGTGCTAGGATTACAGGCGTAAGTCACCACGCCTGGCCTACATTTCTTTTTGTTTTTAAGATATGTCCCACTCAGGAATAGTACAGTGTCAAATTGATGTGCTTTAAATTATCTTGAAATATTTTATCTTGAAGTGGGTAATCCATCAACTTGGTACATTTGTTCATTTTGTTTCATTTGTTTTATTTTGCTTTCAATTTTTTAGAATTCCTTTTTTTATATTTAAATCATCTTTATTTACAAAATACTCACCTGAGAGTTATAATTCCATTAAGCTTTAATTTGAGGAAAAGTATAATCACTTAAGTAACAGCAGTTACTTACACTGAAAATGAGAGATAAGTCAAAATTACTTTTGAAGACAGCAAAAATATTGTCAGGCTTCTTGTTATGGTTCTGGATGTCCAGCAGCAGGCTCCCTTGAGGGCAGAATCAGCCCTGAAGGGAACTGACTTCTACTTTCAGAGTGTGGAGTGGGGAGAAAAATCCTGCTCTTGGGAGAAGATGAGGAGGAAAACCCCTCGGTGAACAGACATTTCTCATTGCAGATGGAAGATGTGGTGGGCTGGGGAAAGCCCTTGGTGGAAAATAATCTCAAGGAGCTCCACACATGTTTCCTGGAGGAGGTGGAAGAAAAGGAGGTTGTCTTCTCATGAATGGGCCCCTCCTATCCATTGGAAACAATGGTCCTGTCTTTGCAGGAGGAGGTGGAGGAACAAAGCCAGGGCCAGTTGTGTCGCTGTCAGCAGGGAGAGATGAATCGGGCACATTTAAATGACTAAGATCATCTTTGGTATCATTTCTACTGGATTCCATTTCTGAAGGCAAAAGCCCACCCATTTTATCCAAAGAAGGCCTATTAAAACTTCTGAGTTCTGCTGATCCAGATTGTCTACCAGAATTAGAATAAAGTCTGTTTTGCCTTTGGGGTGGAAGAGCTGGATCCGGCTACATTCAGCTTGCTGGAGGAATCACCATCCTGCGGGCCTGTTCCCATGGAGGTGACAGGAGGTGCCTAGTGGCAGAAGGTGCCTTATGAGGATCAGTTAACCTACCATAATTGGGTTCTCCTCTCTCCTTGGTAACCTGATGGTCCAGAGGATTCCCTGGGCATCTTGAGCCTCTTCCTCCTCCTCCCGGAAGCAAAGGTGAGAGTCTGAGTGGGTCCTGCAACAAAGCTGGAAGAGAGAGAAAAGCTGTTGTTTCAGAGAAAGCTGACCCAATGGTGAGGTACCACATGGGGAATGCTCTCCGCCAAATGCTGTATTTGGAACATCAAGCGCATGAGGATCTTTTCCTAAAAGTTCAAATTTAAACTCTGTTGCAATTAATTTTTGTCTGTGGTGAGAATTTTCTTTCCTTAAATTATTGAGGTTTCTTTCAGCCATCCAAGCCACCAACCAATTATCATGTGCTTTTTTCTCATAGGAAATAATCTTGCCTTGATAACAATGAATGATTCTCTCCGACTTATTCAAGATCTTTGGCTCCCTTTCTGCAGGTCTCCAGCTCTTCAGCTGCACGGCTGATCTTTTCATCTACTTTGGAAAGTTTCTCTTCTTTCTCTAACCAGTCATTTTCCTCTACTGTTAATTTCCTGTGGAGTTTCATTTCATTTTCTTGATACAGTTCAGTCATTACTTTAAGTTTCTGTCGAAGCTCTTGATTCTCACTTTCCACCTGTGTATTTTCTGACTGCAAAGATGCTTGTTCAGTCTTAAGATTTTTAATATGCTCTGTAAGTTCTTCCTTTGTTTTATCTACTTCAGATAATTGAGTGTAAATTTTGTTTCTTTCTCCTTCTAGGGTGCTTAAAGAAGCATTTAGCTTAGCAGCATGAATCAGTTTCTTCAAAGCTCCTTTTGGCTGATTGTCGAAGTGAGCACCATTTTCTGATTCACTCTTCATTTCTAATTCCAAGTTATCGGAAACCATTATGTCTCCCCCAAGCCCAGCTGCCCAATCTTTCATCTCTAGCAAGCGTCAGGCAGGGCCTTGATGTGGTTTTCTTTATCATTTAGAAGTTGGCCTGCACGCACTTCAGAGTCTTCAAATGTTACTTTCTGATTATTAAGCTCACTCACTTGTTCTTTCCATATTTCAGCTTCTGTAAAAGCTGTTTCTGGCTCTTCTGAAGTTGGGAATTTTCATTCAAAGGAGCATTTATTGCCATCTTAAGCAGTTCTTCGTTCATTTGAAATATCTTAAAAGTTGTTCTGGCTCCAGCTACTTGTGATTTGAGGGATTTCAAATTGTCTTTGAGGGATCGTATTCTTTTGGAAATATCTGCCATCAATTCATCTTGTTGAGAATGTTTAGATTTCTCTTCCTTGACCTCTTTTGCTAGACAATGTATTTCACCCTCAAGTTTAGATTTGGACGTGTCAGCTTTCCACAGGTTGCCTCCAAACTTTGTGCTTCTGCCGACTCCTACTGAAAGCTGGCATCCTTGACAGATGACTCTAAGCCTTCATACTCTTTTTGAACAAGGCTAAATTTTTCAAGTAGTTTATATTTTTCTTCAATTAGTCCACAAAGTTTTATAGCGAGCTTTTTCTCTCGTCCCACGTAAAGCTAGCTTCTAATCGATTGAAAACTTCTCCACACACAAAAAAGAACGACAAAAAATCCAATAGCTGCACATACCACCAATTCCCATAGAAAACCATAAGGTTTAGGACCTGGTTTCATACCTTCAGGCAATGCTGCCACAACCCTGAGAAGCTCTTCCAGGACCAGCACCAAGAACAGCTGAGGGGCAGTCCATGGTGACAAGGCTGCTTTGGCTGTCACAGCCACAGCCACAGCCATGGCCTGGCGGGGCCACAACAAGCCACAGAGAACACACAGCCTTCAGCCAAATCCGCACCAGCAACCACATCAGAGCCTGCTGCAGGGGCAAGTAGGGGGCAGGGGCGCCGACGTTCCTCACAGGCCCATGCTGTTGACCCTGGCCCCTTTGTGGTATGGCCCCAGGGTCCCTCGTGAGCCTGCGGCACCCCCTTTCCTCTCCAGCCTGACAGCTAGGCGGGGAGACCGCAAGGCGGGCACCCCAGGCATCCTTTTGAGAGTCAGGTGGTTTCTAATTTGGGGGGGTGGGGCAGGGAGGGTAGGGAGGGTTGTTTGTTTTTGTTTTTCAGGATATTAAGGGGGTACAAATGTTTTAGGTTACATGAATCATTTTTGTAATACTTGAATCCCGGCTAATAGGTGTGCTGGTGGCCCAAATAGTGTTCATAGTATCCATTAGGTTGGTTTCTTCCCCTCCTTTCTTCCCCCCTGCCCCCTGGTTTCTTTCCACTGAGTTTTACTCCCTCTGTGCACCTGTGCACTCATCATTTAGTTCCAATTTAATAGGGAGTACATGTGGTGTTTGTTTTTCCATTCTTTAGATACTTCACTTAGGAGAATGCTCTCTAGTTCCATACAGATTGTTGCAAAAGGTATTAATTCATCTTGTTTGTGGCTAAGTAGTACTCCATGGTATACATATACCACATTTTATTAATCTTGAATTGGTGGTCACTTGGGTTGATTTCACATCTTTGCAGTTGTGAACTGTGTTGCAATAAACATTCAAGCGCAGGTGTCTTTTTGGTAAAATGACTTCTTTTCCTTTGGGTAGATACCCAGTAGTGGGATTGCTGGATCAAATGGTAGGTCAACTTTTAGTTCTTTGAGGAATCTCCATACTGTTTTCCATAGAGGTTGTACTAATTTGCAGTCCCACCAACAGTGTATAAGCATTCCCTTCTCTTTGCATCCATGCCAGCATCTATTGTTTTTGGACTTTTTAATAAAAGCCATTCTAACAAGAGTAAGGTGATATCTCATTGTGGGTTTAATTTGCATTTCCGTGATGATTAGTGATGTTAAGCATTTTTTCATATGTTTCTTGGCCATTTCTTATGTTTCTTGTCTTTCTTCTTTTGAAAAGCATCTGTTCATGTCTTTGCCCACTTTTTAATAGGGTTGTTTGGTTTTTTTCTTGCTGATTTGATTGAGTTCTTTGTAAATTCTGGTTATAAGCCCTTTATCAGATGTGTAGCTTGGGAATATTTTCTCCCATTCTGTAGGTTGTCTATTTGCTCTGTTGATTGTTTCCTTAGCTGTGCAGAAGCTTTTTAGTTTAATTAAATCCCATTTATTAATTTTTGTTGTTGCCATGATTGCCATTGGGGTCTTTTTCATAAACTCTTTGCCTAGGCCAAAATCTAGAAGAGTTTTTCCTACATTTTCCTCTAGAATTCTTATGGTTTCATGCTTTAGGTCTAAGTCTTTTAATCATCTTGAATTAATTTTTGTGAGTGGTGAGAGATAGGGGTCCTGTTTCATTCTTCTGCATGCAGCTATCCAATTTTCCAGCACCATTTATTGAATAGGGCTTCTTTTCCCCAGTTTACATTGTTTTCTACTTTGTCAAAGATCAGTTGATTGTAGGTAGATGGTTTTATGTCTGGGTTCTCTGTTCTGTTCCATTGGTCTATGTCTCTATTTTTGTACCAATACCATGATGTTTTGGTTACTATAGCTTTGTAGTATAGTCTGAAGTCTGGTAATGTGAAGCCTCCAGATTTGTTCTTTTTGCTTAGGATTGCATTGGCTATTCGGGCTCTTTTTCCAAGTGAAGCATAGAATTATTTTTTCCATATCTATGAAGTATAACTTTGGTAACTTGATGGGGATTGCATTGAATTTGTAAATCAATTTGGGCAGTATGGACATTTTAACAATGTTGATTCTACCTATCCATGAGCATGATATGTTTTTCCATTTGTTTGTATCCTCTGTGATTTCTTTCCTCAGTGTTTTGTAGTTCTCCTCGTAGAGATCTTTCACCTCCTTCGTTAAGTGTATTCCTAGGTATTTTATTTTCTTTGTAGCAATTGTGAATTGTGTTGAGTCTTTGATCTTACTCTTGACTGTTATTAGTATACAGAAATGATACTGATTCATGTACATTGATTTTGTATCCTGAGACTTTGCTGAATTTATGTATCAATTCCAGAAGACTCTTGGTTGAATCTTTGGGTTTTTCTAGATACAAGATCATAGCATCAGTAGAGAGTGATAGTTTGACCTCCTCTTTCCTGATTTGGATACCCTTAATATTCTTCTGTTGCCTAATTGCCCTGGCTAGGACTTCCAGCACTATGTTGAATAGAGGTGGTGACAGTGGGCATCCTTGTCTTGTTCCAGCTTTTAGGAGGAATGCTTTCAACTTTTCCCCATTCAGTATGATGTTGGCTGTGGGTTTGTCATATATGGCTTTTATAATTCTCAGCTATGTTCCTTCTATGCCTAGTTTGTTGAGGGTTTTTGCCATGAAAGGGTGCTGGATTTTGTCAAATGCTTTTTCTGCATCTACTGAGATAATCATATGGTCTTTGTTTTTGCTTTTGTTTATGTGGTGAATCACGTTTATTGATTTACATATGTTGAACCATCCTTGCATCCCTGGGATGAAACCCACTTGCTCCTGGTGGATTATTTTTTCGATGTGCTGTTGAATTTAGTTTGCTAGTATTTTACTGAGGATTTTTGCATCTACATTCATAATTGATATTGGTGTGTAGTTTTCTTTTATTATTGTGTCCTTTCCTGGCTTTGGTATCAAGGTGATAACGGCTTCATAGGATGAGTTGGGAAGGATTCCCTCCTTCTCAATACTATGGAATAATTTCCGTATTATGGGAACCAGGTCTTTGTAGGTCTGACAGAATTCAGCTATGAATCCATCTGGTCCCGGGCTTCTTTTTCTTGGGAGGTTTTTTTATTACTGATTCGATCTCACTGATTGCTATTGGTCTGTTCAGGAGTTCTATTTCTTCCTAGTTAAGTCTTGGTAGGTTGTGTGTTTCCAGGAACTTGTCCATTTCCTCTACATTCTCTAGTTTATGTGCATAGAGATTTACATAGTATTCATGGATGATGTTTTGTATTTCTGAGGAATCAGTTGTAATGTAACCTTTTTCATTTCTGATTGAGCTTATTTGGGTCCTTTCTCTTCTGTTCCTGGTTAGTCTAGCAAGAGGCCTGTTGATTTTGTTTACCTTTTCAAAGAACCAACTTTTTGTTTCATTAATTCTTTGTATTTTGTTGTTGTTGTTGTTGTTGTTCTCCAATTCACTTAATTCTGCTCTGATCTTCACTATTTCTTTTCTTTTGCTGGCTTTGGGTTTGGTTTGTTCTTCTTTTTCTAGTTCCATGAGGTGTGACATTAGGTTATCAATATGTGATCTTTCTGTCTTTTTGATGTAGGCATTTAAGGCTATGAATTTTCCCCTGAGGAAGGCCTTTGCTGTTTCCCAAATATTTTGATAGCTTGTGTCCCCTTTGGTTGAATCATTCAGCTCAAAGAATTTTTTGATTTCCATCTTCATTTCGTTCTTGACCCAATAATCATTCAGTAGCAGGTTGTTTAATTTCTGTGACTGTGTGTGGGTTTGAGTGTTTCTCTTATGATTGATTTCTAGTTTTATTGCACTGTGGTTTGCGAAGATATATAGTATGATTTCAATTTTTTTTGATTTGTTGAGACCTGTTTTGTGGCCTAAGATATGATCAGTCTTGGAGAACAGCCCATGTGCTGCTGAGAAGAATGTGTATTCTGTATTTTTGGGGTAGAATGTTCTGTAAATGTCTGTTAGGTCCACTTGATTTAGAGTTTGGTTTAAGTCCATTTTTTTTTAATTTATTTTCTGCTTAGATGATTTATCAAGCTCTGACAGTGGGGTATTGAGGTCCCCAGCAATAACAATGGTACTATTTATTTCTTTTCTTAGCTCTAGTAAGATTTGCTTTGTGTATCTGGGAGCTCCTGTTTGGGCTCATATATGTTTAGGATTGTTATATCTTTTTGTTGGGTAGCTACCTTTACCATTATGTAGTGACCCTCTTTGCCTTTCTTTACCTTTGATGGCTTAAAGTCAATTTTATCTGATACGAGAATGACTACACCTTCTCTCTTTTGATTTCCATTTGCATAGAATATTTTTTTCCATCCTTTCACGATAAGTCTGTGTACATCCTTGTGGTTTAGATGTGTTTCCTGGAGATAGCAGATAGTTGGGTTGTGTTTTTTCATCCATTCAGCTAGCTATGTCTTTTGAGAGGAGCATTCAGTCTGTTCACATTGATTGATAGCATTGACATGTGGGTTGTTGGTCTGCTCATCCTGTTGGATAGACACTTATAGCTTTGTTTTACCTCTTGTTCTATTGTTTTATGGGAGTTGTTAGGTTTCTTTTGGGGGCATATTAGGTGAATTTACACTGGTGGGAATCTGTTGTGCTGACTTGTGTATAGTTCTGTTCTGAGTATTTCATGCAGAGCAGGTCTGTTCATGACAAATTCCTTCAGTGTTTGCTTGTCTGAAAAGAACTTAATTTCTTTATCTATTGTGAAACTTAGTTTTGCAGGATACAGAATTCTAGTCTGGCAGTTGTTCAGTTTAAGTCAATTGAAGATGGGGCCCCAGTCCTTTCTGGCTTGTAAGGTTTCCACTGAGAAATCTGCATTTAGCCTGATGGATTTTCCTTTGTAGGTTATATGGTACTTTCACCTTGCTGCTTGCATAATTTTCTCCTTCATTTTGACTTTGGCCAGGTTGATTACTATGTGTCTTGGAGATAACCTATTTGCTATGAATCTTCCCAGTGTTTGATCTGTATGTCTGAATTTCTGGGAAGTTTTCCTCAATAATTTCCTCAAATAGATTTTCTATGCTTTTAGTGCTTTCTTCTTCCCCATCAGGAATACCTATAATTTGAATGTTAGTACAGTTCACATAGTCCCATCTCTTTCTCAGTGATTGCTCTGACTTTTTTATGCTCTTGTCTGCTTCTTTAAATGACTGGGTTATCTTGAGAGCCTTGTTTTCCAGGTCTGAGGTTCTTTCTTCTTGGTTTAGCCTGTTTTTAAAGCTTTCAATTGCATTTTGAAATTCCCTGAATGACTCTTTCATTTCTTTAAGTTCTATTATATCCTTTCTTATGTTGTCTAGCTCTCTGTGACTTTCCATTTTTTTCATTAATTTCATTGATTTCCTGAAATTTTTTGTTGTTGTTTCTTTTTGTTGGTTTTCAACTTTCTCTTCTATTCCAATCATCTTATTTACCATCCATATTCTGAATTCCATTTCTGTCATTTCAGCAATTTCCTTGTGGGTGGAGTCCACTACTGTAGCTCCACTGTGTTCTCTTGGGGGTGTCAGAGTATTTTTTTTTTCATGTTGCCAGGGTTCTTTTGCTGGTTTCTTCTCATCTGGCTTCTCTTCTTTTGACTCTGGGTTAATAGGTATACAAGGCACCTGTTCTTCTTTGCTGGGGACTCTCTCAAACCAAGTCTAGGAGTGACAGCCGCTCAGGGCTAGGTGGTCCTGAGTGAAGTGTTAGACCTCAGAGAGGTTCTGCTGGCCCAGAAGTAGTGGTGAGGACTCAGTTGTGGGGTCTTATGGTGCAGGCACAACTCTGGAGTTTCAGGGGTAGAGATGTGGGCCCAGCAGGGGCCCTAGAGCTACAGGGGGAAAGCCTCAGATTCAGGCACAGCTAGAGCTTCAGAGTTGGCTCTGGGGATTTGGGGGTCAGAGCTGCCCATATGGGGGGCTATTTCACTAGTGTGGGGACTGCTGATGCCCAGTCGTGCAGGCAGGGGTTTCTCTCAGGAGCCCAGGTTCCACTTAGGTGGGCCAGAGCTGCTGGTCAGCCAAGGTTCTCCCCCCAACCCAGGACCCACTGAGGCAGTCACCTGAGGCTTCCCAAGTGGTGCCTGTGGTGTCTGAGGCTCCCTGCTCTGTTTGGTTTCCACACCGGGGAAGAGGCGTGCTCAGCCCCCAATCATAGGGCTTGACACAGGGAAGTGTCTCTTCCCTCCCCAGCCCAGTGGGGGTGATGCTAAGGTTACTGCTGGATGGCTGCTGTATGTGGGTCCTGAAAGGACCTGGCTCTGTGCACAGAGTGATCAGGATGTCACTGCAGAAGCCTGGTATTGGCAGACACCAGATCTCTGCTGCACCTGCTGTCCGATGGAATGCCCCTGTATAGACTCTGAACAACTCAGGTCTGCAGTAGAAGAGGGAGACCCCTCACATATCATGCTGTCTTTAACTTGTTTCACTCCTAATATACATGTCCCCTCAGATTGCCTCTATCCTGCTGTCTTAACCTCTTCCCAGCAGTGTGAATTGTATTGGGACCCCCAGCTTAATCTCTGAGATGGTGGGTGGTACTTGTAAGTAAGAATTAGCCACACCCTGTCTGATTGAGTTGGTAGATACTGTGATGAACTATAGAGTTGTTCTCCCTGTCAGTGGCTGATGCTTGCATGAAAGAGCCAACTGCCAACTGCTGAGATGTTCTTTTATACCCGTGGTAAGCTCTAGTCCCTCAGGTGGAGCACTTGAATGCCCCAGGCTTTGTGAGGGGCCCTGTAGCTCCCAGGGGGTTGCTTGGTCTCAACCACAGCAATGGTGGGTGGAGGAGGAGGCAGAGCATGGTTAGGTTGCATGAACCTGGAAGGCTTTGCAAAGTCTTGGCAGGACTCAGAGGTTGCTTTCCCGGCCACTAGGGGGAGCCGCTGGGAGGAAAGTCAGGGCAGGCTCTCCAGACAGGGAGGGCTGTTCATGGGGGAAGGGCCTAAACGCTTACTTGCTATGGCACTGGGCTGGGAAAGGAGGCTCCACCCTAATCCAACAGGGTGGTTTTCCTGTGGGGGGGATGGGTGTTCTCCCAGATCACTGCATCTCAGAACCCCACAGTATTTTCCTATCAGTTCTGTTTATGTGGGCTCCCTTGCCACCCAAGTCCAGCTCTCAAAACTCTCCCCTGTGTCCTCCAGCAACCTGCTGGAGTTCAGGGTGCACAGGTTCCAGCCTGTGTGTTTGACCCACTGGTGAGCATCTCTGTAAAATGCCAGCAGGCAGGGAGCTCCCAGATTGGGTACCCCAGGACCACTGCAGGTCCTCAAGGGAAGATGTGTGGGCCCCACTCTCTGTGGAAGCCTCAGCCTGTAGCACGCACCTGCTGGGGAGAGGTGGCCACTCACCAAATTCTTGACTCAAAACTGCTTTCCTGGTTGCAGTGGATGGGGGAGGGACAGGGAAGGAAAAGCATCTGAATGGGAGAAAGCCAGCTCTCTGGCCTCTGGGGTCACTCTCCTTGGAGGGGAATCCCACGTGGAATGTCCAAGCTCTGGGATCACTTAAGTTCTCCCCACTATTCCGCATTTGCCACGGTGCTTGGGCTCATGGGGGTGGAAAAGCCTCCAAGAAACTTGATAGCCCGCTGGTCACCAAAGCCATGTGGGAGGGAGAGAGGGATCCCCCCCCTTACCCCTTCACTGGGCTCTGAGCCTCTGTGGGTTTGATCCTCACCACTACCTTTTCTTCTTTTATCTTCTTCCTCCTCTGCTTCGCAGTTTTTCTCCGTGAGGTCCCCAGCAGGCTCTGGCACTTCTCTCTATGCTCTACACCTGAGCTGCGTCTTCTCTCCCCTCTCCTCCATCTGACACCCCACCTTCTCTCCAGGACAGTCCAGCAAACAATGTTTCTAGTTGGCTGTCTTGCATAGAATTCCTTTATAGTGTTGATTTTATTTTATAATTACAAAAAATTTACATGATTCCAAAGGCAAAACTCAATCAAGAGAATTCAAGCTTCCATATTTGTCCCTTTCATTTCCTTATAGGAAACCTCTTTTTTAACATCAGTTTTTGGTTTTTTTCTATTTTTATATAAGTATACATATTCCATATTACATTCTATGTAATTGTGATGGTTAACTTTATATGTTAACTTGGCTGGGCCTTGTTAACATTATGTGGTGTTTCTGTGAGTGTATTTTTGGATAAGATTTACATTTTTTTTTTATTTCAGAATATTATGGGGGTACAACACTTTGGCTATATATATTGCCCATGCACTGCCCATGTCAGAGCTAGAATAGTGGTCATCCCCCAGACTGTGCTCCCCGCATCCATTCAGTGAGAGTTTTTCCCATCCCCTCCACCCCCCTCCCGCCTGCCCGCCCCCTGATGAATATTATTGCCATGTGTGATGTGTTGATCAGTTAGTACCAATTTGATGGTGAGTACCAGTGGTGCTTGTTTTTCCATTCTTGTGACACTTCGCTTCGAATAATGGGCTCTAGCTCCAACCAGGATAATACCAGATGTGTTAATTCACTATTGTTTTTTATTGCTGAGTAATACTCCATGGTATACATATACCACATTTTATTAATCCACTCGTGTATTGATGGGCACTTGGGTTGTTTCCACATCTTTGCAATTGTGAATTGTGCTGCTATAAACATTCGCGTGCAGATGTCTTTATTATAGAATGTCTTTTTTTCCTTTGGGTAAATACACAGTAGTGGGATTGCTGGGTCAAATGGTAATTCTACTTTTAATTCTTTGAGGTATCTCCATATTACTTTCCATAGAGGTTGTACTAATTTGCAGTCCCATCAGCAGTGTATGAGTGTTCCTATCTGTCCACATCCCCACCAACATTTGTTGTATGGGGATTTTTTGATATGAGCCAATCTCACTGGAGTTAAGTGATATCTCATTGTGGTTTTGATTTGCATTTCCCTGATGATTAGAGAAGTTGAACAATTTATGAAACACTGAGACAAGAAATTGCAGAGGATGTAAGATTTACATTTAAATCAGTGGACTTTGAGTAAAGCAGTTTGCCATTCATAATGTGGGTGGGCTTTACCCAGTCAGTTGAAGGACTGGATAAAACAATAGTCTGACCTCCCCTGAGCAAGAATGGATTCTGTCAGCAGATGGCCTTCAGACCTGAACTTTAACATCAGCTCTTTCTTGATCTCCAGCCTGCCAGCTCACCCTGCAGATTTGGGACTTGCCAACATCCAGAATTGCATAAGCCAATTCCTTAAAATAAATAGCTTTCTATATATACACATCCTATGGGTTCTGTTTCTCTGGAGAACTCTGAATGATACATCAGCATTTATTATTGTGTAGCATACATTATATGTTACATGTTTCATACTACATATTATATATAACATGTGAATGTTATATACAAACACATCTATCTGTATATTCTTATCCCCCCCCACTTCTTAAATGAAAGGTGGCATACTGTGCACTGTTCTGTAGTTTACTATATTCCAGAGATCTTTCCTTATCAGTATATACAGACCTTTCCCATTCCTGTCTACATCTACATAGTAGTCCATTGTGTGGCTGCACTGAAATTTATTCACTAGTCCCCTGTTTATGAACATTTGGGTTGTTTTCAATCTTTTCTGTTATAAATGGAGCAGCAGTAAATTGCCTTGTGCATCAGTTATTTTATGTTTTTGTCAGTGAATCTTAATATATACCTAGAAGTAGGATTGCTGGGTCAAAATGCAAATGCATATGCCCACTGCTTGAGCAAATTAACACATCCCCTAGCACCTTGTATGCAACTATTGATCTGAAAAATGTCTTTTTCTCCATCCCTATCAATAAGGCCCACCAGAATCATGTTGCTTTTAGCTGGCAAGGCCAGCAATACACCTTCACTGTCCTTCCTCAGGGGTATATCAACTCTCCAGCCTTTTGTCATAATTTAGTTCACAGGGATCTTGATCACCTTTCCCTTCTATAAGGTATCACACTGGCCCATTACATTGATGACTTTATGTTGATTGGACCTAGTGAGCAAGAAGTAGCAACTTTTCTCTCTCTCTCTCTTTATATGTGCTATATTTACAGTAAGACATTTGGGTATCACAGGGTGGGAAACAAATCTGACTAAATTTCAGGGGTCTTCTACCTCAATGAAATTTCTAGGGGTCCAGTTATATGGGGCATGTTGAGGTATTCCTTCTAAGGTGAAAGATTAGTTGTTGCATCTGGTTCCTCCTACAACCAAAAAAGAAGCATACTGGCTAGTAAGTCTCTTTGGATCTGGGAGGCAACATATTCCTCATTTGGGTGTGTTACTCTGGCTCATTTATGAAGCAACACAAAAGCCTGCTAATTTTTAGGGGGGCCCAGAACAGGAGAAGACTCTGCAACAGGTTCAAGCTGCTGTGCAAGCTACTCTGCTACTTGGGCCATGTGATCCAGCAGATCCAATAGTGCTCAAAGTGGCAGTGGCAGACAGGGATACTGTTTGGAGCCCTTGGCAGGCCTCTATAGGTGAATGGCAGTGCAGGCCCTTAGGATTTTGAAGCAAAGCCTTACCATCCTCCACAGATAACTCTTCTTTTGAGGGATAGCTTTTGGCCTACTGAGCCTTAGTAGAGAATGAACACTAAACTATGAGCCACCAAGTTATCATGTGGCCTGAGCTGCTCAGCAGGAACTAGGTGTTATCTGGCCCACCAAGCTATAACATTGGTCATGCACAGCAGCTCTCCATCAGCAAACGGAAATGATATATATGTGATCAGGCCCAAACAGGCCCTGAAGGCACAGGAAGTTACATGAAGAAGTGGCCCAAATGCCTTTGGTCCCCACTGCTGCCACACAACCTTCTCTCTCCCATGCTGCATCTATGGCCTCATGGGACATGCCCTGTGATCAGTTGGCAGAGGAAGAGAAGACTGGGGACTGGTTTACAGATGGTTCTGCACAATATGCACCACCTGAAGGTGGACAGCTGTAGCACTATGGCCCCTTTCTGGGACACCCCTGCAAGACAGTGGTGAGAGAAAATCCTCCCGGTGGGCAGAATTTCAAGCAGTGTACCTGGTTGTGCATTTTGCTTAGAAGGATAAAAGGCCAGATAAGTGTTATATACTGATTCATGCACTATGGCTAATGGTTTAGCTGGATGGTCAGAGACCTCAAAGGAACATGATTAGAATATAGGTGACAAGGATATCTGGGGAAGAGACATGTGGATAGACCTCTCTGGATGAGCAGAAAATGTGAAAGTATTTGTGTCCCATGTGAATGCTCACCTCAGCATGCTGAGTGACCTCAGGACAGGAGAATGTTAATAGCCAAGTGGATAGGCTGACCCATTCTGTGGATACCAGTCAGTCTCTTTCCCCAGCTACCCTTATCATCACCCAAAGTGGCAGTGATGGCAGGGATGGAGGTTATACGTGGGTTCAGCAACATGGACTTGCACTCTCCAAGGCTGACCTGGCTAGAGCCACTGCTGAGTGCCCAATCTGCCAGCAGAAGAGACCAACACTGAGTCCTCAATATAGCACCATTCCCCGGGGTGATCAGCCAGCTACCATGTGGCAGGTTGAATACACTGGAAGGCTTCTGTCTTGGAAAGGGCAACGTTTTATTCTTACTGAAGTGGCCCTTACTGTGGATACAAATGTGTCTTCCCTGCATGCAATACTTCTGCCAAACCTACCATCCGTGGACTTTCAGAATTCTTTATCCATAATCGTGGGATTCCACCCAGCATTGCTTCAGATCAACGAACCCACTTCACAGCAAAAGCAGCACAATGGGCACATGCTCATGGCATTCACTTGCCTTACCATGTTCCCCACCATCCTGAAGCAGCTGGTTTGATAGAATAGTAGTATAGCCTTTTGAAGACTCAGGTACAGTGCCAGCTAGGTGACAGTACCTTACAAGGCTGGGGCAAGGTTCTTCAGAAGGCTGCATATGCTCTGAATCAATGTCAAAAATATGATGCTGTCTCTCCCATAGCCAGGATTCACAGGTCCAGGAATCAAGAGGTAGAAATAGGAGTGGCACCACTTACTACTACCCTTGGCAACCCACTAACAAAATTTTGCTTCCTGTACCTGTGGCCTTATGCTCTTCCAACCTAGAGATCTTAGCTCCACCAGGAAACATGATTCCATTGAAATGGAAAGCTGCCTTTTAGCCACTTTGGACTCTACATGCCTCTGAATCAATAGGCAAAGAAGAGAGTTCCTGGGATGGCTGGGGTGGTTGATCCTGACTACTAAAGGGAAATTGGGATGCTACTTCACAATGGGAGTAAGGAAGAGTGTGTCTGGAATACAGGAGATCTCTTAGAGCATCTCTTCATATTACCATGCCCTGTGATTAAGGTCAATGGAAAACTACACAACCCAACCCATGCAGGACTACTAATAGCCCAGCCCCTTCAGGAATGAAGGTTTGGTTCACTCCACCGGGTAAAGAGCCACGACTAGCTGAGGTGCTTGCTGAAAGCAAATGGTATACAGAATAAGTAGTGGGAGAAGATAGTTATAAATACCAGCTATGACCACGTGACAAGTTACAGAAATGAGAACTGTAATTGTTATGAGTATTCCTCCTTATTTTGTCATGAATATGTTTGTATGTGTATATATAATATTAGTTAATATCTTATATTTAATTTTATTACAATTAATATAATTTATTTATATACATATTAAGCAAATATCTTTATTTTTCTCTCTCACATTCCTAATTATGTAACTCAAGATATATTGACTTATTATCACAATATTTAAGTATTGTTACTTTTACATAATAGTATTTAAGTTATGGGATATTGAGGAGAAAGCAAACATCACTCAAATACTTTATCTCCCCTTCTGGGGAAGAGGTTAGTGCATTTTCAGTTGTACAAAGGATAGATGTGTCATGTTAGGAAGAATTATGACATTATTGTCTTTATTTGGAACTTAAGTATGGTTTAAGGAGATGGGGATGAATGCCCAGTTGACAAAATGTGGACTTGTGATGGTTAATTTTATGTGTCAACTTGACTGGGCCCCAGGGTGCCCAGATATACTTGGTTAAACATTATTCTGGGTGTGTCTGTGAGGGTGTTTCTGGATAAGATTAACATTTGAATCAGTAGACTGAGTCAAGCAGATGACCCTCCCCAATGTGGATAGGCCTAATCCAATCCTTTGAATGCCTGAATAGAACAAAAATGTGGAGTAAGGATAAATTTTCTGTCTCTGCCCAACTGTCTTCAAGCTGCAACATCAGCCTTCTCTTGCTTTCTCTGTCTTTAAAAGCTCTCAGGTATTGGGTATATTAACCCTCTGTGATATACATTTATTATATTTTTTCCCAGGTTGTTTTTTGTTATACAATTTTGTTTTTATTTCTTCACCTTTAGTAACCACATCGCATAAATGTCATTGTTTGGTGCTAACAATTGAGATGTTGTTGAAAGTTAATTACAACCACACAGAAAAACAAATATTGGCATTATAACATTGATGGCACTGTGAGATGTGGCTCCATTTTCTACTCTCCCCATCCAATTTCTGCTTTGATCTTTCACGCTAGCCTGCTGTTTATCCTATACTACAAGTGCTTGGGGTCAAATGTGAGATCACTATTGTAAAATGGAACGTCTTATCCTCCTTTACCTCCTAGGGAAGAGAGTGACTTTCTCCACCAGGACAAGGTAGTACAATCAACTTAGCCACCAGTCTCTCAAGTTTTGGGCTGTGAAAAGTAGAAGGGCCACATTTCTCTTTTCTGAAAAGGTTAAAAAATGTGCTACAAAGGAATGATTTATTTGGGACTTTGATCCTGAATGATATAGTCAGGAAGTCAAGACCAGGAGGAAGCTGGTTCCTGAGAGGAGGGTAATACAACAAACATCTGGCAATTCTAACAGGGGTTCCTTATGATTCACAAAAAGGAGTCTCTGAATGTGGGGTGGGGGGATGAAGGTTTGGAGTAGGGGTAGTGGGGAGGACAAGCTTCATCCCTGCCTTGGCTCCTGAGGGTCAGAGTGTTACTGTAACACATCACTTCCAGGGTCTTTCCCCTTGTCATGAGGCATAGTTAGAGTCAGAAATCTCTGGCACATTCTCCAACTATAACAGCAGGAAGTAGAAAATTAAAATCAATAGGGTAAACAGTGGAAGATGTTTATGAGCAGGACTCCTTAATTCACCAAGTGAGTGGATACAAATTGTAACTTCTCCAATTGACTGATGTTTTTGAAATTTGTTTTTAGCCAGAACAAAACCTTCAATTCGTCCACTAGGGGAATAAAAAACCTTTAAAAGCAAATACTCTCAGAGAGGTGAGTCTGTGTGTTATTGACAGATAGAGTCATTAAGGATAATATTCTTTCCTAGGAGCAAGTTTTGATTGGTAGGGGAGGTGGGGGGTGGTAGGGCAGGCGATGACTGAAGGCGAAAGTGAAGTAGGAAGGGAGCCGTGAAGGGGAAGGACGCTGGAGAGCCTGGAGGCACTAAAAATCAACCTCTTGGCTTCATCGCTTTGCCTGGAGCAAGCCCTGGGTGTATGATTTCTTAGCCCGCCAGAAAAAATGAAAAAGAACTTCCCCTGAAAGCTTCATTAACTCTGTAAGCTAGTGATTACAGCAGCCTTTAATGGAGGAAGAATGACTTCCCTTTTCCCTGAAATCTTAAGGGAAGACACCTCAAATTAACTTCAGAAGCGCTAGGAGGAAGAGACATGGGCAGGAGTGCAAGTGAAGCAGGAAGGGAGAGGGGAGGAGGGAGGGCAAGCGTGACACCAGTCACTGAAGAGGAGAGACAGACACTGCTGCCACGTGGGGGTTAATGGGGATAACTAACTCTGACACACCCTTTAACAAAGCAGACCAATCTCCACTGGTTAGTCATTATAGATGCAGAAAGTCCAGCTATGACATTCGAAGAATAGTGGCTATACTGGACATTTATCATTCTTTCTGGCTGCTAAACAGCTGAACCCCCTTCTTATGTCTTGGACTCCCCCACCTCGTCAATCTTGGGAGAGGCTGAGCCACCTCTTGCTATAAAACTGAAAATGCCTGTTATCTTGTTTCCCAGCCTCCTTTGCAGGTGTGGATATGTTACCCACAACAAGTGCTTTGAAAACTTTAGTGTGCATAGTACATTTGAAGGCTTCCAAAACCTAAAGAAGCTTGTTAAAATACCCTCCAAGACTCCAACTCATTAGGATAGAGTGGAGCCAACTGCATGATTTGCAATTCTACTCTCAACTGATATTGATGCTGCTACTATTTGCACTAGACTTTCAAGTACACTGACAGCCTCCACCAATCTGATGAAACTGCCTTAGGTTTGAACTGGGCACTAATGATGCAAAGAAGAAGAAATTGGAAAGAATTCTTTCTGGTGACAGAGGGAGTTTGCAGCAAGTCCAAGTTCCTGGAGCTGCAAGGGCAGTGGAGGTAATGCCTGTATCCACCTTCCTGGGTCATTGATGTTAGAAGTGCAAGTGGATGGGGGAGGAGGGGGCAGATGGTGGGCAGAGGTGTCTTTGATGTGGCACAGAACCCAGGTCAGCTTCTCCAGTCTTCCTGGTGATTTTGTGAGCCACCAAATCATTTTTCTGCTAAAATCTGTTAGTTAGACCCTGTTGTTTGGAAATAAGGGCTTCCATCAAAATAACTATTAAAATAAGGACAAGAGCTATCTCACGGTACCTGGCACATTACCACACACTCAACAAATGTGAGTTGTGTTGCTGTTGTCATTTGCTATTATGATTTCCTAGAAAATAAACAGATCTTGACAATATTCATCTCGTGCATTTCTTTAGCTGCACAAGTCCCCTCAAAGACATAAACATATATGTAAGAAAAAGGCAAATTTAATGTTGAAGCTCCCTTTTGAGTAACAGTCATCAACTCTCCTATGTGTCAGCACCTTTGGCCTTGAAAAGACAGCAAGAAGAGGGAGAGGAAATTGGAGCAGAGCAGAGTGTTGGAGGCAACATCAATGATTTGAGATCTAACTTCAAGGATCAGTTACATATAGGAAGAGAAAACATTGACTATGCCTTAAACAAATATTCTAAGGTGAATATCCTCATCAATATTTGTAAGAAAAATATACAAAGGATGGTGTTCAGCTGGTTTGGCAGTTGTCTTATAAGAATATGTCCTAGCAGGATTATGTGGTGGAAAGAATGTTGGATTTATGAGTTCAGATATAGACTGCCTGTCTAGCCTGGTTCTGCAGTTAACCATCTACACAAACTGGGCAAATACCTTAATTATTATGACTCACTATTCTCATCCCATAGGGTAAGAATCTTGACCGACCCTGCCTTCCTTTCAGACTAGTGTCAGGATCAAAATGTATCCAGGTTATTGATCCCTTAATAAGCAAACTGCTGGCCTGTGTGCTACTACTGAGAGAATAATAATTATAAGAGCAACCATAGCAATAGCTAACACTTATTGAGTGCAAGGTACACAGTGTTCAAAGCACAGATATCTCATTTAGTCTTCATAAAAATCTCTATTATTTTCCCAATTTATATGAACTGAGGCTTAGAGTGACTAAAGTAGCTTTCCTAAGGTCACACATCATTAGTGTCTGATGTCAAAGCCCTCATTCTGACCCACAGCATTAGAGTGCCTCCTCAAGAGATACGTCTAAAAGCATATATAACAAAGGAGCAGTGGGAGAAAATAATTGGTTTCACTGGGGACATTGTTATGGGACCTTACATGGAAGTAGGGTCTTTGCTGATTTAACCAGATTAAGAGGAGGTCATGAGGGTGGGCCCGAATCCAATATGACTTGTGTCCTTACGGAATATTGCTTTTATTCATTCCACTTATTTATAAGTTATAATCACCCAATATATTGTTGCTATTATTTTGTACAAACCTTTATCTATTGTATCAATTAAGAAGAGGAAAAATAAAATATTTCATTTTACTTTCATTTATTCCTTCTCTGACACTCTTTCTTTCTGTATGTAGATCTTAGTTTCTAGTGTATATCATTTTTCTTCCCTCTGAAGAATTTTTTTCTAACATTTCTTGCATGGCAGGTGTACTGGCAATAAATTCCCTCAACTTTTGTTTGTTTTAGAAAGTCTTTGTTTCTCTTTCACTTTTGAAGGGTAATTTTGGTGGATACAAGAATTCCGAGATGGTTGGGTGGTTTTTTTTTTCAACACTTTAAATATTTCTTCACTCCACTACCTTCTTGCTTGCATAGTTTGTAAAAAGAAGTCTGATATAATTTTTAACCTTGGTTCTCTAGAGGCAAGGTGTTTTTTCCTTCTGGCTTCTTTCAAGATTTTCTCTTTGTCTTTGATTTTCCACAGTTTGAATATGCTATGCCTAGGTATAAATCTTTTGGTGTTTATCCTGCTAGGTGTTTATTCTAGTTTGTCTTCTGTTGCTTATAACAGTTATCTGGAACTGGATAATTTATAAAGAAAAGGAATTTATTTGTTATAATTGTGGAGGCTGTGAAGCCCAAGGTTGAGGGGGTTTACATGGTAAGGGCCTTCTTGCTGGTAGGGACTCTCTGCAGAGTCCCAAGGCAGCACAAGGCATCACATAGTGAGGGGGCTGAGCATGCTGGCTCAGGTGTCTCTTCCTCTTCTTATAAAGCCACTAGTCCCACTCCCAGGATAACCCATTAATCCATTAACCCATTAATTCATTAATCCATGAATAGATTAATCCATTCAATTACCACTCAAAGGCCCCACCTCTTAATACTGCCACATTGGAGATTAAATTTCAACATGAGTTTTGGAGGGAACAAATATTCAAACCATAGCAGTGTTCTTTGGGCTTCCTGAATCTGTGGTTAAGGTCTGTCATTAATTTTGGAAAATTCCCGGTAATTATTACTTCAAATTTTTTCTGTTCCTTTCTGTCTCTTCTCCTGATGTTTCCATTATATATATGTTACACACTTTGTAATTGTCCTGGAGTTCTTGGATATTCTGTTTCATTCTTTTCTCTTTGCTTTTTAATTTGAGAAAGTTCAATTGACATATATTCAAGCTTACTGAGTTTTTCCTTGGCCATGCCCAGTCTACTGATGAGCCCATAAGAGGCATTCTTTATTTCTGTTACAGTAGTTTTTTATTTCTATTTTTTATTTCTAGCATTTCCTTTTGATGCGTTCTTAGAGTTTCTATATCTCTGCTTACATTGTGCACCTGTTCTTGTATGTTTTCCAGTTTTTCATTTAGAGCTCTTGGCCTACTAATCATTGTTATTTTAAATTTCCAGTCTGATAATTCCAAGATATCTGCCATATCTGAGTCTCGTTCTCATGCTTGCTTTTTCTCTTTAGATAAACAGGTCACTAAAAAGCTTATTCTAAGGTTAATGTGGAACAGCAGAAGACCTAGAATAGCCAACACAATACTGAAGAAGAAAAAATTTGGAGGACTGATATTGCCTGATTTCAAGACATACTATAAAGCTACAGTCATAAAGGCAGTATGTGACTGCAAAAAAATGATTAAAAGATAAATGGAAAAGGACAGAATCTGGAAATAGACCCACACAAATATAGCCAACTGATCTTTGACAAAGGAGGAAAGGCAATTCAATCAAGAAAGGATAGTCTTTTCAACAAATGGTAGTGGAACAATGGGACATCCACATGCAAAAATTTTTAAAATAATGATCTAGACATAGACTTTACATCTTTCATAAAAATTAACTCAAATGGGTCATAAACCTAAATGTAAAACACAAAACTTTAAAACTTCTAGAAGAAAACATAAGAGAAAAGCAAGGTGACTTCCGGTTTGGCAATGAGTTTTTTAATACAACAAGAAAAGTGCAATCAATGAAAAAAAAACTGATTAGTTGGACTTCATTGAAATTAAAAACTTCTTTACAAAATCCACCATTAAGAGAATGAAAAGATAACCCACTAACTGGGAGAAAAATCTTTGCAAAATACATAACAGATAAAGGCCTTGTATAATATACAAAGAACTCTTACAACTCAACAATGGGAAACAATAAACTTTGCTCAGTTTTAAGATGGGTGAAAGAACTGAACAGATGCCTTACCAGAGATATACAGATGTCACACAAGCAAACAAAAAGATGCTCAACATCATATGTCATTAGGGAATTGCAAATTAAAACAACAATAAGATGCCACCACACATCCACAGGATGGCTAAAATCCAAACACTGACACCACCAAATGCTGATGAGGATGTGGAACAACAGGAACTCTCTTTCATTGCTGGTAGGAATGCAGAATGGTACAGTCACTTTGGAAGATAGTTTGGCAGTTTCTTACAAAACTAAACAAAATTTTACCATATGATCCAGCAATCACACTTCTTAATATTTACCCAAATTATTTGAAAATTTATATCCACACAAAAACATGCACATGAATGTTTATAGCAGCTTTATTCCTACCTGCCAAAATGTGGAAACAACCAAGATGTCCCCCGGTAGGTGAATGGATAGACTGTGGTACATACAAACAATGGAATATTATTCAGCATTAACAAGAAAAGAGTTACCAAGTCATGAAAAGACATGGTGGAATCTTAAATGCATATTACTAAGTGAAAGAAGCCAATCTGAAAAGGTTATATACTATATGATCCCAACTATACGACATGTTAGAAAGGCAAAACTAAGAAGAGAGCAAAAAATCCATGGTTGCCAGAGGTTCAGGAGAAGAAAAAGATAAACAGGTGAAGCATAGGGGATTTTTAGCATAATTGAAGTATTCTGTATGATACTGTAATGGTGGATACATGTCATGCATTTGTCAAAATCCATATAACCATACAACACAAAGAGTGAACCGTAAGGTAAACTATGTACTTTAGTTAAAAATAATCCATCAATATTGGTTCATTAATCATAACAAATATATCACAGTAATGCAAGATGTTAATAATAGAGGAAACTGTGTGTGAGGGAAGAGGGAGTATATGAGAACTCTCTGTAGTTTCTGTGCAATTTTTCTGTAAACCTAAAAGTGCTCCAAAAAACAAAGTCTATTAAAATGTTTTTAAATCTCTAAACAAACACATTTCTGCTCTAATGTTGAAAGTCTCAGAACAAAAGCAGAGTACAGCTTAGCAAACAAAGTGGTATCTACATGTAATTTTCCAAGGATGTTTTTCACTAAATAGCCCTAAACTGTTTCCTCAGACTCCAAGTAAATAAGCTGAGTTTAGTCTAGAGTTTGTGATTCATCCTGGCCTATTTTCTACAAAACAAAAAAATACTCCCCATCAGTTACTTCACTGCATTACTTCTTTATGTCCCCTTGTTCTCCAGAGCCTTCTATATCAGATATTTTAAAGCTCTTTCCTAACTGATATTTATCCTTTTATTATGATTATTATTTTACATAATCCCCACTACTTTCTTTTTTCTTTTTTTTTTTTTTTTGAGGTAGGTATTTTTTTTTCTTTTATTCTTTTATTTCAGAATATTATGGGGGTACAACACTTTGGTTATATATATTGCCCATGCACTGCCCGTGTCAGAGCTACAATCGTGGTCATCCCCCAAACTGTGCTCCCCGCATCCATTCAGTGAGAGTTTTTCCCATCCCCTCCACCCCCCTCCCGCCTGCCCGCCCCCTGATGAATATTATTGCCATGTGTGATGTAAGTGTTGATCAGTTAGTACCAATTTGATGGTGAGTACCAGTGGTGCTTGTTTTTCCATTCTTGTGACACTTCACTTCGAAGAATGGGCTCTAGCTCCATCCAGGATAATACCAGATGTGTTGATTCACCATTGTTTTTTGTGGCTGAGTAATATTCCATGGTACACATATACCACATTTTATTAATCCACTCGTGTATTGATGGGCACCTGGGTTATTTCCACATCTTTGCAACTGTGAATTGTGCTGCTATAAACATTCGAGTGCAGATATCTTTATTATAGAATGTCTTTTTTTCCTTTGGGTACCCACTACTTTTTTTCAACAAAACCAAGCTCACATTCTCTTGGGCCCTGGATTTCCTTGCATATCTCTTAACTCTCATGGAGTCCCTAATTCCTTGCTATCTTGCCATCCTATCTTCCAGAAATTACTCCTATTTTTCAAATGCTCTCCTGAAGTCTTCCTCTATTTTGTGATCTCTCTAAGAGTCAGTTCATCAAGCAAGTTTTAGAGATCCAACTTGGGATAACATATGACTAAGAAATAAAGAATATAGGAAAAATGAAGTACAGAGAGATTAAGTGATTCTTGGCTTAAAATATATATTAGTCAGGGTTCTCCAAAAAAACAGAACCAATAGGATAGATATGATATATAGGAGGAGACTTATTATGGGAATTGTCTTATATGATTACAGAGGCTGACAAGTCCCACGATATGCCATCTGCAAGCTGGAGAATTAGGAAAGTTGGTGGTGTAATTCAGTCCAAGTCTGAAGGCCTGAGAACTAGGGCAGGGGGTGGAGGGCTGGCACTGGTGTGAGTCCCAGAGTCTGAAGGCTCAAGAACCAGGAGCTCCACTGCCCAAGGACAGGAGAAGATGGATATCTCAGCTAAAGAAGAGAGAGTGAATTCACCCTTCCTCACCATTTTATTCTATTTGAGCCCTCTACCAATTGAACAATGCCCACCCACATTGGTGAGGAAAGATCTTCTTTACTCAGTGTATTGATTCAAATGTTAATCTCTTCTGGAAGCAACCTCACACCCAGAAATAATGTTTTACTGGATACCTGGGCATCCCTTAGCCCAGTCAAGTTGACACATAAAATTAACCATCACAGATCATAAAGTGAGTAAACTTTGAAGTTGAAATTAGATTGTGTCTTCTGCATTCCAATCTAATCCTCTTCTGCTTAACAACATCATCGTCTTAAACAGAGAGAAGAATAAGCATGCAATTGCCCTCCTACCTCTCAGCAGACATAGGAGAGACAGATGTCAGGAAAGCTTAAATAATATTTTTACATAATCACCACTAGTATTCAGGAACCAAAACTAAACTTTCTTGTCTGGAGCTACATGTCTTAAACATAAACTAAGCTGATAGATGGTTTTTAAAAATAACCAAAAGTGTGGGTGTAAGGGTTAGTTAATTTGGAAGTTGTTTATTTATCTCTATTACTGCTATTATTCATCTTCTATTACAACTAGGAAGCAGGAGAGCACTACAATTCAGAAATGATGCAAGTGAGCTTTCTTGAAAAACACTGGCACCTGAGAAATGTGAGGGGTAAGCACAACTATGTTATAATTCACGATCATAGAAAGCTCAGGAGTAATACTTGGAGAAAGCAAAGACAACTAGAGTGTTCTGTCGCCATCTCATAACCTTCTTATAAGGATCACCACTGAGCTTCACTGGGACACTGAAGTAAAACACATAAAGAGAACCTGCACTTGGATCAATTTAAAGTTAAGATTTGATGTGGGTACAGCCACACTCTTCCGACATATAAACACCCTTTATAAACAGCATATGCAGTTGCAAACTGCTTCATTGAGTTGTCAGCCACAAAACAAAATCTTTTGTCTGCCAACTGAGTATACAAGGAGACGGGTTTTGACCACATTAACACCATTGTATACCCACCCAATACATCCCCAATGTAAAATATCCTCTGTGGGATAATGCAGCGCAAAAACAGCACCTTAATAGAAACTTTAACTTTTTTTAAAGTTCTACCATATTGAGTAATTGTTTCAATAAAAATATCTAAATCATTATTGAATCAATGATTATTGAATCATTATTTCTGTGCCTGTAGGCAGAGATTATTCCTTCACATATTCATTATCTAACCAAATCTGAATTACTTATATTACTCAGTGACTTTCATGACACTATGTTGCTTACAAGGTATGGTTCAGACATCTTACAAGGTCTTGCAACAGCTGGCCTTTCTCTACCTTTCTGGCCAAATCAAAGGGACTTGTTCTCAAAATAGTACTGGCGTTGCCTGCCCCCACCCTTAACACATCTTCTTCCCTTTATGAAGCAGGTCTTCATTTTTGCTCATGTCTCCTACCCATCCTTCAAGACTTGAATCAGATACCACCTCCTCCCTCTATTTCCTCAGGAAGACTTCATCACTCTTTCCCTCATGTTGCCATATTATAAGGTACACATGAGCTGTTTTATTGTGATTGTTACATGCCTATCTTCCCTAGAAGACCACAAATTGTGGGTGGCAGGAAAAATGTCTTGTTCATATGTGTTTCCCCAGTATCTGGCCCAAATAGTAGTTTGCATAGATATTTTTTAAATGAGAGAAAAAAGTCAAATTTTATTGCATTTTAGTGAGGTTTTTGGTCCAAAAAGATGTTTTTCTAATTTCTACCATTCTGTAGGACAACAGATTTTTGCCAAGTCAGAACTAAGGTGACGTCAGAAATAAGTCCAACAAAATTCTTTACATAACTTTTATTTCATTTCTGATAATATAAAAATTCACTATAGATATTTGAGAAAATACACAAAAGTGCAAAAAAGAAAACAAAAATAATTAACAATCCCATAGCCCTGGAGATAACCATTATTAACATTTTAGTATATTTCCTTCTAGTATTTTTTAAGTGATAGAATTATAATCTACAAGCATTTTAGAAGGCTGGGTATTTTTAAATATATTATACCACAAGAGGTTTCCATATAATTAACAAAAGCTTCAAGAAAATTTATTGGATTCATAGAAATATGATATTTTATTTAACCTTTTCCCTATGTTGGACATTTGTGATTTGGGGGGATTTTTTTATTTTTTTATTTCAGAATGTTACAGGCATATGTTGGACATTTTGCCCTTTCATATTTTTACTATTTTTTTAATTTTTTTTATCTCAAAATATTATGGGGGTACAAACCATTTGGGTTACATATATTGCCTTTGCACTGCCTGAGTCAGAGCTACAAGCATGCCCCTCCCCCAGACAGTGCGCACCACACCCATTAGGCGTGAATATACCCATCCCCTCCTCCCGCCTCCCACCTGCCCGACACCCAATGAATGTTACTTTCATATGTGCATGTAAGTGTTGATCAATTAGTACCAATTTGACAGTGAGTATATATGGTACTTGTTTTTCCATTCTTGTGATACTTCACTTAGGAGGATGGGCTCCAGCTCCATCCAGGATAATACAGAAGGTGTTAGTTCACGATTGTTTTTTGTGGCTGAGTAGTACTCCATGGTATACATATACCACATTTTATTAATCCACTCATATGTTGATGGGCACTTGGGTTGTTTCCACATCTTTGCAATTGTGAATTGTGCTGCTATAAACATTCGAGTGCAGATGTCTTTATTATAGAATGTCTTTTTTTCCTTTGGGTAGATGCCCAGTAGTGGGATTGCTGGATCAAATGGTAGTTCTACTTTTAGTTCTTTGTGGTATCTCCATATTACTTTCCATAGAGTTTGTACTAGTTTGCAGTCCCACCAGCAGTGTCCAAGTGTTCCTATCTCTCTGTATCCACACCAACATTTGTTGTTCTGGGACTTTTTCATAAAAGCCATTCTCACTGGAGTTAAGTGATACCTCATTGTGGTTTTGATTTGCATTTCCCTGATGATTAGAGATGTTGAGCATTTTTTCATATGTTTCTCATATTTTTACTATTTTTTTACTCAGCACCACTCAATGAAGTATTTTTACTATTTTAAATAACACTAAGAGAAATACTTTTACACACAAATCTTAGTGAGCACTTATGATTATTGCCTTACAATGGAAATGTCTTTTTAGAATTTGAATTTACTGGTTATGAACATTTTTAAGGCTCTTAATCCAAAGTAATTTGATTTCCAAAATCTTTGTGCCAATTTATAATCTTAGTAATAGTATAGAAATCTGCTTATCCCACTGCCTCTTCACCACATAGAATACTATCATGGTTGTTTTTAATTTTTATTGCTTTAATTTTTATTTCATTGATGAATAATGAGGAAGAATAATTTGTATTTTTATTAACCATTTGTACTTCCTCTTCTGTATATTTTCCATTCATTTCCCTTACTCTAATTTACCATTTTCACCCAACAAATTAGCACAGATTAAAAACAATTTTAAAGGGTTTATGGACCTCTTGAATTCCATCTATAGACTCTACCAGTTACAGGGTGATATAAACTCACTGCAACTTCTTACCAATTGTGATATATAAAAAGAACGTGGAATGTATGACGTGCCCTACTGCGTTGGGAAGAAGCAGTACGCAATGGTAGAAAGAAACTGTTTTAGAGGTGGGGAAAACCTAAGCTCTTAGCCTAATTATGTCACTAGCTAAATAAACTGTAAAAACTACTTAATCTTTGTCTTCTATGCACACATATCTGTTTTCACTCACATAAGTGTGTGTGTGTGTGTGTGTGTGTGTGTTGAAACAAGGAGAATTAACATTCTCTAAGGTCTTTTCTATTTCTAAAATGTACATATATCATATACCAAAGTAATGTTCTGTTATACAACACTTTTATTTTGAAGTCACTAAAAACCATCCTGGAAAAAAGACACATAAACTCCAAACAGCACAGCTGTGACTATTCAGCACTCCTTAGTTACAAGTAGTTACACTACCATTAAATGGTGTCATTAAAAATACATTGTCACCATAGAAACTGCAACTTTACAGGATACCAAATCTTTCTTTGAAATGCTCATGCTGAGCAGCTTACATTGTCTTATATAATAATGGTGCCTTCGCCTTTTTTTTTTCAGCAGACGCACAGCTGTCCCTTCTTCCCCAATTTATTTGTAACCAAGAACAACTATCAAGATCTCCTTAAAATTGCTTGATACTTTATTAGGGGAAAAAAAGAATCTGCTTTAAAAACAAAAACTTTCTGAAATATATATTACCAGTTGTCAATGATGCCACTACTTTGTAGATTGGGAAACAAAAATGTTCCCACTCTAGACAAAATGTAGGTATAATACTCCACCCACCACCTTTTTACTTAGCCCCTTTTCTGACATTTTTCCTCCCTGTTGGCCTTTTGCCCTTTAGCTCTGTTTGCTCACTCCCCACTCAGGACACTCTGCCACTTACACATCCTATATCTTATTTCTCCCTAGGTGGTCACTAAGAACCAAAACATTGGTTGGTATAGACTTTGGAAATAAACTCACAGGGTTATTTGCATTTTAAGTGGGGAATCTTGAGGGCTACAGATGTTTTGAGACTTGAAGAAGTAAAGCTTTAGTAGTCATGGGACAGGTAATATGGTCAATATTTTGGAATAGAATAGCCCAGCCTCAAGCCCCCTCACTGGCCCTAGATAAGCTACCTTCTGCTCCATCTACTTTTGTGGTCCACCTGTCCTCCATTAAAAAGTTTTGGCTGAGCACCTACTAGATGCTATCCCAGGCACAGGGGCTACACCAGCCAGTGAGATAGACAAGTGTAATATATTTCTGTCTAGTGCATGGGGAGACAGAAAACCAAAAGGTAAATTAAAAAGACCAGTTTTGATAGTGATCAACAAGCCCCGCAGGGATCTGAAAGAGCTTTCCAAGGAGAGAGACCCACTAGCACCGAGTCCTGAGATAGTGAAGAATTCTATATGTTTTTGGAACAGTAGAAGGTCAGTGTTTCTAGAACACAATGAATGAAGTGGAAATTGGTTCAGGACGAGATGAGAGAGAAAAGTATGAGCCAGGTCCTGCAAGATTTTGTAGGCAAAAATGAGGAGCCTGAATTTTATTCTCAATCTAATGGGAAGTCAATGGACGATTTCAAGAAGGGAAGAAAAATGACCTGACTTACTTTTTAAAAGATCACTCCCAGTTGCCATATGGCAAATAAACTGTAGCAAGAGCAAAGGGAAGAAAGGAAACAAGTTTGAAGAAATTGCACTAACCAGTCAGAGATAATGGTGTTTGCAATTACCAGCAAGAGCAATGACATGGGTATTGGAAGTGTCTTTTCAATTAAAATGAAAAACCTTTGACTAAGATATTTAAAAGTTTCATTTGCTTTCATATCTCTCCCAAAATGCCATCACAGCCACTGTTATCTTGTCCACATTCTGATGAATAAGTGAAAAGAATACAACAATCATACCTCTTCTATTCCAAGACTTCTGTGTCCAGCTCTGGTTCTCTCAAATATTCAAGTGAAGCAAAAATTTTAAAGTCTCTCAAAACTTTTAATAACTCCTAGTAAAAGCAGTTAAACATGACTTATACAAAACAGAACAGAGTTAGAGCCAGGGCAGAAACATACCTCCTACTGTGTAGATCTGTCCTCTAGCCCATAATTCAAGTGATTCCAGATATGTTCCATTATATCTCTAAATACTTATTCCAAAAGTACTTATCTGTGCAGCATCCATCTAAAAAGAATGCAAAAAACGATAAAAGAAATACTTAGTGGCTAATTAACCTTAAGATGTTATGAGAAACCTTAGTAGAGGTTTGCCAGTATCTTTTTTACAAAACTGAATCTAATTCATGATTAGTGTCTATGTTATATGCTACTTTCACGTGGCATCATAGAACGACAGATTGTTAGAGCTGCAAAGAAATCTTAGAGTTTATTCTAGTCCGACTCCCTGATTGTACAATCAGTAAATTTAAGTGATTTCCCCAAGATCGCCACGTGTACTAGCATCAGATGCTAAACAAGAACATCACTAGTACCTTTCCTCACACGGTTTATATTCAATCCATTTATCTTACCCATTTTCCTAAAGCCTTACCTTCCTCATGTCTTCACTTGCCCCTTTATGGGCTTGTGTTCATTCCAGGGGCCATCACTGGAACCACTCCCTCCCTTGCTTATATGCTCAGTTATTGTGACCCTCCCTAACTCAGTCATATCTAATCCCCAATGATTATTAAATCCAACTTTCTACCTACTCCACACCTGTACCCAAACATCTGAATATGGCTGGAGAAAAGCACACGGTTGACAGGTCTCAGTTAAGTATAAAAACACTAACCTCAAGGGGCTTCTAGTACTTTCTTGTAATCCTACTGAATTACTCTCCCATTCTTCAAATGGCCTTCTCCTTTAGTCTCCAACTCTACACCTCCCTACCACCTTCCTATCTTCACACATTCAGAAGAGAATGTCCAAGGACTCCCCACCAAATCTGCCCTCCCATCTTCAAGTGTACCTGCGCATGCTGCCTTCCCTTCTATTATGGAGGAAGAGCTCCCCATACTCCCAGCTCCTTCCTTTCTTGACTAGACTCTACCACCACCTCTTTGCTACTATAGAACATTGATCCTGCACTTTCCCCTCTCTGCCCCGTCATCCATTTTCCCTTCCTGCTAGGTAAAAGCGGATGGGAAAATTTGTTCATTATTCTGCAATTTAGGTTCACACGACTACAGTCGTCTTGGAGTTCAACAGACCTTACTCATATGCCTTGCGGTTAGCCAGAGTTGTTGGCTGGGGTGTCTCTGTTCTCTCCACATAGCCTTTCTCGCAGGACGGCTCCAATTTGTAGTATGGTGGAGGAACATTCCAAGTGGGAATGAGCAGCAACTGCAAAATCTCTTAAGACTTTGCTGAGAAGTCGTACATCATGTCCACTGCATTCTATTTGCCAAAGCAAGTTACAAAGCCAGCCCAGACTAAAAGGGAGAATAAAGACACTCCACCTTTTGATGTGAAAGTCTGCAAAGAATTTTTGGCCATTCTTGATCCAGCACAGTCAGGGTAATTGACAAAATATCAATGTCTTATTTGCTGAAAGCACAAAAAAGCCTCCTCAAACACCATCCCTATATCAAGAGTTCTTATTAAGCTTTCAAAGGGAGAATTGCATCCCAGCCTGGAGCTATATTACTCATCTTCCTCCAGAATTCCCCTTCTCAGTAACATTGGAAATAATTTAAGAAAATTGTTCTCTCTTCCTTTCCAATCTCCAGCCCTCTCAGACACACCTCCATTTCAACAGCAAAGTAGTTGCCAAGAACAGTTGGGGGAAGTGGGGAAGGTGTGAGTGTGGGAGGAATTCCTAAATATGGTATGTGCATGTATTTTGAGCAAAATCACAAGTCATTTCAAACATTTCACTAAATTAAATCATAAAATGTGTGGAAGTGGTAGAATTACAAAAAGTCTTCAATGAAAAAAGAGAAGATATAGATTATATTAGTCATCTTGGGAAGTAATGGTAGAATCTGATGAGAGTTATGTCTAGGTTTGCACAGAAAATTGGGTGAAAAAAGAGAGTAAAAGATATAAATTGGATATTTAGAATAAAATGTGCTGATAAAAGGCCTTGAAAAGGACAGTAGGCTGCTTAGTTAATGAGGAAAATGATCTAAAAACATTGTAGGAGTTCTAATATGGAGAAATTTGTATTCTCTTAGCAGTCAATATAAGAATTCCTTTGTAGGGAGAGCATCACCTTTATTAAGAAGATGCTCTGTTAAGACCCTTTGCAATAGAAACAAATTGGCTGGGCTTTGGTTTCTTGAAGAAGAGGGTAAGTATTTTTTTAAGAGAAAAGTGTTTTGTCTGAGTGAAAGAGAAGTAACCCAGATTGCCCAGTACTGATGAGGGGGTGCATCTGGAGAAAGACACTGGGCTTACAGGGAAAGAAAAACTTTGGTGGAATAGAAGGCTCAAGGAAGGTATTTTAAGATGAATGCTGAACATAATCCCCCTTTCTCCACACACAAAAAACAGTCTACAAAAATTCCTGAGATGCTGCATCATGTGACTGAATTTTCTTTAGAAACTCTTTAGATTGCATGGGGGGGCGGAAATCACCTTAGGAAAAAGAAGGGGGAAAAAATGTGGGACAGGTTCACTTAAAACAGTCTCTGAATAGAGAGAAATAGTCCTGGAGCCAGGAACTGGAACACACTCCCTCCCTCCATCTCTCATCTCTGCTTGTCTCTGGATGCCAACCTCACCTCACCACCTCACCTTGCCAGTAGCAGGGAGCATGGCCCCCCACAGCTCTAGGCCTTACAGCCTACAGCTCCACCACCCACTGAGCCAGAGGGGAGCCCATTGCTGGCCCAGCCTGGGTCAGGTGTCCACCCCTAGACCAATCACTAAGGCCAAAATAATGGCAGTTTCTGTTACATGACAGTGAAGATGCTGGTCTAAATAAAAAAGGGGAGCATTTTGACACACAGAAAAATAAATGTCTGCTGTGGTTTGAATGTTTGTGTCTTCTCCAAAATTCATGTTGAAACTTAATCCCCAATGCCATAGTATTAAGAGGTGGGACCTTTAGGAGGTGCTTAGGCCATGAGGACACTGCCTCGTGAGCGGGATTAATGCCTTATAAAAGGGCTTGAGGGAGCCTGTGTGTCCTTTTCTCCCCCTTCCGCCATGAAAGCACGCAGAAACAAGGCACCATTTATGAGAAACAAGCTCTTGCCAGACACCCAAATTTGTTGGCAAATTGACCTTAGGCTTCCCAGCCTTCAGAACTGTAAGCAATAAATTTCTGTTGTTTATAAATTACCCAGTTTAAGGTATTTTGTTATGACAGCAGGAACCGACTAAGACAATGACCAGATTTTACATGGAAAATACTGAAGGGTCTAGGTCTATCAGCCAGCTGGGGCAGGAGTGAGAACTAGTCAACCAGCATTCAGTGTTACAGAGCCAAAGATTCAATTACTTTTAATTCAAGAAACAACTTAAACCATATAATAATCATTTTCTCTTTGGTCATTAAGTAGAATATTATGTCATTTTTGCTTGCTATTTGTTCAAGAAAAGGTCCTTAACAAGTGGCAACAGACTAGGGTTCCACATGAGGAGACATTAAACAGTACATTGGAAAACACTTAATTTTCACAATTTTTTGAATTCCATCAGGCCTTAATTATATAAATGCATACATATATTTCTATAATATTATTAATGCACACAAATACTCAAAGGATATATTAAAGAAAATTTTAATTCCAGATATGTGAAATACAAAGGGACAGGAATCTTGTACCTTTTGTGCAAATTGAAGCAAATGTGAACTGAAGTATAGCTGTTTCGCCTATTAGCAAATTTCTCTCATGTGTGGTATGAAATCAAACCTTTAGGATTTATCTAAGTTTATTATCTACTGACCACACATCTTTCTTGCTTATTTTGACCTTAAAATAGAAAGCAGTGATAGTTTGGGGCAGCTAAATATTAAAAAGAAGCAAACTTAATCAGTATCCATCTTTAAATGATGAGAATTACATGGGATAACTGTCATATTATTAAAGGCAACCCTTCAACTTCTAGCTAAACATGCTCCATATCCCAGAGTATTCACTTCTTCCATTGGGAAGCAACTTCACAACAAACCAAACTTTCCAGGAAGGGAAGAAAGAGTCATCTGTGATTTCTGGGTAGTTTGTGACCAGGAAGATCTCATTATTTATAATAGGAGACACCACAGCCCCTCCTGGGGTTTTCATTGCTGATAAATTTACAGGAAAGATAGCAACCATGAAGCTACCTTCTTTTTGCCCTTCCTTCCTAGCAAAAAAAAAAGTCCTCTTTTCCATGCTGTGTTAGATATCTGTCCAGGAGGATAACAAAGGAGACCAAAGAGGAAATAAAAACTTAATGAGAGAAAAAGAAAGAGAGAGACTGTATAGACATGTTTCAAGCTGGCGTAATCACACCCAGGCTCATATCTTCTTATCTGTGTCAAGGGGGTGATTGCTTCAGATAAGCCTGCCACTCTTTTCCTACCAGGTGTTCAAGTGGTAACTCTCCAGAGGTTCAGAACAGAACATGTGCTGCCTGAAACACAGCCCTGTCAGCAGTTAAAGGAGCTTTGTATTCTAGTTACTTGCACTGTGGTTGTTACAGAAATACTCACGTTGCTGATCCAAGCAAAAATACTACGGTGCACCCAGCTAGAAAGAGGCCTAACATAGAATCCCCCCTGAAGGGGGCTGCGTACCTCGTCTGCCCACCTCCAGATCCACAAATGTCAGTTAGATGAGTTGATCTAATTCAGGTATCTCTCCTGAATAATATCAGAAGGCTTGGGAGTATTTGTTTGATAGTTTGTTGGTTGGTTGGCTTACATCCTTCAAAATACAACTAAAAACAATGTTGACAATGACTGAACATACCTAATGGAGAGTATTACAAAGAATATAGGAATAGAGAGAGAGACACACACACAATATACACAGACCCCATGGCACAAATATAACCATGGAGACATCCTGGCGTTGGTCTCCAGTACTTCCCTCCTAAGGTACTGATAAGACCATTAGCCAGGAACAACTGAGGAAAGCATGTCCATTCTGGTTCTGTACACATCCTTCTTTCTTTTGTTTTCCAATGTATATTATTTACTAATCCTCTTTTATGGCTACCTAGAACCATGTTTTAGCCGTACTGGTCACTTCCTCCCTCCAAAGCTGATGCATTTTCTGTGTCTAAAATTACCCAAAGTTCAGATTTAGAAACTTTTCCACTGTTACAGCCTTTTTTCAACTGCCTGTAACAATATGGCTTTTTTGTCCTCTGCTCTCGTTGCAGTTGATCTTAAGGACCACCATTCCTCCCCCCACCCCCCTGGCAAAGAGAAAACAATTTCTGGACTAAGTGCTACCTCAAAGACTCTTCTCTCATTATTCAAAATAAAAATCACTTTAGGATTTCTTCCTCTCTCAGGTCCCCCACACCCTTCACGTTTATTGTTGAATAATTTCAGGCCCACTAATGTATTGTCAGCATGGTAAGAAATATACTACAAAAATATTTAAATTAGGGAAATCTTATTCATTTTACAAAAGTGTTCACTATAAGATTACTTCAAGAACATGGTTTTTTCCCTCTGAGATGGCAGATTAGAGGTGTTTCCAGTGTGCCTCACCCACTTGAAAGAAGAAAAGTAGTGTGTAGAGATTTACACTGTGAACTTTTATTCAAGAAGGAACATGAAAAGCAAAGGACACTCAGAATCCCAGGGAAGAGAAGGTGGGCAGGCAGCCTGCATGGCAGGGTCTTGCTGAGAGCTATGAGTGAAGCCCCAATACAGGAGAGAGAGAGAGGGCTTCCCTTTGCAATCTACCTTTCCAGTGGGGAACCGTGCAACCCAGGCCACAGGACAGCACCTTGTCCCTCCAAAGCCTTGGAGCTAACTTGGAGAGAGGCCAGAAGACTGCGAGAGAGACAGGCACTGGGACGTGCCGCGGGCGTTTTCCCAGACCAGGACCCAATAGGGCATCCTTCCCCATCCTGGCTCACACCAAGCTGGGTGGGGTTCAGCTACTAAGTGGCGGCGGCCACTGCAGGCATTACAGTCTTGCACCAGGGATTAGAGTACTAAGTCTGGAGTGGGGGAGGGCCCCCCACAGCCAGAACTCAGAGGCAAGTGTGGAGTCTGCCATGGGTGCTGGAATTGGGCTCTCTCCCTTCATGGGGCCAGAGTGGGAGATTTGCCAGAGAGCTGTGGTTTGCCAGGGACGGCTTTGCAATCTAAAGGCAAATTTCATGTGACTTTGCTGAGTGCCCCAACTCGCCCCCTTGGTCATGACGGGTGTGAGCCCCACCAGTTCTGAGGAATGAGAGGGAGGTTGGTCCCACACCCACTTGCCTGGTAGGTGCTTGGGCTGCCCCTCCCTTCCTATGCGAAGAACTTGGTCCGGCAGAGGTTTTTCCACTCCTTGCCCAGTCATATCTCCAGGCATTTGGTGACTGCTCCCTGGTCCCCCACAAAAGCTGGTACTTGCACCTGCCACTGGGGAGCCTGAGTGTGGACTTGTCCAGTCCGGCTCCACCCAGCTTCACCCCACCACCAAGGCTGAGCAGTGGACCCAGACCACTGAGCATTCCACCACCCTGCCCATTGCCAAGGACACCAGAGAGCTTCTCCTGGTAAACAAAGACCAAGCATAAACCCTACTTCCACTACCACAGTGGGCTCTTACCTGCAAGCACCACCTACTGGCTTAGAAGTTGACCTGCACAACCCAATACAAAATCTGCTGACACAAGTACAGAGCACTTGAGAACCATACAAGCTTCCTGTGACCTCCACCACCCTGGCTTCTCAAGAGGTCATGAGCCTCCTCACCTACCTAGGACACCATTACTACAACCAGCATTTGAGAAAGCCACTGCACTAAGGTTATCTATAACCAAAGCATTCACACAGAGTCACTGAACACACCCAGAAGCAAAGCCAAATGGCCCTACTCAACATACATTATAGTCATAACCTCAAGAAAAGAAAAAAAATGTCCCATCCAAATGAAAGTAAATTCAAAAATAAGAACTGACTATTTCTCCTGATATGAAGAAATCAGTGTAATAATTCTGGAAGTATGAAAAACAAGGGTGTTATGACACCCCCAAAGGATCATACTAACTCCCTAGCAATGGATCCTAGGCAAAATGGAATTTTTGAAATCCCAGATAAAGAATTCAAAATATTAATTACAAAGAAGCTCAATTAGATCCAAGGGAAATCTGAAAGCCAATAGAAAGAAATCAGAAAATAAATTCAGGATATAAATGAGAAATTTACCAAAGAGGTAGATATCTTTTTTAAAAAAATCAAACAGAACTTCTAGAAATGAAAAATTCATTGAAAGAATTACAAAACACAGTTGAAAGCTTCAGCAATAGACTAGACCAAGCAGAAGAGATACTTTCAGAACTTGAAGATAGGTCTTTTGAATTAACTCAATCAGACAAAAATAAATTTAAAAAGAATAAAAAAGAACTCCTTCAAGAGTATGGAACTACATAAGCAACCAAACTTATGAACCATTGTCATTCCTGAGGAAGAAGAAAAAGCAGGAACCTTAAAAAACCTATTTAAGGAAATAATTGATGAAAACTTTCCTAGTCTAGCAAGAGATTTAGACATCCAGATACAAGAGGCCTAGCAAACACCAGGAAATTTCATTACAAGACAGTCTTCACCATGATATATAGTCATCAGATTGTCCAAAGTCAAGGTGAAGGAAGAAATCCTAAAATCAGCAAAAGAAAAGCATTTAGTCACCTATAAAGGAAAGCCCATCAGACTAACAGTGGACTTCTCAGCAGAAACCTTAAAAGCCAGAAGAGATTGGAATCCTATTTTCAGGACATTTAAAGAAAAAACTGTCAACCACAAATTTTATATCCTTCCAGAATAAGCTTCATAAATGAAGCAAAAATAAAGTCTTTCCCAGACAAATAAATGCTGAGGGAATTCATCACCACTAGATCGGCCCTACAAGAAAGCTCAAAGGAGTTCTAAACAGGGAAACAAAAGGTCAATACTCTCCATCATAAACACATACACAAGTATTTATATAAAACTCACAGATCTTATAAAACAATTACACAAAGTAGGAAGAGGAAGAAATCAAATGGCAACATGACAGAACTCCACCAAACCACAAAGACAGACAGAGAAAAAAAAAAAGAAACAAAGGATCCACAAAACAAATAGATAATAATTAACATTATGACAGAAACAATGTCAATATTAGCCTTGAAGGTAAATGTATTAACTGCTCAACCTAAAACATATAGATTGGCAGAATGGATTTTAAAAATATATGGGCTGGGATCTGGTGGCTCATGCCTGTAATTCCAGCACTTTGGGAGGCCAAAGTGGGAGGACTGCTTGAGGCCAGGAGTTCGAAACCAGTCTGGGTAACAGTGAGACCCCATCTCTACAAAAAATAAAAACATTAGCCAGGTGTGGTGGTACACACCTGTAGTCCCACCTACTTAGGAGGCTAAGGCAGGATGACAGCTTGAGCCCAGGAGTTCAAGGCTACAGTGAGTTATGATGATGCCACTGCACTTTAGCCCAGGCAACAGAGCGAGACCCTGTCTCAAAAAAAAAAAAAAAAGAAAGGAAGAAAAAGAAAAACTTATGCTGTTCACAAGAAACTCACCTTACTGGTAAAGACACTTATAGACTGAAGGTAAAGGGGTGGATAAAGATATTCCACACAAATGGAACCAAAGCAAGCACAGGTAGGTATACTTATATCACATAAAATAGACTTTAAGTCAAGAATAGTAAAGAAAGACAAAGAAGGTCATTATGAAATGATAAAGGGATCAATTAAACAAGAGGAAATAACAATCCTAAATATACGTGGATTGGACTGGAGGACCTAGATTCATAAAACAAATATTACTAGACCTAAAGAAAGAAATAGCAATACAATAATAATGGAGGCTTTCAACACCCCACTCACAGCACTAGACAAATCATCAAGACAGAAAATAAACAAAGAAACATTGGACTTAAGTTGGACTCTAGACCAAATGGACCTAACAGACATATACAGAACATTCTATCTAACAACCAAATATACATTCTTCTTATCAGAAGATGGGACATTCTCCAAGATAGACTGTATGTTAGGCACAAAACTAGTCTCAATAAATTTTTAAAAAGAGAAATTATATCAAGTATCTTCTCAGACCACAGTGGAATAAAGCTAGAAATCAATACCAAGAGGAATTTTCAAAACTATACAAATACATGGAAATTAAACAAAATGCTCTTGAACAATCTTTGGGTCAATGACAAAATTAAGATAGATATTTTTTAAAGTTTTGAAACAAATGAAAATGGAGACACAACATACCAAAACCTCTGGCATACAGTAAAAGCAGTGCTAAGAGGGAAGTTTATAGCATTAAATGCCTACATCAAAAAAAAATAGAAAGATCACAAATTAACAAATTAACATTGCACCTCAAAGAACTAGAAAAACAAAAAGAAACCAAACCCAAAGCTAACAGAAGAAAAGAAATAACAAAGATCAGAGCAGAACTAAATGAAATTGAGACAAAAAATACAAAGGATCAATGAAACAAAAATGTTTGAAAAGATAAGCAAATTGATAAACCAATTGCTAGACTAACCAAGAAAAGAAGAGAGAAGATACAAATAAGTATAATCAGAAATGAAAAAGAAGACATTACAACTGCCATCATAGAATTACAGAAGATCATCAGAGACTACTATGAACAACTATATGCTCACAAACAAGAAAATCTAGAGTAAATGGATAAATTCCTGGAAACATACAACTTCTCAAAATTGAACCAGGAAGAAATAGAACTCCTGAAAGGACCAATAATGAGTAGTGAGATTGAATCGGTAATAAAAAATCTCCAAACCAAAAAAAGCCAGATGGATTCACAGCTGAATTCTATCAAACATACAAAGAAGAACTAATACCAATCCTAAAACTGTTCCAAAACATCAAGGAGGAAGGAATTCTTCCCAACTCATCCTACTATCAGGCCAGTATCACCCTGATACCAAAACCAGAGAAGGACACAACAAAAAAAGAAAACTACAGACCAATATCCCTTATGAACATGAACACAAAAGTCCACAACAAAATACAAGCAAACTAAATACAGCAGCAAATCAGAATGATAATACACGATACACCACAATCAAGCGAGTTTTTTCCAGGGATGCAAGGATGATTCAACATATGCAAATCAATAAATGTGATTCACCACATAAACAGAATTAAAAACAAAAACCATATGATCATCTCAATAGATACAGAAAAAGCATTTGATAAAATTCAGCATCGCTTCATGATAAAAACCCTCAACAAACTAGGCATAGAAGTAACATACCTCAAAATAATAAAAGCCATATATCATAAACCCACAGCCAACATCATACTCAATGGGAAAAAGTTGAAAGCAATCTCCCTAAGAACTGGAACAAAACAAGGATGCCCACTTTTACTGTTCCTATCCAATATAGTGCTAGAAGTCCTAGCCAAAGCAATCAGGCAAGAGAAAGAAATAAAAGGCAACCAAATTGGAAATGAGGAGGTCACATTATCTCTGTTTGCTGATGATATGATCTTATACCTAGAAAACCCTAAAGACTCCTCCAAAAAATTCTTAGATTTGATAAATGAATTCAGCAAAGTTTCAGGATACAAAGTCAATGTATAAAAATGTGTAGCATTTCTATACACCAATAACAATTAAGCTGAGAACCAAATGAAGAAGGCAATCCCATTTACAGTAGATGAAAAGAAAAAAAACCCAGGAATCAATTTAACCAAGGATGTGAAAGATCTCTACAAGGAAAACTATAACTACATTGATGAAAATAATTGTAGACAACACAAACAAATGGAAAAACATCCCATGCTCATGGACCAGGAAAAATTAATATCATTAAAATGACCATACTGCCCAAAGCAATCTACAGATTCAATGCAATCCCTATCAAAATACCAATGTCATTTTTCACAGAGTTAGAAAAAACTATCCTAAAATTCATATAGAATAAAAGAAGAGCCTGAGTGGCCAAAGCAATCCTCTGCAAAAAGAACAAAACTGGAGGCATCACATTATCTGACTTCAAATTATACTGCAAGCCTATAGTAACCAAAACAACATGGTACTGGTATAAAAACAGACACACGGATCAATGGAGCAAGATAAAGAACTCATAAATAAAGCCATATATGTACAGCCAAATGATCATTGACAAAGTCAACAAAAATATACACTGGAGAAAGAACATCCTTTTCAAAAAATGGTGTTGAGAAAATTGGATTGCCATATGCAGAAGAATGAAACTGGACTCCTATCTCTCACCATATACAAAAATCAACTAAAGATGGATTAAAGACTTAAATGGATGACCTGAAACTGTTAAAATACTGGAAGAAAACCTAGGGAAAACTCTTCCGGACATTGCTTTAGGCAAAGAACTCAAGACTAAGACCTCAAAAACAAAAATAGACAAATGGGACTTAATTAAACTACAAAGCTTCTGTTCAGCAAAAGAAATAACCAACAGAGGGAACATACTACCTACAGATTGGGAGGAAATATTTGCAAACTATGCATCTAACAGGGGACTGATATCCAGAATTTATAAGGAACTCAAACAACTCAACAAAATAATCACAAATAATCCCATTAAAAAGTGAGCAAAGGAAATGAATAGACATTTTTTCAAAAGAATACATACAAATGGCCAAAAAGCATATGAAAGAATGTTCAACATCACTAATCATCAGAGAAATGGAAATTAAAACCACAATGAGATATCATCTTACACCAATCAGAATGGCTATTAAATATTCAAAAAATAACAGGTATTGGTGAGGATATAGAAAAAAGGAACACTTATACACTGTTGGTGGGAATGTAAATTAGTACAACCTCTATGGAAAACAGTGTGGAGATTCCTCAAAGAACTAAAAATAAAATTAACATTCAATCCAGCAATCCTACTACTGGTTACCTACCCAAAGGAAAAGAAATCATTCTATCAAAAAGATACCTGCACTCATATGTTTATTGCAGCATTATTCACAATTCCCAAAGGTGGGAATCAACCCAAGCATCCATCAATGGATGATTGGAGAAAGAAAATGTGGTGTACATATACACAATGAAATACTATTCAGCCATAAAAATGAATGAAATCATGTTTTTTGCAGCAACATGGAGGCCACTATCTCAAGGGAAACAACCCAGAAACAGAAAGGCAAATACCACACATTCTCACTTATAAGTGGGAGCTAAATAATGTGGACACACAGACATAGAGTGTGGAATAATAGACACTGGACACTCGGAAGGGTGGGAGGGTAGGAGTAGGGTGAGGGACAAGAAATTACTTAATGAGTACAACGTATATTATTCGGGTGATGGTTACACTGAAAGCCTAGACTTCACCACTATGCAATAAATTCATGTAAAAAAACTGCACTTGTACCCCCTTAAATTTATATAAATTTTTAAAAAGAGCACATGCTTCTAGCTTCTAGTAACTTTCAAAATTATTATATTTACATGTCGCATTTTAGGATCATACTTATTAAGCAATATTGGCTTGCTACTCTTTCTAACATACAATTCCATTCAGTTACAAGCATGCTTTGCCATATAGAATGATTTACAAATATGCATTGCCTATAGAATTGTAGTACCTTAAAAGCTAGAACAAAGCAATGGTGCCCACTACAACAACCCTGTCCTTCCACAAGGTAAAGTTCCTCCTCCAAACTCCTGACAGGGCAGTCACATGACTTGTGAGAAAAAATCAATAAAAATACTATCTCTAGGGAAGACTCAAGAGCACTAGACACAGACTCCATATCTAACAATGTGGCAGACCAGACAACCTGAAAGGCTGCAACAAATGTTGACTTCAATATCATCACAACCACTCAAATGCATTTCTGAGAGAGTAAGAAGGTAAGGGAATCATCTTCCAAGGCTAAAAAAAAAAAAGGCAGTTCAAGGGCACTGAAGTTTTAGCTACCATGGAGTAGGGATGTGAGTATCTGTTTCAATAAATTAAAGTCATGAGTTTTAATGATCATGTGGAGACAGAAAGTAAGGCCTTGGGCTCAGATGAGGCAAGATATTGAAACTGAGACCTCCATGTCAAGCCAAAAGTCTCAAAAAGGCAACATCCTCAGTGAGAAGTGCATTAGGAAAATGTCTGCTCATGAAAAAGGAAACAAGAGCACTTGCCCACATCACCTGACTCTGTGCATCAGTGTCTTCGGCTGTGTAACAACCTCCCAAAACTGTGTGGCTTAAGGCAACAATGATTTATTGTTCCTAGAATTTCTCCGTGGGTTGCCTGGGTGGTCTTCTGCTTGTCTAACCTAGGTCATTCCTGCAGTTGCAGTCAGATGGTGGCAGCAACGGCTGGAATATCCAAGATGATCTCACCCACAGGTCTGGAGGCTTCATGCTGGCTGTCACTAGGCCATTTCCATGTGACCTTCATTTTCAAGAAGATTAGAAAGTGTTTTCTGACAACAAAGTGGCTCAGGTCCATCTGCATCAAGGCCTGACAGCTCTTACAGCCTTCCCCTGCTCCCTGTCTCCTTTCTGTCACGCAGACTCTTTGCTATGAAATCCCTCCACAATTAATCCCATCTTGGTGTCTGCTTCTTAGAGGACCGGGACTGACACACCAATTCATAAACAGTGTAAGTTAGGGAGTGATTATTTACTTAACACAATAATTCTATTAAATAATGAATTCCCTTGCAACATTTTTCCCTCTTTTATTTTGAAATTTTTAAAACTTCAGAAAAGTACAGAGACTAATGTAATAAATACTTATGTCCCCAACACCTGTAATGAACTAAATTTAGCACATTTTATGTGATTCATCCTTGGACACTATTTTTCAAGAAAATGCCTAGTGACTAAGCAAGTTATGATTGGATTGGCATTCTGTCTCAGAAATACACTGTTCTGTTCATCTCCCCAAATTCATAGGCCCTAGGACAACTCAGGAAAATTAGTTGTGTGATTCCTCAGAGTTTCAAATAATTAGAATGCTAGATGATTATAATAAACAATCTATAATCTGTACTGTTCATTCCTTTTTTTTTTAATTTTAGGGCCATTTGTTTATGAGCTTCCTTTAAAGATCCAGTACATGTCTCTGCAAAGTTAGCATAGTGGTTCTGCACCACAGACACTCATCAATCACCCATCAGGAAAGAAAATGTAAGCCTCAATATTCTCGTTCATGTCTTATGCTGATTCACCTAGTGGGGTACAAGGTGTCACTAACACTCTTATTTCTAAGAACAGTTAAGCCAGAAAAGCTTTAAAAATCTGGATTTCAAAATAAAAAGAACATCTTCAAAAGAAAACACATTTGAAAGCCATGCTTTCATTGTAAATTCCTTTTAATAGCTGAGGAAAATATAAGAACTTTTACTTTTTTTCTCTAAATAAAAATTACATTTTCGAAAGGGGGTTCTTCCTTTCAAAAAGAAGTATGTTCCACTATATACACATATGAGGCATGGTTTTCATTTCTAGTGTTGTACCATTCATGAAAAGATTTGTTTACTTCCCTCCTCTAAGACACTCTGGCTTTTTCCCCTTCACTCACTTCCTCATATATACAACTTGTCTCTAAAACAACACCAGGACATCCGGATGTAATCCATTATCCAGTTATTAACCATTAACACTAAAAATCCAGGAATCAAAATTTAATTTACATCTGTTTGGAATAGTAATATAGGTAAGTGTCACTTTTTAATTTCACTCCAGTTTGTATAAAAATTTCTAAAATTTGTTGAAGGTGCAGCTTTAGGCAGCTTTCCTTGAATATAACTTCCTACATGTTTTCTCACTAGGACAGTCCTCTAATTCAAAAAAATGTTTATAAGTTAAAGAATATGGATTTGGGTTTTTTTTGTTTGTTTCTTTGTTTTTCTTTTTCTTTTTCTAATTTGTTTTTCTTTTTTTTTATTTCAGAATATTATGGGAGTACAGACACTTTGGTTACATATATTGCCTATGCACTGCCCAGGTGAGAGCTACAATTGTGAACATCCCCCAAACAGTGTGCCCCGCACCCATTAGGTGTGAGTTTTCCCATCCCCTCCACACCACTCCCACCTGCCCAACCCCTGATGGATATTATCTCCATGTGTGCACATAAGTATTGATCAGTTAACACCAATTTGATGATGAGTACCAGTGGTGCTTGTTTTTCCATTCTTGTGATACTTTGCTTTGAAGAATGGGCTCTAGCTCCATCCAGGATAATACCTGATGTGCTAATTCACCATTGCTTTTTATTGCTGAGTAATACTCCATGGTATACTTATACCACATTTTATTAATCCACTCATGTATTGGTGGGCACTTGGGTTGTTTCCACATCTTTGCAATTGTGAATTGTGCTGCTATAAACATTCACGAGCAGATGTCTTTATTATAGAATGTCTTTTTTTCCTTTGGGTAAATACCCAGTAGTGGGATTGCTGGGTCAAATGATAGTTCTACTTTTAGTTCTTTGAGGTATCTCCATATTACCTTCCATAGGGGTTGTACTAATTTGCAGTCCCACTAGCAGCGTACAAGTGTTCCTATCTGTCCTCATCCTTGCCAACATTTGTTGTTTTGGGACTTTTTGATATAAGCCAATCTCACTGGAGTTAGTGGTATTTCATTGTGGTTTTGATTTCCATTTCCCTGATGATTAGAGAAGTTGAGCAATTTTTATATGTTTGCTGGCCTTTATTCTGTCTTCTTTTGAATAGTTTCTGTTCATGTCCTTTGCCCACTTTTTAATGGGGTTATTTGATTTTTTTCTTGTTGATTTTCCTAAGTTCTGTATAGATTCTGGTTATCAGCCCTTTATCAGATGTGTAGCATGCAAATATTTTCTCCCATCCTGTAGCTTGTCTGTTCACTCTAGTGATAGTGTCCTTGGCTGTGCAGAAGCTTTTTAATTTGATCAGGTCCCATTTATTTATTTTTGTTCCTACTGTGATTGCTTTGGGGATCTTCTTTGCCTAGGCCAATGTCTATAAGAGTTTTTCCAATGTTTTCTTCTAGAATCCTTATGGTTTCATGTATTAGGTTTAAGTCTGTTATCCATCATGAGTTGATTTTTGTGAGACGTGAGAGGTGTGGGTCTAGTTTCAGTCATCTACATGTGGCTATCCAATTTTCCTGGCACCATTTATTGAATAGGGATTCTTCCCCCCCCGCCCAGTGTATGTTTTTGTGTGCTTTGTCAAAGATCAGATGACAGAAGACACCATCTAGCCAAAGCAATCTTAAGCAAAAAGAACAAATTGTGAGGCATCAATCTACCAGACTTCAAGCTATACTACAAGGCTATAGTAACCAAAACAGCGTGGTACTGGCACAGGAACACAGACATAGACCAAGGGAACAGGACTGAGAAGAACATGGATTTTGATGCGTGAACATGTTCAACATAAGTCTGAGGTGTTTCAGACACAATTCTGCTTCCAATTCGTCTTTAGTGTTTTCTATACCGCTAAGCTTTCTGCTTTCTAATGGGAAGTCTTAACCCTTCACTCTACTAAGTTTCCTTCCCGTGATTTTAGGACTGGATCTCTGTGAGAACCACCAAGGAGATGACCAAAACTCAAACACGGGCAGGAATCTCTGATGTCACTACTCCTCCTGCCATCTCTCCTCCAGAGAGTGCCAAAGAATTTGTGTTTGGTCATTTCAAGAGCAACATTTTCAAAGTTTATCAAACTTCCCCAGAGGGCCATCCTTTAGTTCTAGTGCTACTGCACTTAGCACAATATTTTTGGGGTGCTAACAGAAGAAATAAAAGGTAAACTACATTCTTTAAGGGTGTCAGCTGGAATCTGCCTTTTTATAATAACTGTTTCCTGTCACTCAATTTAAAAGGGGAAATGGCAATAAAAAGTAAACTGAAATATGTAATAATTTTTTAAATAGTAAAAGAAATTGCTAAGGGTCAAACCATGTTGCTTAGAAGAGGGTAAAGTTGTAGATATTGAGATGACTAGCAGATTTCCCAAAGCACAGAAGAAAATGAAGCCAAATGTCTTCCTTAAGAAAGTCTTTCAAGGGCTTCAGATGAAAGAAGAGACCCACTTCAGCAGGGTGGGCTGAGAGACCTTCAGTTCTCCCCTTCAGGTTTGTGCCTCACACAGAGCCAGGCCTTCCTGTCCCCCCTCTGGTGGTCAGAGCAGGCTGCACATGCCTGTGTGCGCTGCCACTGCATTAACACATCCCGGCAGGAGCAGGTGACTTACACTGGGCCAACCACACCACCTGGCCTCAGGGACTGGTCTCACGGGGATGTGGCCTAAGCCAGCATCCTATTCTCACCTAGAATTTTCTAACAGAATCCAGGATAGAAGATTCTCTTTCCTCTTGTGAGTTGTGATGCTGTAAGGATCCAAGCCCAGCGTTGCCCAAGGCTATGTGCTCTGATAGGTAGAAACAGCGCATGCGAAGTAGGAGAAAGTGAAGCAAACAGGTAGAGGGAATCAAAACTGAACAATGGTGAGAGTACTTTCAAAACTTTGACTATCTTGGTCTAGTTGTCCTTGAGATAGCTCTCCCTTACCCATTTCATGGTTGGTTACATAAACCAATTAATTCCCCATTTTTGTTAAAGTGTGTGCAAGTTAGCTTCCTGAAACTTAGAACAAAGGAGTCCAGACTAATGTTTTCTACTTTTTATGCATAGATAAAGCCACAATCCTAAACAAGGTTTTGTGTGTAAGATTATGGGCTAATTTAATGTAGTTTTATTGAATTTTGCATTTGAGATGAAAATCTCAGTATTTCCCTTCATCATGCTTAGTTGACAGTATGTTATTCTTTGCATATCTTCTCCTCATAATATATAGTATCACAATTCACTACTGTAACAGAGACAAAAAATGATTTTTGAAAGTCAAAATACTGTATCTCTGTATGGAGACGGGGGGTGAGGGTGGGGAGCAGGGAGGGCCAAATTTCCATTTTGCTCTTTTCCTCCTAAAGGTCCAGATGGAGATAGGGGGCCTCAAAGTTGACAGCCCATTGTTTAGCATTGCCCAGGGAGGGTCTTCAGATTCATAAAGGACATGCAAGGCCTGAGTTTGGATGTGGGGCTGGAGAAAGCTGAACTGATCTGTATGCAAAAGGAACAGGAATTGAGGCAAAGAAGTAACAGAACAAAGAAAAAGGTGGGGGGAGAAAGGGAGAGAGTCCCACGCACACACTGGGAAACTGGAGCCACGTTGTCCTATAAGGCTTTTTGAAAACAGAAAAGCCAAATATTCAATTTGATAAGTTATCTGCTATCTGAAGATGTAACATAACTAAGGCCACCATATAATTTGTGACCTACAACTGGACCTCTGAGAGACAGTCAAAGGGGATGTGCTGTTAATAATAAAATAATGTATTAATATAAACCAGGGCTGTCCCAGGCAATCCAGGCCTATGGTCCTCTCAAGCATTGCCTTCTTTTCATTACCTTCATGTTCAGTAAAGTCGGCTACACCCAGATGACTTGTGTGATGCTTTCACACAAGTTTTTGGTTTTCAGAGGGAAACCAAAAAAAAAAAAAAACAAGAAAAGAAAAAAGAAGCCTGCTTTGGGTTTTGGGTGGTGAGTGCTGAGAAGGAACAACTGTCACATGATTGCTATACTCCAGAGGATTGGGAACTGTCATGGTGCCAAGGAGAGAGACTGGGTGAGGATAAGCAGCTCTCACTGCACTGGGTTTGGAATTAGTCTGTTGTTTGAACCTCAGCCAACAAACTGGTTCCACTATGTTCACTCTTGTATTTTATTTCTCTCCGTTCATTAGACAGGAGTTAAATGTATTTGCTCACCTGGAAAACTAAAAATTTTAATTTGCTTTCTTCACTATATCATCTCTGGTAAACTTCTATGGCTTCTCCCTTCACTCATCTAAGAAGGAAGAACCAAATTTTGAGATGTTGCTAGACCCAAGTCTACCCACGTGTTCATGCAGAATTTCTGGTGTGTTAGAATGTGGCAAGAGCGCCTGTTATAGCTGACAGTGAACATACCTCTGAGTTTACAGTCTGTCCAGAAGATATAAGGCAGGAAAAAAAAAATGTGTTATTGATTATCACGAGCTCTGCTTCCTCATTCTCAAGCAGATGTGGTTGAAAGAATAAGGACTTTCATTTCAGACAGACCGGAGTTTGAACCCTAGCTCCGTCACTTACCACCAGCCCTATAAATTAACCATCACATTAATTACCTTACCTGAATCTATTTCATCTTTAAAATGGAGTAACAGCACCCAACTCATAAGCATATTAAAAACATTAAATCAGTATGTCAGATACCTACTCTGCCTTCCCTCACATTCTCTTGAAACAACTTTTTTACTCCAGCCATTGTGTAATATTGCAATATAATCTAACAGCCATGGAGAGCTACATAATTTGGAGGGTCCAGTGCAAAATGAAAATTCAAAGCCCCTTGTTCTAATTATTATTAAAGATCAGGCATGGTGGCAAGCATCTGTAGCCACAGCTGCTCAGGAGGCTGAGACAGGAGGATCAATTGAGCCCAGCAGTTTAAATCCAGCCTGGGCAACATAGCAAGACTCCATCTCTAATTTTTAAAAAATTAGAAAATAAAAATTATTTAAAAATTTCAAAACAATGATATGAGTGTATTAAACCACACATAGGACCTTGTGTGGCTACCTAGGTTGCATGCCCGTGGCACAGGTGCTGCTGGCAGCTCCTCCGCTCTGTTGTACCAGTCATCTCTCCCTTTCTACCCCAGCTCTTCTTGACACTGTGGCATTCGTGTATGTGCAATCTGGAAGCCTGAGTGAATTACAACCCATGGGGCAACTCTGGAGCAAAAGAGGATGGGAGCCAGCAGATAAATGCTACCTCCTCTGTCGCCCAGGGGGACAATCCATTCTATATGATTCCTCGGAGAGCCCAGTAGGATCAAGCTCTAGCTGTCCACAGTGGTAAATAACCTGATGATGAACCTGTGAAGCGGCCTTCCCTCTTTCCCTCATCTGTACACGAGTTCTTGTCTCAGACTCTGCTCTCAGGCTTAGACAAAGGCATACTTTTGGTAAAGCACCTTGCGTAGACCTGTCTCATCAGAGTGCTCCCTCTTCCCTTCTGAGGTGCAAGAGGCAGGGACAAGAAAAGAGAAGCGAGGGTTAAATTCTAACCCTGGTCCAGAAGAAGAAGACAGAGAGAGAAGTTTGCATTCCTTCCACTTCCGTCTTCTCAGTCCACCCCTCGCCCCGCCCAGCCACGCTCCCCTGCCTGCACACCGTGTACTCATACTTTCTTTAAACCTTGTATCAAAGCCACTCCTGGATACAAGATTCTAAAAATTTCATTTGTTGAAGTCCTATTTTTTCTGACATTCATTTGGCCTTGATCCTGTAATAATCTCACTGGAAGAGAAAACACGATCATGACTCAGGCTCTGAATGGGGTAGGAGAGCAAAATTCATGATTTTACCAATAATACAATAAACTAATTTAAAGGAAGTGAAGTACTCTCAAGATACCACTTCAAAAGAATAAAGGACAATTGGATTCTTGGCTGGCTAAACCCACCTTCTGATAACTATAAAAAAATTGTATATTTTACCTGCTTTATATCATATTTTACAATATTGCACTTTGTTCTCTCAAAATAGTATCCCTTCTTTTGTCTCTTTTATTCAGCAGCACAGTTATTCAATAACCTCTCTAAGGAGCCATATTAGGACAGGAAAACTGTATCAAACAGTACAATGACCTTGGCTGACCAGCTTGGCTGACCTGCCAGTCTGGGCTCTGCCACCTACTAGATGCTTACCCTTAGGCAAATTTCATTAAAAGTCCGATAATCTAACAAGGTTTGGACTGACACTGTACCAGATTATTGGATTTTTCTATATTATTGGGTATTATACTATTAATACCACAGATACCAAAATATGGCTCAATTCTCATCATCAAATCTGTAATACAATATTTTGATATTTTATTATAAAAGCATAGTACTGTAAGTAGCCAACATAATAGAAGAGTATAGTCTAGAAATCACTGAATACAATAGACTATCAATACACTAGTAAATCAATACCTATAAATGTTACAAATAGTATAAATATTAGTTTGACTTTTCACAGTGTACTTGCTAATACATTAGTCAACAAGATAATTCATTGCAGATTAGGGTGCATAACATCCTCATTAAAAGTATATTTATAAAATTGGTACTAACTGATCAATATTTATGTGCACACGTGGAAATAATATTCATCAGGGGTCAGGCAGGTGGGAGCGGGGTGGAGGGGATGGGAAAACTCACACCTAATGGGTGCGGGGCGCACTGTTTGGGGGATGTTCACAATTGTAGCTCTCACCTGGGCAGTGCATAGGCAATATATATGTAACCAAAGTGTTTGTACCCCCATAGTATTCTGAAATAAAAAATAAATAAATAAACAAGCAGTTAAAAAAGCACAGACATAGAACTCAGCAAAAAAAAATTTTTAATTTAAAAAATTAAAAATATATATACATTTATAGAAACTTTTTTAAGGTTATTATATCTATAACTTAAACCAGTTTCTTTTTTCACCAAAATCCTACCACAGTATTTAATTATAACTTAAATAAATGTAATCATACATTTATCTATTCAACAAATATTTCTTAAAGCCTACTATGTACCTGTGAATAAAATAATACATAAAAGAGAAATGGATTCTAGCCTTTGGGAATTTATAATCTAGTCAGGAAAAGAGATGAGTCAGCAGGTGGTTAGACTGCAGAGTGATACATGTCATGATGGGAAGTCCAATCTATTCTGACACTGAAGAGAGTCCTTAACCCATACTTGAGAGGTCTGAGAAGCTTCCAGAAGAAAGGGAAAATTAAGCTGAGACCTGTAAAATGAGGAATAGGGGTTGACCAAACACAGGAGAACAGAAGAGATGCAGAAGATTTATAGCAGGAAAAATATATAGAAAGGCCTAGAAGCAAGAGAGCAAGGTACAGTCTTTCAGGGACTGAAATAGGTTCCATAAGGCCATATTATCCAAAGATTTAAAATGCTTTGTACTCCTTAAGGTGAATAAAATTTACTTTATATAAATTAGCTTAAAACTTCCCTTCATGCTGTGGCTGTTCCACTTACGGTATGGATGCATCACTAATGCACTGATGCCATTGATGCATTGGTGCCATTGATGCACTGATGCATTGATGCACTCATGCATTGCTGCCATTGATGCTTTGATGCATAGATACCATTCCTGCACTGATGGATTGGTGCCAGTGATGCAGTCCCTCAGTGACTTCCACCAGTTGTCAACAAGAGCAACTCTCTTCCCCTCTTTGACAACCTAATCATAATTGTTTAACTGATGTTATTTAGAGAAGTTCTATGCTTTTTCTTATACAAGCTATTAACTATAATTAATATGCCTTGTTAACTATAGGCAGATATACTACTTCAGTAACATGATTTACCAAATTTTAGAATTATTTATTTAATGCCAAATTTGTCTACTCTTGGGCTTTCTACCCCCACTTCCTCATTCATATCTTGTGACATTTGTAGATAATAGTTTGAACAATTTTTTCATCAATACCTCTTGGACAATGATGTTAATTGATCTTTTGTCTCAATGTGGTATATTGCAAATAACACTGCACATTTAATTTCTTCCTTGTATATGCTTTTATTATTTTCAGTTTCCAGGGTAACATCAGAAAATCTTCTTGGTGCTCTTATTCTATCAGTTTACCACTAAAATCCATGACCACAGAGGGCTTGAAGAGGTAGTTTAAAAACTGAACATTAGGATTACCTAGATTATTTTCAAATAAAGAACTATTTTTGCTAAAACCTAAACCACTGATATCTATACACTTACAGAATGACATGTTTTTAGTTTTTATTTCATTTAACCTCTCCAAGCCTCAGTTTTCTCACCTGTCAAGTGGGGAAAGTAATGCCTATTTCACATTCCCAACAAATGAAGAATGCCTAGTTTTAATAAATGGGAGCTCCCTCTTTGAGATAGATAAGGATACAACACAGAACAAAGCCCAAACCAAATCATAATTTTTAATTTAACAATATGAATTCCCAAAACTAAGTGCAAATACAGGATTTTAAGAGAGTAGCAGTTTCCTAAGAGAAAGGAGTTATTTTTCAAGGTAGCTGCAGATTTTCAACACTCCTTTGTTTCCATTCATTGTAACACAACTGAAGGCTTCTCCTGACATGGATCCACAGCAGGTTTGATCAGAAACAGACTCTCACTACAGTGTACTATTATAAAGACTTCCTTCTGATGATTCCACAACTCTTTCAGATGTAGCCAAGGAAAAAAGATTCCTCACCTCAGTATATATAAATATTCAAAACTGAGTATCTATGATCATTCTCAAAAGTGAACAGCATATCCTAACCCAGGATTAGCTGAGAAAAAAAATCACAATGTATTAATTTCATTAATTTATAAAGAATTTCTCAAAAATCAATAAAGACCAACAAACTAGTAGGAAAATGGCCCAATATATAAACAGACAATTCCCAGAAAAGGAAAAACAAAATGGCTCTGGAGGATATGAAATAATTTTTATAAAATCTTATAAAAGGTCCCTGCCTTTGTGGAGCTCACAGCCTAATGTAGGGAGAGAGTCATATAAAATAAGTGTATTATAATCTTCCCATATACTTACCACTTACTCTATTGCCAGCCATTTGCTTACACGTAGAACTAAACTACCTATGTTTGAATGTTAATGCTATGTTGAGTAAATTACTCAAAATAAGAGAAGTGCAAATTAAAACAACACTCAGCCACTATTTTTCAACTCTTAGGTAGGCAATGATCAAAAACTTTAATAACACAATGTGTTGGTAAGTGTTGGTAAGGCAGGAATGTAAACTGATTCAACCTTTCTGAAGTGCAACTTTGCAATATATATCAGATATTCTACTCCTAAACACAGAAAATTTTTTTTCCAGGAATTTATCCTATAGACATATTCAAAAAAGTGCAAAACAACACACATACAAGATATTCACTGCAGCACTGTTTGATATAGCAAAAGACTGGAAACAACCTACATGTTCATCAATAGGTGGCTGGTTAAATAAATTATGATATATCCATTCAATGAACCATCCAGCAGCCATTAAAAATTAATCAGGATGTGCTTTTTGTAACAATATGAAATGATTTCAAATGTTAAGTTAAAGAAAAAAACCACAATGGCACCAGACAAGGGTGCCCACTATCTCCACTTCTTTTCAACATAGTGCTGGAAGTCCTGGCCACAGCAATTAGACAAGACAGAGGAATCAGGGGCGTCCAGATAGGGGCAGAAGAGGTCAAACTTTCACTATTCGCAGATGATATGATATTATACATAGAAAACCCCAAAGATTCAACCAAGAGATTACTGGAATTGATAAATGAATTCAGCAAAGTCTCAGGATACAAAATTAATACACACAAATCCATAGCCTTCATATATGCTAATAACAATCAAGCCGAGAAACAAATTAAAGATGCTATACCTTTCACAATAGCAACAAAGAAAATTAAATATTTAGGAACATATCTAACTAAGGAGGTCAAAGACCTATATAGAGAGAATTATGAAACACTGAGAAAGGAAATTGCAGAGGATGTAAATAGATGGAAAGCCCTACCATGCTCTTGGATAGGCAGAGTCAACATAGTAAAAATGGTTTTGCTACCTAAATTAATTTACAGAATCAATGCAATCCCTATCAAAATACCAACATCATTTTTTGCCGATCTAGAAAAAATAATTCTACGCTTCGTGTGGAACCAGAGAAGACCCCGTCTAGCCAAAGCAATCTTAAGCAAAAAGAACAAATTGGGAGGCATCTGTCTACCAGACTTCAAACTATACTACAAGGCTATAGTAACCAAAACTGCATGGTATTGGCACAAGAACAGACACGTAGACCAATGGAACAGGACTGAGAACCCAAATATAAAACAAACCTCATACAGTCACCTGATCTTTGACAAATTCCAGAAAAACGTACACTGGGGAAAAGAATCCCTATTCAACAAATGGTGCTGGGAAAACTGGATGGCCATATGTAGAAGACTGAAAGTGGACCCACACCTCTCACCGCTCACAAAAATCCATTCACAATGGATAACATATCTAAACCTAAGACATGAAACCATAAGAATTCTCAAAGAAAACGGTGGAAAAACTCTTATGGACATTGGCCTAGGCAAAGAATTTATGAAGAAGACCCCCAAAGCAATCACAGCAGCAACAAAAATAAATACATGGGACCTGATCAAATTGAAAAGCTTCTGCACAGCCAAGGAAACTATCACTAGAGTGAACAGACAACCTACAGAATGGGAGAAAATATTTGCATGCTACACCTCTGATAAAGGGCTGATAACCAGAATCTATACAGAACTTAGGAAAATCAACAAGAAAAAATCAAACAACCCTATTAAAAAATGGGCAAAGGACATGAACAAAAACTTTTCTAAAGAAGACAGAATGATGGCCAGCAAACATATAAAAAAGTGCTCAACTTCTCTAATCATCAGGGAAATGCAAATCAAAACCACAATGAGATATCACTTAACTCCAGTGAGATTGGCTCATATCAAAAAATCCCCAAATAACAAATGTTGGCGGGGATGTGGACAGATAGGAACACTCATACACTGCTGGTGGGACTGCAAATTAGTACAATCTCTATGGAAAAGAATATGGAGATACCTCAAAGAATTAAAAGTAGAATTACCATTTGACCCAGCAATCCCACTACTGGTATTTATCCCAAAATGAAAAAAGACATTTTATAATAAAGACATATGCTCTCGAATGTTCATAGCAGCACATTCCAATTGCAAGTTGTGGAAACAACCCAGGTGCCCATCAATACACGAGTGGATCAATAAAATGTGGTATATGTATACCATGGAGTATTACTCAGCAATAAGGAACAACAGTGAATTAACACATCTGGTATTTTCCTGGTTGGAGCTAGAACCCATTCTTCGAAGCGAAGTGTCGCAGGATTGGAAAAACAAGCACCACTGGTACTCACCATCAGACTGGTACTAACTGATGAACACTTACATCACACAGGGCAATAACATTCATCAGAGGGCGGGCGGGCGGGAGGGGGGTGGAAGGGATGGGAAAAACTCTCACTGAATGGATGTGGGGAGCACAGTTTGGGAGATGACCACGATTGTGGCTCTGACACGGGCAGAACAGGGGCAATGTGTATGGCCAAAGTGTTGTACCCCCATGATATTCTGAAAATAAAAAAATAAATTAAAAAAAAAAAGATTTATAATAAAAAAAAAAACCCACAAGGTGCAAAACCAACAGAAGAGTATGTTACCATTTTTATGAAAAGAGTGGAGGGGAATATCAACATGCACATTTGTTTGCATATGCACAAAATACACTGGAAGCACATTTACAAAACCGATAGCATTGTTTCCTTCCAAGGAGGGGGACTGGCTAGCTAAGGAAAAGAACAGAAGGGAGATTTTCATTATAAGCCTTTTTGTAATTTCTGAACCATGTGAATGTATTTCCTATACAAAAAAATAAATAAAACTTAGATTTTTTTTTAAAAAAGACACTCTCAGCATAGCATCAGGAACTCCGATCACTGGTTCTATCTCAGCCTCTGTGATCTTAAATCACAGCAGTTCTCTGTAGCTCATTTTTCACTTCAAAAGATAAGGAAGTTAGACTGACAAATCTCTAAGTTCCCCTGTAATTTTAGAGTTGTAGGCATTTGTAAGAAATCATGGCTTCAGGGAAAAGATAGAATACTTTTATGTATTTCACATACAAAGCTTAATGGTGGCTCTGGCCCACGCAATTGTGATTCTATTTCTTCATAGTCTTATAGCAAAAGCCTGGATTCAATGCAAACAGTCCCACCCCTTCTTACGAACACATGACATCAGCATGTTCTTTATGAAAATTAGAGGTGTGCATGCAGAGCACATTGTATGTATGTATGTATGTAACCATACACCAACCAAGCAGGTGCCTATAATTCTCCAACTCAGAACTAAAGACAGGTGGCTCTCACTTTTTAGCGCAGTCCACTTAAGGAATGTGGAAGGCCCCAAGGCCTCCCACTCCACCCGTTCTCACTATATTGAGAATCTGCTTCATTCGGTATAGAAGTGTGCTGGCTTATATCTGTGCATACACAACCTACGTGGCTTAGAAGTTGGCATACACAACTTAAAGTCCACTTAAGATGAAAGGGCCAAGAACACAGTTGTTGCAAATACACAAAGCTCTACACTGTAAAGTTAACCAAACAACTCACAACACTCTAACAGTGATTTATAATTACAAAGCAAAAGAGCAGCAAAAAATAATACCATACTCAAGAAAACAGGGATGATATAGGGATAACTGTTTCTCCTTGATATTGTGGGAATTGCAACTAACCACATATGAAAAAGTGCAAATTTGTGAAGAACTACAAGGTAGCCAGACTCTTTAGCCACACAAATATACTGAATTAGAGTTTTCTAGTTACCTGCTAATTTACAGAAACCATATTTTAGTCAAATTTAATAACTCATTTAATAGATTATTGGTAACTAATTATTACTTATAATCTAAAAATAAGAGTCTATGGAACATATCATTGGCCTTCATTTTCCTCATTTGTAAGATAATAACAATATTTATTCCTACCTCACAGGATCATTTTGAGGAACAAATGATCAAACAGGTTGTAACAATATTTTATAACCTGTCATGGGGTTGATATATTTTGCAAATGTAAATTATTAATATTAAATCCTGAGGTAGCTCTGGCTGTAATAGTCATGCAACCTTGAGCTGCTATGGCCAATAACTGTTGAATTGTTAAAGATCTCAAAGGATCCTCATAAGACTGAGGAATTTTGACAAATGTCAATATTTAGTTGAGTGATTGAAATTAAAGCTATTTTAAAATATTGTTTAGAAGTTTATATAATGGGGGTGAGCTGATAGATTTATATAATATGTATATATTTGATCAATATAGACAAATTTCCTAACAAGTGTGGTTTGCTGGCATACCCAATCTTTAGTTTTTAATAAGCAACTGTTGAGGAAGTGAAATGAGCCAAATTTTCACATTCTGCACTTGGGAAATATGCCCTGTGGATATTTAATAACACATTCTGCTTTTTTGCAATCATTACATTAGTATATACAAACTTACCTTCAGGATCTGTTTTAATTACAAATGTGTCATGCATAAAACATGTGGAGTCACTTCAATGTGTTCATTATCCTTTGCTTCATTCTTCAATTCACAAGGCAAGTTTAATTGTAGTATATTCATCAACTCTTCTTTAGTCTTAAGGTTTCCACATATATTAGTTCAGCTGAAATGTATAGAAAATAGTCCTCTGGCAGGTTGCCCTGATTGGGTTCCACATGAGAGGACAGTATTAATCAATGTAGTGGGAAACACGCAAGCACCAAAACCACATTAAATCTACGCTCCATCCCATAGGGCTCTGATTATGGAAATAGATTCACATATTTTAGTGATAATGTTTAGAGCCACAATTCTTTCTCAAATGAAACCTGAAGCAGTCATGAGATTAGCACTGGTATAACATTTTGAAACTTTGTTTTTAATCATGCATCAGAGGAAATGATTGTAGCCTCTCTGCATATTTGTTCTCCCTACTTCACTAGGGTAACATGAAGCTTAATTAGACTTATGTTGAGGCTATTTGCACCTCTGAAGTTTAAGTTTCTATGAATGTTGAATCATTAAATAATTGCAGTGGAAACATTAAAAGAAAAATCCTTTCCCCAAATCAAAAGTAATTTGAGAAATCTGTAGGTACCTGAGGCCAGAGAGATTGAAATGTAATTAGTTGGTAGATATACTAGTATTTATTTGAGACAGTGGACCAGAAGGTGATCGTCAGATGAGGAACCAAAATAAAAAGCCATAGAGAGTGAAAACAAGGAGGCAAACTTATAAATAAAGGTGGAGAACTTCAGGAAAGGAAGAAAAAAAAAACCAGTAAGAAGTTATTAGAATTGGGTGGTGTTGTCAAACATCAAGGGCAACTTAGGTGATTTTTTTATAATAAGGGTTAGGTGCCCTGAGGAGCAATGGTCTAATTGAATTGGTGTTCAAGTGGCTGAAAGGAAAGCAATTTTGACCAGCCACCAAAAAGTGGATTTGAGACCCAGACCAAAAAAAAGAGCTCTTTCCCAATAAGGAAAGATGAGACCAGAGAGAAATAGCTCTGTTCTTACACTAGAGCAATCGCTTTGTATCTTTTTATCCACCAAGACACATATGACAAATGATTTTTCCATTTAAGACATATCCCCTACAAGCACAAAAAAATCCTAGGATATTAGATATGTGCAATTTTTCACTACGTTTCATTCCTTTCTCTTCCATTCTAGAATTGTAATGTGTGACTGTACTGTCTTTGTGGGATAAGCACTCTAATGTGTGGGAAAAGTTAATCATTCATTACTTGGAATATACCTTGCAAATGATTTAGACACCTCGGGCTGTTACTATTCATTAGCAGAGGTAAGACAAACTAGAAAGGGCAACTGGAAATGGCCAGAGAAGGCCAAAGTGTCTGACTACTTGTCAATATGCTCACAAGAGCCGACAGGTTAAAAGAATTAGAGAATCCCCAAAGACTCCTCTGGATCTGAGCCCTGTCACTCACTACCAGTCCCCCAGACCAGGAGCCAAGATTTCTCTACTGAGTTCACACTACATTCTGTTTTGAGGAAGGGAATCAGGATAAACAAAATCCAATCCAAATTTCAAAAATTACAACCTACATATTTTGAATTTTGGAAATCTTTTGAAACAATATCCGCTCCTCCCCCTCAATATTTAACTTTCTAAACAATGTTCTATAATAAAGGGGAGATTGTAAAAACAAAAAGTTGACCACCCGGGGAACTCGCTTTTGATTTGGGTCTTGTTGAAAATATGATACTAAAAACCCACGACAGTGTATTGAGAAATACCAAAAAGTCTCTCATTTCGCATCTTTTAGGAAGCTTATTTTATATATCTCTTTTATCTGAGTTAAAGTATTTATTGTCATTACCATTCAGACTGTCATTTAATCACGTACTCCCTGAAAATTTATTAATTTTTCTGCTATGTCTTATCTCTCCAATTAGATTATAAATTCCAGATGATCAAGATTGTATCCCTCAGCCTGATGGCAATGCTGGGCACAAAGAAGACATTCTGTTAAATGCTTGTATGATTAATTAGGCAACTTTAATTAATTCCTACATTTCTCTAACTCATTATTTTCTTTCTAGCTATTATTTTCTGTGGATTTATTTAAATGCTGTTACAATTAAAGTAAAACAAAACAAATGTGTGTATGTCTGCATGTGTATAACAACACCTAAAGGCAACTGGCAGTTGTCATAAACTAGGAATTAAGAAAAATTTCTGCCTTTAATCAGATACATCATTAAAAACTACATCTACTTTTTTTTTTATTAACCTTTTTTTTAAATAGAGACTGAGACTTGGTCTGTCACCCAGGCTAGTCTTGAATTCCTGGCCTCAAGCGATCCTCCCTTTGGGAGGCTATAATCCTAGCCTCCCAAAGTGCTAGGATTATAGGCATGAGCCACTGCGCCCAGCCCAAACCTACATATACTTTTAATCTTGGACAGAAACTGCTTTTCATATGGGAATGTGGTGAACTCTTAGGGAAAACAGACTAGAATATACATCTGAATCCAAGGAATCTTTTTGTTCCACAGATTAAACTCCTAATGACATAAATTAAGTTTGTTTTAATGTATCATTCTAATGGTTTTCTTTTGCATCAATTTTACTATTGAAAAGTATCTTCTAGTCAGGCACAGTAGCATACACCTGTAGTCCCACCTACACAGGAGGCTGAGGCAGGAGGATCACTTGAGCCCAGGAGTTCAAGGCTGGAGCTATGACTGCACCATTGCACTCCAGCCTGGGCAACAGAGCAAGACCCCATTAAAAAAAGAAAGAAAGAGAAAGTTATGTTGTTTTTACTTCTAGTAACACTTCCTTAAAGAAAGCTTTTATCAAGATAACTCTGAGAAAATACAAATCTAAGCAAAACAATATAGGGTAACTTAATTTATAGAGATTTGCATTTATAGCTACATTATTACTTTAAGAATTAAAAGTCAGCAGTGCCCAATCATATGTCTCTGGCTAGTTTTGCAAAAATTAATCCCAACCTAGAAAACAGCATGAAAGCCAGCAATTTGATTTTTAATGTTATGCTTACTACAGGGAAAATTACATTGAGGAAAAAAGATCAACAAATTGCCATGTGTAGATAACCTGAATTCCTCAAGGAACAGAGAAAAATATTAGGTTAGATCAGTGGTTCTCAACCCTTATTGAAAGTAAAAACCTGGGAAGCTTTTAAAAAATATGATTGCCTCTCTCTCAGACATCTATAAATTTAAAAGTTCATTAGATGATTGTAATATACAGCAGGGCCAGCATTGAGAACCATTAGGCTAAATGATATAAGATTACAAGCAAGCTTTTGAAAAAGACACTTACATTTTCCCTCTGTGTATTATTCCAGTACTAATTCAGGAAAGTTTGAACTACCCTTAAGTACAGCCCTCTTTACATAGACTTAAATAAAAATTAACACATACACATATACAAGCCTGTAGGTTTTCCGTGAAAACCCATCTGTCAAAATTATACTAGAGCCAAAATTGTAAAGACTAAATTTATAAATAATGTTAATTCTTCAATTCTATTGCATCTCCATGGACTCTCTTGATCTCAAGTGATAAAAGCTAAATCAATCTAATTTAAGTGAAAAAAAAGTGGGTGAGTAGATTTAATCAGCTAATAACTGGAAAGGACTAGAATAGACCTTGCACAATAGATCAAGCACAATAGATCCAGGATCCAAGCAGTTTCAAAGACTTGGTTTCTCACTCTCTCATACTCCCTTGCTCTAGTTCTTATCTCTGCTTCTTTCTAGGTGTTGATGTCATTCTCTCTGTCAATGAGTATCCTCCAAGTGGTAGGAACCTCAGGTTCACATCTTTGCAGCATCCTAACCTAAAAGGCAAAATATGGTCTTTTCCACTTCTTCAGGAGAAAAGTCCCAATGACTCTGATTGCCCCAAATTGGATCACAAGCCAATACTAAAAATCTCAAAATATTACCTGTCTATAAATATATCCCTCAAAAGTCAAACTGAGTTTTAAAACATTAATAGGAATGAACATAGAAAGGAAGTAGAGAGGGTAGAAGACCAATTTAGAGAATTCTATGCTTGTCTGGAGTAAAATTTACCTAACAGGAGATACAGTATTTGACTAACAGAAATAATCAAAGGTCATATCAAGGACAGACTGCTATTTGAAGGGCTGAATTTGATTTGTATTTTGAGAGCTAAGAGGTCCACAAAAGGATTTCAGCAAAGGAATGAAATGATCAGATTTGTTTTAGGAAGATTACTTTGGCATGAGAGAATGGATTGAAGAGAATGCATTTTAAAAATAAAAACCAGTTAGAAGGATATTGCAGTTATCCACATGAAAAAAAATGTAAACTTGTACTAAGGCAATGATTAAGAGAAATAAAGACATAAACTGTATTCAAGAGATTTTAAGGAAGTGCTATTAGGTCATTAAATATGAAATGTCCAATTTCAAATCAAAAGTTTAGTTTATCATATCTCAAACAAGAAGCAGTACAATTAATCAAAGTATGCGCCTAAACTATCAACACAGTTTTGCCACCTTAACGGTAGCTTGCTTATGCCAGCAGCAAAGAAGCCTGGAGAACAAGAGGCAATGAAATCATGAAAGGCATTTTCCACAGCTTGTTGAGAATTGAATATTTTTCCTTGCAAGAAGTGGTCCAAAGCCTCAAAGAAGTGATAGTCAGTTGGTGCATGGTCTGGTGAATACGGTAGATGACAGAGAGCTTCCAACTCTAGCTTCTGTAGTTTGAGCAGTGTTGTTTTTTGTGACAAGAGGTCTTGCAAGAGGATTGGCCTGTCTCTATTGACCAATCTCGGTTGCTTAACCGCAAGCATCCTCATCATTTCACCCAATTGGTTGCAGTAGACATCCGCTGTAATCGATTGACCAGGTTTCATGAAGCTATAGTGGATAATACCAGTGCTGGACCAACAAACAGACACCATTAGCTTTTTTGGATGAATATTTGGTTTTGGACTGTGTTTCAGCACTTCATCTTTATCCAACCATTGTGCTGGACGCTTGCGATTGTCAAAAAGAATCCATTTCTCATCACATGTGACAATACGGTGTAGAAACGGTTTGCCTTTATGTTGTGACAGCAAAGAAAGGCAAGCTTCTGGACAATTTCTCTTTTGATGCTCATTTAATTCATGCAGAACCCATCTAACCAGCTTCTTTACCTTGCCCATTTGTTTCAAATGGTCCAATATTGTTAGAATAGTAATGTCAAACCTCACTGCTAATTTATGCATAAGTTGAGATGGATTCGCTTCTACTACAGCTTTCAGCTCATCATTATCCACCTTGGTTTCAGGTCACCCACATGGTTCATGTTCAAGATAAAAATCAGCAGAATGAAACTTCTCAAACCATCGACATACTGTGTGTTCATTAAACACATCCTTCCCAAACACTTTGTTGATATTTCAAGCTGTCTGCACTACATTGTTCCACAACAGAACTCATATTCAAACATAACACGAATTTTTGATTTATCCATGGTTTCACAAAAATTGCTGTAAAAAAAAATTTGAAAGATAATCACAAGCCAAAATGTGCATTTGAAAGAACGAGGATGTACCTTCAGAATTTTTTAAAAAAGTGTCAAAGTGAAATGTCAGAGATATCAACTGTCAAACTTAGTACTTAAGGAAATCAGACATTCCATACATAATAACTACTATCTACAGTAACTAGTTTGGGTATGAGATGCCCACAAAGGAAAAGGATTCAGAATGACTTATGGATTTCTGGCTTGGGAAACTTGGAAGATAGTGACGCTGTTAACTAAGAATTCAGGAATAGAGGCATGTTTGGAAGAGACCGTTTATAAATTCGGTTTAACATATTTAATTAGAGTTATCTGTAGGATTAAAATGGAGGCCAATTCATATTGTAAAGCCAACTGTAAGATCAACTTTAATTGTAAAGTCATAGTGTTAGATGCTTAGTGCATAAATATATTACAGTTACAACTCAGGACAAAGGTAGAAGTGGGATGGTGAGCCTTATGACATTTCCAATGAATGTGGAAGAGAGACAAGTTAGAAAATAACCCCAACTAGAGTGGTGTAAAGGATATTCTAGCCAGATGACATGAGCCCCCCAAAAGGTCTAACATGAGGAAGAAACAATGGCTTTGGAGTTGTAATATTAAGGGAAAAAATGGATGCTGACCTCAGCCCTGCCCAGATCTGGTTCCTGGAGACGGAAGAGCAGCAGCTGTCACTTGGCCAGGATGTTAAGGGGGTGGCGACTCTGAAAGAAGGCAGGGTACCAGCTAGGGCAACCAAGTGCTCTACTGAAGTTTTCTTTCACTTTGACTCTCCAGCATCCAAAACCCCTTTTTATTTGGGGGGAAATCCCAGAATCGGTGGGGGTCCAGGCTCACCCTTGGGAGGCCACGTGGAAGCCAAAGTAGGAGCAGATTCTCCCTCCCCCTGGTCCTTGCATGTGGCCTGGGCTCAGCCAATTCCATGTCCTGCTCTGGACCTTGAGGCAGCCATATAAGGGTGCAGCAAACTTAAGAAATTCTTAACACACAAGCAGCAGTCTAAATGACAAGTAAATAGGACATGAGACATGTTGGAATATTAAATATTCCTCATCCTATATCCTCTAAGCACCAATAGGGTAGGAAAGGACTCCCAATACTCACTTCATCCCTAAAGGCACCATTTCCTGTCATGAGATGTAGTTTTTGTCTGATCTGATTCAACAATTAGGGGCAGGGAGAAGAGGACAATTTGAAAACAGCAGTTGGTAGAAATTTTAACAATACAATGTCATGATACTTTTTAACTCTGAAATATTAACTTCCACGTATGTTTTATTATCAAACTCGATAACACAGATGGCTAACAGTCTAATGGTGGCAGTGACAGAGGTGGTGACCCACCTGCAGGCCCCTGAAGCAAAATGACCCTGTGCCAGACATGGACTGTGATTCCAGCTGAAGCCTCCCTTGGTTCCTGCTCATTTTCTGAGCCTGATTCTTAAGCCTTCCCATAACTGGATATCTTTGCAATAAATTCCTGTTACGCTTAAGTTAACCAAAGTTGGTTTTTGTTGTTTGCAACCAAGAACTCTAATAGCCACAGGTAATAAGCACTTTCAGGTTTTTGAGGAATCTCCATACTGTTCTCCACAGTGGTTGCACTAATTTACATTCCCACCAACAGTGTATGTGGGTTCCCCCTTCTCCACATCCTCACCATAATTTGTTATTGCCTGCCTTTTTGATAAAAGCCACTTTAACTGAGGGTAAAATGACATCTCATTGTAGTTTTGATTTGCATTTTTCTCTGATGACTAATGATGTTAAGCATTTTTTCATATACCTGTCCATTTGTATGTCTTCTTTTGAGAAAAGTCTATTCAGATCCTTTGTCCATTTTTTAATTGGATTATTTGATTTTTTTCCGACTGAGTACTGGGTAGTTTGCAGATATTGTCTCCCATTCTGTGAGTTGTCTCATCACTCTGTTGATTGTTTCCTTTGCTTTGCAGAAGCTTTTTAGCTTGATGTCATCCCATTGGTCCAATTTTGCTTTGGTTGACTGTGCTTTGGGGGTGTTACTCAAAAAATCCTTGCCCAGACCGATGTCCTGAAGGGCTTCCCTAACATTTTCTTTTAGTAGTTTTTTTTTTAATTTTTTTTTTTTATAGTTTCAGGTCTTAGGTTTAAGACTTTAATCCATTTTGATTTGATTTTTGTATATGGTGAGAGATAAGGGTCTAGTTTCTTTCTTCTGCATATGGATATACAGTTTTCCCAGCACCACTTATTGAAGAGATGTCCTTTCCCCACTGTATGTTCTTGGCACCTTTGTTGAAGAGAAGTTCACTATAGATGTGTGGATTTATCTCTGGATTCTCTATTCTGTTCCATTGGTCTACATGTATGTTTTTATGCCAGTGCCATGCTGTTTAGGTTACTACAGCTCTGTAGTATGATTTGAAGTTGGGTAATGTGATTTTTCCAGTTTTGTTATTTTTGCTCAGGATGGATTTGGATGTTCTGGGTCTTTTGTGGTTCCATATAAGTTGTAGGAATATTTTCTATTTCTGTGAAGAATGTCATTGGTATTTTGATGGGGGTTGCATTGAATGAATATCTTTCCATTTTTTTGTGTCCTCTTCAGTTTCTTTCATCAGTGTTTTATAGTTTTCATTATAGAGACCTTTCACTTCTTTGGTTAAGTTTATTCCTATGTATTTTAATTTATTTGTAGCTATTGTAAGTGGGATTACTTTCTTAGTTTTCTTTTTCAGATTGTTTACAGCTGGTATATAGAAATGCTATTAATTTTTGTATGTTGATTTTTTATCCTGCCACTTTACTGAATTTATCAGTTCTAAAAGTTTTTTGGTGGAGTCTTTAGGTTTCTCTAGACATAAGAACATATCATCTGCAGACAAGGATAATTTGACTTCTTCCTTTCCAATTTGGATGCCCTTTATTTCTTTCTCTTGTCTGATTGCTCTAAATAGAACTTCCAGTACTATGCTGAATAACAGTGGTGAGAGTGGGCATCCTTGTCTTGTTCCAATTCTTAGGGGAAATGCTTTCTTAGGGGAAATACTTTCAGTTTTTCCCCATTCAGTATGATACTAGCTGTGGGTCTATCACATATGGCTTTTATTGTGTTGAGGTAAGTTCCTTCTATACTCAGTTTTTTTGAGAGTTTTTATCATGAAGAGTTGTTAAATTTTATTGAATGCTTTTTCAGCATCAATTGAAAGGATCCTTTGTTCTGTGCCTGTATCAAAACATCACATGTACCCTATAAAGATATACAACTATTATGTAACCATAATAATTAAAAATTTAAAAATATTAGTGACTCAAAAAATAAATCACTTTCAGAGGAGAAATGGAGGGTGAAGTATGCTGGGATCCCTGGCTCTTTGAAGACCCTTAAATTTTAGTATTAGGAGTTTCATAGAGTTTCTAAATATAAAGCAAAAGTTCAAAGGAGAAAAGTGATCTGATGAAATAAAAATTTAAATATTTACATGTCAGAATATACCATAGCTAAAATTGAAAGGCAAATTAAAAGAGTACATAAGAAAATGTCAAGGTGTAATAGGGCTTTTCAAATTTAATAATATCTTTTCTCTGGCCAAGACTTTGTGTTGGTTGTTTTGATCCCAATGAGACAGAAATTATATAAGATAAAATTTGTCAAAAGTTTGTATTCTCTCTTTATTTCTTATCAAATGCAGGGCCTAGTAGTTTTCCTATCCTTCTGCTTGACAGGTGAAATTCTACAACCACCTAATCATTCCAGGGCTTGAGAGGCAGTGACACTCCCTCAGCAATGAGTTTCTTGGGTGAGTGACAGGGTACTTGACCTTGACAACTAAGCTTCTGTGTGTGTGACCATACAGTCACATCAAGGCAAGGCAGAGGGTGGAGGTGGGGTAGGAAGAGGATAATGTTCCCATCCCTTTAATTGTTTCATTCAGGCAAGAAGTTATGATTCCAACTATCTATCTAGTGATAATTTTCTCTTACTTTACATAAGCTACTGACAAAAACATATGTAAAACAAATAACCATGATTACTAAATATAAGAAATGTTAGCAGGAAATGAGTAGACCTTCCATGTTTTTTCACGTTGATATGTAGCCCATCTCTGGAAGGGGCACAAAGACCATGGTCACTTCACTTAAGCACTGTGGGTCACAGTCACAGTCTAGTCATCCCACCTGCTTCCCATGAAAAGGAAAAATTATGTCATGGGTGTCAGGTCCCATGGAGGAGGCGGTCCCAAGGTTCTACATAAAATCATGTTTATCTCTGCATCTTGGACTCAGCTTCATTCCCAGTAGCAGTAAACTTACAAATGACTGATTATGGTAATTAATACACTGAACTCCAATGAGCTCAGTTTTGAAACTGGAATCCTTTGCCATGATAAGCATCCCTGTTAATCTGGAGGATTCCTGCATGTAGGAACTTCAAAAGGCACGGTGGAAGGCCTGGCAAAAAGGAAGTGGAGGGGATGATTTGAGAAAGAGTTGCAGGCACAGAGACATGCTGGAATAGCCATACTGCAAAGGGCACAGGCCTAAAAGGACTGACATTTCAGGGGTGTGGAAGATGACAGAGCTAAAAGACAAAGCAAGATTAACTAGTCACGGATCTAACTGGAATGCATCACAGGATACTGTGCTGACACAGAGTGAAGTATCGAATGTTGCCCAAAACATTGGCTTTTGCTATTGCAGTCCAGGCAGAAATCTCTAACCTGCAGACGGCTGATCTGGGATCTGAATAGAATATTGGTTTTTAAAAGTTTTATGCTTCAGCAATATATAGCTGCTAGTGAACTGGGTTTCCAGGTGAGAGTGAGGCCCATATCAGAATGGAAGTAATCAACATTCTATGGAAGCAGAGCAAAATGCCATCAAGACGATGCTATCTGTTCTCACACTCAAACTCAGACGACTCCTGTTCCACTTTTTTCTTTACACATAAATTGTCAATCTGTTTGCTTCTATTCTATATTCTGTAATCTGGCAATTATAAATTGTAAGCCCAGGAGGCCAAGGGCTGTGCCCGTCTTGTTCTATACTATATCCCCAGCATGTAGCAAAGTGCTATGTGCTGATAAGTAAATGTACATAAAAAATTATGGAATTGAATGAATAAATTAGATTGTTGACCCCAGTGCCAAACATTCTCATCATACTTCCCACTTTATCAATATGTACTGAAAATTTCAAGAGAAAGCTTCTAAAATATTCTCATGTCATTTTTTGGTCCTTTTTCTTGGGTATGTGCAAAACAATTATTTCATAGAGTAAGGACTTAAAGCAAACTCAAACAATTGAAATTACAAGTAGAATGCTGCTAAGAATATTATAAAAATAAAGTCTATCAATACATGAGATCCCCTAGGTCTCAGTGAGATGAGGACAAGCTGCAGATACTCATTTCATCCCTGTGATCACGATATTTCTATGATGTGGATGAACTCTGCTATATTTCGGCAGCAGCATGGGATAGTATGTGACTATCAGAGCAATAGTAATTATATAACTTTTAACAGAAACGTCTTGACATTTATGGAAGGAAGCTTTCTAAAATACTGACTTCTCCAGATATTCCATCATTAAACTGTGCAACAGTAAAAGAAAGGCATGAAAATCTCGAATGGTATAAGAAATTCAGCAAAATCCTAATTAAAGTACATTTTGCATAATAACAATTCCTACCAATGCATGTCTTTGAGCAAATGCTTGTGAATACTTTAGAGAATTGGGGCGCAGACTTGTAGCCCTTAAATATTTCAGAAAATAATTATTTCTATGTGCAAAAGTGTTCTCTTAGTACTGCAAGTTCTACTACTTTAGCAACTTTAAATTATTTGGAAACTATACAACTAAGCTAATATTATAGAATGGTTTGTGAGTTTATTAAAATCATTAACTTTCTCCAGTTAATAAATATGGAAGAAAATCATTGTCCTTAAGAAAATATTTTCCACCATGAAGAAAGTATGAGCATCTACTCTTTCAGGAACATGCATGTCTTTTAACTGTTTTCCAATCTTTCATTACACTGATATGGTTGTTTCTCAGGAAAGCCATGAACATTACTGCAATATTAAATCTTCTTAAATATTTCTGTAGCTCTGAATCTTCTATTAGTCCTTTCCTTCTGGAAACTCTTCCTTCCGTTTGAGAGAAAGGAGAACAGGGCTTGAGACCTGATTGCCACTTAGGTAATACTGAAGACAAGTCACTTAACCTCTCTGGGCCTCATTAGTAAAAGAGGAATAATAATATTTGCCCCACAGAGTTGTGAGGAAAAATAATACACTGTATGTAGCAGTTCTTTGTAACCTGCAAAATTTTATAGACACATTAATGCATTATATTTAGCAACTAAAATTTCCACTCACTCTATCAAAAACCTCCCTTCCCTACATAAACCTTCAATTTTAATACAAACATCTCCAATCCAGCATTAAACATGTATTTAATGAGTTCCTACTATGTATGAAGCACTGTGCCAGGATCTAAAGATTCAAAAGGGAATACAGTCAAGGAGAAGCTGAAAATTGCATAAGCTCAGCTGTCCTATTGTATGTAACAGAATAGAACAACCTTGAGACATGTTGTGTACAAGCATAATCAAAACGCTTGACTTTTTTTTTAATCTAAGATTTTTTTTCCTCATTTTTCTCTCTTTATGTTCTTTTACTTACTAAATTTCAAGAATTCCAAGACAGCAAACATATTTCTTTTAAAAGCTTTCAGAGCACTGGACTTGCCATAGAACATTGTGTACTCAGAGCCAATAAACCATCTGTCCCATCAATATGTTTAACATTATAGTGTGATGTAATATCAAACATATTGTATGCCTTAGTCTTAACAAACAGAAAAGTTGAGAGAATCTCAAGACCCTGATTACTCCATTAACTGCCTAACTCCATCACAGATCCATAAGAATGTGTTCCTGGGCCTAAGCCCCCAGGACTCTTCCTGTTGTGGTGAACTTGGACAGACCAAGTATAAATGCAAAGACCATTTTGCCTAGAGTTAGGCTAGAGTTAGACTCCCTACGTGTCTCTGGACCCTGCCCTAGTGCCTGCTAGGATTTCCAAGGATGCCCTCCCAAGCGAAAGGGGAGGTAGCCCTGGGCCCTTCCTTCCAGCCATCCTAGAGAGAAGAGAGAGGACAATGGAACAAAGGGAAAGGAAAACAAAGGGGAGCGGGAGAGATTAAAAAAATAGATGACCACCCCAAAAATACAAGTTGGAAAAAAGCATTTTTAACCTCTTTATACTTCCCTCTGAAATTTTCCCCTTTAAGCCAAGTTCCACCCCGTGGTCTAGTTATATGTACCCAAGGATGCCATTATAGATTCAGTTCCTTTACTCTAGGAGGGAGGGAGGGGCAAGCCTGAGTTCAGCTGGGCCTCTTTCTCCTATGCCTTCTGCCATGAGAAGGGCATGTGCCATTAGAGGCTGTTCCTTCGGCCTGAGACAGAATGAGAAGAGGCATGTGGTGTCTGAATCTGACCTGTGATCTGAACCAGAACTCTAGCAGCCAACCCACAGCTACAGACATGTAGGGAAATCAGTCTTATTAGTGTAAACCACTGAGATTTTGATGCAGTTTATTGTAACAACATATAACCCAGCAAACACTACCTAATAACATACCTCCCAAAATAAGGCATGCAAAAATTGTGCTTGCCCCATTACTCATTAGCTGAAACTTTAGGGTCAACAACTTATTTGTACCCTCCTATGAGTTTCCATCTCCCAAAATCCTTTTAATGTCCTACAAAGCCCTTATAATCTGAATACCATTACCCAAGCCCTCCTTTACTCAGCTTCAGCTTTCTGGCCTCCTTGCTCTATCTCAAACCTACCAGACTTTCTCCCCACCCAGAACCTTTGCATTTGTTATTCCCACTGTCTGAAATGCTGTCCTTCCAGATATCTAGGGCCTTGCTCTCTGGCTGTGCAATCTAAAACAATAGCATGAAGGACGGAAGAGGGTAATGGAAGTTTATTGCTGTAAGGTTCCCATACATAAAGTAGTATAATGTCATTTGAAGGTAAGCTAGATTAGATGTTGTAAACCTTAGGTACACCACTAAAAAAGAAAAGAGGTATAGCTTGTAAGTCAATAGTGAAAATAAAATGGAATCATAAAAAAACACCTCATTAATCCAAAAGAAGTTGGGTAAAGAGGAAAGAGGTGAAGAACAGATGGAGCAAATAGAAAAAGAAATAACAAAATGGTAGATGTAAACCCAATCATGTTAATAATTACATTAAATATAAATGATACTTGCATCTATCATCAATGTCTTGGCCTCAAGACAATTTTAATGCTCATATCAACATAAAGTTATTGATTTACATGTGATTGCAGATAATGCAAAAGCAAACCTAATCCACTCAGGTGAATCAGGGAATCTCATTTCCAGCACTGAAGGTCCCCTGTGCTCACTTGTCTGCTCCAATATTTCAGCTAAAAAGTTTTTCTTCAATTTTGAATATACTGTCTTTCATGTTTCCATCAATCTAAGGCACTCAAAAAAAGAAGAGACCATTGATATGGTATGGCAAATGGGAAAAAATGGTAATTAACAACAAAATGCAACAGTTAAAAGACTTACAGAAAATGAGAAAATGAGTAAAGGTTGAAAATTACTTATAAGTATCATGTAGATAAGATAATCTTCGGTAATTATGGCTACACTTTTGGAATTTCATGTAACACAATGATAATTATATTATTTTACAGATATCCTGCCAATTCAGAGTTGCCATTTTATTGATCCTTAAATAATAATGTTTCTTAGTGCAACTTAAAAGGAAACGAACTGGATTATTTTATCCACTTGTCTCCTTCATCAAGACAGAAAATACTTCCTGTTCTCAGTTGGTCTCAAGAAATATACCATATTTCTCAAGACTGTAAATTAAAGTAATGATTTCTGCAGGTTGGCATTTTATAGATGGCCAGGCAGTAAGAGCAACAACAGCACACACCATCTGCTATGGTCTGAAAGTGTCCCTCCAAAATTCATATGTTGAAATCTAATCCCCATTGTGGTGGTATTAAAAGGTGAGGCCTTCAAGAGGTGATTAAGACATGAGGGTTCCTCCCTCATGAATGGGATTAGTGCTCTTATATAAGAGGTTGAAAGGAACTGCCCTGTCCTTTTCACCATGTGAGGATACTGCAAAAAAGCTCAGACACCAAATCTGCTGGTTCCTTGGTCTTGGATTTCCCAGCCTCCAGACTGTGAGAAATAAATTTTTGTTGTCTTTAAATTACCCATTCTAAGGTATTTTTGTTATAGCAACACAAACAGACTAAAACACCATCCCTCTCTAGAGACCAGGGAAAAAAGTACATGCTGATTAATTTTTATATTTGTAATTGGAAAGTACTAAACTTTATACCAAAACAAGCATATCCTGTCATTATTTTCAGCAGCATGGCATAATACCTGGTAGGGATGACTATAGATAATGGGCACTAAAGGGTTTAAAATCTTGTCTAACTGGCTTTGAATCGTAGTTCTGCCAGTTACTAGCTGTGTAACCACCTTGGACAAATTCTAAATACCCTTGGAGCTCCCTTTCATCATCTGAAAAACAGCTACTTTTCAAGGTTGTTGTCAGACTTGTAAATGATAATGTAGAAAGTATATCTCTTATGTTTAAACTAGCTTTCTTTATAAACATAAAATATCCTCATGGTTGGAAAACAGTTGAATAGTACTAAGAGAACAGAATGGCATTCATACTTTTATGTTGAAATAGGTTACTTTTTTGTTAGGCTAAAATAATCCCAATTGGGTTATATTTCCAATCAAATTCATCCCTAAAGTATATAAACAAAGTATATCTCCTTTCACCTAAAATGTCACTTTTATCATTAGGTACCCCTTCTTTTTAAAAGAAGTTTCATGATGTAGTCGAAAGGGACGTAATCTAGGCATGGAAAGCCTGGAGTTCAGATTTGTTAGCTCTATAAACTATTGTCAGTGACTTGACTTCCCAAAATTCCAATTTTCTCAACTATAGAGTCCATATAATAACCCCTTATAAAGTCTATATGAAGGAATTATAAGGAGAATGCACAAGTTCTTTTAACCAGTAAAGACATCAATTTTTCTGCATCTGGAAAATATTCAGTGAATACATTGATAAAATATCCATACTATTTTGTGAAACATTTACATCACTATTATAAAGACAATAATAATAACCGCACTTTGCCTTTTTTAGGAAAGTAAGTTTAGCAATGTAAATTTTTAGTAATAGCAAGATTATCTGACTTGAAATTAAGAGATTTGGGTTAATTCCCATTAATCATTTAATATGCTATAGCGCTTTATTCATTTGCATGTACAAATAATATGCAATAAAAAGTTATTTATTTATGTGTTCAACAAATATTTTTTGAACACCTACTATGTGCCAACACTGTTCTGGGCCTAAGGATAGAGCAAAAAACAAATTACTATTTATTTTAAGTAGACAGTGCACCTTCTCATTTTGATACTCAAAATTACCAGATGAGGTAAGCAGGTAAGGCTCTGAGATGCCAATAGACCTTACCATGATCAATATAATAAGTTGTGGCAACTTCAATCCAGTTCTTCTCTTAACACAGTTCTTCCATTATACAATTTTCTCTCTGAATTGGTGTGTCCTCATTCTCTAAACAATAGCACCCTACTCAATTATATTATACTATCCCCAGATAAAAAAAAAACCCAGTTAGAGAAAATACCACTTATTCCCATAAGTTCTTTTGGGAACTACATTGTTTTATCTGCAATGATATGGCAGGACTTATTCAAGAAGCTGCTTCCAGTTACTGCCCCATTTTTAGCTCATTCTTAATAAACAACCTCTTTAAAAGAGTGATTTATATTCATTCTCTTCACCTTCTTCCCCTCCATTATCTCTTTCATTTGTTCCAGTTAGGCTTTTATCCCACTCTTCCATGAAAATCACTCTTGTCAAGGTGACCAATAACCTCTCCCTTGCCAAATCTGATGGGCATTCATCTTATTCCAAATCTATGCAGCACTGACACAGTCGACCACCCCCTCTTTGTTTAAGCATTTTCTTTACTTGGCTTCAGAAATTCCAGTCTCATTCCCTTACCTTGCCATATCCCTTCCTTTTGCATCCTCCTATCTTTTCCCATCTTCTCTTTCGAACTTCCTTTCCTGAGGTGGAAGAATTAGTGGCAGGCAGAGGTGCAGGGTAGGGAGACAGTATGTGAAGCATCTTTCCAGATGTGGGATGTGAAGCAATGAGTGAGGGGAGCTACGTGGAGGCATGTTTTCCACATACCTAACAGCACCCAAGAATGCAGGGCACTGTGGGAGGTGGGGGGGGGCCTGAACAGCAACTGCCTGCACAAAGGCACAATGGCAATTATCCCCATACTGATTTACAGATTCAGTTTACCTCCAATCAATACTCAGGAGGCTTTTTCTGTAGAAATTGACAATCTGATTCTATAATTCATGTGAAAGTTCAATATACCTAGAATAGCCAAAACGACTTTGAAAAAGAAAACAGTCTGTGGGCTGATCCTATCTGATTTCAAGGCTTACTATACAACCAGAGTAATCAAGACGGTGTGCCAATAGACACATGGATCAATGGATCAGAATAGAGAACCCAGAAATAAACCCACACAAATATGCAAATATGCCAAAGTGATTTTTGATAAAGGTGCAAAAGCAATGCCATGAAGAAAGATAACCTTTTCAACAAATGGTCCTGAAGCCATTAGATAATCATAAACAGACAAAAAAAAAAAAAAGAACCTTGACTTAAACCTCACACCTCATACAAAATTAATCCAAAATGATTATGAACTTAAATATAAAATATGATACTCTTATAAACTAGAAGAAAATATTCAGGGCCTAGGGATAGGCAAAGAGTTCTTAGAATTGACACCAAAAGGTATGATCAATAAAAGGAAAAATTTATAAACTGGACTTCATCAAAATTAAAAACTTTGCTCTGTGAAAAACCCCATGAAGAGGATGTAAAACTGCTGAAATCTGAAATTTGATATTGCACAATAGTTATAAAAGACGTTATACCATGAAGAGAAACTGGATGAAGAGTATAGAGGACCTCTCTGCATATAAAGTATTTCTACAACTTCCTGTGAATCTATAATTATTTCAAAATAAAACTTTAAAACAAACAAAAGGCATTATTGTAAAAATTAAAAGGCAAGTCTCAGCTTGAGAGAAAATATTTGCAAAACCTATTAAATAGAGAACTTGTATCAAGTATGTATGAAGAGCACTTACAACTCAAAAATATAAAAACAAACAACCAAATAAAAAACAGGTAAAAATTTGAACAGATTCTTCACCAATGATATATAGATGTTAAATAAGGACATGAAAAGATGCTCAAAATCATTTGTCACTAGGGAAATGCAAATTAAAGCCACAATGAGATATTACTCCCTCTAATAGCTAAAATTTAAAAGACTAACCAAACTAAGCGTTGGCAAGGATCTGAAGGAACAGGAATTCTCGTTCACTGCTTGCAGGGAATATAAAATAGCACAATCACTATGGAATAGTCTGGCCATTTCCTAAAAAGTTAAACTTACACCTACCACGTGACCCAGACATTCCACCCTGAGGCATGTACCCAATAGAAATGACTGTATGGAGTCACACAAAAACTTAATACGTGAATGTTCATAGGAACTTTATTTATAAAAGCCCCAAACTATAAACAACACAAACGTCCATCAACAAGAGAATTATGGTAGGAAAATTCTAAGAATGACTCACTTACAATCCCTTCCCCTTTGATTGTGGGTAGAACTGATGAATATAAGGAAATATCATTCCCACGATTATGTTACCATATATAGCAAAAGGGAGATAACCTGGTGGGCCCAATCTAATCACAACAGCCCTTCACAAGCAGAGCATTTTCTCTGGCTGATAGCAGAAGGTAAGTCAGAGAGATTGGAAGCACAGAAGGATTTGACACACTATTGATGACTCTGAAGATGAAGGGGAGGCACAACATCTAGTTGCTGAGAGAAAGCAAAGAAACAGGGACCTCTGTCCTACAAGCACATGTAACTGAACTCTGCCAACAACATGAATAAGCTTGGGAGCAGATCCTTCCCCAGATCCCTCAGATAAGAGCCCAACCTGACCAATACCTTGCTTTTGGCCTTGGAAGACCCTATGCAAAGAACCTAGTCTAGCCTGCCTGGAATTCTTACCTAGTGTTGTTTTAAACTACTGTGCTGCACAACAATAGAAGACTGTTACATATTTTGGCACCTGGAAACGGGGGTGATGTGATAACAAATACTTAAAACGTGGTTTTGGAATTGGACAGTGGGCAGAGGCTGGAAGAATTTTGAGGTGCGTAACATGCATCTTAAGCAGACTTAGCGGAAGGATGAATGTTAAAAACGCTGCTGGTGAGGGCTCGGAAGGAAGTGAGGAACACGTCATTGGAAACCGGAGGAAGAGAAATCCTTGTTATGTAGAGGCAGAATGTTTAACAAAATTATGCCCTGTGATTGTGTGGAAAGCAGAATTCAAAAGTGATGAACTTGAATATTTAGCAGGGGAGATCTCCAAGCAATTTGTTGAAGGCATTGCCTGGTTTCTTCTTGCTGCTTATAGAGAAACTGAGATAAATCAAGAAAAGAACTGTTAAGGATTTAGGACTTGCTGATTTGGGAAATTCTCTGCCTATCCAGGTGGCAAAAGATGCTAAAACTAAGAGATGGCTTCTGAAAGCATGGCCTAAGGAAAAGACTGGGCATGTGACCGTCCAGCCCTTTGCTGACACCTGGGAAAAACCAAAGGGTCAGAGTATTCAGCCACACAGAATATTCTTCCAAGAGATTAAGGGCATTCCTAATAGACCTTCTCAATCAATGCAGAGGACCTACAGGAAGCTTAACAGCATTGGCTCTCAGCCATCTCAGTAGAGGAGGGTTTATCTTGAAAATATCTGCATATTTGGCTCTTGTCCAGTTGAGTGAATCCTTGAATTCCAAGCAAGATCCACAAGATCCTTGAGAATTTCACATCAGTGGAAAACCTGGCCTAAAAGGGAGAGAGTATGATATGAAAAGAAGGGTGTTGGATCTCCAAAACCCTACTGACGGGAAGCAGGTTGATAAAACAACACAGCTGTAAACGTGTGCTGCCTTTCATAGAAAAGGAAGAATCACTCAGAGGATGGAACCAAAAACCCAGAGGGCTGCACCAACAGTCAAAGGAGGGAGTCAAGAGCCAAAACGACAGAGCTGAGAGCCTCAGATTATTGCCAGGCCTTGAAATCCAATCAAGCAACTCTACCTGGAGTTACCTGGCTGGATTTTAACACTGCTTCAAACCAGTGAGATTCCCTTCCCCCTACTTTCCCTTTTGATAACCAGAATGGCTATAGCTCTTATGCTATGCCTGTCCCACTATTGTGATGCTGGGAATGTTGGAGGCAGGTACCTTATTTCAGTTTCACAGGCCCACAAATAGAGAAGAATTAGAAGTTTCTGTTCTCACCTGACTTAGGTGATTTAGAGGATGAGATTTGGGACTTTTGTGCTGAGATTCTGCACTTTGAGTTGATGCTATAATGGAATGATACCATTGCAAACATTGGGATGAGATGAACGTATTTCATATGTGGGATGAACATGGATCATTGGGGGCCAGATGTTGGGAAGTGGTAGGCAAAATTCTAAGAATGACTCCCAGTGCCCTTCATGCTTGTATAATCCTCTCCCCTTTAAGTCTGGTTAGAACCTGTGAATATGATGAAATACCATGCCTGTGATTATGTTACATTACATGACAAAAGAGAGATTATCTAGGAGGGTCCAATCTAATCACAAACCCCTTTAAAAGCAAAGAATTTTCTCTATATGGTTGCATAAGGAAAAGTCAGATAGATTCAAAGGGAAAGGACTCAAGGGGTTATTGAGGCTTCAAGGATGGAGGGGGCCTTGTGCAAGGACCAGTTAGGAGCCTCTAGAAGCTACAAGTGACTCCTAGCCAACAGCCAGCAAGGAAGTGGTTACCTCAGTCCTACCACCACAGAGAACTGAATTCTGCTATCAATCTGACTGAGTCTGAAAACAGATTCTTCCCTAGAGCCTCCAGATAAGAGCCCAGCCCAGCCAACACCTTGCTTTTGGCCTTGTGAGATCCTAAGCAGTAAAACCAACCCAGACTGCCAGGAACTTCTGACCTAAAAAACTGTGAGCTAATAATGGGTACTGTTTCAAGCCATTATAATTGTGTGACTTATTATATCAACAACAGAAAACTACTACATGACTAGATAAAATGTGGTATATCCATATAATTGAATACTACTCAGCAATAAAGAGGAATGAATTCTTGATACATACAACAGAAAGGAAGAATCTCAAAATAATTTTGCTGAGTGAAAGAAGTTCAACAAAAAAAAGAGAGAGAGTTTGTACTATGATTTCATCTTTGTAAAATTCTAGAAAATGCAAACAACTCTATAGCACAGAAAGATTACTGATTGCCTGGAGATGGGATGGGCAGAAGTGATTAGGGAGAGATGGACTATAAAGGGGCAAGAGAAAATTTTGAGTGGTGGTGATTATGTTTATTACCTTGTTTGTGATGGTGGTTTCACAGGTGTACACATAAATCAAAACTCATTGAACTGTACATTTTAAATATGTGCAATTTGTGTATCAAGTATACCTCAATACATCTATAAAAACAATAAAATAAGTTTTCTAGACAACTATAGAAAAGAAGCCCAAATAACATTTTCATTCAAAAAGTGGAGAATGAACAGAACCAGGTCAAAAAAAAAAAAAATACCCTGTGAATTTAGCCTCTAGTTGTGTTAAACTGACAAAATAAACTGTGTGAATCAACATCTTCTAAATTTCTAGGAAAAGAATTTTTCAAAGTTTACAATCTAGAGAACAAAATCCTTCCTTTGTAACTCTTCTGATCCAGCACATTTTAGCTGCCTACTCTCTAGCAACTACATTATGGCCACAACCCCAGAGTTAGGAAATACACCAAAATTTAATCAGGACACAGTTCCTGCTCTCCATTTTCAATTTTTCTTAGTAATCTCTAAGTAATCTGTTTCCCTAAACTTCTGCATTGCTTTCCGTCTGTCCCACAGCTCTTAGTGTTTGGCTGTATACTGTGGTTTGTTAGGCTCTACTAGCTTCTTGCAGGAGTCTTATCTATTCAATTAAATTCAAAGGCCAAGAGTCAGTTCATTCATTTGTGAAATATTGGCAGCTCCACGTATGCTAGTGTAGGGAAGGAAAAAATAATATTCCCTCTAGCTTTCATTCTTGGCTGGGGCCCTGTAACAAAAGACAGATTAATAAGAGAAAAATAGACAGAAGCTTATTAACATGTCTATGTCATATACATGGGAGATACCCAGGGAATAAGTAATCCTCAAAGAGGTGGCTTAGAACTCTGGTTTATAGAGCACCTTCAACAAAGAACAATGAATTTTTAGGTAAGTGAAACAAAAAAGGAAACAGACCTTGGGTCTCGTAAGGCAGCAAATTGCGGGAAGGCAAATAAATGGGAAACTAATGGTAAAGGCTAGTTAGCACACAGAAATCGTGGAACAGTTAAATCTAGCTAACCACAAACGCTTTACCTCACTCGTTGTCATTTTTGTGGTAAGAGGATAAAAACATACTGTGTTATCTGTCAATTTTTTAAAATAAATTTTAAAAAGCAAAAGGCTAGTTAATGAAGTTTGTTACATAGATTCACAAGGGTCTACGGTCTTCTCAGTCTGGTGATTAACTTTTTTTTTAAAACAGGGTCTCACTCTGTCACCCAGGCTGGAGTGTGGTGGAGTGAGCATAGCTCACTGCAACCTCAAACTCCTGGGCTCAAGCGATCCTCCTGCCTCAGCCTCCCGAGTAGCTGGGACTACAGGTGAGTGCCACCGTGCCTGGCTGATTTTTCTATTTTTTGTAGAGACGGGGTCTCGCTCTTGCTCAGGCTGGTCTCAAATTCCTGGCCTCAAGCAATCCTCCTGCCTCAGCCTCCCAAAGAGCTGGGATCACAGGTGTGAGCCACCATGATGGCCTGGTGATTAACTTTTGTCCTTCCTGGTAGAGAGGGGAGGATCAATGACTTTGTAAATTTATGTCCTGCTTTTAGACAAACGGGGAAGGCAGAGAGATTTCTTGTTTCTGCTTCTTCTCAACTGCTTTCAGCTCAAAATAATCCTCACGCTAAAGTGGCATATTTGGGGATGCATATTCTGCTACCCTTCATTAGGAAGTGAAACATAAAGATAAAGATTAATAAAAATTTGTCCTACCTCCCACAATCTACTGGGGAAAAAAGAGGGAAACAGAGAATATAAACTCAGTGAGTATTCTACAAGCAGCACACGGAATGCTCAATTTGAGAATGATTACCTCTGACTGTAGTAGAGGCAGTAGAAGTTTCCATAGAGGTTACAGAGGTGAGAGATACTTGGAAACTCTTCTGTACTGTTTTTGCAACTTTTCTATAAGCCTACAATTAGTTCAAAACAAAGTTGTTTTTTTTAAGCGGGTCACGAAATTAAAGGTGTTGCCAGGAAGACTTTAAATTTTAAAAATGAGCATATATTGAATACCTGCTAGGTATTAGGCCCTATGCTAGACACCTTCACAGTAATTTCACTTCATCTTCAAAATAACCCTGTAAGGCCCAAAGATTAGCCTTCTTACTCCTCAGAAAAGGAAATTCAAGGTAACAGAGTTTACCCAAATTGTTCATAGTCATTCAGAAGCTAAATATCAAGACTCAATATGTAGACCCAGCTGATCCCAAAGTCTAGCTAGTGGATGAGCAAAAGCACAAGACTCAATCAGGTAAATTTAACATTCAGGGTACACGTGGACAGTGTTGGGAGCAGTTTTTGGTTTTGTTTTGGGTTTTGTTTTATAGAGATGGAGTCTTGCTCTGTTGCCCAGGCTGGAGTGCAGTGACTATTCACAGGCCCAATCCTAACACACTATAGCCTCAAATTCTTGGGCTCAAGAGATCCTCCCACCCCAGCCTCATAAGTAGCTAGGACTACAGGTATGTGCCACTGCACCCAGCAGGGAGAAGCAGTTTAAAATCAGGTGGGGAGTCGTATGTTTTTCCTTAATGATATTGACTAAAAAGAATTTAATACTGCAAACAACCATTCATTTGCCTTAACTGTCATCCAAAGTTATCCTAATGTGACAGTTATCTCATAATTAGGCCAACATCTAATCTGAAAAGGTGGATGAACAAATATTTTCCTTGTGCTCTCCACTCCTAGTGATCAATTTGTTTTTATATGGTTCCAGGGATTTGGATGGATACTGAAAAAGTCCAAGAGGTTTCATTCAAGTTTTCACAGAAGCCCCAGGAAATCTAGGGTTAACCCCTAAAAATATTTAAGGGGAAAAGGCTGGTTGTGCAGTTACCATGGTGGTTCTGCCTTGCTTTCAAGCTGAAGTAGACTGGTCAACAGAGCTGTGAACTTAATTAAGATCTTCTCTGGTGTTCTGAGTTAGACCATACACCCAAACACTGGTTACATATCACCATAAATCATTTGCACCTGTACTTACCTTACTTAATCTCCCCTTCCTAACCACCTGAACAGCCTCAAGTCCAGGTGAACATTTTACAGAAGAGCATCCTTAAAATGTGAACTTAGAATGCCTATCTGCGTGGTTAAAATACCCGCACAGTATAATAAAAGTGCTAATGGCTTATGTCAAAGGATTTAGCAGCCCAGCAGATTCCCAGTGATTCTAAGTTGCACTCAGACTATCAGTTCACCTAACATCACTAAACATCACTAACAAAAAATATTGTCTTAATAACCCAAGACTAATGATATGGTATATTGAGAAAAGTACATTTGGGTGATTATATATGAACCATTCTAAGTTTGCTCCAGGCCACACAATGAACCCTCTGATTAGCAACTGATGGGCCTGTAAAGACCTCAGGTTCATTAGCAAATATGCTATACCATATCATGCTTTAATTTAGGAATCAGAATAGAATTCAAGTCTTAGTTGTTAGCCCTATTAGTAGCCTCTATAAACTATTCCCTCATTATATCTACACTTTCATAAAATTACTGTGAGGACAAAGTGTGATCACGGAAGTAAAAGAACTCTGGTAACCACAGAAATATGTAAACAGTGCTGTGGTGCTTACCCGGGTGTGGTAGACTCGTGGTGCATGCATGACATGAGTCAAATGAGTTGAATCAGGCAGCATCTTCAGGCAAGGGAATGTTCCTTGAAGTGATTATAATCCTCCTCTGAAGCACATCAGTAGAAAACCCAATATCTGCCTGAAGCTGAATACATAAAAATTCTCTAAAGATACGTGTCTCTAGGGTGGTAAGCCTGAAAAGGGAAGATTTGGGGACCTAGGATTTTCTTGTAAGATGAGTTTGAGCTATAGAATTAGGAGGTCTAAAACAGGACAAGGTAGATAAGAGCCTACAGCAAGGACAGAGCAAAAGCAGCAACTAAAGCCAGCCAAGACCCAGATACAGAACTAATCTCCCCAGAGTCACGGACTAGGCTCTCTGTCTTATGCCCTCTTCCAAGAAGACCACTGGCCCACAGTGCTGTTGACCTCCCTCAAATATTGCCATCTAAGAGGATAAACCTATTCCCACTGATGCCTTTCAGACCACCTGAAGAAACAGGACTTGTTTACTTGTTCTGTGCCTTACTAACTGGAAAATCCCTGGGGTGGCACAAAAAGATCAAGTTCCTAACACCTGCAGCAAAGTATAACATGTATTTTGAACCAAAAATAATGTGGCATGGGCCTGAAGTCTCTGACTATAGAAGAAACATCAAAAAGGCCACCTACTAACCACCTATGGAAGTCAACAAAGAGCAATGTAGTAGAGTAGCTACACAGCTGAGAGTCCGCATGACAGTAGGCAATCAAGAAATGAAGCTCAAAGCCACACATGGCCCTGGTTTTAATTTGTTTTTATTTGTGTTTTAGGCAGGACCACAATTGGAAAGAAGGAGGATTTTATAATTTCCTCATGTATGAAATCAGGTGCAGGTTAGGAAATGTGATCCCAAGAAAAAGATTTAAAAAAAAGGATGTTTAGACAGAAAAAAACTCTATGGGCAGTTTAGTAATGCTTGGGCAAAGGGATGGAGCTAACATTGAACTTCCAGTGAGTTCCCTGAGTTAGAGTCCAGATTGTGATAAAGAACCTTTTGACCTGAAACTGAAAAATATGCAAGGTATCCTCACATTTACTGAGTGCTTAAAATATTCCACGCACTGCTGTAATTGCCTTACATGTGTTAACTAATTTAGTCCTCATAGCAACACTATGAGGTGGTGTTGTTATTGCCCCTACCTGAAGATGGAGAGACTAAGGCCTAGAGACAACTAACTTGCCCAAAGTTAAAAGCCAGCTGGGGTTCAAAGCTAGTCAAGTTGGCTTTAGACTGCACTGACTGTGCTACACTGAACTTACTGCCTTAAGTACAAAAAAGACCCTGCACCTACAGTGGCCAAGAGAACTAGAAGAAACTAAGTCAAATGTTGACTAAAGAGGGTATAAATAAAGGCTGAACAAGAAAGACAGACAAGTGACAAAAAGGATCAAGTTAAAGAGGATCTGCTTCCCATAGAGTAGTTGTGATTTTGTGTGTAGTTTGTGTTCTGTGATTTTACTCCACTGGATGCCGTGCGGGAGGGGAAAGAGTGTCAAGAGAAAGACCAGGAATTCCAAGGATACGATTTCATGAGGCAGGATTCCCCCAAAGTTTCTTGAGTGGTGTCAGCGGTTAACCATGTGGTGGCAAAATGACAGGGAGGCTTTTTATGTATGGGTTGTCCAGGATGTCCACAGTGATTCCACGGCCTCTGAGTAATTCCAAATCAAACCCAACTCTAGAGCTACAGGGGCAGGCGAGAGTGTAATGATACCATTTTAGAAATCCTTAGTCATTTGCTCACTTTTTGGCGTCAGGAAACTGCATGTTAAACCTAGTTTCAATTCTTACTATGTGTGTTTACAGGCAAAATTGCCTCCTTAGCTTCAGTTTTCTCAACTATTAAAAGAAGATTGTATCTCTCTCTCAGGACGGTGCAAGGATTAAATGCAATAAAATATTTAAAAAGCATAGCACAGAGTAACACATACTACTCAACAAATGTTAGCTCCATCCCTTTGCTCAATCATTATTACCAATAGTAAGAGACCTTAAACCTGTAAAAAGAATATAATAGGAAAAAAACACAAAATTCTTACAAGTTATAGAGGTAATATAGAAAGCCCTGAATGAAAACACATTATAATATGTAAGTTCATCCGTTCAGCTGGCTAAAACTGAGTGGTAATAAAGTCAATGTTCTTACTCCTTCATTTTTGTTCTTACAAGGTATGTTATTGTTATAATTTGCAGAATCATCGTTTGTTCAAAAAAAAGCCCAATTATTAAACTGGTGTTACAAACAAGGACCAGAGGTTATACAACTTAGGAGCAGAGCTAAGATTACAACTCCTGCTACTTGAATATCAGACTCATTGAATAAAAATTCTCTCTTTTTCTCTTTAGAGAAAATAGTACCAGTATTTATGATGCAAAAGTCCAAAAACTTGGCAAGGATAAAATGTTTCTGCAAACTATATATACTATAAATACCACAAGAATCTCAAAAGAATTTCAAAATGAAATTGTGAAAAGTTTGCTTCAAGTTTAATACCTTTTTCCTTTTAAACAACAAGTTAGAATAAGCCTCTGATACCATACTCACACACTCAAAGGATGAACAAACTTATCAGTAAGTAAATTGACAAGCTAGCCAAAGAATCATTTTGGTCTAACATTTTACTCAGTAGATAAGTATTTGTAGATAAGTTGTAAATAGCATAAATACTTTTCTCAACATGGCAAGTGAAAGAAGTTAGACACAAAAGATTACACACTGCATGATTCCATTTATATGAAATTCTAAAACAGCAAAACTAATGATGGAAGGCAAATCACTGCTTTCCAGGGGCCACAGATAGGAGGAGGGGATTGATTGCAAAGGAACACATGAGAAGTTTTTGGGGTGAATGAAATGTTTTATATCATGATCATGATGGTAGACAGACAACTGTATACATGTTTTCAAAACTCACTAAACTCTACACTGAAAATTGGAGAATTTTATTATGTGAAAATTATACCTCAATTTTTTAATAAATCAGCATGCTTTTCAAAGAATCATTTCAGTCAAAATATTTTACTTGGTGGACAAATATTTATTTGTAGAAAATCTGTAAATAAAAATACTTTTTTCACAATCATAGCAGGGTTTACTTTCTGACATTTTTATAAGAAATATCTTTTAATTTTCTTCTAGAAAAATAAGCAAAACTAAGAAGTGCTTGAAAAGTGACCATGAATACAATTTAAGACCCTCCAAAAATGTTGCATAAACTTAGTACTAATACTAAGTACTAATACAATACAATGCAGTACTTGGCAGGCTTTTGAATACTTTTTCCAGATAGTAACAATACACCAGAGGTTGTAAATCTGGGTCATACAGGGGCCACGTAGATCTTGTAAGAGAGCAGCATGGAGGAAGTAGTACTGTGGTAAACTGGAGAGCACGTGGCTCTTCCCATGTGACCCAGTACAAGTAGGTCCTGCAGACTGATGCCAGATAAGAAAGGCAAGTGGACCAGCTTTATGTTAAAATACCAAATTTGGATTTAATGTAAATTTCCAATTTTTTAGAATAATGGTCAACTTTTTAACACATCAATAGGGCCAAAAAAACCATCCATGCCAGGATTATGCTTCTGTCCAATATTGCTTTCTGCCACTTTCTACATGCTTAGTCTTGCATTTTTAATGATACCATTATTGTAAGTCCAGATAAGTAGAGTATCATGCAAGTGAAGTAAATTACATCAATTCATGAAGTATTCACGAAATGCCACTTTACTGAAAACTCTACATATTTCATATAAGGAATACGTGATAAAAAAGGAAAGGAAGTGGATCAAGAGCAAGGACAAGAACCACTGAATAAACTACGTTTAATTAAGATCAGATAAAGCCTCCATCCAGAGCTACAAAATAATCCACGTGCTGAAATTTGAGAACTTCATTGCCCCAGCTAGTCCAACCTGGCTGTAAATTTCTAGCAAACAATTCCAAACATTCCCCATCTGGCTTGATGTAGTCTTTTAGAACCTCTGTCCAAAAAAGAGAAAAAACGACACAAATTATTATTAAGAAAGGAATCAATTTCCTTTTAACAGTTAAGAATAGAAAAGGGATGTTTCATTTTTTTAAAAAAAAAGACAGCAAATTAATTTCAAGGATTTCATCACAAACTTTAATATCTATCGTTAGAAAGCCATTGGAAAAAAGCACCCTTGAGATTGGGAACAATACCATCAGAATTTTCAGTAGTCCTGACTTATTGGTTTTTGTTTGTAGATTAGAAATGAGGATTTTAAAACCCACCTAGGTGACTTTTCAGTTTTCCAATATTGCTGACATATCTCCTGAGTACTAACTTAATTCATTTTTTAATAAATATAATCCATGCATGAAAAAGAACTCTACAGAAATACAAAGACAACCCATTTTAAAACCTAAGATAAAATATAAGTCTCTTTGCAACATATACTTTAGTAAAAGAGTAGTAATGAAGGATAGAAATATTCAGAACAAATAACTAACAGATAACTATAGCCCCCTTAGTAGTTGGTAGTACTAAGAACATTTCTTCATGTTCAAATATAGATCCTGGCTGGGCACGGTGGTTCATGCCTGCAATCCTAGCACTTTGGGAAGCCAAGGCAGGAGCATCACTTGAGGCCAGGAGTTCTAGACCAGCCTGGGCAACATAGTGAAATTCCCTGTCCCTACAAACAATTTTAAAAATTAGCCAGGGGTCGTGACACACTCCTGTAGTCCCAGCTATTGGGGAAGCTGAGGTGGGAGGATCACTTGAGCCCTGGAGTTGGAGGCTGCAGTGAGCTATGATTGGGCCACTGCACTCCAGCCTGGGTGACAGAGCAGGACCCTGTCTCTTAAAAAAAAAAAAAAAAAAAGACTATAGATCCTTCTTTACCTAAAATTTCACCATTTTATTTCAATAGTTAAGTATTCCTATATTATTCAATGTGTTGATAACTATTGAAAATTACATTTTGTTGGGGGAAGTTATCTCATATATATGTTGGCTAAACAGCTGTGATTTATACTAAAAGAAAGAAAAGAATACCACATAAGTTTTTTTTTTTTTAAAGCATATGCTCAGTTGGATGACAAATATTTAAATCAATTTAACCTTGATCATGTTGCTGGTTAGCTATACTAACCACATACATAAATAGCAATTGGGTACGAAAATAATAATTCAAAGAAGAAAAGTCACTAGAAAAGGTAAAATATAGTTCATAATTGCTATGTAAGATTGAGCTTGGAAGAAATCTATCAAATTCCCTTTAGGAATGATAAGGGTTCCTTAGGAATACTTGACACAGGTAAGGTTTAAAAGATAACATATCAAACATTTTAGGTTTCATCATGTTCTTCAATTGCTCTCACAGCAAAATACTTCATTTGTCTGAAAGTACTGCTCCTGTTTAGCAAAAAATCAAAGAAGAATTCAAAGTTTTCATTGTCTATAATTCAACTGAACTCAAATGTGGGCTTTGACAGCTTCTAGCAGATGCTGGCATGAAGATTTCCAGTCCTTTCATAAGTATATAAATTAAATGTTACTAAACTTGAAAGAGAAAGATTTCCCCAGAGTCTCAGAGGACAATAACCCTATATCACTTTTCCATTTTCTCCCCATGAACTTACCAGTCTTGATTCACTTGTAATGTGGTCTAAGGTTATACTGAAATAAGGCTTTCTTTATTTTTGCTTAGTTTGTTCAGTTTTTTGGTACAAAGATGTTAGCAACCCTATTTTGGAACTTTAAGGTGGAGTCAGCCATTCAAAATTGTTTACTCTTTTGAGCACCCACTATAATCAGTGCGATAGGACTAAACAAAGGAAGCAGAATATCCCTGTTTTATAAGAGTTCACAATCTAATAGGAAAAGATGGCCAGGTACTTGGATGGAGCAGAAAAATACATACAATCTAAACCCATTTATTACCATCCTACTTTCTCAATGTAATACATTTTTGCATGGTTCCTTTTCTTTCTAGTTAAAAAAGACAGAAAATCAAGTAGTGTTTCTATAATGTTAACTATATTTGTTTTATTTCAAAATAAGGCAAAAGAAATAAAGGCAAATTAATGGAAATGTATTAGTCTTATGAATTTTAAATATCGACTTAAAAATAAATGTAAATGTATAAATTTAAACATGAGTATGACATATATATACTTAGACAATCCCATAGCATCTGGAACTAGCAAAACATACTTTAACCGGTGGAGAAGATTCAATCCATGCACAGCCAGTCATCCCCTTTTGCTCTGGAGACAAGGGTGGGAGTAGGGGAGAAGTGGCCCACACATCAGTGCATGTAATCTCATCAAATCTATTTCATTCTTCAGATAGAAACTGTTAGTGGTAAAGCAGCAAAAAGGAGTGGAAATTCCTCTAAGGTAAAATATTGAAGCCAAAATCTTGATTTAAATACTTTTATTTCATACTTTTCTTATCTTTGAACTTAATACACATTTATAATGTTAGGTTGCAATTGATGGCTTATCTTTCAATCTACAGAAGAAAATTTTCAAACTTAAATAGAGTAAATACGTCATTTTGAAATGGAATATGTTACCAATGTGGTCTCTTTTTTAACATTTTGCAGAAGAAATAACAAATTAAACTTTTAAAAGAAAAAAATCTGGGTATTTCTAGATGCAAAAGGGAGAATATTTCATTTTATGGATTTGCATAAAACAGTTTAAGAACATTTAAATGTAAAAGTTCTAAGCATTAAATATAGGATATGTATTACACAAATCCCTAAAGTTATGACTTCAGAGTAAAATATACTGTAAAATCTGAAAGTTGTTTTCTGATGGCTTTAATTTGCACTCTCTATGCCCAAAATATACATAGTAACATGAACTCAAAAATAAAGTATTACAAATATTTCCTATCACTACTTAACCAAAACATAAGGATTATATAGAGAGAGTCATTCAGACTTTCCCCCCAAAATCTAACTTTTGTTTTTAAATGTTCTCAATCCTAAAAATGTGTTCGTGCTGCTCTCTACTGGGAATGTGGCAGAACTGCATTTCAAAGATACATGCTGTAATACTTTACGGCTCACTATTTTAAACCCTTTCTCCTGAGACTAATCTTTAAAAATAATTTTATTCTATTTAAAAGGAATTGATAAATAGTTAACTATCATTTCAGAATGAAAAGTTTAAGCTCTTAGCTTTTGGATTTTTTACGTAAAATAAGGCCTGAGACAAACACTAAATTAAGCTTTGTTACTCACCAAATGATACAGAAAATTCAAATAAGAAGAATACACATACACAATGAGGTATAACTAACGCCAAACATAATCTTTTTTCCTCAAACAACAGTGCGGTCTCACTTTTCATTTAAGTCATATATTGATGCATTAAAGAGTCTATGACAGTCGGAAGCGTAAAGGTGATTACTCACTGAGAATTCCTCTAAGTCAAAGAACGGATCATCAGGTATACACTTGAGAAACTGTATATTTCTCAAATGAAGTAATACTATAAAGCCCCTTTTGCATGAGCAATTTAAGATAACAGAAATCCTGAATGCTAGAAATGAAAATTCTCTTGGGATTTTGTGTTCAGTTTCCTACATATCTTAGCTCATGAACTATCCCATATTCTGCAAAATAACATAAGCTGCCTGTAGTTTTCCTGAGTGGCAGCTTGAGGGAGTTTTGGTGGGTTTTTTTTTTTAAGCGGAATTACCCAATTAATAAAATATGTATTCCTAAAGAAATTCATTGAAAAGTAAACTTTGAATATCAAATTCTCAAGCACTTACATTCCTGTATTTTTAAACTCTGACTTGAAAATGTTAGCATTTACTGAGCTGCTACTACATGGCACAGAATTTTCACAACTCTTAAAAATTAAATATCATTATTCCTTCTTTAAATGAGAGTTTGCAATAGAAAAAGATTCAAGTGACTTGTCCAAATACCAGAGCTAGGATTCAAACTCATGTTAGCCACTTTCCAAAGCCAAATTCTCCACTATCCCTTGCTGCTTTGTTTCATTGAATGATGAATATTATACTAAGGCATTAAGACTAGTGAGAATTGTAGGCTGCAGCAATTACCTTTCCATGTTTCAGAAAAACAACACTACCTCTTAAGAAACATAAAACTGAGAGCCTCTACCAAATATCAAGGGAATTCTAACCATTTCTCTGACTACTATTCTGAGCTCCTGGTTTTAGAATAAGGAAGAGATAGAGGCCTGGTAGTAAAATAAAGCCCCTAGCTGAACTGCACCCTCAGATGCCCCAACAGCATTCATTCCGTCAAGGCTAGTGATGGAGAAGCAACGGACAATAGGGGGAATCTGCAAAATGGTGTAACAGGAAAAGCTGAGGTAACCTGAAACTAATCCATTCTCTATTTCATAAATTCTCTATGAATTCTACTATAAAATTTAAGAATATTAATTAAAACAACACACATCTGATTTAATTTCCAAATCTGTAGACCATTCAAATACTAAATTCAATCATTTTTCAAATTTGACAAAAGTGATAATTCTATTTTATAAAAACATACCAGCAAGTGGTGGCTTGTGTGAGTGAAGAATACAGGGCACACTGACAATTAATTTGTGGTCTGGAATGGGGAGCACTTTCATATCTGCATTCCTAATTAAAACAGAACAAGAAGGTAAATCACACTTTAAAAAACAATTTTTTATATATAAGGTATAGCTGTGATTTTTTTTCTCCTTCAAATTGTATCTGATTTTAAAGCAAATTTAAGAATAGAATCAATGAAGGAATCAACAATTTAAGTATTGAGACATTTCCTACCATTTCCTCTTTTACAATAATGACAATTACACACTAGATAAAACAAAAAATAACATAAAATTTCATGTGCCAAACCATTCATTCTTTTCTGCTCTGGGCCATTTTCAGGTTTTCAAAAACATAAAAATTAAAGGAAATTAATTATTATGCTAATCATTTTAAAAGCCTAAAAATTAATACATTTATATAATTTTGAAAAATCACCTTTCCTACCTTAATGGTAAAGCAGTTTTTTCTTGAACTCTCCCCAATATAAGACCTTCATAAGGCTTTTTGTGTGGAGAATCTAATGGGAACACAAACTCTCCTGAACTGGTGATCTGATACGAAGGAGTGAACAAAAAAGGGTTATTTTTCCCCATCACTACACAGTTTCCACACACAGACAAAAAATTAAACCCCCAGGCTAGTGCCGTTCAATAAAAATATAATGTGAACCACACATGTAATTTTAAATTTTCTAGTAGAAACATCAAAAAAAGTAAAAAGAATGCAGTGAAACTACCTTTAATTATAAATTTAATTTAATCTAACATATCCAAAATACTATCATTTCAATATGCAATCAATTCAAAAAAGTTATCAAGACATGTTACATTCTTTCTTTTGTACTATGTCTGAAATCCAATGTAAGTACTTTATACTTAACAGCACATCTCAGTTTGGACTAGCCACATTTTAAGTGCTGAAGAGTCAGTCACATGTGGTAGTGGCTACCATATTGGACAATGTTTCTATAAGAGATTAAAAAATATATAAATATTTCAAATATAACTTTATGATCACCTTGCATATAAACAATCTCTACATTTCATTAAAATTTATTCCTGGTAACCATTCAACAGTAATCCATTTATTAATTCATTCAAATAACATTTACTGATTACTGGCAATATGACTATGTAGACATAATAATGCGTTTTCCTTTAGTTATAAGAAACTGCATCATTAAACACCATCAAAGCTAAAATTAATAAGGAAAGAAGCTGGGTGGTTGGTAAGATAGACAATACCTAGTCCAGAGACTAGCCCTTGGCATTATATTTAATAAATTCAGAAATTCAGTTTTATCATTTTACCCTGGGATGACCATACTCTCAAAGACTCATTTAAGCTAATCAAACTGAAAACATAACTTATAATATCACTTCATTAATTTACCATGGGGATATATATTTTCACTGTCAGAACACTCGTATCTATTATCTATGGAAACTTTATCCTATATCAATGCACCTAAACTACCAAATCAGTAATCAGAAAGTCCTTTTATCTCCTCTAGGGCCAACAGACACAGCATCTCTTACACATAATGCTATATAAATACCAGCAAATTCATATTGTTTGGATAGCCTTTATACTCCATACAGATTACTCCTTCTGTTACAACAATATATATAATTACCTAATAAATGCTTCATTTAATATACCATATTTTTGTTTTAAACTGTCTTATCTTACCATCTCTCTTAGAACTAATTACTACTACAGATGAATAGTCTTAGTTTTTATGTATTAACATTTTACTGGGTTTGATTTCAGAAGGTAACCTCTTCCTGACTTTGGCCCCAGTCTCTGACTATTAAAAAACTGCCATAACAGGCAAGATGGAATGGGTTGTTATATTCCTGTCACGGTCCTATAACAAATCAACCAAAACTAAAACCAAAGTATATCATAAAAATGAAGATACATCTAAATCTTTTGTCAAGTCTCATAAAAATAGGTACAAATAAACAATATACAGTAGTTTCCCCCCCTTATCTACAGCTTCACTTTCTGCAGTGTCAGTCACCCGCAGTCGACCATGGTCTGAAAATTGGTGAGTACAATACAATAAGCTATTTTGAGAGTGAGACTACATTCACATAACTTTTATTATAGTATATTGTTATAATTGTTCTATTTTATTATTAGTTATTGTGGTTAATCTCTTTCTGTGCCTAACTGATAAATTAAACTTTCTCAAAGGTATGTATGTATAGGAAAAAACATAGTATATGTAGGGTTTGGTACTATCCTATAGTTATAGGTGCATCTATATCCTATAGCTGCAGTGTCAGGCATCAACTGGGAGTCTTGGAATGTCTCCCCCATGGATAAGGGGGGACTACTGTAAACAACTTTTAGAAAATATTCCAGAAGACTAAAAAGTATACACAAAGCCCATAAAAGTATAACTCTACTGTGTCTAAAATGAATATGCTGGCTATGTAAATATTAAGCACTGAAATAATAACCTGGCTTATCTTTTTAGAATTCGGGAGGTCTTTTGTAGAATTCATCTAAATAGTCAATTTATCTTTAAAAGGAAGTCCAATGAACTCAGAACTGATGCCTTATTTTTCTGTATTTTTTGGTATTCTTGTAGCATGCAGAGGTATTAAAGATCATTCAACCAACCCTAGAGTTGGAATCATTTCTTTCAAAACAAGGCACAGCAGCACATAAGACACTGAGGACCTAAGTTAAGATTTAGAACATAAAAAGAAAGTCTTGGTTCTAGCATTTTCCCACCCCCTCTAAAATAGGTTACTTTGCTATTCTTTGCCCTCATCCCCAGCAAAATAAGAAAGAAGTCACAAAGGGTGACTGAAATTGTGGGTATATAGAGGAGAAGAAGACAAAGGGTAAGCCTATTTCTATGTTTGGTCATGAATAGATTCCCAAAAGTTTTTGTTTGTTGTTTTCGAAACAACAGACATCAGAGCTTTTTAAAATTTCATCCTGGTATCTCCCTGACTTATTTCCCAAGGCCAGCAGTTTGGGACCCTACTACAAAAAGACACAAAAGAAACAGGTAAAAGCCTTGAGAATAAGAAGATAAAAGTGTTTAGCAGCAAAGCTAAAGTATGAATTAGCTCATGTTGAAGGAGTAGAGCAGTGACATGTTGAGCACTAAAAAGTAGACGCTACCTTTATGTGATTTATATGTCATGCTATATTAACAAATAAGCTAACTTCATTTCTTTTTTTTTTTAAATAAGCTAAATTCTGAACTTACTTTTACCCAGTGCCATTCGGCAACTATCTCCACAGACCAAGAAGGATAAAGGTCTTCCTTTACAAAACGTAGGTGCTTCTGTCTATTAGTCACCCAAGTAACAATAAGACAGTTTGGAGCAGCCAGTTTAGGAATAGGTATTTGCTTTATTTGCAGTGGTGATAAATAACTGTACCTAAAAATAAACAGAAAAAAATATGAGCAAAATTCACTGCAAAAAAGAAAAATAAGCAGGAAGAAGACCTGTATAACATTGACCACAAATACAAAGCTCTTATAATCATTTGTGTAGCTAAATATGAAGCCACAGTGACACCCAGTGGACACATTATTACATACAAGTCAGAAATAACTTCATTTTTCTTTTACTAGTATAAAATCGTCAAACTGTATTTTTTTATCACTTCTAAATGCATTACATTTTGGGAATTTTACTATTTACAATATGTTTTTCTCCCATTCAAATCAAGCAAATATTGCTGAGGCAGGAGGATCACTTCCAGGAGTTTGAGGTTGCAGTAACCTATGATGACACCACTGCACTCTAGCCTAGGCAACAGAGCTAGACCCTGTCTCCACTTTCAAAACACAATCCATATAATGTGCGTGCCTCAACTATTCACCTAAGCAAATACAACTGCATTCACACCACTTCAACAATCCACTTCAATGCCATAACCTGTCTTTGTCATCACTCACACTTGCTCCCTCTCTGAAACTATAAACATCAATCTCTGGCCATAACTTACTATGCCTCACCTGTTCTTTGACCTTATCAAAGCATCCAGAGCCCCATCCCTCCACTTTACTGAGTCTATCAGTTTCTTCTTCACCACATTTATTCTTATTCCACGTAGAGTACCAATCACTTCACTGTCTTCCCAAGAGCACCCCTCAACTCCCATCCCCCTTTACCCTTCAGCCTCACAGTTCCTGCAAACCTCCAATCTTAAATCAATATCATGATTTAATTCAATGTCTTCATATTGGGAAATCAGATGGAGAAAATGCAGAACAGAAGAATTGGGTCACTAAAAGTTTATTAAATCCATTCTCAGGCTTTCAAAACTACTCATCAATTCTTTTACTTATCCTTGATCAAGTCCCTTGCCCAAAGTCACTCTTGGCAGATGAAATTAACTCAAACATCAGTAAAACTAAAGGCCACCGGGCTCCTTCAACTACCCAATGCCCTCCCCCCTCCTGTATACACCTTGGCTTATCTACTTTCACACACTTCCTCTTAAAGGAAGTGGCATGACTTCACCTATTAAAGCTTCCCCCTCCGGTTGTATTCTCTTACTCCCATATACTAGTATCTTTTAATGCCAATTATTCCTCTCCTTCTGTATTTTCAATCTCTCTAGAAGTTCTTTACCATCAACCTACAAATATGCTTATATTATCCCATTTGAAAGGAAGAAATAAAAGAAAAGAGGGAAGGAGAGAGGGAGGAGAGGAGGGGTGAGTGCACAGGAGGGGAGGGGAGAGGAAAAGAGAGGAGAGAAAAGAAGGGAGAAATTCCCTCAATCCGGTCTCTTTCCTCTACAACTAAGCTGAGAACTGGAGTGCACTTAGCCGTCCTGCTTTCTCTGCTTTATTTTATTCCTCTATTGACAACAAGGAGAATTCTACAACTATACCCACTCAGAAAAAAGCAAATAACCTCCCAGTGCCCAAATGCAACAGACGTGGGAACCTAGCTCTAACACGTAACAACCGTATGATGTCAGGAGTAATCAATAAATATTTCTTGAATAAACAAATAAATGAATAAAAGAATTCAGATCTCAAGCACCCAAGTTTCCTGCCTCATAGACAGACCAGTGCTCTTCTTGTAGACTAGCATTTCTCATAATCAAAATGATGATTTTTAAAAGACTAATTTTGCCACAGCATGAAGTATGTCAGGTCAAAAATTTGAAGTTGCATGGTTTCAATAATTGCAGATTTCTTAATTGTCTTAATTTTATCTAATTGGGTTGATTGGGGGAAGGAAGAAATATTCATATCCCCTCTTCTAGCTCTAATTTCAGGGAAATCACTGAGCAAATTCCAAAATATGCATCTTTATGTGTTGCAATGAAAAGTATGTAACATCATCCACTCTTTGAAGAAAACATGGCAAAGGTGTCTTAAATACAACAAAAGTACAAGCAACAACAAAAAAAAATAGATAAGCTGGACTACATCTAAATTAAAAACTTTGTGCTTCAAAGAACATGATAAAGACAGTGAAAAGACAACCCAGAGTATGGGAGAAAATATTTGCAAATCATACCTCTGATAAGGGTCTAGTATTCAAAATATATAAAGAACTTTTACAAATCAATAATAAAACTAATCCAATTTTAAGATGTGCAAAGGATTTGAACAGACAGCTCTCAAAAGCAGATATACAAATGGCCAATAAGGACATGTAAAGACGCTCAACATCATTAGTCATTAGAGAAATGCAAATCAAAACCACAATGAGATGCCATTCCACACCCATTAAGATGGCTATTATCAAAAAAAAAAAAAAAAAACAACGCAGAAAATAAGTGTTGGTGAGGATGTGGAGAAACTAGAACCCTCATTGCTAGTGGGAATGTAAAATGGTACAGCCACTATGGAAAATATTTTGGCAGTTTCTCAAAAATTTAAAGATAGAATTACTGTATGGCATAGCAATTCTACTCCTAGGTATATACTCAAGAGAACTGAAAACATATTGCCCAGAGTTAGCCAAACTGCTAAGTTTGAAGGCACAGTCCTCAAGACTGACCTCACTTCTAAAACCAACCTGTAAGTTCAGGCAGTTTCCAAACAACTTTCAGGTTCAAAAATTCATTAGAAAGGACTCACAGGACTTACTGAAAGCTTTAATACTCACAGTGACAATTTACTGAGGGAAAGGATACAAATTAAAATCAGCCAACAGAAAAGAATTAAAAGATACTAAAGAGATTTGACAACTGAATGTAATGTATAATCCAGGATTTTATTTGCTACAAAGGACATTTCTGGGACAATCAGTGAAACCTAAATAAGGTCTGTAGATAATAGTACTGTATCAATAAGAGTATTGTATCAATGGTAATTACCTGTTTTAATAATTACATTATAATTACGTAAGACAATATCTTTGTTTTTAGGAAATACACACTGAAATATTTAAGAGTAACTTACCCTTTCTCTTAACTCATTCTCAAATAATTCAGAAAAAAATTACATATAGATATCTACACACAAACACACACAGAGAACAGATACATGAATTCTTTGCATGATTCTTGTGACTTCAAAAGAAACAAATCCTATTGGCACAGCCCATAAACAAGAAGCATGAGGAAGTTGAGGATGATTGTGGAGAGGAAGAAATTTCATACGAAGTTTAAGTCAAGGAGATAGGAACTGTTCAGTCTAGAAAATTGAAGACAGGAAATGTAACTGAGGATACTCATTAGAACTAGAAAGAAAAAAAATTTTAAACACTATTTAAAGGAAATATCATCTTAGTAACTAATTGAACTTATCACCCTAAGATTTTAGAATTTGATATCAAAGGTGGCAAAAATGTTGTCCTTTGGTGTTCCAGAAACAACTCTGAACTGAATCAGGCAATAATAAATATATTACTCTTGACATTCTTATGCCTATATGTAGTTCCAGTTCAAGAGAATTATCTAGTTAAGGAAATTAAAATTTTAAAACTATTTAAAGCATTTTAGTAGTTTCAGCTAACCTGTATCACAAAGTAATGCCAATAGTACATTAAACTACAATGTACTAAGGACTATAGTTTTTAGAAAGCATTTCTAATAGATAATTCATTTCTACTTACCTGTTACTTCTTTTAACTGATTTGTTCTGCCATGGTGGATCTATCACAATTACATCAAATGTTTTCCTACCTAAAAAAAAAGACACAATTTCTGAAAATACCTTCTGTATGTAATCACTGTAAAAACTAAACCTGTTCTTCAAAACTGAAGTGTTTTCCACTACAGACACAAATATAATTGAACGCAACAAAAGGATTTGTAGCATTTATTCAAACAGAATAATTTTTCCAAAAAAATTAGATATTTCCCTTATAATTTAGGGATTTACAGAATTTTAACATAATTTCACCTATTATAATTTTTTCAAAAACTACCTGCAGATGACTATAGCTCATTGGGCTGGACACTGTGATTTGTAAATTCCATGTAAGTCTTGGCAGCCTTATTAATATGATCCTATCAAACCTAGGTCATTTCTTTAAATTTTTTATTTTAAAAGAATTTCAGTCTTATAACTGATATATTGACCATAATAAAACATCCCCAATTATCTACTAATGTCCTTCTTTCTGATTCAGAATCAAAACCAGGATCACACACTGCATTTAGTTGCCAACTCTCCTGAATTTCCTTCAATCTGGGTAAGTTCTTCAGTCTTTCTTTGTCTTTTATAATTTTGACACTTTTAAAGGCTACTGGCCATTTATTTTATAGAATGTCCCTCAATTTGGGTTTAGTATTTCCTCGTGATTTAAATTTAGGTTATTTATTGTTGGCAAGAGTATCATCAAAGTAACACCTACCATGTCCTATTAGAGCAACATATCAGGAGGTACAGGATGTCTGAAAGTCTCATTACCAGTTAGAGACTGACATCACTTGGTTAAAATGCTGTCTGCCAAGTTTCTCCAGTTTTTCCCATGTAATTAACAAGTATCTTGTGGGGAGATGCTCTAACACCATGAAAATATCCTGTCTTATCTTTTCACCCACTATTTTGACATCCAGTTATTCCTATGGTGTTCATCAAATGGAAATTTTCTAGTTCCAACATCCCATTCACATTTATTAACTGGAATTTTACTATAAAGAAGAACTGTCCCTTCTCACCCTTTTATAAATATAGGTGTATTTTTATAAATGTACAATCCCATAAGTAATCACAGAATGTATATTAAAATAAGTAGGTGACACTTTCTAAACTATTAGAGTAACAAAAATCAAAAAGAACAGAAAAAAATGTTCATGCATAGCATGGTTTTCTCATTAATTTGTTATCCTGTCATTTACTCTAAAGAATTTATGACACTGCAACATGGACAACCACTTGCATAAGACGGCTTGATGGCAATTAAAAGAAGCTTTTCATTAGTCAGCTATTTTGGAGTTGCTTGATAACTTAAAATTTTGCTATAAAATGTCCAAATAACAATAAACAGAATATATTCAACTTGATCAACATACACCTCTTACCTACCACATCCCTTAGAATATTATAATAGTTATAATATATAAAAAACTTATAAATGACTGAGCTAAGAACCTGATAGAGATTATATCATTTAATCCTCAAAATGACCCTCAGAAGTAGATATTATCATATCCATTTTATAGATTAGGAAACTGAGGCTCAGTTTTATAATGTGAATAGCCCAAAGACTCACAGTTAAATAAGCTTCAGAATCTAAATTCAAATACAGGTCTGTGTGATTGTGGATTTCAATATCTAAATTTTTTAACTTTATACAGAAAAATCTTTTAAGAAATTTTAGACAGTCAACTTGAACATTAGCTTAAAACGTAATTTTTCCTAAAAGGCTAGGAAATGATTTGGGAATTAATATTCATAACTGAAGTGTTTCTATTATACTTTGCCATGAAAAGTTAAATAAAGTCATTTGGTTAAATACAACTGTATACTGAATTCCTAACTATAGAGAAGTAACTGTATTTGCTCTTTTAGGGACTAGTTTGTGACCCTTTATTCATAAGAATTCAATTTTTTTTTAAAAAGTAGAAGTCAGCACTTTAAAATTGAACTTAATAGAAAAATAACACTGGGAAAAGTGTTTACCCCATCCTCATAAATGTTGACCGTCATTCAAAATTCAGACTAGCCCCTAACTTTTGAGGATACAGAAAAGTTATATTTTTCTAATAATAAACACAATAGTTACTTACAGTTCAGAAGTGGTTGCATACAAGATATGTCAGACAAAAGAAAACTGCTTTTTGGTGGCAGCAGGTATTTCTGTCCCATTAAAGTAATCATTTTTGTAAAACTAGAGTTGTTTTCAACTACCCGTGAAAATAAATCCTGCTCTGTAACAAATGTATCATCTTCCATCAATCGTAATGTCTGAAGTTCCATTTCATTCTGAGAAGGCAAGTGCTTTGCCATTTCACATAATTCTGACAAATTGCAGGTATCAAGTGGTAAAGTAATGGGCTTACTACACTTGTCCTGTTTTTCAAAAACTGGATAAAGAAAACCACTTTTGAGACCTTCTTGGATTAATTGTAAAGATCCATCCAAAATCTGCTCCCTGATCTGTAAGAGAATTTTTTTAAAGCACATTAAAAGAACACTGACATTAAAACTATTTTCTAAATAATAAAATTCCTACTATGCTTTGAATACTTGAATTTATAGATTGAAATCAACATTCTTAATACTTACAGTAAAATAATTTGTACTACAATGAACGGATAAGAATGTGCAAGTATACTTTTGAACTGCTGTTTCCTAACTGTTGAATGAAACAAACCTCACAAATTCACTGACAATTAAATAACAATTGAAAGTCATATACTGTACTTAGGGGCAAAAAGGCCAATAAGTAACCAAACAATATATATAGGAAAATATATCCTAAAAAATTTTTAAGATGAATTTGAAATCTGAATGTCTCCCAAAGAAAATGAAATTTCTAATCTATTAAGAGAATTAAGCTTAAATCACATTTAATCTTAGATTTTTCTAGTGATCTAATTTTTAAATAAATATGCCTTTTGTTTCATATAATATAGCTTGAATTATAAAAAAGAAAAAAGTAACTGTAAAGTTAACATGTAAACTAAGTTTTGCAAAAATACAACTACAATAAAAATAAAGCCAAGTTCTACTCCTGGACAAGATAGAGTACCAGGGATCAAATTAATCCTTTCAATTGAAATTACTCTTTAAACACACACAAAATATGTTTTTGAAAAAAGGCTTTCAGACATTAGATGTCATGTAGTAAAAAAACAGTGGTCCCTAAATAGGAGAAGCAAAGGATTGCTCCAGCTTACTGCCTTGAGAAAGTTTCCAGGCACCAGCACAGGGAAAGAGACACATGCAGAGTCCAACAGTCTCTCTGAGTTAAGGAGATATAGCTGGGAGCCTGGAAAGGCTAAGGTAGCTAGAGTTTGCAGGGCACAGTACCAGAGAGGAGAGGGCACCAAGAGCTCTTGACAGCTACAGGGGGTCCACTCAAGTCTCCAGCTGAGTAGTGATCAGTACATGCATGTGATGAAACTACCAAGGTCAAGGAAAGAACCAGATGAAAAGACCAGAGGAAACAATACCCAGGCTCACACAGGGCTCGGAATAGTAAGTGCTCCCACCAGCCATAATGGAAAACTTCATAATTCACAGGGCATGAGGTAGACCACTCAGAAGTGTATTGCCTCAATAGTGGGGGGAAAAAAAATAGCTCTAGACCAAAGTCTGCTCTGGCCCTAAGCTTACAGAAAGTCTCAAAAGGATCAACCAGTTTCAAAGAAACCTTTTCTGAGAACAGAGCTCAAGAACATTTAAAGGAATATGAAAATATCTAGTACTGAAAAAGTTAAAATTGAAATAACTTACAAAAAATTAAAAATTACCAGGAATGTAAAGAAGCGGAAAAATACAATATATTCTAAAAGGAAAAATCACTCAATAGAAACACACAGGAAATGACACAGATGATACTACTAGTAGAAAAGGTCAGGCAGGTTTACTTGCAGCCCATTTAAAAATATTAGGGGAAAAAAGTAGAAAAGGATATTAAGGCACTTATTATACCACATTCATATGTTCAAAAAGATAAAGAAAAAAATGAATATGTTAAGAGGCATAGAGCTATTAAAAAAAGACCAATTCAATCTTCTAGAGATGAAAACTATAATGCATGAAATGAAAAATACACTGGATTAGACTAACAGCAGATTAGACACTGAAGGAAAATATAAGTGCACTTGAAGACATCACAATAAAAGTGTCCAAAATGAAGGGGACAGAAAAAGTATTTGAGGAAATAATTGCCGAAAATGTCCAAACCTGCCGAAGATTATAAATTCATAGATCCAAGAAGCTCAACATAGGGAGGAGGAGGAGGAAGAGGATGAGGAAAAATCTGCATTACAGAACACAATAATCAAATTGCTAAAAATCAGTGACAAAAAGAAATGTTCAAAACAGCCAGAGACTTCCAGTTCCAACAAAGATAGAGAAACAGGAATAACAGCTTTCAAGACATTCGGCAATGAAGGACAGTGACTCTGATAGATGGGAAAGAAATCATAAGTAAGCCCTATAATTGCCCCAGCTAACTGCCTGGAGAAAGCTTCCAGGCCACAGAAAGAGGGATCTGGGCAGAACCTGGAAGAATCTCTGAGCTGAGGAGACAGAACTGAGTGTACAGATAATAGTTCACAGGACTGAGTACCAGAGAGGAGAGAGCTCCACAGAGAGAGAACTCTGGAGATCTGCAGGTAGTCACATTGGAGAAATTCACCAAAGTACTGATTAGTACAAGTATTTGAAGGAGTTATCAGAGGCTGAGAAAAGGAGCACCCCAAAAATTTTAAAAACAGTGCCTGGCATTCCCTGGGGCCAAGAATAGGGCCTGTTTCCACCACTCAGGCTGGAAAACCTCAGGATTCACAGGGCAATTGGGAGACAATTCAGCATGGGTCTCTGCCTAAGCAGAGGTACTGATAGCTTTGGTTCCAGAAAAAAATTCCAAGGATATGTGTATAGCATGGAAGATGGAGTATTGTCCCCTCCAAGGCAGAGGGCAGACTTGTATACAAAATGTTGGGGTTCCTTAAGCTTGTGATTCCTTAGCTGTGAATCAAAGAATTGCTACATACACAGCATCAACTAGGCTGCTTAGCATTGTCCCCAGGGGATGTAGGGTACAAGGGGAGCCTGTAAGTATAAAGCACATGCTTCTTGCTGTGCCAGGAGCAATAAAGTCCTTTGCCGCTGACCTAGGATTCTCATATGTTCTGCCAGTATCCATGAAGCTGTGGCCGGCTAACTTGTTAGCTTCCAAATAGGGTAAAATCTCAAACTCCTCACAATTCCCAACATGGGTATTGGGTAATCAGATGGATTTTGTGTCAATATAGGGGAATAATTAGCCCTAGACTAAACGCTATTCTAAACCCACCTTTAAATAACTCTACCCAGCAATTGATAGACTAATTACTGCAAAAATCTCTAAAGACACAGAACAATACTATCAACCAACTTTAACTAACAGACATTCATAGGACACTGCATCCAACAATTACAGAATACATAGCACGTAATACAGTCACAAAGATAGCTCATATGCTGGGCCATAAAATAAGGCTTAATAAATTTAAAAGGATTAAAATCATTAGAGTATTTTTCTTATACCCTAAGGGATTTAAATTAGAAATCAAGAACAAGAAGACATCAAGATAAACCCCAAATTTCTGGAAATGAAATACTACACTTCTAAATAATTAATATAGGTCAAAGATGAATTCATAAGGGAAATTAGAAAATATTTTTCATTGAATAAAAGTGAAAATACAAAATATTGAAATATGTAGAAGGCAACTAAAGCAGGGATTTAGAGGGAAACTTACAGCTTTAAGTGCTTACATTAGAAAAGAAAAAAGATCTAAATTCACTGACATAAGGTTCCACTTTTTTTATTTATTTATTTATTTTTTTTAATCTCAGAATATTATGGGGATACAACATTTTGGCTATATATATTGCCCATGCACTGCCCATGTCAGAGCTACAATCGTGGTCATCCCCCAAACTGTGCTCCCCACATCCATTCAGTGAGAGTTTTCCCATCCCCTCCACCCCCCTCCCACCTGCCCGCCTGCTGATGAATATTATTGTCCTGTGTGATGTAAGTGTTGATCAGTTAGTACCAATTAGATGGTGAGTACCAGTGGTGCTTGTTTTTCCATTACTGTGACACTTCGCTTCGAAGAATGGGCTCTAGCTCCATCCAGGATAATGCTAGATGTGTTAATTCATCATTGCTTTTTATTGCTGAGTAATACTCCATGGTATACTTATACCACCCATTTTATTAATCCACTCATGTATTGATGGGCACTTGGGTTGTTTCCACATCTTTGCAATTGTGAATTGTGCTGCTATAAACATTCAAGTGCAGATGTCTTCATTATAGATGTCTTTTTTTCCTTTGGGTAAATACCCAGTAGTGGGATTGCTGGATCAAATCGTAGTTCTACTTTTAGTTCTTTGAGGTATCTCCATATTCTTTTCCATAGAGGTTGTACTAATTTGCAGTCCCACTAGCAGCGTATGAGTGTTCCTATCTGTCCACATCCCCGCCAACATTTGTTGTTTTGGGACTTTTTGATATAAGCCAATCTCACTGGAGTTAGTGGTATTTCATTGTGGTTTTGATTTCCATTTCCCTGATGATTAGAGAAGTTGAGCAATTTTTATATGTTTGCTGGCCTTTATTCTGTCTTCTTTTGAAAAGTTTCTGTTCATGTCCTTTGCACACTTTTTAATGGGGTTATTTGATTTTTTTCTTGTTGATTTTCCTAAGTTCTGTATAGATTCTGGTTATCAGCCCTTTATCAGAGGTGTAGCATGCAAATATTTTCTCCCATTCTGTAGGTTGTCTATTCACTCTAGTGATAGTTTCTTTGGCTGTGCAGAAGCTTTTTAATTTGATCAGGTCCCATGTACTTATTTTTGTTGCTGCTGTGATTGCTTTGGGGGTCTTCATAAATTCTTCGCCTAGGCCAGTGTCCATAAGAGTTTTTCCAATGTTTTCTTTGAGAATTCTTATGGTTTCACATCTTAGGTTTAAATCTGTTATCCATTGTGAGTTGACTTTTGTGAGAGGTGAGAGGTGTGGGTCCAGTTTCAGTCTTTTACATGTGGCCGTCCAGTTTTCCTAGCACCATTTATTGAATAGGGAATCTTTTCCCCGGTGTACATTTTTCTGGAATTTGTCAAAGATCAGGTGACTGTATGAGGTTGGTTTTATATTTGGGTTCTCAGTCCTGTTCCATTGGTCTACGTCTCTGTTCTTGTGCCAATACCGTGCTGTTTTGGTTACTATAGCCTTGTAGTATAGTTTGAAGTCTGGTAGATAGATGCCTCCCAATTTGTTCTTTTTGCTTAAGATTGCTTTGGCTAGACAGGGTCTTCTCTGGTTCCACATGAAGCATAGAATTATTTTTTCTAGATCAGCAAAAAGTGATGGTGGTATTTTGATAGGGACTGCATTGATTCTGTAAATCACTTTAGGTAGCAAAGCCATTTTTACAATGTTGATTCTGCCTACCCAAGAGCATGGTAGAGTTTTCCATCTGTTTACATCCTCTGCAATTTCTTTTCTCAGTGTTTCATAATTCTCTCTATATAGGTCTTTGACCTCCTTAGTTAGATATGTTCCTAAATATTTAATTTTCTTTGGTGCTATTGTGAAAGGTATTGCATCTTTAATTTGTTTCTCGGCTTGATTGTTATTAGCATATATGAAGGCTATGGATTTGTGTGTATTAATTTTGTATCCTGAGACTTTGCTGAATTCATTTATCAATTCCAGTAATCTCTTGGTTGAATCTTTGGGGTTTTCTATGTATAATATCATATCATCTGCGAATAGTGAAAGTTTGACCTCTTCTGCCCCCATCTGGACGCCCCTGATTCCTCTGTCTTGTCTGATTGCTGTGGCCAGGACTTCCAGCACTATGTTGAATAGAAGTGGAGATAGTGGGCAACTTGTCTAGTTCCTGTTTGAAGGGGGAATGCTTTCAATTTTTCCCCATTCAGTATGATATTGGCTGTGGGTTTATCATATATAGCTTTAATAGTTTCCAAGTATGAGCCATCTATGCCTATATTGTTAAGAATTCTTATCATAAAAGGATGCTGGATTTTGTCAAAAGCCTTTTCTGCATCTATTGAAAGGATCATATAATCTTTGTTTTGCTTATATTTATATGGTGAATTACATTTATAGATTTGCGTATGTTGAACTATCCCTGCATCTCGGGAATGAAGCCCACCTGATCGTGATGAATTATTTTTTTGATGTACATTTGAATTCAGTTTGCAAGGATTTTATTGAGAATTTTTGCATCTATATTCATAAGAGATATTGGTCTGTAATTTTCTTTTCTTGTTATGTCCTTTCCTGGCTTTGGTATCAAGGTGATATTGGCTTCGTAGAATGAGTTTGGGAGGATTCCATCCTTCTGGATATTTTCAAATAATTTCTGCAGTATAGGCACCAGTTCTTCTTTGTAGGCTTGGCAGAATTCAGGTGTGAACCCATCTGGTCCAGGAGTTTTTTTTTGTGGGAAGATTTTTTACTACTGCTTCGATTTCAGTGCTTGATATTGGTCTGTTTAGAAATTCTATTTCTTCCTGGTTGAGCCTAGGGAGGTAGTGTGTTTCTAAGAATTTGTCCATTTCCTCCATGTTTTCGTGTTTGTGGGCATAGAGATTTTTGTAGTATTCAAAGATGATGTTTTGTATTTCCATGATATCAGTTGTGACCTCTCCTTTTTCATTTCTAATTGAGCTTATTAGAGTCCTTTCTTTTCTGCTTCTGGTCAACCTGGCAAGTGGCCTGTCTATTTTGTTTATCTTTTCAAAGAACCAACTTTTCGTTTTATTAATCTTCTGTATTGTTCTTTTGTTCTCGATTTCATTTAATTCTGATCTGGTTATTTCTTTTCTTCTGCTGGCTTTAGGATTGCTTTGCTCTTCCTTTTCCATTTCCTTAAGATGATTCATTAGTTTACTGATTTGTGACCTTTCTGTCTTTTGCATGTGGGCATTTAAGGCAATAAGTTTTCCTCTCAGAACTGCTTTTGCCGCATCCCACAGATTTTGATAACTTGTGTCCCCATTATCGTTTAGTTCAAAGAATCTTTTGATTTCCATTTGAATGTCCACCTTGACCCAATAGTCATTCAGTAATAGATTGTTTAATTTCCATGTTTTTGGATGAAGATGTGAGTTTCTGTTGGAATTGATTTCTAATTTTATTCCACTGTGGTCTGAAAAGATACATGGTATGATTTCTATTTTTTTGAATTTGTTTAGATCTGTTTTGTGGCCTAGGATGTGGTCAATTTTAGAGAAAGTTCCATGAGCTAATGAGAAGAATGTATATTCAGTGTTATTTGGGTGGAGTGTTCTGTAGATACCTGTTAGGCCCAAATGTTCTAGAGTCCTGTTTAGGTCCTTTGTTTCTTTGTTTATTTTTTGTTTGGAGGATCTGTCCAGTTCCATCAGTGGGGTGTTGAAGTCCCCTGCTATTATGGCATTGCTATTTATTATGTTGTCTAGATCAAGCAGTATTTGCTTTATGTACCTAGGCACTCCTGTGTTGGGTGCACAAATGTTTAGGATTGTTAAATCCCCTTGTAAGATTTTACCCTTCACCACTATATAGTGTCCATTTTTGTTTTCTTTACTTTAGTTGCTTTAAAGTCATAAGGTTCCACTTTAAGAAGTTAGAAAAAGCACAGCAAAGTAAACCAAAAGGAAGAAGATATTAAATAGCAGAAATCAACAAAATACAAAACATATTATACATCGTCAAGAAAATTAACTAAGTTAAAAGCTGGTTCTTTGAATATTTGCAAATCATATATCTGATAAGGATTAATATTCAGAATATATAAAGAACTTTTAAAACTCAGCAAGAAAAAAACACCCAATTTTAATATGAGCAAAGGACATGAATAGGCATTTATCCAAAGAAGACATACAAATGGCCAAGAAGCACATAAAAAAATGCTGTCAACATTACCAATCGTTAGGAAAAGTCAAATCAAAACCACAAAAAGATACCACTCCGTATCTATTAGGATGGCTATTATCAAAAAACAGAAAATAAGTGTGGGTGAGGATGTGGAGAAACTGGAACCTTTGTGCATTGCTGGTGGGAATGTAAAATGGCACAACCACTGTGAAAGACAGTGTGGCGGTTCCACCAAAAATTAAACACTGAATTACCATAAAACCCACCAATTCCACTTATGGGTATATACCCAAAAGAATTAAAAGCAAATAGATATTTGCACACCCATTTTTATAGGAATGGATAAACAAAATGTGGTATTTACATAAAATGGAATATATTTCTGCTTTAAAAAAGAAGGAAATTCTGATACATGCTACAACGTGGATGAACCTTGAAGACATTATGCTGAGTGAAATAAGCTAGACACAAAAGGACAAGTATCATATGATTTCACTTATATGAGGTACCTAGAATAGGCAAATTTATAGACAGAAAGTAGAATAATGGTTACCAGGGGGGAGGGGAAGGGGAATGGGGAGTTAGTGTTTAATGGGTTGTTTCAGTTTGGGATGATGAAAAAGTTCTCGAGATGGATAGTGGTAATGATGGTACAACATTGTGAATGTACTTAGTGCCACTGAACTATACACCTAAAAATAGTTAAAATGGTAAATTCTATGTTATGTATATTATACCGATAAAGAATACAAATTACCAATATTAAGAATGAAAAGGTTATTATCACCACAGATCCCACAGACATTAAAAGCATAGGAGAAAACAATTTCAAGGCAACAAACTTGACAATCTGAATGAAATGGACACATTTCTTGGAAAATACACCTTGTCAAAATTGACATGAACAGAAACAGAAAACCTGAAAATCTCTGTTATCTATTAAAGAACCTGATTTTGTTACTTAAAACCTTCCCTCATGATATGTTAAAACACAACATATCAGAACTTATAGGATGCTGCTAAAGCAGTGCCCAAAGAAAAATTCCCAACATAAAATTCTTCTATCAATAAAAAAAGAAAAAAGAAAAGAATAAAAACGGTAAAGTTGTCAAAAAAGTATCTCCATAAAAAGCAACACACTGAGATGGTTGCAAAGGGGAGTTCTATCAAACTTTTAAAAAACAGATTATCCCAATTCTTTTTATATTGTTCCAGAGAAATGTAAATTAAAAAGAAGGAAAACTTCTAACTTTTAACATTAGAGGGCTAATAAGCTCTCTAATGTACATAAAATATTGATATATGTAAATATCTACACGTTTACATATATAATTACATATATAAAACCAAATAATATATCAGACCAATGTCACTTATGACTATCCCAAATAAAATATTAGCAAATAAAATCCAGCAGAACATTTGAAAAATAATATATCATGATCATTTGGAATATATTCTACAAATGAAAGGATGCTTACATATGAAGAAAAATCATAGGAAAATATTAGGGGGAAATCATCTATTCATATTCAATATCCATAGATGCTTAAAAGACATTTGATGAGATTCAATTACCATGTTTGATAACAACATTCAAAAAATAAAAGTAGCCAGATGTCATGGCTTATGCCTGTAATCCCAACACTTTGGGAGGCTGAGGCAGGAGGATCACCTGAGGCCAGGAGCTCAAGATTAGCCTGGGCAACACAGCGAGACCCCATCTCTACAAAAAATTTTTTAAAGTTTAGCCAGGAGTGGTGGCATGCACCTGTAGTACCAGCTACTTAGGAGGCTGAGGCAGGAGAATCACTTGAGCCCAGTAGTTTGAGACGGCAGTGAGCTATGAGCAAGCCACCACACTTCAGTCTGGGTGACAGAGCAAGACCCTGTCTCAACCAATCAATCAATTATAGATGGAAACTTCCTTAACATATTATTTCCAACTGAGTTTAAAAACAAGTATTATGCTTAATGATAAAATTATCCCCCTTGTCAAAGACAAGGATAACTATGCTCACAAATATTGTTTAATATTGTATTGTTTTCTACTCTATACAATTAGTCAAGAGAAAGAAAGCAGAGATATAATAATTGGAAAGGTGTAAGTAAAACTACTACTATTTGCAGGAATGATAATCCTATACCTGGAAATTCCAAGATTTACAATAACAAAAAAATTGCAACTTAAGAAATTTGCAAAGTCTTTATAAAGAAAGCTTTACAAAATGACACAACAGAAACTTGAACAAATGGAAAGACATATTTGTGTTTTGGGGCAGAAACACTAACATTTTAAAGATGTCAACACTGTCCTAATTTAATTTATAAATTTAATGTGATGCCATAAAAATGACAATAGCGTTTTTTCCCCAACTAGACATTAAAATTGATCCTAAAATTCATATGGGGAAAAAATTCAAATTAAAAAAAAAATAGCCAGGAAAACTGTAAAAGTGATGAGGAAAGGATGGGGTGGGTACAACCAGCACTACCAAATATTAAAACTTCAAAATCTCAAAAGACACTGGCAAAGAGAGACAAATAAAACTTAAAGTCCAGAAATAAACTCAAACATATATGTGAAGTTAGTATATTTAGCATCTCAAATCAGCAGGGAAAATTCAAATGATGGTGGGACAAATGAATGGATAGTCATCCAGAAAAAAACAAAGTTGGATTCACACTATTTCATACTTTATCCAGGATGAAATCTAAACAGATCAATGATATAAATGTGAAATAAAGCCACAGATGTTCTAGCAGAAAATATGGGAAAATTCTTTTAAAGCCTGGAATATAGTCAGGCATTTTTACATATGTTTAACACATTGACTGCCACACTAGAAAAAAAATTTTTTCCTTGGGGCCATGGTGTTTTATTATGAAAATAGAATAAAAACTTTGAAAACAAAATGATCCTTTCTAATTTAATGAAAAAATTGTTATTTTTCATTGTTTTCTGTGCATGAATTACATGCAATTATATGGTCAATATTAATTGTAACAATATGAACATCAACAAGATTTTCACAAACCAACTGCAGGGTTTTGCCCAGGGGGCCACCCATCATGTAACATATATGCTACAGCATGGCAGCATGAGTTGCCAGCGCACTACCTGGCTCCCAGGGTAAAGAGACATGTGAGTTACATATGTTTCATGAGGCCCAGCGCTCAAAACTAGCATGAGTTAAATATAACTCACATGGCAGTTAAGGTGTTACAAACCATTTATAATTGTTTTCTGTGAACTGTTTGTTTCCTTTACACATATAAAAAATTGGGTTGTTCCTTTTCTTATTGATTTATAGGAGCTCTTTATATGTTAGGGAAATTTGCTCTTTGTCTATGATACAAATTACAGATATATTTTCCCCAGTTTGTCATTTAAATTTTAATTATGATGGGTTTTTTGGTTTGGTTTTTCTCTTTTTTACCACACAGAGAATATCATATTTTTATTTGGTTGAATTTATCAATTTTTTTCCCTTATGACCTCTAGGTTTTGGAGTCATAATGAGAAAGGTATTCCTTCTTCAAGGCTGTAAAAGAATTTTCCCATGTGCCTTGCTAGTGGGAATTTAAAATGGTGCAGCTGCTACGGAAAACAGCTTGGCAGTTCCTCAAAACATTAAATGTAAAGTTACTACATGAACCAGCAATTCCAATTCTGGGTATATATCCAAAAGAATTGAAAGCAGAAACTCAAACAGATACTTGTACACCACTGTTCATAGCAGGATTATTCACAACAGCCAAAAGGTGGAAACAATCCAAATGTCCATGAACAAATGAATGGATAAACAAAATGTGGTATATACAGTCACCAGTGTCATCTATCAGTTTATATATGTGCTATAATTATTCTCAACTTCACTGCTGAGAAAGGGAACTATCTATGTGCTGTCATCAAAAGAAATTCCAATGTATTTTTAAAGCTCTTTATGATTGATCTGAGGGTTAGGTACAAATCAGATATAATAACACTATTCTATATAAAACAACTCCCTAGAAAAGAACATGTAATACTGTGCAGTACAGAGCAAGCACTTTGTACTTTTTATTCATGAATAATGAAATATTATTCAGCCTAGGAAATTCTGATACATGTCACATCATGGATGACCCCAAAAGACATTATGCAAAGGGAAATTAGCCAGATACAAAAGGATAAACATTGTATGATTCCACTTATATGAAATACTTAGAATAGGAAAACTCATAGAGACAGAAAGAATAGAGGTTACCAGGGGCTGGGGGAAGGGAGAAATGGGGAGTTACTATTTAATGGTGGAGTTTCAGTTTGGGATGATGAAAAAGTTCTAAAGATGGACAGTGGTGATGATGGTACAACATTGTGAATGTATTTAATGCCAGAATTGTACACCTAAAAGTGGTTAAGATGGAAAATTTTATGTTTTATATATTCTACCACAATAAAAAAAGAAAAAAATCCAGTGTCCTACCATCAGATTAATTCAATGTGTCCAAAACTGAAATTATCATCCCTCCTAAGCCAAATTCCAAACCTAAATTTCCTGTTTCAATCAAAGGTGCTCCATAGAGTTAAGCTTAAAATATTTGTGTACACTCTATTTCCTGTCATTTCTTTAACCCTTAGATCTCATTTGTCTCTAAGTTCTATAAATACATCCTTCACATTACTCATGCTTTCTTCTGCCATTATCTTAATATATTATTTTACCTATAGACAATAGGGTTTTATAATTTCTAAAACATCTAAACTTAACCAATATAGCATAAGTTTACTTATGTTAAATATTTAAATAGTAATACAAGTTGTTTCAATAAAAACTGATTTAAACTGTTCATTACTATAAAAGTAATAATAAATCACTATTAAATTCTAACCCTGACCAAAATGATTGCTTGATTTTGAAGAACATCTTTATTTATGTTGTCCACTTATTTTCTACTATGCCGCATTAATCTTCCAATGTGATCAATAATTTTATACCTACCTTTGTATGGTATTCCATAGCATCCAATTCTCCTTGATTGAAAACAACACATCTTTTACGTTTCTAATGGGTAGATAAATTACAGGGGAAAAGTTATGTTGCCATCAAAATATTAATATTTTGAAATATATTACTTTTTTAAATCATATTATCCATATTGTATATCTCAGTCTTTAAGAGGTAATAATTGTCTATTGAGGTCAGAATCGAAGTAAAGGGTATGGACTAAGGAGGCAAGCAGTCCCAAAGTAAAAAAAATACAACAAAAACAAAATGGGTGATGAAAGCTCACCTTAGCCTTATCTGCTATTAATAAGAACCAGTTCCACATGATAAAGTGTAGCACCAGCACCCATGGAATATACAGACACTGTGATACTGCATGAACAGTCACCAGTGTCATCTACCAGTTTTTGCAGCTATAATTATTCTCAACTTCATTGCTGAGAAAGGGAATATCTATCTATGTGCTGTCATCAAAAGAAATTCCAATGTATTTTTAAAGCTCTTTATGATTGATCTGAGGGTTAGGTACAAATCAGATATAATAACACTGGTCTATATAAAACAACTCCCTAGAAAAGAACATGTAATACTGTGCAGTACAGAGAAAGGACTTTGTACTTTTTATTCCTGAAACCCCAGTGCTTACATGGTATCAAACTCCTAGCAGGCTAACAATAAATATTTGTTGGCTGAATAAATAAATGTACTTAAGATTAGGCTAATTGTATAATTTACTTTAGCATATCAGAAATAAGGTAAGTTTTGTCAAGATAACATTTATTACATATGTTCATCTACATTTTTCTGTATCAAAGTAAGAAATTTACCTAACTTAAGAGACTAAACATTAACATTAATGGCCATATTCTATAAACTGCAAAGTTCCTTTACAAAGGTTTGTTATTTGTCTGAATTATTTATGATGTATTACCTATATACTATTTTACTGAAATATCAGACAACACTACATATTTTCTTTTCTGTGCCTGACACATAGTAGAAAAACAATAAATATTTGTTGAAAGGGGAAAAAAGACATTGTACAAGAAAAAAAATCACAAGAATATTAAAAGTTCTACTTAGGGTACCTGTAACAATGTAATAAATTATCTTTATTACTTTCCTTATTCTAATTCTCAACATGCTTTCTTATTTAATATCTTTCTCCTCTACTCAATTATAAGACCCATGAGGGCAAAGATTGTGATTATCTTGTTTCATCACTCTACGTACAATAGCACATAGAAACAGCTCAACATTTGTTGGGCGAGTAATGAACGTTATTCCTATCACTAACAAAATGCTGATATAATCTATCTGCAGTGGACTTTGTATAATCACCTCTAAACTCCCGAAAGGCACAAAATGTATTAAAGCATAATTAATTTGATCTTGTATGGCATTATCAAAACTTTACTCAAAGATTGCACCAGCGTGTATATACAAATATATATACTTTATAAACACATACATTTTGCACAGTAGCTTTCTACTTTTCTCATTAGAAACATTTTTAAAATCACCTTTCTTCCAAGCTTTTATTATGTGAGCTATCTCCAAGGGATAGCTCTCTAAAATCTCCCAAAAAGCACTCACTGCTTAGGAATTTTGCAGAGGAACTTTTTTTTTTTTTTTAGCAAAAACAGGTATAAATTTAATTAATACAAACGCCTAAGCCAAAAGGTTTTTTTGCTATGTGGGTTTATTTTCTTTGTTTAATTTATAGAGCATTCACTTCAGAGCCAACTTTGCTTATTTTTGAAATACTATGCAATTTGGTATTCTAAGAATGGTAGAATATTAGGAAAAAGCTAAAAATTACTCTGGACATGCTATAGCCTTCTTATGTTTTATTGATTCTTCTTTATACCTAATAAATCACAAGATATTTGAGACATTGAAATAATAAATCTCATTTATGTTTTCTGAAGAAACATAAATATTCCTTTTACCTTCCCAATAATAGAATTGGAGATTTCATTTTCAACTCCACTCATTAGATCTTCCTTTTCATTACTTTGCTGGCATTCTTTCCGAACAGCTGGAGTTATATAAGGTTTGGTGACATCAAACAGTTCAGGTCGAAAAACAAATTTTTGTGTGAACGTTTCATAATTTTCTCCACCATTGTTCTCTGGCTTAGTGGTAGAGTCAGAAGAAGCAAATGTAGCACGGGAGCCAAAGGAGGATACAGAATCCACTTGAAGAGAATCAAAATGGACAGAAGTAGGCTCATTTTTACTGCAACAAGGCTCATAATGCTGGTGAAATTGATAGTTTATCTTATCAATAAAAGAAAGATGATCCAGTAACCACCCAGGTGACAACTGGTGTACCACAGACATTCTTTTGCTTTAAAAAAAGCCTCTGAGAATTAGGGACTAGAAGTAAAACCGAACATTCCAGATCAGATTCCTAAATGTCCTGAATTTTAATAAACATATACTTAATATACACAGATAGATCTGATGTGCGAATATATAAACCTGACATGTACACTGAAGAGAATTTAACATACATATGTTAATATATAGAAGTTCTAAGAAAAACTGCAACATTTTAATATAAACTTTTCATTTCAGAGTTGATAATTCAAATTTTCAGCCAACTTGGCCAAAGGGGGTTAAAACCTGATCTTATTTCTGGAATCCCAATTTGATCCTCCTGTTTTCCTAGGCCCTTGACAACTTCTTGCTTTGGTCCTTGGATCTAGCCACTAGGTCCACATCCTCCAAGTCAGGAAGTTGCTGAATCCTTAAAAGCTGAAAGTGCCCTGTCAAAGCAAAGAATACTATGTTACCTATGAGAATTCACCCTTTTTAAAGAGATAAACCTATCTAGAGAGGGTCACAGAATTTCAGGAGTTGTTAGCAGGTCAGCCCTTGTTTTTTCAAATTACACTTTCCATAGTAAGTCACCTCTTTCTCCAGTATCATTGCCCTATTTAATCATTGCTACCAACGGAGTAATAGGGTAAAAAGATTGGTCTGGTCAAAGCAAATGCAATTTTTCCCCCCTTTTTGAGACAGGATCTTGCTCTGTCACTGCACTCTGTCTGGAGTGCAGTGGCACAATCATAGCTCACTGCACCTTCCAATTCCTGGGCTCAAGCGATCCTTCCGCCTCAGCCTCTCAAATAGCTGTGACAGCGGGCATGAGCCACCATGCCCGTCAAATGCAATTTTAACAGCACATCAGAAGCACTAAACTGCAAGGTTACAGGTCCAGATCTGTAACTGGTTCTGAACAGTATTCCTCAGGTATCTAGGTTTTTCAGAACTTGTTTTCAAAAGTTGGTTGATAGTTCTGGATATTACTTTCTAAACCGAGTGTAGTGGAAAATTTAAGAGGGGAAAGAATAAGAAATAAATGAATGCTTAATAGCACAATTAAAATAATAGCGTTTAGATTCAAATTTCCAACTCCATGTGTGACATTATGAGACACATATACACATTTTGGCTTTCATCCACAGTTCCTGGCTCACAGCTCCTATAACCCTCCTCCATGGAGAAGAGAAGGGCTGAAGGTTGAGTTGACTACCAATGGCCAATGATTTAATCAATCATGCCTACACAATGATGCTGTGATATCTGACACTATCTCAAGGTAATTAGTGTCAGAATTGCATTAGAAACACCTAGCTGGTGTCCGCTGCTGCAGAATCCAGAGAATTGCTTGACTGCTTATTGAGCTGCAGAAATGTCCCACATATTCTTGGTGACCAGAGATCACAGAGGTCTTCTGTATTGATTGCTGTATGAAAGCAGAGGGAAAATAGTTCGTTCTTTCTACAGATCATGTATTAGCAATAAGAACAGGGACAAGTTGTTTGATTTCAATGAGCTTCAAAGTCATTTTTTATTACATCTCTCAAACGGCAGTTTAGGGAATTAGATGATTCACATGAAGCGCGGTGCACAGTGCCTGACATAAAGCCGATCGCTAGAATGCTAATTGCTGCTATTGGTGACGGTGATCCAGGGTGATCCTTGGTCCCCCACCCACTCCTCGCCTCTTCATAGTTACCACATGAGGTGAGGAGGCCCTGCAATGGCTAGTGAGAGCTAGAAATTTAGACGGAAAAACTGAAACTCAGAGAAAAAAAGGCGACTTGCCCAAAAATTACAACCCTAGTTAATGGCGCAATTGCTACAAGACGCAGTATCCAGACTTTCTGAAGCTCTGAGCTCCTCTCCCACCCCACCCTCTCCAGGTATTGAGCAGTGCCTGTCTCTGGGTTCAAACTCAGAGAAGCGGGGAAATCCTATTTTAGCAATCTACAGTGCTTAGTGCACCCTCCTGATTCTCTGCTTCACATCCACCCCCTCGCCATCCCCAACCACTCGGATTCTTCCTTGCTTCTCGCAGGCCAGCCGCCACTAGAGGACCGTGAGACCCTGACAAGCAGTCAAGTCCGGGCCCGAATTCTGGCGGCAGCCATGCTAGCGCGATTCTCGGAGCCCCACTGCACCCACAGTCAGCAACCCACTACCTCCTACCTCATAGCTTCCCTTGTCAGAAAAGTGCTCGCCGCCTTCCTAGACTCTCATTATGAAAGCAGCACCCATCTAAACAGTGGTCATCAAAGACGCCCCATTCAGGGGGGAAAAAAAAAAGATTTCTCCTTTTCTAAGAGTCGGCGGGCGCCGCCATGTTGCTGTACGGAAAAACGTCCCCAGGGCCACTTGGAACGCTTGGGCAGTTCCTTGGCGCTCAGGCCGCCCTCAGATCTTCAGCGCTAACTTTAGGGGTTCGGCCAGACTTCGCGGGGGGCGGTTACACTGTCCTAGAGACAACAGTGTGCGCCGCAAAGCAGCGCACGGACTTCCGGCGACGAAGCGGTCGCAAGAGAGTTACGCACGCGTGCGCTCGTCGTGCGTGATGGCGTCACACCGGCGGGGCTTTTCAAATTCGAATGGCCTGGGCGGGCGCAGGAGGGACTTGGTGTTTTGATGACCGCTGTCGTACCTAGCGAACGATTGTACGGGTTACAGAAACTCGGTGCCTGGGTTGTGTCAGGAAACTAGAAGAAAGGTAACTAAGGACATTGGGCTAACTTTGTTTCTGCAGAACTGTTCTGGAGGAGGAAAGTGATGGCGCCAGCGATTCAAATTTAGAGGCCGTGACGGACAATGTTTTGGTGTCGGGAAAGGCCACCGGGCCGAACCTGTGCGAGGCGCTACGTTCACGGAGTCCTCTAAATTTCTATTGGCTACGATTTCCCGAGGGAGAAGGGGCGGGCCTGGGGGTCACTGATGGGAGAAGAGGCTGGAGGGAGGAAAGAGGGAAGAATAGAGCGGGGCGGAGAGGGGAAGGACAAGAGAGGAACTGTTGTTTGGGGTGTTGCGTGTGGATACTAGTGTAGCATCTTAGTGGCCGTGTAAGGAGTACGTGTGGAAGTCTTAATCTTAAATCTTGAGAGTACATCGTTAAGTGAAGATTGGGAGTGGACATATGGGTGTGAGTGGAAAAGTTGAACAGATGAGTAAGCTCTCATGGAAGGAGAAGAAATAGGCGGCCAAAACCAAGAAGGAAAGGGTGTAATCAGTATAAAAGACTAAGGATACACGGAGAAGTACAAGGATAACCACTTTCCTGGAAACCAGGGCAGGACCTGAGAAGGCTGAGTGCAGAGATGAGACAGGATCAAAAGGTTTGTCGATCGTGAGTATCCTCGGAGACAACCTTTTTAGTAGGTGTGAAGGGAAGGAGATGTTAATGGGGTTTGAAATGGAGGCAGCCTATAGACCATTTTGTGGACCAGATAATTTATCCTTGTTAAAGGGGAGATTAAAGCCACAAGGGCAGTAATTGAATATGAGCTGGGAAACAATGGGTTAAGGATAGAACTGGAGAGATTGGCATTAGGAGAAGAAAACAGAATAGCCATTTTCTGAGACCAAAGGAAAGGAAACATTTTGAGGCGAGTAAGAGAGCTTGGGGTAGTTCTTTGACTTCCCTTTGAAAACAGGCACTGCCAACAGCAGTAATGTGGTCTGGGTTAATATATTCAGGGCTTTCGCTACCGTCGATACCTTTGTGAAAGCAAGAATCATACCTTATTCATCTTTGTATCTCCTGCATTGCCTAGCACACTCCCTTGTACATGATATGGGCAGTTAATAAATGTTTATGTGTGTTGAATATTTTAAAATGAAGTTAAATATATGTGAGGACTTCAGTGTACATGAACAAATAAAGATACTTCAGGGGAAAGATTATCTTAAACAGTGAAACCTGGCTGCCTTTCCATTTGAGGGTAATAGTTGCTTAATGTACCGTCTTTGTCAGGAAAGTTTTTTTAATACTGAATTCATGAATGTAGGTCATAAGCATGAAGCGCAGTTCAGTTTCCACTGGTGGTGCTGGCCGCCTCTCTATGCAGGATTTAAGATCCCAGGACTTCAATAAACAAGGCCTCTATACCCCTCAAACGTAAGTGTCTCCCTTATGGTTCAGACCTGCATGCTTTATCGGCTTGGACAAAGAAATTGTAAAAATGGTTAATACAAAGATGTAGTATGAATGATGTTTTGGTGAATCCTGTCTGTTCCCAGTGGTACCTAATTTTGGATCAATGAAGTGTAAAAGTGAGCATGGTGTGGTGTGTCATCTCATTTGTTTCTTAAATTCCCAAAGCCAAATGCTTTACCAGGCACCCCCTAAAAGGACTGTTAATTCTTCTTCAGCACTCTTATTTTCTTCCTTTATTCTAGAGCTACTTGTTTGAGCAGACTCTGTGCTGTAACTTTCAGTTTACTGAGATGTTTCCAACTAGCAAAGTTCTCAATCAAATCAGAGCAATGTTACTAATATTTAGTCTGATAATAAGCTGTAATGTAGTAGCAACCTACAAAACACCACTCCTCCAGACTATTTCCTCAAGATTTGCTAGAAAAGTGTCCAAAAGAACTTTGCCATCATCAACTATAGTTTTTCGCTGTGAGTGATTTTCTTCCAGTTGAGCGAAGGTTATTTGTAAGCCACTGTAGAGCTGTATCATTCCTTCTCTAATACCCAGCTACAAGCTACTTTCTAACTGTTCTTAAATTACTTAGGTTTGCATAGTAGGAGCCTCTGCTACTTTTAGAAATTTGAAATATTTATGTATTTTTCCTTCTGAATACTTTAAACGGGGAAATTTTTGTGCTGTTGCACATTACTTACACCAAAAGTTTATGCCTTGAATTGTATTAGAAGCTAAAAAGTCACCATTGTCAGTGTTTTTTGGTCTGTAATTTAGGTAATGTATGTCAAGTGCAGCTGCATTCTGATAAAGAGAAGATTTTAAAAGAAAAAATTTTAAACCTGGCTATCATCCTATGATTGAACTTGTCTATTTTAAATTTTTTTCTTTTTCCTTAAAGTTGTTTCCATAAATGTACATATTTTAAGATAATTGAAATCATAAAGTAGACAGGATTTCTGTTCTGCACCTGCAAAAGAGGAGGACTAAGTCACTAGAAACTCTTACATTGGAAAAGCCAAAGACTTAAATCTCCATAACAACCCTCCCCTTTGACTGTTTTGTCTTAACTAGGCTTCCTACCTACAGCCTTTCTTTCTCTTGGCAAATAAGGGAAATAAGCCAGCAACAGAAAGTTAAACACCACATGTTCTCACTCATATATGGAAGCTAAAAAAAGTTGATTTCTTAGAAGTAAAAGTAGAACAGAGGATACTAGAAACTAGGAAGGGTAGGGGGAAGGAGGGGATAGGAGATTGGTTAAATGATACAACATTACAGCTAGATGGGAGGAATAAGTTCTACTGTTCTATATATAACACTGTAGGACGACTATAGTTAACAATAATATATAGTTTCAAATAGCTAAAAAGAGGGTATTGAATGTTCCCAACACAAAGAAATGATAAATGTTTGAGATGATAATTACCCTGATCTATTCACTGTACACTATATGTATTGCAACATCGCTATGTACCCCATAAATATGTACTTATTATGTATCAATTTTTTTAAGTAAAAATTTTAAAATAGGAAAAAAATAGTATTTAGGCATGAAATCTAAGTTCTGCATCTTTGGGATGTAAATTTTCTACTTTGTTTTTACCCTTTGGAAATGCAAATTTAGGATAGAAAATTTTTAGATGGTTATTAAAAACAAAATGAGTAAAAATGGACAGTGCTGGGGTTAAAACAAAAGCTAAGTCTACCAAAGGGTGGATGGACCAGAGCGACCCCCCACTGGTCCCTCAACATTACAAGTATTCTAACTTGAAGTAGTACTATGTTTTAGCCCATCCAATTTATAACAGCAACCATTGCTGCTAAAAATTTTCATGATTTTGAATTATTTTATATGTAATGGGGAAGAGGTGTTGGTTCTAATATATTTCTAAAAGTTTCCTGAGCTAATGTTTTTAATATTTATTTTAAAAGTTGTTTTTCTATTTTTCTTACAGCAAAGAGAAACCAGCCTTTGGAAAGTTGAGTATAAACAAACCCACATCTGAAAGAAAAGTCTCTGTATTTGGTAAAAGGTAATATTATTTTTTATTAGTTATAAGAAAGGGATTCTTATAGCCATACATTGATGCCCCCAGAGAACAGAAATTTAGATGATATGGTCTCTTTCGAGAGAAAAGTTATAATCTAGTTTTACTCTGTTTTAAATGGTTAAAATTTTTGGTTATATCTCCTTTAGATGGTATATTAACACACTCAGAACGCTATTCATTGTTACAAGTGAATACTTGAAATTCTATACTTAACTTTCGGTTGAAAATTCTATACTTAACTTTCGGATACTGTGGAGTCATAGCATTTTAAAATAAGGAGGAGTCATCATCTATCTAGTCCAGCATTTTAGTCTCAACTTTTTTATACTCTTGAAAATTAATGAGGACTCCAAAAAGTTTTTGTTTTACAGGCTCTATCTATTGATATTAACCATATTAGAAATTAAAACTGAGAAAATTTTTAAATATGTATTAATTGAACTTAAAATAAAATCCATTACATGGTAACAAATAGCGTGTTTTCAATTTTGAGAAAACATTTTTCAAAAACAAAACAATTTCAGTGAGAAGAGTGATGTTTTTCATTTTCACAAATCTCTTTAATGTGCAGCCTAATAGAAGACAACTAGATTCCAATATCTGCTTCTGCATTCAGTCCCTTACTGATACCATACGTCATGTAGCCAGCCTCTGGAAAACCCCACTGTACATTCATGAGACAATGAGAACGAAGAGAGTAAATATAACGTCTTGGTTTTACTACGAACATACTTTTAACTTCTCAACGATCCCTACGTAACACTTTGAGAACAACTATGTAGAGTAGATCAGCATTTGCCCAGGCTGCAAGTGGGAAAAAAATTGACTGTTAAGTAGTAGAAAGGGACTTTGGGGGATGATGGAAATGTTCATATCTTGACTGGTACAGATTACACAAGTACATTCATCATCAAACTTCATCAAACTGTATGGTTTAAACAGATGCATTTTATTCTAAACAGATTGTCTCAGTAAAGTTGATTTTTTTAAAAATGCTCAACCCTAAAATTAAGACAATAAACTACGTTGTTGTCTCACCAAAACAAAATATAACCTTAAGACAAACCTGTTTCTTCAGTTGTTTTGAAAATATTTAGAGATGAAATATTTGTCACCTTAAAAAAAAGTCTCTGCCATGAAGTTAAACCTCCATTTCTGGTATTTATTCCAGTTGATGAAAATCTTAACGGCATTTTTGTGATATAACTCATCTCAGAGCTGAACTTCAGAGATGATAATAATTATGAAGTCTAACATTTGTTGAGCATTCCTATAGGCCAGACATTGTTTTAAGTGCTTTATCTATACTAACTCTTTTAATCAATCCTCAGAACTGCCCTGTGAGGAGGTACTATTATTGTCTCCATTTTATACATAAGGAAATTGAAGCACAGAGAGGTTAAGTAACTTACCCAAGGTCACACAACTAGTGACAGAGACAGAATTTAAAACCACACATTCTGGCTCTAGACCTTACGTTCTTTAACCAATAAATTGAATAGTATTTTGATTGGGTGGGAAAATCTCTTGAAATTTAAAAAGATATCAGTGCAGTTTTGTATAGAATAAGAGCTGAACCTATACACGTATTTTATTGTGAAAAAAAAATTTTTAAAGGTTAAGTAATAGCAGTATGTAGAAAAGTTCTCACATTAGTAAATTCTTGGGAAAAAGAAGCTAATAAATTAGCTAATTAATCAGGGTGGTTGAGTAAGAGAGCCCAAACTGAAGAACTTTTGGATCCTCAGCAGAAAAGTATTTGCAAGCAGCTTGTAGGGAGAAATGAAGTTTTGATGAATAGAGTTCAGATATTAACAGCAGTATTTGTTGTAACTCAATTTTGTAGCTTTTGTCCAACAAGGAAAATTATTGCTCTGAGGATATTTAATAAGCTATAACGGTTAGCTAAATTGGGCCACAAAAGTGAGTAAAAGGAACCATTATAAAGATTATTTAAACAAGTAAGGTTTTATTTTGGAGGGATGTAGCATATATGCTACAGCCATTAATAACTAAAAAGTAGCAACATATATTTATGGTAAATCACAATCAGATACGTAACATAGGTATTGCCTGACAGAAATGTTCATGAGAAAAAGCCTGCACAACCTATTTTACCATATCTCAAAGGCAGCTTTCCCACAAGAAATAATGACAAATGAAAGGGTTGGGAGTAAGAGAGTAGTCATGGGGCGGTAAATAGAATAGTAAAAGGAATTCAGTTATTGAATACACTTGGGGAATAGTTGGTACAGAAGATCTGGTGGACTTGAAATGTACATTCTTAGAGTGTGGTATACGTGTTGGTAACGTAAAGCACCACAAGTGGGGTTTTTTTCTCACCTCATTTTGTATCTATCCGTTAACAGCTATAACTTCATAGTTTACTCTTCATTATTTGCTCTTTTTTTTTTTTTAATAAAATTTAATTTTTTGTTGAGATAGAGTCCTCACTGTCACCCTAGGTAGAGTGCAGTGGCGTCATCATGGCTCACCACAACCTCCAACTCCTGGGCTCAAGGAATCTTCCTGCCTCAGCCTCCCGAGTAGCTGGGACTACAGGCACGCAACACAATGCCCAGCTGATTTTTTGTTCCTATTTTTGGTAGAGACAAGGTCTCACTCTTGCTCAGGCTGGTTTTGAACTCCTGAGCTCAAGCAGTCCTCCCGCCTCGGTGTCCCAGAGTGCTAGGATTACAGGCATGAGCCACCGCGCCTGGCCTCATTATTTGCTCTTTTTCTGTGCTTTAAATAAGAGTATTCTGTTTAGTTAAATAAGAATTAAAGAGTTAAACTTTGATGTTTGATGCTGATGTTAAAATATAAAATCACCTTGAAATAATTTAGACGTGATTATAGAAGGAAATGGTTTTGACTGACTTTTTAAAAATATGTTTCCAGAACTAGTGGACATGGATCGCGGAATAGTCAATTTGGTATATTTTCCAGTTCTGAAAAAATTAAGGACCCAAGACCACTTAATGACAAAGCATTCATTCAGCAGTGTATTCGACAACTCTGTGAGGTACTTTATAATTTGAAATATTCTAAATTGTGTATGTTCTCTTAGGTATTTTCCAACAATTTTCTATTAAGGAATGCTTGACATTTCATAAAAATTATTGTAGTTTCTTACAGAAAATGGTTATGCCCATAGTGTATCCATGAAATCTCTACAAGCTCCATCTGTTAAGGACTTCCTAAAGATCTTCACTTTTCTTTATGGCTTCCTGTGTCCCTCATATGAACTTCCTGACACAAAGTTTGAAGAAGAGGTTCCAAGAATCTTTAAAGACCTTGGGTATGTATATTTCTCATTAGTTGGAGACATTATTGGAACACAGAAAAGAACCAAACTCAATAAATTTGTAAAGAGTCTGAGTTAGAAAAATAACATGTTTTAAGATGATCACTGTGGGTACTATATGTACGATAAATTGAAGAGGGAGAAAAAGCAAAACAAAAAACAACTGTTTGTAGGTTATTACAGAACAACAGATGATAGAACATAAGGCCCTGAACTGCTGAAGTGGTGGGGAGTAGAAAGGACAGGCTGGACACCACAGAATCTATAGAATAGGATTGAGGCCTGGTGAAAAAGGGATGTGATGAAGTTGAAAGAGGGAGGAATGGATTCAGAAATGTGCATACATTTAGTTTATTGAGGGTACATTGAATTTGAGGGACCAAAAGGCCTTTGAAAGAGAAGTCCAGCATATTGGTTGAATAAATTCAAGTTCTACAGCTTAGGGGGTATAAATACAAAAGTAATCTGCAGAAAAGAAACTAAAAAATACACAAAATCATTGGAAAGTAAGATGACTGAGGACAGAATCTCAACAAGTATCTTCTGAACAAGTCAAGACTGTGGGAATGTATGTGGAATTTTTAAAATGTAACTTCTTGATTAATTTAGGCATTATTTTTACTAAATTAACATATTAAGTTGGCTTATTTTTTCTAATTTCTCATAGGTATCCTTTTGCATTATCCAAAAGCTCCATGTATACAGTGGGTGCCCCTCATACATGGCCTCACATTGTGGCAGCCTTGGTTTGGCTAATAGACTGTATCAAGGTATTTGATTTGTCATTTTTAAATGTACACATATGAGAGGGGGTTTTTTCCTCAAAAACGTATTTCAGTTTGTCTCCCAATCTTGCTTTTGTCAATTTTCTCAAAATCTGATTCAGAGTTTTCATTTTTCAAAGCACATTTGATTTTAAGTTCTCAAACTGTTAACACATGATACCAGAGGTAGGGGGAAAGAAGTACCCCATTGGCAAGGAGATTATGTTTTCATGAGCTTTTACAACTCAAAAAAAATGAGTCAATAGGAAATTGATTTCTTATTTTCCCCCATGAAATTCATTTTTCCCCTTTTTAAATTAAAATCCATATTTATTGCAAAAAATTTGGAAAATGCAGAGTGATATAGCCTTGATCTCCAAGCTCAGAGACAGCAACTTAAAGCATTTCCTTGGGATATAGTTTTAAAAGTGCATATTGCTGTGCAAAGTACTTTATGTATATTTTTAAACATTTGATACGTATTGACAAATTTCCATCTAGAAAACTTACACCAATTAAAACCTCAACAGTGTATGAGCATACCCATTTTTCTGTATCATAGGCATTGTTTTAAAATCTTTACTTATTTGGGAGGTGAAAAATAGCTTGTTTTCATGTATGTAAATGAAACTTACATTTTTGTATGGTTGTTTGTATTTCTTTCAACTTGCTTGTACGTGCTTTTTTGGCCAATTTTATGTTTCATTATTTGCTTTTGCTGTGAATTTAAGCCTTTGTATATTAAACTTACTGATTTTTTAATAGTTGATAATATGACAAGCAAGAAAAGATAGCTAATTTTTTCTTATTTGCATTTTTTGTTTTTGAACTTGAACATTTTTTACATTTATTATGATAACTGCCTACTTTTGCCATTTTTCTTGCCATTTTGTAGGTCAAAAGTGGTTGAATTAGAGAAATTAACTCCTGTCTATATGATGCAAGTATTTTTTTCCCTCTTTTTCCTTTTGATTTTATGTACTGTATTTTGGCTGCTCAGAAATGAGAGTTTTTATCTAGTCTAATGCAGTTTTTTCCGTTTGTAGTTTCTGAATTTCCTGCCCTACTTAGTACTGGAATCCTTAAAACTAAAACTGTCCCTGTAACACTGTCTTGGCCATCAGCAAGCCCTTAACTAAATCTACATTTAGTTAAGTGCCTACATAGGCACTGGGTGAATGGATTTTGACCCAGGAGCCATGCTGGTACATTCAGCACCACCAGTTGTCAAAATAGGAGTAGAATTCCAATGCCATAGCCCATTCATAAAACTCAAGTTTTATTGGATTCAATTTGTCTCTCCCCAGTGATGCCCATGGACATTGGGTAACCACCTCTCTGCTTTCACCATTAGATACCCCTATTGTCACTAGAATACTTCACTCTTGTTTGCCTAAGCAGCTTATGATGTTGTTATGTGCTTGGGGGATAGCATTTCCACAGTGTTGATACAGGAGCTTGTGGAGTAGCTGCTGTGGCTTTGGTTAGAGAGTGACCTCTTGAGATGCCTCCAAGCGAAATTAGGTTGAAATCCCCTCCTTCCTGTCTTGCTTTGTTTGATGTGATGGAACTAAACACTATAGCCATGGAAGAATCCATGAGGGACTGCAGGTTTCATGTTCTAATTGTCTTTCCCACTTAACATAAGCCTAGAAATTTAGCCACACTTAGGAAAGCCTTCTTTACTTCCTGATGTTTTAAAAGAAAAAAAAAGTTCTTCCAATTTTTTCCCTAGTATTTTTATGACTTCTTTGTGTTGTGTTTAAATCTTAAATTCATCTGCAGTTTGTTTTAGTGTAAGAGAGAGGAAACCTTATTTTTTAAATGACTCACTCATATTTAAGAATCCTTCTTTGGAATAATTGATCTTTTTCCCACAGGTCTGAACTGTCACCAGTATGTTCTTAAACCTATTTCTCTGCTCTTTTTTCCTACCCCTGCATCATGACCATTGTAATTCCTGTCACTTTCTAATACATTTTATCTAGTAGAGGAAGATTCTTACTGCTTTTCACAATTTCCCTTGCTATTCTCATATTCTCACTCATTATTTTTTCAAATTCCAAAAAATATCTTTAGATTTTTTTTATTGGCATCACATTGAATTTCTAAATATGTTGGGGGGAAATTTCCATCTTGACAATATTTAGTCTCATTCCTTCAGTAAGATTTTTTTTTTTTTTAGAAGAGACAGAATCTTGCTCTGTCACCCAGGCTGGAGTGCAGTGGCACAATCATAGCTCACTGTAACCTTGAACTCCTGGGCTCAAGTGATCCTCCCACTTCAGCCTTCTGAGTAGCTAGGACTACAGGTGCGCGCAGCCACACCGGGCTAATTTTTTTCCTTTTTTGTAGAGATGGGGTCTCGCTATGTTACCCAGGCTGATCTTGAACTCCTGGTCTCAAACAGCCCTCCCGCCTCAGCCTCCTAAAGTGTTGGGATTATAGGCATGAGCCACCACACCTAGCCAAATTTTGAGATTTTGTAGTTTTCTTCATATCGAGCAACATATTTTTTATTCAGTAGTTCCATGTGTTTTGGTACTATGGTGAATAGATTTTTTGTGGTTTTTTTAAAATTCTATTCCTGGGGTTATTACTAAAAGAGTTTTTTTGAGATTACTATCCTTATTGAATTGCCTTAGTACTACTATTGTTCTCAGTTGATTTCTATTACTAGCACTGTTTTTAAGTGAAGTATTTTCTGATTGATCATTTAGTTATGATGTTTCAGGTAGAAGATAATATTTTTCATGTTAAAGTTTATCCACTTTTATCAAAAATGATCTTTGAAGTTTATCATATGCTCTTGCAGGACCTATTGAGATTATTGTTTTTCTCTTGGGCTATTGATATAAAACATTCGTTTCCTAATGGCCTCTCTTTGTTAATTGTTTATTATTCCTTTGCTGTACTCCTAAATTATTTGTTAGTGCTTTATAAAGCTTAATTTCTTCTCTCATTCTCACTGTGCCTCTTAGCACAGAGCTTGGCACATAATCCTTATTACAGTGTTTGAGTAATAGCAGTATAACCAAAGTTACCCTGTCTCCTCTGTTAAAGATCATGAATAGGAGGCTTGCATGCACTCCAAGAGCTTTATGTTAGCCTTTTGGTCAGTGATAAAAGTGGCCTGGGGCCTGACTTATCTCAGATCCCTCAGAGTCCTTTTCCCACCTCTGATGTTCAAGAAGTTGTATTATATTGGGAAATGCCACCTTTAGCTGAAAAAAGATGACTGAAATCTATAATTCTTTTCAACTCTGTACAATTTCAGGTTGAAACTGTTTTCAGCTACATCTCCTTAGTTGAGAACTTTTCTGTTCTTACAGTAGAGGCTTTTCTATAAGTCCAGGAGATCTGTTTGTTCCTGTTTAAGGCTCTCCTTGAGTCTTGCACAGTAGCAAGAGTTTTCGCAAGGACCTTTGACAAGGCAACAAAAACTGTCTTTACCCTGATAACCAGGTAGAAGATTCTATTCTACATCTTGGGTTATACCTTACATGTCTTTCAGACTTCATTAAATCTGTCACTTGAGACCCTGTTGAAGAAAGATGAGGTAGAGGACAAGTTAATAGAGCTCCCCTGGATCCTCCCTAGATATACAAAAAGTGTTATGAATGCCCTCAACAGAAACCACATTCTTCTTTTATGTATTCTTAATGCATAGTCCTTTTCTTAAAAGTTAGTATTCTTAAACTTAATGTTCATTATCCTAGATACAAGTATATAAATATTTATGCCTATTTATATAGATATAAATATACACAAATATGTCTATATATAATATCTAAGTATAAATATTTATATACTTATATCTAGTATAACTATATCTATACATACATTTTATTAAAATTTCATTTAAATTTTTTAATTTTTTTCATATTTGAAAGGTTACATATTTTTTAAAAGTTATACAAAACAGGTGTTCCAAAATGGAATTTCTGTGCCTTAAAAACTTTTAGCTATTTTTCTTTTAGTTGTCAATTGTAAACATCTGAATGTTTTGCTGTAATTTAGGTTATCACTTTCAATTTTAAACAACTATAATATTTCTGAAGATTTTATATTGTAAAATTCAATCTAAAGTTCATATTTGTATGTACTGAAGGAGTCAGTAGATAACATTTGAGCACCAAAATTGAGTTTATGTAAAAGAGAAAAATTATTATTGGTTCACCTTTTATGTGGCAGTTCTGTTTTGAATTCTTAGAGTTGCCTTAAAATGTATGTAAATGCTCTCAATGTGTTAATAGCAGCATAAAGGTCAGCAGAACAGAACTAAATATGGAGCCCATCCTTTCTAAATCCTGAGGGGATTTAGTTACTAAAAAATTAAAAGGATTTTGAAAGTATCAAAAGGATATTTTTAAATCTTTTTTTTTATTTGAAAGAATCAAAATTATTTTAGGGCTCTTTTATGATAGTAGGAGAGACTTAGTCATGCAATAATGTAAATGTTTCTCAAAATGACACTAAAGACCAAATTTGTCAAAAGATGAAAGGTGGAAAAAAAAAAACCATGAAAGGTGTATGTTTTTCACATCAATTTAATTAACTTAATATGTTGCTTGTGTACCAATTAGATACATACTGCTATGAAAGAAAGCTCACCTTTATTTGATGATGGACAGCCTTGGGGAGAAGAAACTGAAGATGGAATTGTACATAATAAGGTACCATACATTATCATAAACTATAATAATTAGTTGCTTTGATATTATTAACTAAATATCACTATTGAAGTAGATACAGATGCTCCTCAACTTACCATGGAGTAACATCCAGATAAACCCATCATAAGTTGAAAATATTGTAAATCAAAAATACATTTAATACACCTAACCTACCAAACATCATAGCTTTGCCTAGTCTACTGTAAACATGCTTAGAACACTTACATTAACCTACAGTTGGGCACAATCATCTAATACAAAACCCTACTTTATAGTAAAGTGTTGACTATCTCATGTAATTTATTGAATACTATACTGAAAGTGAAAAACAAAATGGTTTTATGGATATTTGAAGTACGGTTCTACTGAATGCTTTCGCACCATTGTAAAGCTGAAAAATCTTAAGTCAAACCATCATAAGTCGGGGACCATCTGTATATTCTTTTGTAGAGTTATCTTTTTGCTTTCTGAAAAATTCTAAGGTTGATTGTTAAAAATATTAATCAATGGATCTCCTGTTGGAGTCACATTATAATTTCCTAAAATTAACTAGGCACAGAAATTTGAAAATGTTAAGTAAGTAAAAAATGCAAGGGGCTTGAAATTAAATCATAAGATGTTATTGTTACATGTTACAGATATAGTGTTTCTTTTCCTCCTTTATTGCATAGAATGAAGATATCAATACTGGCAACATTATTTTAATGTAATTCTTTGTTAATACAAATCATAATAGATTGAGTCTTAAAATATTGCATGTGGATTTTTTGTTTATTTTGTTTTGGCCTTTTTAGTTAAGCATATTGCCACTTAGCTCAGAGTTACCACTTCCAAAAGTGGTTGAAATAAAAGTAATAGGTGGTCTGAATTGGTTCTCCCACCATATATTTTATTAGAACTTAAACTATGTAACTAACACCACACTATTTCCTAAGATATGCAAATTTATATATCCAAATGGAGCAAACACCAACTCTGAGGCATAAATTTAAAATGTTGAGATTATGTATTAACATTCCCTAGCATGCATAAAAGACCAGTCAATCGCCACACAGGCCCCTAAGAAGAAAAACTATTCTTTGTTCTAATTTTAACCTTCACATTTGGGAACATTTGTCACAAAAGGAAAAGTACGAATAATTTCAGTCTCATCTTTTATTGCTGCCCGGGAAGTAGTTCAAAGATATACCAACTGACTGGCATGGTATCATTGCCCTTTTTTTTTTTTTTTAACCAAAAAATATACATGCCCCTTAACTACTTCATGAATGATCCCAACTGGAAAGGCTCCTAGAAAGCCTTTGATCCTACTCTTGAAGGAATTCTCCTCCCACATTGCAATATGTATACTGGACTATGTTTATAGTAATCACACCTCAGTTTTCACCCAAGTACCATTACAATACTTATTAAGTAGTAAATGTCTTGACATTCATCTTAAAGGTTAAACCAGTAAAAGTTATTCTTGTTATCTGAACTATTATTTCAAATGAAAAAATGTAGAGAAGCACTTTGGAAACTATAAAGTGCTGTTTGTGATTAAGGAGACCAGCCTGGGCAACATAGAGAGACTCCGTCTCTTAAAAAAAAAAAAAGAAAGAAAAATTAGCCAGGTGTGGTGGCATGCACCTATAGTCCCAGCTACTCAGGAGGCTAAGGCAAGAGGATCGCTTGAGCCCAGGAGTTTGAGGCTACAGTGAGCTATTAATATGATAACACCACTGCACTCCAGCTTGGGCAACAAAACGAGACCCTGTTTCTTTAAAAATAAAAAAACAAAAGAGAGAGAGAGTTTCCAGAGTATCCAGCTTCACAAGCTTCTGATCCTCAGCTTTGCGGGTCCACAAAAATCAGTTTTTTAAATCTGTAGGATCAAAATTGACCAAGCTTAAGGAAACTGATTCACTCTTACAAAATTCACAAAAGACTGATCTGAAGTAGAATGAAAATATATTAATTTACCATTAGTATTAATTTACAGTTACCTTTCCAATTATAGGAATACTCATAGTGCCTAATCATGGTACCCTTTTCATATCAACCACGTAATAAGAAGGTTGCTTAGTAAGCAGAGAATTAGCAGAAAGGGAATTGGTTGTCTTGAGGGATGTTTACTTCATCTAGGCTATGGAAAATTCTGATCAACCTTCCTTGCCTCCTAATAAAGTATGCATTCTCAGTGACCAAAACACTTCATGACTGCAAATTATAGTGTTACTTTCTCTTGGATAAATATTAAGAATTCTAGAATTCTATTATTTAGATTTCTACTTTATGATGCCATTTTTAGCCTGAAGTTACAATGTAATTATTGCCTTTATTAATTACATTCTGGTTTTCACAAATAGACCTTGTCAGTTTAATTGGACTTTGGTGATCAGCAATTTAAATTTTTCATAAGGTGCTTTATTCCTAAAGGTGATTAAGTTTGTGCATTTTATGTTGAATTGTATTTATTAATAAGCTTCTTTATTTGTTTGACCTTCTTAAAATTCTGAAGGTATGGTGTACTTACTATTTTTAAATATTACTTTTATCCAAATATGTGTTATTTTCATCTTCATTATTCATATTTAGAAGTAGCAGAGTAAATAAATCTGTATAGGATAATTAATTATACCCTAGGTTTGTGTCTCTTATTTATAGAAGTTCGTATGACTACTTAATATTCCTCACTTTTTTTTATTCACATTTAAATTTTTACCTAGAAAAGTGAAACAAACTAAATAGAGAATCATGACTTTGTTTTTAAAATCTGCTTAACCCAATCAGTTGTTTTTGGACTACACCATAAAATGCTATGAGAGTTTTATGAATGGTGCCGACAGCTTTGAAGAGATGAATGCGGAGTTGCAGTCAAAGCTGAGTAAGTGTTCTCATTCTTAGTGTGCTTGCTTTTGATCTTTTAACTCTTCTCCTGGAGTGGTAGCTTATTTTACCATATCCAATGTTTATATGGGCTACTTACTTTAAATGCATCTGGGTGCCTACTGATTTTTATCTTCGTGGTTGCTTGGCGGAGAGAAGAATAGTTAAGCAAAAAGAATGCTTACTGTTGAGTTAGACCTAAGACATAACCCCTTCCTGTCTTTGTGACCTCAACACTTGACCTGTCTGACAGAGTTTTGCAGGATTACGTGGCACTGTAAGAAAGTACCAAATACACTACCAGATACACAGAAGATAATCAGCAAATATTATTCCTCCTGGGGGATAATATCCCTGTGATGTCCTTGCTTTACTCTTGGAGAAATTAAAGCACCAATTAGTCCAAAGACCTAAGGTCTCTTTCAAACTTGCAGCAGAAAGTTAATAGAACATAATATTTCCAGATAAGTAAGGAAATTCTTTTCCACTCAACTATAATCTAGGCAAGTTACATTCAGTATTTACTGGTTAACTCTAAAATAGTCCTGAGGTATTATTTTACATGTTGTTCCTTCTATTGAAATAGCCTTGTATATAAAATGCTAGAGTGGTAGGTAAAATAGATAAATCTAATATGTGTGAAGCTATTTCTTCAAAGACAATGGAGTCAATCAAAATAGGAGAATATCACCTTGCCAATATTAGCACAAAAGATGAAAGCATTCCCTTAGGTTCCCCTGGAAATGTGCCTTCCTGAGGAGTAACCAGGACAATTTCAGCTTGTTCACATGGGAAAAGGAGCAAGATAAATGATGCTTTGTTTTAAGAGAAGAAAATTCATAGTGATCTAAGCATCTAGTGAGTAATTTGACATTTCTGTATATAATTAGTTAAGCATATAAGTTGCATTCATTCATTCAAACAAATATTGTATACCTCCTGTGTGCCAGCCACCATTTAGGCACTAAGGACACAGTAATGAATAAGAGATTAAAAATCCCTGCTCTTAAGAACTTACATTTTAATAGAAAGGGAAAATAATGAAATGAGCAACTAGAAGTCAAATGATGACAAGTGCTATGGAGAAAAATCAAGCGGGGCAAGGGGAATAGAAAGTGCAGTGGAGTAAAGGGAAGGGTATGCTATTTTATAAAGGTAGGATGTGCTTCACTAATAGTGTTTTGAGCAGAGACCAGAAGGAAGTAAAGGAGTAAGCAATGGTGAAAACCCAAGGAAGAATGCTCTATGCAGATTTAAGATCTTATGAAGTTTTTGGGTTTTGTCTCCAGAGGATTTATTTAATGTAGATGCTTCCAAGCTGGAATCATTAGAAGCAAAAAACAAAGCGTTGAATGAACAGATTGCAAGATTGGAACAAGAAAGAGAAAAGGAACCGGTTAGTAAATATGTTTATACACTTACTTAAGAGCTCTTTTAGACTCTTGGGTCTCCTTAGAGGATACTAGCTTCTTTATCAAAATTTTTAAAAAATAGGTGAATAAACTAAGCTTTTTAAAAGTTCGATTTTCACATAGAATAGAACTCCCAATGAAAACCTGTTTGATATCTGTGGAGCCTTGTTTTCCCTTGTGTTCTATCAGTCTTAGACTAATCGTGCTCACAATATGATGAAAGAGTCTTATGTAGTTACATAAGACCAAAAGTATCTTTTGAACAAGGTCCCAAGTTATATACCTCCAGGGAGCACTATTCACAAGAGGCCCTGAGTTTTGGAGTTAGTGAAAAAGAAGTGGTAATAAGTAGGTTTATATAATACACCGTATCCTAAGGGTTTTCTAAAGGCTAAATGTTAATATATAGATATCTAATTTTATTTTGTGTTTTATTAGTGAAGCACCCAGACTATTCTATAAAATGCCAGATTTAAAATGTTTGTGGTTTTTGACCCTGGCCCTTGTTTTTTTCTATCCCAGACTGACTTCTTAAAAAGTCCATCTTCTTAATTAGGTAATAATAATATAGTCCCCTTTTGGTTCTTTTGACTCCCTCTAAAGGTGAAAGGAAAACTCAAATTTACCTTTCTCTAAGATACATTTAAATAGTATTGCTTTACTTTAAAGTATGGAATGATTATTGATGAGAATAACTAATTTAATATTGTTTTCTCTTAAAGAATCGTCTAGAGTCATTAAGAAAACTGAAAGCATCCTTACAAGGAGATGTTCAAAAATATCAGGCGTACATGAGCAATTTGGAGTCTCATTCAGCCATTCTTGACCAGAAATTGAATGGTCTCAATGAAGAAATTGCTAGAGTAGGTAAGCACAGCTAATGCTAAGAGGTCATTCAGACTGGGATGTGGACCTGTGTGGAATTCGTCACATATAAAAACCACTTTGTTATTCATATTTTTTTTCCTTCTATGGTAAATGTCTATAGCAGGCTACCAAGTTTTCAATGCCTACTGGTAAGAATTTTTTTCTGATAGTTGCAAACTGAGTGGGTGAGAGAGAAATACTTTGGCAAATCATTTGCCATTCCAGAATGATTTAGTGTGAGACATTAATTTGACAACTGTTGACCTAAGATGATTTTATCCTATGAGTGTTTTAACTTTCTTGATTATTAAAGCCATTCATGAATAATGTTTTATTTAAACCAACCATTAATTTATTTTAAGCTCAGATGTGAAGCTTCCCAATTATCATGCTACAAATAGGTTATAACAAAGTCAAGACATTGATCCTTTCAGCCCTCAGGATGATTCTCTTGGCACTTTTGGTCATCCTCATCCATTCATCCCAGCTTCTGTAAAAATGCTGTCATGTTCTGTGTAAGCCATGAGGCACAACAGGTTGGAAAACACTGTTGGTAAATAGACAAAGCAAGAACCTAACCAGTGCGGTTATCACTGAAAATGTCAATAAAATATGAATAAACTCTGGTGTATTTTACTATAAACATTTTTAGGTTTGTGAAAAAACAAACTTGTGTTTTTTCTGAATTATTACAAAGAATCATGCAGGAGTATTAAAAGTATTTGACCTGAACGTTAACAGAGACAGACTATCCATCTTAAGTGTAAAGATTCCTTTTTTTTTTATGTTTTAAACTTTTGGTCTTTTCAGCATAAGAAAATAGCTGCACATATTTAAGTGTTTTTTAATAAAACAAAATCTTTAAAAAGTTGATGATGGGTCTTTGTGGTTCCTAGTAATAAGTCCTATCTTATTTTTTCACATACTATAAATTATATTCTTATGCAAGATTGCATTAAGACCCAGTGGTTCTTAAACAATGCTACCGAATAACCATATAAATCCCAAATGCAGCAAAGGCAAACAATCTTCCTAGTGCGCTTTAACCTCATTGAAGCTGAAGCTGCTCCTTTTGGATGTTTTCCCACTTTAATGTGAAGTAGATTGTTAGAGTTTTATTAGTGGTTTCATTATGAGGCTTTTTAAAAGAAAAAAGTGGTTTTGATTTCTTCCACAGTTCACAGTTCTCAGATGAGACTTTTTTGTGTGTAAATCATTTAATCCAGCGATGTTTTGAATAACCAAATGCTCTTTAGTAGATGAAATCTCTCAATGCAATGCAACTGTAATAAATAACCATCTACATCCTCAGCTATATTATCAGTGTATCCTGGAACCAAAGTAAGATGGTTTTCCTGTTCCCACAATCCACTTAATTATTGTTTTAATATCTGAATATTTCCATCATTTGTAATTTCTATTTTGAATGATAGTTCTGACAACTTTTTAAGACTACTTGAAGCCAGTTTAATCCAACTATTACATATTCTCCAAATTTGCTTTAAGTAGTGACTTTACTAGAGGCAACAAGTCTACACAGCAGCCAAGTGAGATACATTGTTTTTCTTTCTGTAAACTATTAGTGAGCACAGAAGTCAATCTACCACAACTCCAAGATCTTCTATCCTCACCAAATAAGCTACAAATTCACTTATACTTCTCTCTCTCCAGAAAGGTAAAGCTACATTCAGTCTCAAATTCCTGCTGAACAAAAACTTGGGCCATTGTTTCATGGTCCTAAGAAACCTCAGAAAAAACCCACTGTATTTTGATGATTAGCTATGTGTCTGAAAAAATCAGAATCACTGGAGTTAACCACGTATGTTCAACTCGACCATTATGGCGTAATTTTTCAGGCAGGTGTCCTGCACAAGCCAGTTTATTGTCTTTATTTGCCAAGTCACAGCCCCCACTTTTAGGAGACTTTTTTTCTGTAATAAGGATTTAGAAAGGGATGAGGAACAAATTTTCCCTGATAGATCATCTTATGTAGTTTATCTGGGCTTTTCACAGCTTGTCCAACTGTTCTATTTATATAATCAGACAACTCTTTTGAAGATTTCTTAACCTTGTTCATGTTCTTATTAGTGAAGTCAGAGATCCTTTTTCTAGGAAGAACAATGGAGTGATCCTCAATATTATTACAAAAGTTCTGTTTTTTAACATTGTGGGTTTTAAATACCATAATCCCTTAAATACCAGCACCTCATGGTACCACAGCGCCTCAGCCCAGCCCTGGCACTGCCTGACCATGCTCAGCAGCCTGGAGTGTCCCTTGGCTCCTTGGCTGGGCCCCACTCAGGGCCATTCAAATGCAGCCCAGCACATAGCCCCAGGATTCTTAATTGTCATCATTGTGTGTGGGGCTACATTTTTTTCATGTAGCAGTTTCTGGAAACCATAGCAAGCCAATAGGGAAATAAGGTTCTAACATAAAACTTTAATTGTAATCATCTTCAAGAATGTTATTAACAAAGTGGAATCAAACAGAATTATCCAAAAAGGAGAAAAAATATATGTGTATAACTTGGAAATTTAGATAGCTGTATTAAATAATGTCATCTGTTTCTTTGTGGGAATTTTTAAAACTTTAAAACTTTGTGTATTTCCAGACCCCATCTCTAAAAAAAAAAAAAAACTTTTGGTTTTTTTTTTCCAATGCAGAGCTAGAATGTGAAACAATAAAACAGGAGAATGCTCGACTACAGAATATTATTGATAACCAGAAGTATTCAGTTGCAGACATCGAGAGAATAAATCATGAAAGAAATGAATTGCAGCAGACTATTAACAAATTAACCAAGGACCTGGAGGCTGAACAACAGAAGTTGTGGAATGAGGAGCTAAAATATGCCAGAGGCAAAGAGGCGGTATGTCATACCATTTCCAGAGTGGCAACTCACCCTAGCTGACCTTTGTAAAGGTCTATCCCAATTAAGAAGAATTCAGTGGGTAGAATAAATTAGCTAAAGGGGTAAAAATTTCTAGCACTGACATTTTAATAAAACACTTATCCCTTTATGTCAATTTAGTAACACCCCAATTTCTCTCAGTCAAATTTAAGGTAGGCTATGTTTTATAACAATGAACCAAGAAATAAGCAAAAAAAGTCTCTAAGGCCATGAAAATGATTTTCATAAATTTCATCCCTTTTACTCTGTAGAAGAGGAAGTGAGTCCTTCTTCATTTACCTATCGCTATTCATTTATTTAACATTTGGTGTGTGTCATTTACCATGCAGGGCATAGCAGAAATAAAGATAAAAAGACAGAAACTTTCCTCTCAAGAAACTTCCAACCTAGTTTATATTTTCTACCATGAGATCAGACCTCTGATAGATGTGTGTTTGCACAGGGTACTGAGGAAACATAGTATACCTAACCCAGAATTAGTGGGTAGGAGGGTTAGCAAAAGAAGGAGTATATGGGAAAATTCAGAAAGAAAACAGTCTGATGAGTAAGCTTTTCATATGGCTGGAACTTAATAGCAAGGGGGACACGGTGAGAGATGAGACCCAAGAAGTAAGCGTGGAGAGGTGAAGACTTCACAGAGGGTGGAGACTCTTCATGTTTTAAAGTTCGGGCTTTATCCTGAAAGCTCTAAGAAGACCTTAAAAATTTTAAACAGGTGTGATCACATTTTAGAATGATCTTATTTTTGGTAATATGAAAATCTGTGGCAGTAATCTAGTGAGAAATTACAAGCTGAGTTTAAATAGTGAGGGTTCAAAGAAGTGGATAGATTCTCACTCCTTAGGAGGTAGAGTGAATAAGACTTGATGAAAGAGAAGGGAAGCAGTTGCCTTGTCTGGCTTAGGTGATCGGGTAGGCTTAGTGCCACTCTCTCGGGAATGAGGAGAAGAAAGAAGTCAGTCGGGAATGGAGATGGACGTGTTCTATCCATGTCCACGTGAAAATACCTAATAGGCTATTATATATATGGGTCAGCATAAAAAAGCAAATTATTCAATTTAATTTTAATTTTATAGGTAGTACATTAACAACTTAGCCACCATTGTTGATAACATGGACTTTCTGACCATATGAATTTCTATATAAAGTTTACTCTTATTTTTGTAGGCAATCTTTTATAGATGTTCTGTACTCCTGCCTTACTTAATTTGCCATACACTATTTACTCTTGTAAATGAACTTTTTCTTAATGATTCAGTATAATCATGTATGTGACACTAATGTATTCTAAAACAACATAATAATTTAACAGGTTGTCTAGGGACATTTTTACTATCAAATAATTCCACAATGATCTTTTTTAAGAAAAGGAAAGAAAGCATGTGCTTAAAAGACATTTTTTTTTAAATGGAGAAAAATAGAGACCGGAGAATTTCAAACTTAAGTTTTGGTTTGAGGTTTTTTTACCCTGTATTTTCAATTACAATATTTATTGATAGGTGTAATTCTAAAATTTAAACCTCACTGAGAAAAATCTAGTCTCTAACTTTTGCTCCAAAAATAATGACTTTTTTAATACTGTTATCTCTAGCACTTTCCTTAGTACAGTATTTATTACATATATTTATGACCCTTGTTAAAATGAAAAAAGTTGTTCAATGAAAACAACTTTGTTTGCACAAGAGGGCAATACTAGTTTTCTATTCTGATCACACTATAAACTACATTATAGGCATAATGCAAGTACTGTAGTTTCTTAGTCAGGTTTTAACTGTTTTGCATATTAAAAGTCTGTTTTTTACAAGGGCTGTCCGGAAAGTATCCAGCCATTGTTAATATAACAAGAATGGTTACATGGCTGGATACTTTCTGGACAGCCCTTATACATACCTACCTATGTAATTCTTAATATGGAATGGACAGTTTAGGAGGAGAAGTAAACAGTATCTCCTTTCTTGACTCTGTTTCACCACACTTCTGCTTTTACTTTAGCCCTCTATATTCCCTCATCCTGCTGACCCTTCTAGGTAATGTCTGTCCCCATATATCAAAGAGAAAAATATACATTTATAAGAAATAGCCTGTGGTGGTGAGCCCAAAGTCTTTAAGCATAGAATTTGGTAAACCTGGGTTTTAGCCCTGAATTTGCCACTACCCACTTACGTGACCTCACTGTGTCATCTAGCTTTTTCATAGTCTTCGTTTACCTATTTATAAAATGAAGTGTGATTAAACTAGATCAGTGAATCTGAAAAAGTAAACTTCAATGGATGTTAATGAATGTTCCTCATTATCTCTCAAACTGTGGGAAAGAGAAAGTTATGAATCTCTAGGGAACTCTGCATTTAACTAACTAAAATGAGCTGTACTAAAACAAATAACAATTTTGATTTGGAGGACTAGGCCAAAACAAGAAAAAAATCTGGGAAGTAGGCAAGCAGTGTCCTGGTGATAGGCCAGAGTAGGGCTGTGGACAGGGCAAAGAAAGCCTTAGGGTACTGGGTACCTGAAAGTCAGGTATGAGGGATATTAAAGGATGTGGGCAGGATGCAAAAGAGCAGCATAAACATTACATCCATCATCTTTTTTTCTGGGCAAATTTTCACCCACATGCCAACTCTGACCAGTAGTAGCCTCCTGGAGCTATTTGTTGAGACAGACATTGAGACTGCATCTAGATTCATCAGGAAAGAATGTGACAAGTTTTCTCTGTCTGACTTGATCATGAGGAGACAGTAGAGACACATGTGTCACATATTTGCTCTCCTGCAGTTAGGCATGATAAAGTACATGGGCTTGTGAAAGCTGTTTTCACTAGATAAAAAAAAAATAGTGAAAAACAGAAGAAACTACTCCTAGGACCATTTAGTATTAATAATAAGGACTAACAGTTCCACATATCTTAATAGTCTCTAGAGAGCTACTATATTACAATATAGTAATTGAAATGATTTCCTGATTCATTAGTAGAAAAAATTTTAATTTAATATATAAGTAGTATTGCTTTTGAGATCTGATGCATTTTTGGAAATTGCAAATTATTTAAGCAAGGTCCTATGTGTGTTCTTACCATTGCGTTCCTTCACTCAAATTACTTATTTTTATGGATGGGTAATAACACTGAGAAATTAAGTATGTATTAACTGGAAGAAGCAGGGTAAAAGCAAGTTGCCTGGACTCTGCAAATTCATCTATTCAATCAAATATTGTTTGCTGTATGCCAAGCACTGTTCTAGGTGCTGAAGATACAGCCACTTTGATGGAGCTTACATTCAAGTAGTGGAAGTGAACAAATATATGTCAGGTAGTAATGAGTGCTATAAAGAAAAATAAAACAAAGTAAGCATTGAAAACTTGGGGGCTATATTAGAGGGAATGCCTTGCTGATGACATGATTTGAACAGAGCCATGAAAGAAGGAAGGAAATATATTACTAGAATATTTTTATCAATACAGTTAAAATAACATTTTCAGACTTAGATGATTACATTTCACTTATTTTAGATAAATGAAATGTTTTAACTTGTACATTGACAAAACTAAGGTTGAGTGTTTTGTTTCATAATTTCTTTATCTGGTACTTTAAAAAGTAAATTTCAGTTAATACCTAAATATGGACTCTTATTCCAAACTATTTGTCAGGTAAGTGGAAGAACAGTAGCATATTACTTACCAATCAGTTATAGTCTTAATTATTCTATAAATTTAGAATGACTAAAACCTTTCATTCTTTGTGTTTTTTAGGGTTTTTTGTTTGTTTTTGAGACAGGGTCTTGCTCTGTCACCCAGGCTGGCGTGCAGTGATACAGTCATAGCTCGTTTCAGGCTCAAATTCCTGGGCTCAAACAATCCCCTCACCTCAGCCTCCCAAGAAGTTAGAACTACAGGCATGTGCCATCATGCCCAGTTAATTTTTTTATTTTTTGTAGAGACAAGGTCTCACTATGTTGCCAAGGCTGGTCTCTAACTCTTGGCCTCAAGCAATCCTCCTACCTTGGCCTCCCAAAGTGCTGGGATTACGGGCATGAGCCACTGCGCCCAGCCCTTTGTGTATTTTAAAACTGCTACTCTCACTACAAAAAAGTACTGAATTACTAAACTACTAAAAATAGATGTAATATGTATTGTATAAAAATGCCAGTTGAAAACCATATGGAATGGGGCTGCTTTAACATTTCTTTTTGTGTTCTCTTCTTACAGATTGAAACACAATTAGCAGAGTATCACAAATTGGCTAGAAAATTAAAACTTATCCCTAAAGGTGCTGAGAATTCCAAAGGTTATGACTTTGAAATTAAGTTTAATCCTGAGGCTGGTGCCAGCTGCCTTGTCAAATACAGGGCTCAAGTGTATGTAAGTAATCATGACTACTTTGAATGTTTTTATATTATAAGATTGATATATAACTTCAGCATGTTCATAACCCAGGACTAAACAAAGAAATAAAACACTGAAATTCTCTTCTTTCCTCTTGGTAGTAGAAATCTTCTAACAGTGGTCCCCAACCTTTTCGGCACCAGGGACCAGCTTCATGGAAGACAATGGGGGGCGGGGAGGGGATCTTCCGGGATGACCCAAGTGCATCACATTCATTGTGCAGTCAACCCTCTCTGCCAATGACAAGCTGCACTTGCAGCCGCTCCCCGGCCAGCACCACCGCCCCAGCTCCACGCACATCATCAGGCACCAGACTGTCTGGAGGAGCGCAACCTAGATCCCTCGCATGTGCGTGCGCAGTCCACAGTAGGGTTCGCGCTCTTATGGGAATCCAATGCCCCGCTAATCTGACAGAAGGCGGAGCCCACACAGTGATGCCAGCGATAGGGGGCTGCCGCAAACACAGATAAAGCCTCACTCTCTCGCCCACCCGCCCGCCGTTGCCCAACAGGCCACGGACTGGCACTGGTCCGTGGCCCAGGTATTGGGGACTGCAGTTCTAATATACCTAACTCTTCAAATGATAAAGCCTTTTCTTCCTCTTTACCTACTTTATCCAACTATCCAGTAAAAAATTTGATTACATATAAAATAGACACCAGGACTATAAAAGTCAAAAAGGACCTAACCCTTGCTTTCAAGTTGCTGCTGGTCCGCTCAGAGGAGAAAGACATAAATAAATGTTACATAGGTGTTTTATTAGAAGTCTTTACAAGGTATAGTAGCAAGGTTGGTTCTTCTCTTGTAGCAAAGAAGACTCCATAGATGGTAACACTGAAACGAAATCTTGAAAGAGGAGATATTTATGGGGGTGGTCTGTAGAAAGAGTTCCAGCCACAAGGACACACATAAAGGCATAAAATGTAATAGAGCATTAAGAACACCAGCAGTCAACAATGAGAAATTGGTGCCTGATTTTGAAATATGATGAAGGAGGTGATTTTAGAAAGAAATTTTTTAAATAGCTCTATTGCAGCTTCTCAATTATTTACAGATTTTAGTATTTGGGTAGCCCAACAATGCCAGTTTTCAAAATACTTAGTTTCTGAATAGACGACTATTGATTAAAATCAAAGCTATACATTTTTTCCCTTGAGAATTATTCATTCAACAAATACTTATTAAGTGTATATTATGTTCCAGACCAGCTAGGTGCTAGAGATAAAATACCCAGAAACATACACTCCTACTTTCCCAGAGATTACAGTTTGTTAGTGGACAGGCATTGATTAAATCAAGCTAGACTTATTTTCGATGGGAAAAAAACACATTCAGTAAACATTTAGTCACTTACTGATTTGTTTCTCAAGCTGGTAGCTGGCTAAGTAGATAGATCGATTGATCTATCAATACATTATTGATAGGCAGGCAGAGAGAGTTTGCTCACCACTGTGTTAAGTAGTTTGATGTGGCTAGTAAAAGAAAATAATTATACGAATCAAATTGCTGTAGAAAAGATTACCCAATGCAGAAAGAACTCATATACTCAAAGAAGGAGAAATTTTACTTTGATCTCTGGAAATAGTTTTACGTGATAATAGAACAATAAAATGGAAAGAGCATCAATAAGGTGCAATGCCAAGTGTCATAAGTAGCATTTGGTGAAAAGTTCTTAAAGAGTCCATTGCATCTTTCAAAAAGGAGCAGGCCAAAATTAAAACTCAGCAATATCTTCAAAAGACCTACTTAAAACATAATGGCAAATGGGGTTTTCTTTTGGAGTGATGAAATGTTTTGGAACTAGAGGTGATGGTTACATAACATTGTGAATGTACTAAATGCCACTGAATTACACACTTTGGTTTTATGTTAAATGTTGTTTTGTGTTTAATTGTGTGGTAAATTCATTTTAACCTATTTCTGTTTAACCACTTCAAAGTGTGAATTTTATCTCCATTAAAAAAAATGATAAGCAATGAAGCACTATGTTAAAATAAAATCAGTAGTACAGAAGATAAACATAAGAAAGACAAGCAGAGAATTGTAAGACTAAACAGTTGAAAAGAATTAAGAGACAATTCTAAGCACAGCTGCATTTTTCTAAGAAAAATTTAAAAAATTAAAAAAGAGGAGAAATTGATGCTCCTGGAGAATGTAGCATAAAAATACAACCTACATAGAAATTGTTTTCACAACAGTACTACAGTAAACTAAGAGTACTTGTATAAATGTTTAAATAATATAGGTGAATTTCCAGAATAGATGAGCAAATCTTGAATTTTGCAAGTATTTCAAACCAAAAGCGGGTTATATTCTACAGTTATAGAAATTTGAGTAAAAACTAGTTTTGTTTTCTTGTTGATGTTATATTAGATTTAAAATGTCCTGGCTTCACTTTTTTCTCCAAATGTAGCTCCTCCTATTACAGCGTGTAGACACCTCGGGGGGGATATTTTGTAATTACATGTCACATATCACCCATATTCCTATGTATTTTATAGGTACCTCTCAAGGAACTCCTGAATGAAACTGAAGAAGAAATTAATAAAGCTCTAAATAAAAAAATGGGTTTGGAGGATACTTTAGAACAAGTAAGTAATGAAACATACAGTCATTAAAAGCAAAAATAAGATTTTTAAAACCTAAAATTAAATGTGATTTGTGGTTTCTGATTGCTAAGGAATTAATTTTTAAATAAAATTATGGAAAAATGAAAGTTGGGTATATCCTTGACAGAAATATTTGAACTTAAGTAATTTAAATATCCTAGGTTTTACATATCACTTATGATGAAGTGATATGAAACTAAGTACATTTCCCTTTTTTTAAATAGAGAATTGCCTCTTTAACTTGAGATAATTTAATACCCCTTTTTTACACTAAAAGATTTGGGGTGGCTACGTTATAGCTGAGCATATATTATTTGGGATTAGAGGCTAACTAGCTGTGATGATTAAGAGGTTTCTTTTTACCAAGCTTTTCATTCTGGATCATGGAATTTCAGGAGAACTCAAACTTAAATGACTATAGAGGTCGTGTTTCCAAAAATAAATTTCATATAGTTCCTACTTCTGAGATCCTCAAAACATAATATCACCTATACCATATTCAGAAACCTTTAAAGTAAACATTGTTAGTTGATTAAGACAAGTTAAGCTACTTCTCAAATGCATACACAAAGGGTGTTGTTTATAGGACACCAAACAATTAAAGGAAACCCCTTGTTAATTCAACTCTTCATGAACTGTTTTGATCTGGCTAACAGATTTCAAGATATAAAATGAAATCCTATCTTTTCTCAAAATAGAAGCTTGTTTGTTTTTTTTCATCTGGAAACAAAACCTATGACCTTTCACAAGTGATTGTGCTAGTAACCCACAGAAAGACACTTTTTTAATGTTAACAAATCTATCAACACTTACTTTGTATTAGAAAGAATTTTTCCATTCCTCAGAAAAATGGAAAAATTTGTAACATTAGATAAGTGAGGAGTATCATCATACTACTATTACTGTAATTTGCGGTTTCTGAAATATCTATGGAAAGAAGATGAGGAATTAGGACTGCTTTAACAGGTGCTCCCCAGGTATGACAATTATTTAAGGTGAAGTCTTCCTTTAGCCTGCTTCAGTTTGATTTCTCTTTTTTGTTGGAATGTGCACTAAACCGGGAGACTCTCAAAAAAGTGTGAATTCTAAACAATAGGGACCTCATGACTGAAACATCTTTCAGACTGACTTGAACTTTTTGAAGGCGATCAGCAAGAAAACTTGGGGAAAAATTATTAAATGCCTACTATAGACTAGGCCCCATGTTAGTGTTCTAAAGATAAATACATCCTGCAGGGATTCCCATTTAGAGAAAAAGGCTAACATATGTGCAGTTATGCTGATCAGATTTTCATTTTTGCAAAACCCCTTGGGCTATAGGAAAACTTGGCTTAGAGGGAATGCAACTGAAAATGTTAGGAAATTAAACTAACTTATAGTAGAAATAGAGGGAAGGGAACAGGTTTAGGAAATGTTGAGAAGGTAGAAACCAAAGATTGTATGGCTGAATGTACAAGTTTAGAGAGAAAGAAGTAGCAACAATGACTTCCAGATTTCTGGTGTGGACAACTGAGTGCTGTTAACCTAGAGAAGAAAAATGAGAGCAGGGAGTGGCCAGGACAGTGTTGGAGATGTTGAGTTTGCTGTCTGTGGGGCATCCAAGAGGAAGTTGAAGCTATAGAATCAGAGTGTAGGAACAAGATAAGTGCTGAAAATACAGATTTAAGGGTCTTTAGCACACATGTGATAGTTTAATCCTTGGATATGGATGATATTTCTTATAGGGAGAATATGGAGAGGGAAGTGGTAAATGATTGAATCCTAAGAAATAACAACATTTAAGGGGATTCTGGGAAAAATACTTAGAAAAAATGGACAAAATAGTGGAGAACAATCAGAAGAAGTTATGCTTTAGAAGCCAAAGTAAGGAAGACTTTTCAAGAAGGGAGGGATCAGTACTGTAATATGCTACAGAGACTGAAGACTAAAACTATTTTTTCCTACTTGACAACTAGTTTAACCAAGTTAAGATGGCATAGCATAAAATAGCATCTGGAAATAATAAAGGTTATACCAAAATTAATAAATTTAGAGTAACAAAACTAAACAATCTGTAAAGTACTAAAAATAATTGCTAAAACCATTTAAGAAAAAACAGGAAAATATAAAATGAGAAATGGATACTCTATATGGTGGATATTTCTTTGAATTATGAAGTAATACAGTGTAAACAAAAATCTATCTTTTAAAACATTTAATGAAATAGATTATAACCTGAACAATACAAATCCCTAAATTGACTCAAAAAGCCAAAATAAGTAACCAGAAACAAAGTAAAGAAAGAATTTGGTCTCCAAAAAGACTCTAATAACAAGTGATTTCACAGGTGGTTTTCAGATATTAAGTGCCAAATGATTTCCATGACATGTCAATTGTCATAGAGTGTAAAGAGATCTATTTCATTTGTAAGGCTAGTGGAACCTTCATACCACAACATGACAAAGACATCACAAAAGAATCAATTAAGTCAGTCACACTTATGAATATAAATATAAAGGTTAAAGTTAAATATTTGCAACTGAAATTTATTCAGCAAATATTTTTTCAGTGCTTGTGTGCCTAATACTCTAATAGATGTTGGTAATACTGATAATAGTGCAGCATCTGCCTTTGTGAACTCCATTTTGAATGAGAAGGCAAGCATGAAAACCATTTCTTCTATCATCCTAACACTTTTGTAGTGTGAATACAGCATACTGTGAAGTCTCATAATAAACCTAACTAAGTACAGGATCTTTTCTGAGGGAAGTGGTAGCTGAGCTGAGTTGTAAATAACAAGTAGGAGTTGGCCAGTGGATACATAGAAGGATGGCCATGAGCACACGTGCATAACACACAGACACACACACCCCCACACACACACCCCTTAAGACCCACAGACCAAAGAGCACAACATGTTAACGAATTACCAAGAGTATGGGATAAGGGAGAAGCCTGGAGAAACAAGAACCTAATTATTAAGGGGTGTTTACTGGTTGAATTTTTATTCTTTAGTCAGTTGGGACCATTGAAGATTTTCAAGTAAGGGAATAACAATAATCATCTATATATTTTAGTAAATTCACATTGTTGGCTTTTGAAGAATAGATTAGAGATGCATGATTCTAGAGACACACAATTAAGAGACCTAACAATATCCTGTACAGTAAATAAATGGTAAGGACCTGAACCAAGGCTATTGCAGTAGAGATGGGGAAAAGAGATTTAAAGATGAAAGCAACAATTTAGTTGTCTATTTGGATGAGAAAGTTAAGAAAAAAAAGAAAAATGTCCAAGTGTCTTGTCTTTGGCAGATGGCTATGTTCTTTACTTTGATAAAGAATACAAGAGAGGGGTATAGAAGAGAGAATATGCTGAGTTTCAGGTCTGTGGGGCATCAAAGTAAAGAATGTCTACCAGGCAGCTGGAGTCTGGAGATACGTAGATATACATATTTCTTAGCATGCAGGTGGTTAAAGCCAGGAGAACTCCCAGAAGAGAGAGTGAGAGAGCACTTTCCCAAGTGAGCATACTGCCAAGATCAGAATCCTGGGAGAACATCCACATTCAAAGTATAAGCAGAGAAAGAAACCTACAAGGAAGATTAAGAAGGACCTCCCAAGACTTAAAGAGGAAACTGGGAGATTCTGTGGTGTTAGAAATCAGGGAGGGGGCCTTCAGAAGGGAGTGATTAGCAACCACAAATGTAACTCAGATGTCAAATAAGATTAAATCTGATGTTGTCCATTGGTTTTAGCAATTAAGATGTTGCTGGTAACATTTGCAAAGTGGTTTCATGAAGCAGAGGAGCCAGAAACCACATTACTATGGATTGAAGTTTGGATGATAGAAAAGAAGATACAATGGTATGAAGAGACTACTCTTCGTGGGCTACTATAAATTAGACTACTACAAATATTTGAGTCTGAGGAAAGGAGATAGAACAGTAGTTAGAAAGGGCTGTGTAAGAAAGATTTTTGGTTTTTGTGGTTTTGGTTTGGTTTGGGCAGGGGAGAGGGTTGTTTGGTTTTAAAGATGAGAGAGGGAGTACAAGGTAAAGAGGGTAAGTTTTAAAACTACGCATAAAAGATATTGATGGATTAGAATGCAGCCCATGAAGAAATATGAAGGTGTAGGATCCACTGAAGAGTTAGAGGGGTTACTCTCATCATGAGGAGAGTGGGTGCCCAGCATCCCGAAATTGACTGTAAGGAAGAAGGAAAAGTCTCACACAAATATGTTGGTTGGCTGGGCATGGTGGCTCACGCCTGTAGTCCCAGCTATTCAGGAAGCTGAGGCAGGAGGATCGCTTGAGCCCAGGAGTTTGACGTTGCAGTGAGCTATGATGACGCCACTGCATTCTAGCGGAGGTAACAGTGTGAGACATTGTCTCAAAAAACATATATATATATATATATATATATATATACACACACACATATATATAGGTTGGTTGGTTGGAGACAGGAAGTGATGGAATTTAAACCTGGTGGCTTCTGTCCGTGATAGAAATAAAAATCATGTAATTGAAGTAGAGCTATCCCTTGGTATCTGTGGGGGATTGGTTCTAGGACCTCCCACAATTACCAAGATCCTAGGATGCTCAAATCCCTGGTATAAAATGATGTAATGCACTTATCTATTGCTTAAGTATGGGGATATGTTCTGAGAAATGTGTCGTTAGGCAATTCTGTTGTTGTGTGAACATGATAGAGTATACCTAGATGGCATAGCCCACCACACACCTAGGCTATATGGTATAGCCTATTGCTCCTAGGCTACAAACTTGTACAGTATGTTACTGTACAGAATACTGTAAGCAATTGTAACACAGTGGTAAGTGTTTGTATAGCTAACCCTATCTAAACATAGAAAAAGTACAATACAAATATGGCATAAAAGATAAAAAATGGTACACCTATGTAGGATACTTATCATGAATGGAGTTTGCAGGACTGGAAGTTGCTCTGGGTAAGTCAGTGAGTGAATGGTGAGTGAACGTGAAGGCCTCGGACATTACTGTATCCTTATTTATTCAAAAATTTGTTTTTAAAATTTTATAAAATTAATTTAAAATTTTTTCTTTTTTCAGTAATAAATTAACCTTAGCTTACTGTAACTTTTTGACTTTATAAACTTTTTAATTTTTTTAATTTTTTGACTTTTGTAATAACACGTAAAACACAAACACATTGTACAGCTATACAAAAATATCTTCCTTTATGTCCTTATTCTAGAAGCTATTTTCTATTTTTAATTGTTAAATTTTTTTACTTTTTTAACTTTTTTTGTTAAAAACTAAGGCACAAACACACACATTAGCCTAGGCCTACACAGGATTGGGATCATGAAGATATCACTAGGCAGCAGGAATTTTTCAGCTCCATTAGAAACTTATGGGACCACCATTAAAATATGTGGTCATAGTTGACCAAAATGTCATTATGCTGCACATGACTGTATTTGCATAAAACCTCTGCACATCCTACCATATACTTTAAGTCATCCCTAGATTACTTATACTACCTAGTACTATGTAAATGTTATGTAAATTTTAATAGTTGTTATACTGTATTGTTTTGGGAATAATGACAAGAAAAATAAATGTGCATGTTCAGTACAGATGCAATTTTTTTTTCTGAATATTTTCAATCTGCAGTTGGTTAAATCCACTGATGTGGGACTCACAGGTATAGAAGGCCAACTGTAATTAGTGATATTTTCTGGGGTTATAGCAACTTGAGGACTATTTGAATGAATGAATGAAGAAAATACTGATGGAATTATGCCAAATATTGATAGTGATTCTTTTAGGGTTGCAGAATTATTGATGATTGTTATTTTCTTTATTTTTTCCCTTATTTACCACAATGGAAATGTGTATTTTTGGAATCAGAAAAATATGTTTAAGTAATTGATGCAACATTAGTAACACTGGCATGGAATGTGGAAGCTGCTCAGAGATGAGTAAACATGTTTTTGACCAATCATGAGGAGCTAGTGGAAGTTCTAGTTACTTGGGTGTCTGCTGGTCTTATGGCAGGTGAATTTAGTGAAACAATTTATTTAACTTGTTCGTTACTTCAGAAATAACATATATTTAGAGAAAGTCCTTTGAATTAGAACATCTGGTTTTGAGTTCTGGGCATATGCTAGTTGTGTGATCCTGAGCCAATAATATTCTTTCCAGTCCATCTTCTCACCTGTAAAATAGGGAACGAACTTCCTTTAGAAAGAATATTTGATTATTAAATGAGAAGTATGTGCAAGTTTCTTTAATAATTGTAGTTATTTCACTATCTTGTCTTTTACCAAATAAATTTTTCCCCAAAAAAATTTGATTTAATTTCATGTATGTGCAGAATCATCCTTTTAAAGAAAGATGTTAGCTATTTATACATTTTACTATTTTCTGTTTCCTGCAGGAAACATTTTCCTTTTGGTCTAGCTAAAGAATATTCTATATTAATTGCTGGTATCAACTGGAATCAGCACTTGCCAACAGGAAGTGAGCTTTAGAAACACTTTTTTTCTTTAGTTTTGGTTTCAACTGATCTTAAAGCTCAAGCTTTAACAAGATTAAATGTGGTTACTTTATTGTTTGGAAGAGCGCATGACTGTAACTAAATAGCAAACATTAGCCAATGAAATTAATATAAACAATTATCTAACATTCCAGAAAGTGAACACACAAATGGAAAACTAAATAACTAGCTACAGTTTATGTAGTCTAAATAAAGCTAGACTTCAATACTATAGAGCAAAAACAATTTATATTTATGAATAAATTAATATAATAATATTAATATATGTAATATTTATATAATATATATGAAAGCTTATAAAGCACTCCCACAGCTACTAGTACAAAAACAACATTCTTCTTTTAAGGTTTCTTTGAAATTAATTCCTCTTTTGAGAATAATAAAATTTTTGGACAAATGATCTGTCAGAGTCCAAAAGGAATAGAAGAAATAACATTGTTTATTTAGTTGATTGTTAATGTAAAAACACCATAACTTGTTAAAATGTCTTTGATGTATAGTTATGATTTCTCAAACAAAATTTATTCCCCAAGTTGAATGCAATGATAACAGAAAGCAAGAGAAGCGTGAAAACTCTGAAAGAAGAAGTTCAAAAGCTGGATGATCTTTACCAACAAAAAGTTAAGGTAAGAACTTTGCCATGGTTTGTATAGGTCAGCCAAAGCTATGTCATGATAAATTGACTAGGCACATATTCTGACATTGAAACTGAAATCTTTAAGCCATATATATATCTTATAACTTGTATCTTAGTTTAGTAGTTCCTGTTCCAAAGTTTATTGTAAGGAGTTATTTTATTTTGTTCTTTAAAGGACATTTTTCTGCCTTAGGGCTACTTCACCGAAGAACGCTTACTGTTCCATTATCTGATATCTTATAATTTCATATATGATTTAGTACCCTAGCAAGACCAAAACAGAAATCTTTCCTATCTTTTCAGAGAGATTTAGTATTATGTACTCCTAAAGCTAGAACCCCAGTAAAGTCTTTTGTGTGTAAAATTGCTCATCAAGAATCACTGTAAACTGACTATCCTGGCCAAATTCCAAGGACCATTTATATGAAATCTAGAAGGTGGGTAAAACAATAAGACTGATTCTCCACTCTGCTGCCTGACCAGCATTTTATTTAGAGAAATATTCAGATGACTCTATTCATTGCCGCTTATACAATGTATGGGAATATTTTAACTATACCATTATTTCTTACTTTCAACAACAAAGTAGTGGGAATTGAAAACTTTTCTTCTTGGCCTATATTATATTTAGGACCTACATCTTTTTTTAAGCAGTGTGAAATTTTTAGAAAATATACCACATAATATGATCTACATGTGAAATGTGAGACATTTGGTAATCATTTTTATTTTTTCATATGTCCTCCATGACAATACTTGAGTTTATTCTCTGAAGCACTTAACTGAAAGACTTTATGATACTTCATGTTCACAAACCTAAGAATTGAGCTACGGCTGCTTTGTCTGTGCATAGTTAATACATTTGTGAAATAATGAGCTACATAAGGCCTCCTTGATGCTCATGGAAAAATTTTTAATCAAAGTATCATAAAATTTCCTATAGTTCAGATTTGAAATACTGCTGTATGAATCCTATACAGGCCTCTTGAAAAGGTCACATAGGTGAATACTTGAAACCCACCAAAAAGCTAAAGAACCTCACTTTGTAAACTCTAACCAGTTGTCCTTGGCATTCTAAAAACTAAACCAGGCAATTATATTTAGTTTCTAGATCTTTGAGAGTAAAATGACTTTTTAATATTTTTAAGGAAAAAGTATTTATTTTTTTGTTTGCAGACTTAATAAATGCTCACTACAAACAATAGAGAATCAAAAGAGAAACATATAAAATGGAAAATGAAAAGTGCCTTACAATCTTACAGTCTACCATAATCCCATCACTAGAAACAATGGTTAAAGTTTAGGATGTATCTTCCAGATATATAAACGTATTTTTTTAGTGGTACCAAATCTGCCTTTAATAATCTGCCTTTCTCAACAATGTGTCATGGATATATTTCAAATATATAGAGAGCTATCCTTCAATTGTGTTTTTATTTTATATGTGTATAATTTAGCCAACCTCTTATTTTTTTCCCCAAATTTTCAACTGACAAATAAAGTTGCTATAAATATTGTTATATGTATATCTTTATGCATTTTTCTATTCTTTCTTTTTGATAAATTTCTTAAGCAGAACCATTGAGTTAAAGGTCACATATATTTTAGATTTTAATAAATATTTTCAAATTTTAAAAAAAAGGTCACATTTGTGTTTATAGTGTAGAATTCCCAAAGAAGCATTTTAAAGTCTCTTACATGTAAAGCAGTAAGCATCCTGAGAATACAAATGATGCAACCTGATTTCATTAAAATGCTTTACATAAATTTTTTACATCCACCTAGAGTATATAGAATGTGAATATCAAAAAACCATAACCATGACTTTACCCTGATAGGAAGCTGAAGAAGAGGATGAAAAATGTGCCAATGAGCTTGAGTCCTTGGAGAAGCACAAGCACCTGCTGGAGAGTACAGTGAACGATGGTCTCAGTGAAGCTATGAATGAATTAGATGCTGTTCAGCGGGAGTGAGTTCATCTCACCAAGATTTATATATTTTCAGATTACTTATGTAACATTTCTATAAAACTAGATCTATTTTTATTTGCTTTAATTTATTTTATAGAGCTATTTGGGGTGGAGAGAGTGGTAAATAGAACTTAAGTACAACTGCTTAGAATGTGAGATACTTTCCCTATCAACAGATACATTCCACTACTATTATATTATTTCCCACCGATGGGAAAACTCTCACCAAATGAGTGCAGGGTGCACAGTTTGGGGGATGTCCACGATTGTAGCTCTGACTTGGGCAGTGCATATAGGCAATATATATAACCAAAGTGTTGTGCCCCCATAATATTCTCAAATTAAAAAAAAAAAAAAGCTACCCTAAAAAAATATATATATATTATTGCCCACCAAGAAAACATTCATTTTTAGATCTAATTAATAAGTGGATTCTAACCCCTGAAAACAACGTAAACTCTTAAATCAATTCAAATAAGTTTGGCTGTTTGTGAATTTTGATAAAATTCCTCTGAGCTTTAATAAATAAACTCCACTAAGCTCTTATATTTTTAAGTTATATTTCCTAGAAATTATGTAATATAGTAAAATGTAATTATACTATAAATTATGGTCAGCCTGCTATAACACAACATATGCCTTCCTAATAATTTTATTGCAAAATCATGCAATAAAAATCACAGCGCCTATGGGAAAATTGATACTGGGACATAACATTCAAAAACCCCATTATTAGCCGGGCTTGGTGGCATGTGCCTATAACCCAGCTAATTGGAAAGCTGAAGCTGGAGGATCACTTGAATCCCAGTGTTCAAGGCCAGCCTGGGCAACATAGTGAGACCTCATCACTAAAAAAATAAAATTAAAATAAAAGAAAATAAAACTCCATCAGTGACACATATAAATAAAAGATGGGAACCTAATAAAAATGTTAGCACAATGATACACATGTTAAATAGTCAATAAATACATAAATGCTACAATAAATATTGGACTCTTCACCTTAAAAAGACCTCTAGTTTGCTTTGGGAAATGGGCGTTCAGAAGGTTGCAGCTTGTGAAGAGGTGGAAAGAGGGTTATCTCAAGTGGGATGGAAAATTGGAACATCAGTAGTGGATGCATGTGGCTCATCACATATGCAGTGAACTGAGTAGCTGGTGAATGTTTGAGGTGTGTGCTTATGTGTGTTTTGTGTATTCCTTTGCGTCTGGATCCAACTGGGTGCGGTTTTCTGCATTCACCAAGTATTTCTCAAGGAGGAAATTGGCATAAGCAAACATGAAATTTACATTATGCTCAGATTCCACCTGATAAATCAATCCAGTTGGAACAAATGCACATTTCCAAACAAAAATAACAGAACTGCCTGTATATTTTGGTGGATTTCTCAGAAATTCTTTATAATCAAATTATACGTTGTCAAGTTTTCCTTCTTAGTTTCCCTTATAGTTTTTAAAACTTACCTAGGAGTAATTTTAGCCACACTATATAATAACTGTAACTACAAATAGTAGCATCCTTTCTTAAAATATTCTGCCTTTGTATATATAATTCTCTTGTGCAACCTGTATAAAATCAATGTACTGAATAGTTAATCCATAGGCTCTATGTACATTTATATAAAATATACGTTTTTTAAGTCTTAAGTCACCCTCAAATAACTGAAAAATTCTTACTTTGATGTTACAAGTACAAGCCTTGAGAAAGTCATACCTCTTAACTTCTTTATTTGTAGTCTGGGGATAGAAAACTCAGTTGAGGTTTATTTGGCCTGCAGTTTTATTTGTTTTTAATTTGAATTTGAATGCCTAAAGATAAGACTTCTACTCCCCCATTTGCAAATTTTCTGTGTTGTCCTGAAAGCATTTGAATTTATAGTCCCTTAGGAGACTCAGTTAAGATCATTTGCTCTAAAGCTTTATATGTTAAAGAATGAGGTTTTGGTGCTGTTTTGTCTTGTTGCTTACAAAGGATCTTTGAAAATGTTTTTATTTGTGTTTTAATGATTGAGAACTGGACCTCTATGAATTATACTTATAGCAAGCAGCACATGGACTTATATATCACAGCCTGGTTTTATTGAATATGGAAATGGGAAGTGAACTAACTAGAATAGATATATTAATTTTTTTTCTGGACAACTTAAACAAGAGTTTTTATTCTACAGATACCAACTAGTTGTCCAGACCACAACTGAAGAAAGACGAAAAGTGGGAAATAACTTGCAGCGTCTTTTAGAGATGGTTGCTACACATGTAGGGTCTGTGGAGGTAAGTATATTACGGTATTTCCTGCACTCTAAGAAAGGTTTTTAAAACTATGATATATTTCTTCTTTACTTCTATAGAAAATAAATGATGAATTTTCTTTCTATTGAAAATATGATCTATTAAAAATTTATCAGAAGAATCCTGTCTAGAGTTGTAGAAAGGGGATGCAGGGGAACACTTGTGAATTTTATAAAGTAATCTGTTTTGTTTGCAGAAACAACATACAATGATATTTATTACATCAACAATGTATCATGATGTTGTGCTAGGCCGTGTTCTACATACGGAAAACATGTCAGCACATTTAGGATTTCATTAAGGTTAAGATGAAAGAGTATATCTTATGACAAGTGTTTTTCCTTTCTGTAATTTCATGTAAACAAAGAATAAAGTATTTCTGAAGCATGAAGCTTATTTATCTTATCTTTCTCTTCACTTAGCTTAAAAGTTCAACAGTAAAACTTTCTCCAACCTGCTATACAGAGCCCTTAAAAGCTAAGATAAATTTCTGAACTATAAAATTCCTGGTTAATTTATTAGGTGATAATGTATTTCCAGTTGAGAATGGGTTAAGGAAAAAAAATCATTATATCACATGAATAGGCTTCCATTTATTGAAAATATGTGTATGTGATATATTACTTCCCATCATCTCTCCTGAAAGACGTTGAACTGCTGCTTTCTTGCTTGCCGGTGCTCTTTATTGCTTAGTGGTAAGAACAAAGAAAAGCATCTGGATACTACATCAGAAAACTTGGGTTCTACCCACTTTCTAATTCAACCATTTAGTGGCTCTATAACCTTGCCTGATCCTTTTCAACCAGTATTGTTTATCTGAACTATAGGCCAGAAAATGATCTGAGTGAATATTTTCTCATTTTCCTAAGGATGGTGTACAATAGTTCCATTCTAGATGCATAAGAGAAAAGTTCATTCATAGCATACAATTGATGGCTTAGAGTGAGAACGTGTGCTTGTATATATCATTTTACGTCTTTTGGTCAGTTTCTTTGTCTGTAAAATGAAGGGGTCATACTAAATAATTGTCAGCATCCTTAGCACTTCTAACTTTCTATTATCTGTAGCTATTAGTATGTCCTCAGTGTTAATCCAGCAGTGACTTATCTATCACTAGGGATTTATGTGAAAAGTAACCACAGCTATCAAAGTTTTAGTCACTTACCATAAAGTTAGATTTGAAAATATAATGGTAGATTACTACTATTTTTTAGTTAATTTCTGTGCAGTTCAGTGTTTCAGAAGATCAGACCAAATTCAATAAATATTTACTGATCACTTTGTTCTATGCAAAATTGATGATTAGCCAGTAAAAAGTGTTTAATAGTTTAACTAGTAAAGTATAGAAGAAACATAGAAAGTCAAACCTAATATGAAGAAATTTTACAATGACTAATGAATTTGGACTAAAGAAAACAAGAGTTTAGTTCTAATGGTATCTTTAGATGGTATATTTTTCTTATGGGACAAAGTGCTTATTTGAGCAGTTCCTGGTTGGAGTACCATACAGGTCTTATGTGGCTTGATGTTCTAGACCAGGGGCCAGTAAACTACAGCCTATCGGCCAAATTGGGTCCACAACCTGCTTTTGTAAATAAGGTTTTATTGGAACACAGCCACCTCATTTTTTCAGTACTATCTGTGGCTGCTTTCATACTACAATGTCAAGGTTGAGCAATTGTGAGGAGAACCATCTGGACTGCCAAGCCTAAAATAGTCATTATACTATTTGGTCCTTTACAGAAAAAGTTTGCTAACTCCTATTCTGGACTCCTACTTCCCTGAGGGACACAAATCACTATTTTTCTCTGTTTAGGCATGCCAAAATTTATTATAAAGCTATAATAACTAGTACATTGTAGTATTGATGCAGAAAGACCAGTCTCTGTGATTAAGAGTACAGAAATAGATGCATGAGCATAGCCATGAAACTGATATGTGATAGGGGCAATTTTGCAGAGTAGTAGGGTAAAATGAATTGTTCAATTAATGAAGTTGGATCCCTACCTTAAACTCTACACAAATCAGTTCCAGGTAGATTAGGAAATTAATTTTTTAACTTTTAGGAGAATTATAAGAGACTATCTTTATACCTCAGAGGTTGTAAAGGAGTTCTTAACTTAGATACAAAAAGTACAAACCACAAAAGAAATTTTATTTATTAATTCAGTTTTATTAAAATTAAGATCTTCTCTACATCAAAAGACAGTGGAAGGACAAGCCACAAACTGGTAGAAGATATTTTAAAACATAGCTCATAAAGGATTAATATCCAGATATATAATGGCCTCCAAAAAATATATAAGAAAAGTGGACAGAAGACTTGAATGGGCCCCAAAAATATGTACATCTGATATGTATCAATAAAAATAATTTTTTAAAATACTTGAATGAGAATTTCACAAAATAAACATGAAAATATATACCATATTACACACTTAAGAAATTAGCAAAAATTAGTTTGATAATACCAAATGCCAGCAAGGATATGGAGAAATGGGAGTTCTCATTTACTGCTGGTGGCTATGTAAATTGACGTAACAATCTTAGAAAATAATTTGGCAATCCCTAATAAAACTGAAGGTGCACATATCTATGCAGTTCCACTCTAGGTGTTTGCTGGGTTAAATAGTGTCCCCCCTGAAATTCATGTCTATCCAGAATCACAGAATGTACCTTCATTGGAAGTAGGGTCTTTGCAAACATAATTGGTTAAGATGAGGTCATACGGATTATGATAGGCCCTAAATCCAATGACTGGTGTCCTTATAATAAGGCCATGTGAAGACAGGCAGAGAGTGGAGTGAACCAGCTACATGCTAAGGAGCACCAGGGATTGCTGGGACGAGGCAAGGAAGGATTCTTCCCTAGGTCCTTCAGAGAGAGCATGGCCCTGCTGACATCTTGATTTCAGACTTCTGGCCTCCAGAACTATAAGAGAATAAATTTCTGTTGTTTTAAGCCACCTAGTTTGTGGGAATTTGTTATGGTATCAATATTTGAAATAGCAAAAAAACAAATAACATGGTATATTAGTTTCCTATTGCTACTATAACAAATTACCACCAACTTAATGGCTTAAAGCAACACAAATTTATTATCTTACTTATTGCAGTCAGTCTAAAATGAGTCCACAAGACTGCAGTCCTTCTGGAGGCTCTAGGGTAGAATCCATTTCCTTGCCTTTTCTAGTTTCTAGGGGCCACCTGCAGTCCATGACTTTTAGCCCCTTCCTCCATGTTTAAAGCCAGGAGCATAGTATCTTCTGTCCTCTGCTCTCTGCTTCTGCCCTTACATTCTCTGTCTAAATCTGACATTGTGACATTGCTGATTCTCTATCATAAGGACCCTTGTGATTACATTGGGACCACCTGGAGATAATATAGAATAATCTCCTTTTCTCAAGATCCTTAACTACTTAATCACATCTGCAAAGTTTCTTTTGCCCTGTAAGATAACATAGTCACAGGTTCCTTTCTGGCTTTGGGTCATGGATATCATTGGGGAGGCTGTTATTCAGCCTGCCATACCTGGGAATAATCAAAAATTCATTACCAGTAAAATAAGTAAATATTGATATATTCATTCCAGAATACTATACAGCAGTACATGAATAAGCTGTAGCTATATGTATTAACATGAATGAGTCTTAAAATACTGGATAAAAAGTTATAATATTACATTTAATATTATTCAATAAATATGAAGATTAAAACTGGGTACTTTTAAATCAATATATTGTTTAGAGACATATCTCTGGGGGGGTAGGTGTGTGTGTATAATAAAAGTAAAAAGAAAAGCAAAACACTATTCGTGCAAGTGAGTGGTTATCTCGGGGCGGGGGGAAAGGGGGGATTTAATTAGTGTGATTATGAAAGGGCCTACATGGTGGATACAAGAATACTCTTTTTACTCCTGTTCTTTTTTCTTTATGGCAGCCTACCATTGAATATCCCTGTTCTTAACTTACAAATGTTACACTCTTGTTTGTAAATTTCACGATTAAACACTAAAAGAAATTAATGATTTTACATTAACAATTGCTAATTGTTTTCACTAGAAACATCTTGAGGAGCAGATTATTAAAGTCGACAGAGAATATGAAGAATGCATGTCAGAGGATCTCTTGGAAAATATTAGAGAGATTGCAGATAAGTATAAGAAGAAAGCTACTCTACTTAAGGCTTCTGATGAATGATGATAAAATGTTGATTATCTTTGTATCCATAGTTAATAAAATTGTATCAGTAAAGCGTGTTTCTTTTCCCTCATTTCTTACTAACTTCACATGGTGAGAAGATGGGTGGTACGGTCTAAACCAGAACTTAGCAGCTACAGGTTGAATATCTTGTGACCAGAAATGTTTTGGATTTTGTGGTTGTTTTGTTTTGTTTTGTTTTCAGAGCAAAGTTTTGACTGCAGCCAATTACATGAGGTCAAGTGTGGAATTTTCCACTTGTGGTGTCATTTCGGCACTCAAAAGTTTCAGATTTTGGAGCATTTCAGATTGGGGATGCTCTCAACCTGTACCATGTGGGCCAAATCCAGCCACACCCATTCATTTATACATTGTCTATGACTATTTTCGCACTACAATGGCAGAGTTGAGTATATGAAACAGAAGACTATATGGCCCACAAAGCCAAAAATATTTACATCTAGCCCTGTACAGAAAAGTTTGCTGATCCCCCTTAAATTATACAAATGTTGGTACTGTCTAACTAAAAAAACTTTGTAATGCCTCTGGACATACAGTCCAACCCACTTCTGATCCAGAACCCTATGGCTTTCCAAGAAGCTGAAGTTCTTTCTGGCTCCATGCCATCTTTACTCTGAAGCAGAAGCATATGGAATGTGAGCATCAGAGGAAATAATAAAATAGTTCAATCTCCTCATTTTAGGGATGAGAATTCATTCCTGCAGAAGTTCTGATTTACCTCACGCCACACCTCTTAGTAGTGCTAGAAGCCACACTGGAACTTACTTGAGTTGGTGCACAATGCTGAGTACAGACACAAGAGCCATGAAAAATGAATATTCTGGATGATGAGGAAGTTGTGTTAGAATGTGAGGTTTAACTATCTATTCTTTCAACTTTATTCTAACCCTAATGTGAGTCAGAATGAAGCATATGATAAAAAGAAATGGAATTACAGCAAAGCTTTATGAGGGGAGGGCATTCAGTCAGACAGTGGAATGAACAAAGGTCACGGTTGAGGGATAACTAATAGATGTGACTAGATTAATAGTTACCAATGTATTGAAGAATCTTAACTTCTGACATCCAGTAGAACTTTCTTCAATAGAAATGTTCTATCTACACTATCCAAAGAGGTACCAGTCCAGTGTAGCTGTTGTGCACTCAGATGAAACATAACAAAAGAGGCTGAAAGATCTGAATAGACATTTCTCAAAAGACATGCAAATGGCCAAAAGTATGTGAAAAAATGCTCAACATCAACAGAGAAATGCAAATCAAAACCACAATGAGATATCATCTCACTCTAGTTAATATGGCTTTTATCAAAAAACAGGCAATAATGGATGCTGATAAGGGTATGGAGAAAAGGGAACACTGTACGCTGCTGGCGAGAATGTAAATGAGCACAGCCACTGTGGAAAACAGTATGGAAGTTCCTCAAAAAACTAAAAATAGAACTACCATATGATCGAGCAATCCCACTGCTGGATATATCCAAAAGAAAGGAAATCAATATATCGAAGAGATATTTGCCTTAATGTTTATTGCAGCACTATTCACAATAGCCAAAGTATGGAATCAACCTAAATGCCTAACAATGAATTAATGGGTAAAGAAAATGTGGTATGTATACACAATGGAATATTATTCAGCCATAAAAAAGAAGTGAAATCCTGTCATTGGAAGCAACATGAATGGAACTGGAAGTCATTCTGTTAAGTGAATTAAGCCAAGCACTCGAATATCTCATGTTCGCACTCATGTGGGACCTGAGAAAGTGGATCTCATGAAGATGGAGAGTAGATTGGTGATTACCAGAGACTGGGATGGATAGGGGGGAGGAAGGGATGAAGACAAGTTGATTAACGGTTACAAAAATACAGTTAGAAGAATAAGACCAAGTGTTCAATAAATCAGAGTGATTGTAGTAAACAATAATATATTGTATATTTCAATAGAGCTGGTAGAGAATAACTCAAATGTTTCCAGCATAAAGAAAAGATAAATGTTTAAGATGACAGATATTCCAATTACCCTGATTTGATTTTACACATTATATGAATGTATCAAAATATCACGTCCCCCCCAAATATGCACATCTATTACGTATTAATTAAAAAAAACTTTAAAAAAAAAAAAAAGGAGACTCAAGAGCTTTGCCACTCAAAACCTGGTGTGGAAACCGCAGCATCGCCATCACCTATGGGCTTGTTAGAAATGCAGACTCTTGGTCCCACCCCAAACCTACTGAATCAGAATCTTCGCTTTTTATAGTGTATTAACATAAAATAAACTACATATTTAAAGTTTTCATAAGTTTTGACATATATATCTGTACAACCATCATCAAAATCAAGCTAATGGATATATTTATCATCACCAAAAGTCTCCTCCTGGCCCTTTTCAATCCTTCTATTGTGGCTTGCCTTTTCATTTTCTTATTTGTGTCTTTTGAAGAGCAAAAGTTTTTAATTTTACTTTCTTCAGCCATCAGGACTCTACAAAATAAAGTTTTTAATTTTAATAAAGTCCAATTTAGTGCTTTTTTCTTCTATACTTTTCTTTTGTATTGTGTGTAGTATTAAGAAATCTTTTCCAAACCCAAGAAATGTTTGCCAACCTCACTATGATTTTCACCTATGTTTTATTCTATAAGTTTTATAGTTTTGGCTATCAAATCAAAATCAGAATGCAAGTCTACATTTAAAAAGATTCCCAAGTTCATATGTACATTAAAATTTGAGATGCAGTATTTGAAAAAGTCATAATTAGTTAAATATTATCCTTAATGTAATAGTACTTAATCGTGAAGTTAGGCATGACACAGAAAAATCATGCTAAGTTCAAACAAAGTGGTAACCTAAGTACAACTTGAGACATGTTCAAGAAACATGTACTTGGAGGGCAATTTTCTCTTAACATGTTTTACCTCACTCTGCAAAGTTTCTTTTGAGTTCCTCAGGATATGCTTGTATCTTCAGAACTAAGACCATTGTGGGAGATATATTCCAGGTACAAATGCTAGAGTTAGAAAAGGCTTTAGATACCATAAAGTTCAACTTCCCAATCCATGAGGAATACTTCCCAAAGCACTGTGTGGATGGTTACCTAGCCCTTGTCTGAATGCTTCCAGAAATAGGGCTGCTTCCAAATTGCTCATTACTTCAAAGCATTTGATCTCTGAGCACACTGCTTGTCAGAAGGTTCTATCTTCTATTGGTCTGAAATCTGCCTTCATGTAACTTCCTCTAGTTCCATCTTTTTATCATTGAGTAGTTGATTTATCACAGTTTCCAATTCCCTTGACAAAAACCAATTATCTTTATTTTTTATTGTTCATCTTACGTTTGATCCTATGTTTGATTAAGTCAATCTTTCCGCAATTGTTTTGGTGTCTTTGTTATTTTTCCTTTCTTTCAATGTTATTATTTTAAGACTTTTCTCTATGGAAGTGTTTTAAAATTTTTATTTGATTTTTAATTTTGAAACAATTTGACTTAAAAAAGAGAATAATTCAAATAGCCCCCTTGACACAAATTCCTAGCTAATATTTCACTACACATATTTATCATTCTCTCCTCCACCCCTTCCTATTTATTTATCTTGACTCATTTGTGAGTTGAAGACATGATACCCCTTTCCCTCTAAATATTTCAGTGTATATTTCCTAAAAACAATGTCAATCTTTTATATTACAGAGTACAATTATCAAAATCAGGAAATTAATGTTGGTACATTAATGCCTAATCTACTCAAATTTTGCCAATTATCCCAAAAATGTTCTTTATTAGGATTTTTTTTCTTGGTCCAGGATCCAACCCAGGATCACACATTGCATTTGGTTGTCAAATCTATTTAATCTACTTTATACTAGAAGAGTTCCTTACTCTGACTTTGACTTTCATGACCTTGGCATTTTTGAAGAGTAATTTATAAACTGTCCCTCAATTTTTGCCTAATGCATCTCATGATTAGATAGGATATTCACAAAATTGATGTTACAATCTTTTCAGTACATCACATCAGAAGGTACATGATGTTGTTAACTTTAATCAGTGATTTTGGTGGTGTCTGCAAGGTTAGTATTTTCACCTTTGTAACTAATAAGTATCTTGTGGGGAGGATACTTTGAGACTATGTAAACATAATATTTCTCATCAAGCTTTCACTTCTGTGTCTCTTGAATGGATTATTACTATGGTGATTGCAAAAAAGTGATTTTTAAATTTCTATCTTCTTTCTATCATTCTTATTAGTTGACATTCTACTGTAAGGAAGAACTTTCCCTTCTTCTCCATCATTTATTCATTTATGTCAATATGGACCCATGAATTCTCATTTTAATCAGTGGGTTGTAATCTTTTTTTTTTTGTAATCTTTAACTACCATTGTTTATTTTTATGTTTAAATTATCCCAGATTTCAGCCTGGGCAACATAGCAAGACTCCATTTCTACAAAAAATTTTAAAAATCAGCCGAACACAGTGGTATCTGCCTATATTCCCACCTACTTGGGAGGCTGAGGTGGTAGAATCACTTGAGCCCAGGAATTCAGGGTTACAGTGAGCCATGATCGAGCCACTGGGTGACAAAGCAAGACTCTGTCTCTAATGAATAAATAAATCAATAAATAACCCAGACTTGGCCAGTGGGAGCCCCTTGAGGCTGGCTCCTGTGTCCTTTCTTGACATTTCTCTATCATTCTTTGAGCATTTTCTCACTTTCTAGTACAGTAAGATGTTCCAGGCCCATCCTGTACTGTCCCTGCTCCACCCCTGGAATTAGCCAATTCTCCAATGATCCCTAGTTCCTTTTAGTGGACAATAATGCTTAGAAGCCAAAATCTGGGCATCTGTGTGCTCATTGCTCCTAAGGTGCCACTGCTTTCAGGCCCTGTCCAAGGACAGAGCTAGAAAATATAAGTGTTCATGTACATACACACATCTATATATCTCTAGCTGTAACAACATATTAAAAAACATGAGTTCATATGGATATCTTCAGTTCTAATCCAACATCAGACTTGATCACGAGGACCAGAGCATAAGGCTCAATAAGCAAGAATTCACTGGCTTAGGGTCACTTTTTCAGAATATGGTAGGGGCCCAGGGGATGGGGCAAACACTCCCGGGGTGGCTCTCAGGAGCATGTATAAAAGATAGCTAACTGTCAGTGAGATGGAAGTGGCTGAGTTTCCCTGGCAGAGAGCAGAGGGAGAAATGGAAAGGCTGAGGGAAGTGAGCATGCTGGAATACATCTATTGTGTAAAGCCAGAAGACCCCCTCCCAGAGGAGTATGTTCCACAGGAGGGCCCGGAGGACACCACATCCATTAAAGCCATCTGGAATGCCCTGGTGAAAGGGACGGCAGCATCTCTAGGAAGTTCACTGGTGGGTCATCTGCAGGCTGGAATGGTGGTGAGAGAGGCAGGCACAGAGTTGAGCCCATCAACATCCCTGGGGACCATGGAGCCCCAAGGTAGCAAAGGCCAACATGCAGCCCACGATGATGGGCAAGGCCAGAGAAGCAGTCAAGGGGGTTTAACCTGGAGGCAGTTGTGGAGGTAGTTAATAGAGATAGTGTCCCTAGGAGCAAAATCTAAGGACAGTGGTCCCATAAGATTATAAAGGAGCTGAAAAATTCCTATCGTCTACTGAGGTCACAGCCATCGTGACTTTGTAGCACAACACATTAATCATGTGTTTGTGGTGATGCTGGTGTAAACAAACCTACTGCATTGCCAGCCATATAAAAGTGTAGCACATACAATTAAGTATAATACATAATACTGGATAATGATAATAAATGACTATGTTACTGGTTTATGTAGTCACTATACTATACCATACTTTTTTTTTGAGACAGGGTCTCACTCTGTAGCCCAGGCTGGAGTGCAGTGGTGTCATCATGGCTCATTGCAACCTCAAACTCCTGGACTCAAGCGATCCTCCTTCCTCAGCCTCCCGAATAGCTAGGACTACAGGCGCAGCCACCACAACTGGCTAATTTTTCTATTTTTTGTGGAGATGGGGTCTCGCTCTTGCTCAGGCTATATACTATACTTTTTATCATTATTTTAGAGTGTATTCCTTCAACTTATTATTTTTTTTAAAGTTAACTGTAAAACAACCTCAGGCAGGTCCTTCAAGAGGCATCAAAAAAAAGGTATTGTTGTCATAGGAGATGACAGCTCCAGGTGTGTTATTGCCCCGAAGACCTTCCAGTGGGACCAGATGCGGAGGTGGAAGACAGTGATGTTGTTGATCCTGACCCTGTGTAGGCCTAGGCTAATGTGTGTTTGTGTCTCAGTTTTTAACAAAAAAATTTAAAAAGGAAAAGAAAAAGCTTATAGAATAAGGATATAAAGAAAAAATATTTTTGTACAGCTATGCAATGTGTTTGTATTTTAAGCTAAGTGTTATTACAAAAGACTCAAAACATTAAAAAAATTTTAAGTTTATGAAGTAGAAATGTTATAGTAAGCTAAGATTAATTTATTATTGGAGAAAGAATAATATTTTTAATAAATTTAGTGTAGCCTGAGTATATAGTGTTTGTAAAATCCACAGTAGTGTATAGTAATGTCTGAGGCCTTCACATTCACTCACCACTCACGGACTCACCCAGAGCAACTTCCAGTCCTGCAAGCTCCATTCATGGTCAGCACCCTAAACAGGTGTACCATTATTAATCTTTTATACCATATTTTTACTGTACCTTTTTATTTTTAAATATAGTTACACAAATACTTACCATTGTGTTACAATTACATATACTATTCAGTAACATAACATGCTGTACAGGTTTGTAGCCTAGGAGCAGTAGGCTATACCACATAGCCTTGGTGTGTAGGAGACTATACCATGTAGGTTTGTATAAGTACACTCTATGATGTTTGCACAATGACAAACTAATAACGCATTTCTCAGAACATATTTCCTGTCATTAAGTGATGTATGACTCTACTTGGGTGATTGGACACTATGGAAAGGTTATTAACTGGACAGTTTTAGGACTACTGGACAGGATCTGAGTTGACATTCACCAAGAGCACTGCCACAACCCTGTATTAGAGTAGCGTCTGTGAGAAATTAGTGGAGTCCTGGCTAAGAGGCCTAGCTCATAGCATACCCACTGGGTCTGTGGATCTACCCAGAGGCCAGTTCCTTGACCCAAAGTGCATAATTTAAAAATGATATACTTAGGATTTGGAGTAGAATAACAGCTACAGAAAGACACATAGAAACTACTGAAACTTCCTACTTGGCCAAGATAGTAAATACAAATAACATCATAAACCAGGGAGGACAGCAAAGATTAGTGCCACCATTAAGGACCTAAAAGATTCAGGGGCGGTGAGCCCTATCATATCTCAATTTGATTCACCAATTTGGCTCTTTCAGAAACTGGATGGACCCTGGAAAATGACTGGAGACCACCGAGACTTAACCCAGTAGTAGCCCCGATCCTAACTACTATACCAGATGTGCTATCAATTGCTAGAGCACATTAATAAGCCTTCAAGCACATGGTGTACAGCCATTGATTTGGCAAATATGTTCCTTACCATGCCAATTAGAAAAGATCAGAACAGTTTACATTACTGTGAGATGGACGACAATATTCATTAATAGTCATTTATAGTGTTGTCACACTGTAAATATGTTAACTGTCCTGCCTTCTGTCATAATAGATCTAGATATCTAGATATCAAACACTCAGCAGGTGCATAGCAGCCACATTTAGAGATGGCCCTGGAAACCTGTGCCAAGGGAGATCTTCCTAATGGGCAGAACTGTGAGCACAGCACCTGGTCATCCACTTTGAGTAGAAGGAGACACGGCCTGAGATGAAAAGCCATACAGGTTCCTGAGCAGTAGCCAGTGGCTTGGCCATCAGCCTGGGGCCTAGAAGGCAAAGGACCAACTGAAAGATAGGAAACAAAATTATCTGTGGTAGAAGCACGCTGATGAACATATGGGATTGGGCACACAGTGTGAAGATTTTTGTGTCACATGTTAACACCCACCAAAAAACATCTACAATGGAAGAGGCACTGACAAAATCACTCAGCCAGTTGAAGTTAGGCAGAAGTGGGTGGTGTGAGGGCCTCTAGATGGAATGGCCATGCTGTCAGAGATGGAAGCTATGTGTAAGCCCAATGGCAAGGACTCCCACTTACCAAGACTGATCTGGTTACTGCTACTTCTGGATGTCCATCTTTGTCAGCACCAGAGGCCAACACTGAGCCTCTGATACAGCACTATCCCCTGAGAAGACCAACTGGCTACTCGGTGGCAAGTTGACTACGTGAGGTTTCTTTCACTCTAGAAGGACCAGAACTTCATCCTCACGAGGACAGATCCCTATTCTAGGTAATGGTTTGCCTTTTCTGCCCATGCTGGCTCAACCCTCACTATTATCTAAGGCTCACAGAATGCCTGATCCACAAACATGGAATTCCACACACATGGGATCTGATTAGTGAGAGAAATATAGCAGTGAATCCGTGACATGGGATCCGCTGTTTATGTCATATACTCATCTTCTAGAATGCTGGAACAGACATCCAAAGGTGCAACTGAAATGCTAGCTTGGAGGAAATACTCTGAAGGGATGGGATATCATCCCACAGGATGCAACATATTTATTAAATCAGTGACCTCTGGATGGAGCCGTGTCCACAGCAGGAAGGATAAATGGGAATGGGAATCGAGTGGAATCAAGAATTGTTCCACTTAGCATCACTCCCAATGACCCACTCGGGATTTTGTGCTTCCCACCCCCAAACCTCTGCAGGATTGGAGGTCCTGTTACCAAAGTGAACACATTTCTTGCCAAGAGACACAGCAAGGGTCCCATTGAGCTACTGGTTATAGCTGCCACAAGGACAATTTAGATTCCTTGTGCTCGGGGAACAGCAGGAGAGTAAAGGGGCCACCACCAAGGCAGGGACAAATGATCTTGCTCAGCAAGGAGCTGGAGATGCTTTTATACAATTGTGCAGAAGCAGGTGATCCAGCTGAGCACCTCCTGCTATGCCCTTGTTCCACTGTAACTACGAACAGACATGTGTGGCAATCCCAAACTAAGAAGGGTAGGACGATCGTGTATTCAGACCCTTTAGGTATGAGATTTTGAGTCACAGCACTAGGTAAGCCCAGGTGACAGTTGAGGGTGAAGGGAATTTCGAATGGGTGGTGGAGGAGGGAGAGGATGAATATCAGCTGTGGCCCCAAGATCCACCACAGGAACAGAGGCTGTCAATCTTCCCACTAACCTCACTCTTATGTTCCCTCAGGAAGAAACGCCCATGAGAACCATGCAGGGGTTGCTCCCTGAACCCGTGCGAAGAAGTGGATGTGTGTGGCACAGGGGAGTACTGTGGCAGCTGTGAGGATGTGCTTCCCAGACCTCCAGACCTCCTGCCACGGGGCACGTATTGACTTTGGCTCAAGAATCCCCTAACAGCTTTTCTGCACCTTCCTCAGAAGGCCCAGGAAGCGTCCACCTAACATTTTCTTCCTTCCCCTTTTATTGCTTTGACAGTTCTCCAAGTCTCCCTGGACTCTCTATTTCCTTTCACAAAGCATTTTCCCTTAACAAAATTCTTGCACATTTAATTCCACCTTGGCTTCGTTTTTTTGTTTGTTTGTTTTTTTGGTGAGACTGGGTCTTGCTGTGTTGCCCAGGCTGGTCTTGAACTCCTGGACTACCTGGGCTCAAGGCATCCTCCTGCCTCAGCCTCCTAAGTAGCTGGGATTACAGGTGTGAGCCACCGTGCCCATCGGCTTCTGCTTCTAGAGGGACCGACACTAACACATTTATCAATTAAATTAGGGAGATTCTTTACAATGTGAGTCTTTCTGGCAGGAAAGCATGGCATATTTTTCTATTTGTTGAAGTCTTTTGCTGGGTTTTTAAACTTTTCTTCATAAAAGTCTTGTGTATTTTCAGTTTATTCCTAGGTATGTTATCTTTTTGTTGCTATTGTAAATGGGTCTTTTCTTCCATTATATTTTCTATCTGGCTGCAATTTGTATATATGAAAGATACTGACTTCTACAGAGTTATCTAATTTGTCACAAACTTACTGAATCTTTTATTATTCAGTAGTATCTGGGGGTTTTTGGTTGTTTGTTTTTTGTTTTTTGAGACATTTCTTGCTCTGTTGCCCAGGCTGGAGGGTAGCAGTGTGATCGTAGCTCACTGTAGCCTAGAACTCCGGGGCTCAAGTGATCCTCCTGCCTCAGCCTCCCGAGTAGCTGGGACTGCAGGTGTGTGCCACCACACCCTGCTAATCATTCAGTAGTTTTGTTGTTGTTGTTGTTGAATCTCTTAGGTCTTACAGTTATAGTCATAATTCCTGCAAATAGTAACAGTTTTACTTATACCTTATACTTACAATTATACTTTTTATACAATTATACTTATTATACAATTTCCTTCTTTAGTCTAATTCTGTTGACTGGTAAATCAAATATAATATTAAATTATTATGAGAGAGAACATCTTTGTCTTTTTTCTAATTTTAGTTGGGATACTTTGAGTATTTCCCTGTTAATCAAAATACCATGTTAAGGAAGTGCCAATTTTTTCTTATTTTACTGTGGTTATTGAATTTTATCAATGACTTTTTAGCATCTGTGACATTGAATATATGACTTTTTTCCTAGTATTTTCATATTATAATTTTCCTAACATATGAGCATCCTTGCATTTCTAGAATAATCTCACTTGGCCATGCTGTATTTTTTTATGTCCTGCTGGATTCCATTAATATTTTATTTGAGATTTGATTTTCTGCATTGATATTCATAAGTCATATTGGTAGTCTGACAGATACTTTTTAATTTTTTTCAGGTTTTGGTATCAGTGTTATACTCACTTCAGAGAAAGAAATTAGATATTTTCCTTCTTTATAAAATTTCTCTGCAATAATATAAAAGTATTAGAATAATATGCTTTTTAAATTTAGTAGGATTCCCCATGTGGAATCCTACTTTTTATGAAGGAGCTCTTTGACAACTTTACTTAATTCTGCAGAATTCAGTTTAAGTTTTTGTTTTTAATCTCTTCTGTAGATTTGGTAAATTATATTATTTTAGACATTTTTCTATTTAATCCAGTTTTTCAATGATTTGCATAAAATTGAGCAAAGTAGTTTATTGTGATTCTTTTTATTTTCTGTTTTTATGGTTATTTTCTCCCATATTTTTTGACATATTTAAACTCTTTCCCTTTTTCCCTAGAATCAAATAGGTAATGGTTTCTCTATTAAATTGGCTTTTTAAACTTAACTTCTGCCTTTCTGTTTCCAAACTTATTACATTTTTGCTTTTTTCTTTACTAATTAAATCCTTTTGCTTTGCTTCAATTTATTTTATTGTTTTTCCCCCTAATTTTTGAGTTACATACTTAATTCTTTTTTTAGAAATGTAAGTATTTAAGGCTATACATTTTCCTCTGGTCTCTACCTTAGTAGTAAGCCACCATTTTATAGGTTGTGTTTTCATTGTCTACAGTGTTAGTTGGTGGTTTCTCTTTGTTCTAAGAACTGTTTAAAATAGCTTTGAATTTCCACACAGAAGGGTTTCTCCTCCCTCAATCTTTATGAATTTCTAGTTGTATTGCAGTATAATCAGAGAATACTATCTTCTTTATTTCTACTGTTTGGACTTTGCTGAAGTTTTTCTCTGTGGCCTAATAGTTTTTATGGGTGTCCATGGGCAATTGAAAGGAAAGCATATTCTATTTTAAGGATATGCAAATTGATGTATTATCAGTCAGATCTATCTTATTAATTACTAAGGTCTTCCGTAATTTACTTTTTTTTTTAAAGAGCCAGTCTTGTCTGTCACCCAGGCTGGAGTGCAGTGGCCCAATCATAGCTCACTGTGACATCAAACTCCTGGGTTCAGGTGATCCTTCCACCTCTGCCTCCCACCTTGGACAGGCATATGCTAATTTTTAAATTTTTTGTAGAGACGGGGTCTTGCTATGTTGTCCACCTTGGTCTCAAACTCCTGGCCTCAAGCGATCCTCCCACCTTGGCCTCCCTAAGTGCTGGGATTACAAGTGTGAGCTACTGTGCCCAGCCTATTTTTATCTACTTGATCACTGATAGACTGAGAAACAGAAATATTTAATAAGTTTAACAAGTTCTCATAGTAAATGGCAATTTCTCTAGTAAATGGCAAAATCTGACTTCAGGCAATCTGACTTCAGAAACTCAATTCTTAACTATTGTACCATTGTTTCACGGGTATTTGTCATATTTTTCTTTGTGTGGTGTCACTTGGGGTCAAACCATTCAGTAAGAGAAAAAGAGATCTCTCAGGGGAACAACTTGAAATCAATAAAAATGATTCTGAAGACATAGGAGTTCATGAAGCAATTTAGCAAGGTACCCAGGAAGTCAGGTAATTCTCCAAGGAGCTAAGAATTGTGCAAAATAGTAACATGACTGGAGCAAAAGGAACTGTAAACTACGTGAAATTTTGGTCAGTGAAGTTGCCAAGGGTTGGTATACCAAGCAAGGGTGTGGTGTGGTGGGGCAAGAGGAATGTGGTTAACTTTGGGATGTAAAATGGTTCATATCAAGCAACTGAGTGAGTGGCGGACAAGTCCCACCAACATTCTGTAAGAGGGTTATGATAGCGAAGAGTTTATCCTTTGCAGACCTTCCAGTGTCTGACTGGGGAGGAAGATATCAGTTCTAAAGCAGGAAACTCCACCCACCAGACACTAACAGAATTAACATACCAATGGGGAAGGCCCCTGAGTTGTTTGCCTATGAAAGGGAGGTGACAGCTCCTTTGTGGAGGAGGGTGGGGTAATGTGTTGCTCTCCACTGACAGCTCTTGCCACTCCTGAGAAAGGAGAAAGACGTCAGTGCTGAAGAAGCCGTCTGTTCGCTGGCAGAAATAAATCCACCTGGGGAAACTTTTTGGGTAATATGTCGCAAAGAGGATGCAAACCAGATCAGTGTCCTTGCAGAGGGGTGGGATGGTGGGAAAAATTACTCCCTCCTTATCTTTCAGCCTCAGAAAAGAGTAACTATGCTCTATAGAGAATAAGTTAGTTACCCAGGCGCTTAAGAGAAGGTCCTTAAGTACTTTGCTCACAAAGATGGAGATTGCAAAACTCCACCAATAAGCTGTGAGAGAAACCGAGTGGTTGTAAAACCGATCCCCTAGGTATCTGACAGCTTTGGAGGCTACGTCTATTTGAGGGAGTTGGTTTTCTGGGCACCAGGAGAGTAACGGCCCAAGTTATTTAGACTCTGGAAAAGGGATTCCAGGTCTGCTCTCACACCTGCACCTGCACGTCTCACATCCTGGAAGAGGGACGAGGAGAAGTGAGACAGTTTGTCACTTGAAATTGTCCATCTTCAAGAGAGGAAGAAAAGGCATGGAATTGGGTCGGGTTAGGAACTGAGTTGGCTGTACAGAGGGGGGAAAGGCTGAACCGGCTCTGGCACATCCAGCAGGAAACCCCTGCTGGAGGGCGGTGAGCAACGATGGATACTGACAGCAGCAAATCCAAAGTCGCCCTGCGGCAGATGCTGTCAATCTGTGGGTGAAGAGAAGGCAAGTAACCGGGTAATGGGGACCTGAGAACAGGGCATCCTGGTGTCTTCCCTTAAGGAAATCTCTATCCTGGGGCAAAAAAAGGGAACTTGGGGAGTTCCGTCAAGTAAGGGAGAAAATGTGGATTTTAGGGCAAGGGAGAGTTAGAAGACTCAAATTCAAGGAGACAGTCACTCTGACAATTGAAGAAGCCACCCAGAACTAACAAAAGCCAGTTAAAGCCACTAACCAAAGGGAAGACCACAGGCCTTACTGACAGAAAAAAAAAAGTTGGGCTTATTGAACTAGTAAGGAGGAACTGGTCATGAGATGTCTCAGACAGAGCTGGGAAGGGCTTGTTATAGAGTTTGGGCTTGTGCTGATTGATTCTAAGAAGTGATTGTTAGTCATTTGTTGCAACTGCGGTATTGCCTTAATTATGTTTGGTTAGAAACATTGTTCTATGTCCTGCAGAAAACATTGTGGTTTTTTGTTTTGGGTTTTTTTTTTTTTTTTTTTTAGAGAAAGAGTCTCACTCACTAAGCCCAGGCTGGAGTGCAGTGGCATAATCATAGCTCACTGCAGCCTCGAACTCCTGAGCTCGAGTGATCCTCCTGCCTCAGCCTCCCAAGCAGCTGGGACTACACATCACCATGCCTGGCTAATTTTTTTTTCTTTTTTTTGTAGAGACGGGGGTCACGCTTTGTTGCCCAGGATGGTCTCGAACTCTTGGCCTCAAGTCATCCCTCCGCCTTGGCCTTCCAAAGTGCTGGGATTACAGGTAGGAGCCGCTGTGCCCAGGTGAAAACCTTGTTTATCATGGTCTGAGTGCTAACAGAGTTTCTCAAGTCCTGAGTAGAGTCAAGGGTCCTGCGTGGAGAAAGTAATCTGGCTGACTAGAAGGCCATAGAAAAGGCTCAGTAGGCTTGTGCTTCTAGAGGAACACTCCATGAAAAATTCAACTAAAGCAGAGGGAAATGGGGACACTGACTTGTGTGGAGACAGGAGGTTGCTCAGCTGTTGTGGAAACATCTAAAGTGAGCCTTACCTCAGATATCCAGAAGCTGTTTCCTGCACTTCCACGGATGCCCTACCCCATGAGAAGATTTAGAGATGTGTAAGAGACAAGAGACATGGAGAGAGAACAGCAAAATTATACTGAGTATAAGATATCGTGTACTTCCTCTTCCTGTTGTGGTTGGCTTTGAGCTAGAACACCTTGAAGAATTTGGCTTTGAGTGTTACAAGCAATTTTTCTCTTCAGCTAGTAAAGTTGGAGACAACACACTATTTGGCGTAAACTTCCCTTTGTTCTGAAAAAGCAACAGGGTCGGACAGATTTAGTTTTGCACATGTAAGGCAAAGACATTCTCTAAAATGGAAAAGGTTGAGATAACATGGATCTACGAATCTGAAATGTTCAATGGGACCCTGTAAATTGTTGTGTGTGTGTGTGTGTGCGCGCGCGAGCACACACGCGCTTGGGATTCTGTTCTATGTCTTTATTCTTTTCGAGAAACCTTTTTTTAGGTTTTAGGTCACAGGAACAGGAGGAGGGACACACCCCACAGCTGTAGAAGCAGGAAACATCTACTATAAAACTGAAGTACAAAAACATGAAAACAGAGTATTTGTGCATATTTTGTTCCAACTAACTTTCGTGAAAAAGTCTACATTCCTTATATGCGTGAGTGGGAATGGGGAAGCTTGGTTCTCTTTGTGCAGCATATCCAGCGTGATTTAGGCAGTTTTATCTCTGCAAACTTACTGTTTCCTTTGGAGAAGTATTTCTCTTCTAGGATCGCATTTCAGAAGCAGTAGGAGCTAAGTCCCACAATCAGCAGGGGAGGAATTGTAGGAGGCATATTCACTTCAAGCTGGAGGAACTGACCTGGGCTTGGCAGAGATCAATTTGAATTAACTATTGATGAGGGTATTTAGAGCTAAAAAATATAGACTTTTGAAGAATGTGGAAAATAAAAACTGTCCTTATTTTTCATAATTTATGTGGTTATGAGTAACTAAATGACCTATGTGCTATATTATCTGTGTATCTCTTGTGGCAATGTTGCATTCTAACTCTATAAGCAGACCAACTACCCTGTAAGAGAAGGATAAAGAATACACAGTTTTGGGGAAGAGATTAATTCTCTCATAAGAAAGTGAAACTTAGATAAGAAATGGAAACTTAGTCCACAGAGGGAACTTCCATTTGTCTCTGGGCTCTGTCTTGGGACTATATTTGAAATAAAGCAGCTATGTTTGAGGGCATCACTCATTGCTAGGGAAAGATGATTTCTTGGCAAGGGCTATAAGCTGCAAACGAGTCAGATATATTTTGTAAATCAGACTATTTATATATTCTTTTTTTTAAAAAAAAAGACTATGTTTTTAGAGCATTTGTAGGTTCACAGCAAAGTTGACAGGAAGGTACAGAGAGTTCCCATATACGCCCTCGCCCTCCCCATGTATAGCACCCCTGTTACCAACATTGCCCACCAGAGTGGCCCATTTGTTACAATTGATGAACCCACATGGACACATCATAATCACCCTAAGTACATAGTTTACATTAGGGTTCACTCTTGGTGTTGTACATTCTGTGGGTTTGGACAAATGTATAATGACTTGTATCCACCATTATAGTATCATAAAAAGTGTTTTCACTGCCCTAAAAATCCTCAGTGCTCTGCCTATTCATCCTCCTTCCCACCCCCATAACCACTGACCTTTTTACTCTCTCCATAAGTTTTGTCTTTTCTAAAATGTCCATATAGTTGGAATCATTCAGTATATAGCCTTTTCAGATAGGCTTCTGTACATTCTTTTCTATATTAGTCACCCTTTTTGTCCCTTTAGGTTCAATGTTTTTTAAAATGTGGTGTTTGGACTATCCCCATTAGAATCACATGAAAATAGTTAAAAATATAAATTCCCAGTTCCATACTCGACTGATTCAAAATACGTGGGCGTGGAACCTGGGAATCTGTACTTTGAACACACACATTGCAGGTTATTCTTGTGCGTACTATAGTCTGAACACCCCAGCAGGGGCTCCGACTGTGCTGCCAGGAATTAAGGAGGGATTTGTATTCCTAAAAGGTGACAGAGTCTACAAAGAAGAGCTGGCGGTGACAGCAACAGAAAAAGATCCCAAGTGGAAGACTGGGGCTTCAAAGTTTAACAGCGTCTGTGTGTAAATTCTCCCGCTATCGCCAATTGTGGAGCCTTTAGTTTGATTGATATTGCAGGAGCTAGTAATTTCCTGTAGACTTTGACTCTTGCTTTCTGGAGAAGCCTAGAAAAACCTTATCTATTATTTGCCACCAGATGAAGCCTGAGGCTTCCAAGTCAGGCTGCTGTTAAATGCTTAAGAAGGTGATCTTCTGTGAGCTAAACATTACCTTTCTGCAACCATTCCACTAGGATCTCCCTTGGGTTTGCAGTTCTACCTTCTCCAAGTACTGCAAAGATTCCTCATCAACATTTCCTGTGGAGCCCGAATCAAAGTTTGGAACTGCTGTGTGGGGACTTATGAGGCGTCTGACACCCGAGTGACAGACAGGGCTGACAAGAGTCCCAATAACAGTTCACAATTGCTCCTTGCTGCACATGCGTGCCACAGCCACCCAACTCTACGCCTATATATAGTCAGTGCATCCTTTCCTGCCTCGTATCCTTCCTTCCACATGCCTTATTCCATTACTAATCTCCTGTAGAAGCAAAACTGATGCTTTTTTCTGCTTCCAGTATGCTTTGGCATGTCATATACTATAGTTAGGAGCAACGACAACAACAAAAACACACTTCGCACTCCTAGAAAAACTGAAAATGATAGGATCATCCTGACTGGTTCTGGTCTCCAAAATAACAACCCCAGAAAATTTCTACTGCACCTGGATTCTCTGAACAACGTTATCGCTGACTTTTGCTATATGGAATTTATACATACGGGAGTGGTGTAAGTAAGTTGTTTTTTTCCTACCATCAATAGGCTGATGGAAACTTGGTACCCTGATGATTTTGCCTTTCTCTACCTTTAAATACTTGTGTTTTGAATTTGGTAAGCCAGTCTTTCTGGCTTCTTGAGAAAGAAGGCTGACACCCTTGCACTGTTGGCAAGTAAGATTTCTCCTTCCTTTTATGTTTAATATTTTAAATTTTGAGAGTAGGTCTTTTTAAAAATATCTTTTTTTAAATGACAAATAAAAATTGTATATATTTATGGTGTACAACATCATGTTTCAAAATATGTATACCTTGTAGAGTGGCTAAATCAAGCTAATTAATATATGCATTACCTCACATACTTTTTATTTTTTGTGATGAGAATCTCCTTTCTCTTCTAAACGTGGCAGTCTCTTCGGTATTCCTTTTGCGCTTTCCTCCAGCCCTGTGTAGTGTGCTCCCTGGAATCCCTTCCATTGCAGTAAAATCACTTGCATCTCCTTCTTTCCCCAACTCAGTGAAAGTATCATCATCTACCCAGTGGCCTAAGCCCAAAACTTGGGAGTTATCCTTGACTCCTGCTTCTCCTCACTTTCTTAGCTGGGGTCTGTTGATTCCATCTCCTAAATGTCTTTCACATCTGTCCATAATACAACCATAACATCTATTTTTAATTTTTTAAGCTTTCTAACTTAAAATATTTTTTAAAATTTATGATATTTTATTTTTTATTTCCTTATTATTCTTAACTGAAAAATAAAAATTATGTTTATTATATACAATTTACATTAAAAATATACAATTGCATATATACAATTATATATACAATATATAACATATACAATGGTATATATTTAATGTATAACATGTTGTTTTGAAATATGTATACATTGTGGAATGGCTAAATCGAGCTAATTAACATATGCATTACCTCATAAACTTATCATTTTTTGTGGCGAGGATGCTTAAGATCTACTCTTTTAGCAATTTTCAGGAATACAATACATAGTCATTAACTAGAGTCACCACAATGTACAATAGATCTCTTGAACTTGTTGTTTCTAGCTAACTAAAATTTTGTGTTGTTTGACCAACACCTTTCCAACCCCAGTCCCTGGTAACCACGATTCTACTCTCTACTTCTGAGTTTAACTTTTTTAGATTCCACATGTAAGTGACATCATGCGGCATTTGTCTTTCTGTGCCTGGCTTATTTCACTTAACACAATGTCCTCCAGGTTCATCTTTGTTGTTGCAAACGACAGGATTTCCTTCTTTTTTGAGGCTGGATGGTATTGCATTGTGTATATATACTATATTTCCTATACCCGTTCATCCACTGATGGATACTTAGGTTGATTCCACATCTTGGCTGTTGTGAATAGTGCTGCAATGAACATGGGAGTGCAGATATCTCTTTGACATACTAATTTCATTTCCTTTGGATGTATACCCAGTAGTGGAATTGCTAAATCAATTTTTTATTTTTGGTGCAGGAGTTTTTATTTTTTAATCTGTTGCTTTTTTAAAAACATCTTTATTGAAATATAATTCATATACCATAAAACTCACCCATTTAATGTGTACAATTCAATGGTTTTGGTATATTCACAGAGTAGTGCAATCATCACCACGATTTAATTTTAGAAATTTTTATCACCCCCTCCCCTGCAGACCCATCCCCTTTAGCAGTTAACCATAATCTCTTGTCTGGATTTCTGTAACAGCCTCCAACAGGTCATTAGTTGATTTAAGCATGCCCCATCCTAGGTCAAAAACCTTCAAGAGCTCCTTCCCTGTTGTTGTTCTGATAAAGTACAAAATCTTTAAGATGACTCCAGGGCTGTTAGGGATCTGACCCCCTTCTTTTTTTGTCTCTCTTTTTATTTTTTCTTTTCTTCTTCCTTCTTTTTTTTTTTTTTTTTTTTTTTTTTTTTAGAGAGACAGGTTCTCGCTCTGTCACCCAGGCTAGAGTGCAGTGGCGTGATCATAACTCACTGTAACCTCAAGTTCCTGGGCTCAAGCGATCCTCCTACCTCAGCCTCCCAGTAGCTGGGACTGCAGGCATGCACCACCATGCCCAGTTAACTTTGTAATTTTTTGTAGAGATGGGGATCTTGCTATGTTGCCCAGGCTGGTCTCAAACTCATGGCCTCAAGCAATCCTCCTGCCTCAGCCTCCCAAAGCACTGGGATTACAGGAGTGAGCCACTGTGCCAGTCCATGACCCCTTTCTTAATTTAGGGATAAATAGGATTTTAGAATAAAGGTTCTTGATCTGGGGATCATGGAACTTCAGAAAATCAATGAACCCCATGAATGTATATGCAAAAGTTGATATGTACACAGATGTGTGCCCCCCAAAGATGATAAAGTACATTAGATTATATAAGGTTTAGAACATCTGGAAGAACAGATTATATATAGTTCTACTTATTTCATAGTTTTGTATTCATAACAAACTTCCCCAAAACTCAGTGACCCCTAGAACAGCTCCTCATTCCCATCATCTTTGGTTATTGCTCAGCCTTGAGGCTGGCAGGACTTGAGATGCCACAGACTAGACCAGGAGCAGCTCAGAGGTGGTGAACAATAGCTCTTCAAGTCTGCAATTTAAAATGTAAAACGGCCTCCAGTTAAACTACAGTCGTCCCTCAGTATCCTTGGGAGATTTGTTCCAGGCCCCTCCTGGAAACCAAAACCCAAGGATGCACAAGTCCTTTGTATAAAATGTGTGATATTTGCTTATAACCTACACACATCCTCCCGTATATTTTAAATCATCTCTAAATTATTAATAAAACATAATACAATGTAAATACTATGTAAATAGTTGTTATACTCTATTGTTTTTTCATTTGTATTGTTTTTATGTTGTATTGTTATTTTTATTGTGTTTTTAGAAATATTTTCTGGCCAGGTGCGGTGGCTCATGCCTGTAATCCCAACACTTTGGGAGGCTGAGGCAGGAGGATTGCTTGAGGCCAGGAGTTCAAGACCAGCCTGGGCAACATAGGAAGACCCCATCTCTACAAAAAATTCTAAATTATATATTTTCTGCCTTTGGTTGATTGAATCTGAGCACATGGAACCCGAGGATACAGAGGGCCAACTGTACATTGCAAAAAACGGGAAAGAAACAGAATGGAAAGAGTAAAAAAGCTGAAGAGGCAGAGCCTGAGGATTTTGTGGCGGAAAAAGTACTAAACCGAGGTGCAGTGCTTCCTGAAGTGGAAGGGATTTACCGATGCTGATGATACTTAAGAACCACGATAAAATTTAGATTGTCCTGAGTTTATTGAGCCATTTCTTGATCTTCAAAAAGCTGGTAAATAAAAAGATAGTACAAAAAGAAAATCTTCATCTGACAGTGAATCTCATGACAGCGAATCAAAGGAAAGAGATGCTGCTGAGAAACCAAGAGGCTTTGTCAGAGCTCTTGATCCCAAACAAAGAATTGGTGCCACAGACAATGGTGGAGAATTAGTGTTTCTAATGGAATAGAAAGATTCATGTGAGGCCAACTTGGTGCTGGCAAAGAGTGTTCTCAAATTGCGATTGCTTCTTATGAAGAGAGACTAACTTTGCATTCTTATCCAGAAGATGAAGCTCAAAAATTTTTGTGCTGCTGTATCTACAAAATCTTGGTCTTGATTTTCTTATTTATTGGTGGGAAGAATAACCACATTTTAATGAAAAACTTTAATGTGTTGGTTTTGAAGAAATATTGAGGGAGTTGTTGGGTTTTGTTTGTTTTTTGTTTTGCGGGGTTTTTTTTTTTTTGCATCAATAGCACTGGTTACTTTGAACAAATAAATAAAAACTTTCTGTAGTTGCTTCATTTATCAGAAAAGAGCATTTGCTACTGTGGTATATTTTTCCTCTGCATTAGAGAACAGCTTTTATAAATGTTGGGGAAATTTTCCATAATCATTACTCAATCATAACTTGTGTTTAACCCATAATGGCTAAGGCTGTTCTGGGTTTTAGTTTATTTGGTTTTGTGTGTATACATAAATACATACATACATGCTGGTGGTTGTGTTTTTGTTTTTGTTTTTCACATTAATCAAAACAAAATGGCATTTCACAACCATGGGTTAAGTCCATGTTATTTCTGGGATGCCATCATTCTAAGCAGCCCAAGAAATAGATCACCTCAAGTTAAATTGAAAATTTTCCTGAAGCCATAACTTTCAAGTTAAATAGATGATTCTGTAATTAATTGAGCAATTTAAATATAATGTAAGAAATTTAAATAGGACAATTTAAAGCAGCCAAGGCTGGGTGAGGTGGTTCATGCCTGTAATCCTAGCACTCTGGGAGGCCGAGGAGGGAGGATCACTTGAGGTCAGGAGTTCAAGACCAGCCTGAGCAAGAGTGAGACCCCCATCTCTACTAAAAATAGAAAAATTAGCTTGGCGTGGTGGTGCATGCCTGTAGTCCCAGTTACTTGGGAGGCTGAGGCAGGAGGATCGCTTGAGCCCAGGAGTTTGAGGTTGCAGTGAGCTATGATGACACCACTGTACTCTACCCAAGAATGAGCATCTTTGCAAATGTTTATCTCTTCATTGTGTTTCCTCTTCTATGAAATGCCTGTTCATGATCTATGCCTGTTTTTTGATGAAATTATTTGACTTTTTGTATTGATTTTTAAAGTTCTCTACATATTGTGGTTACTAAAATTTTGTTGGTTATGTCTTTCTAACATCTTTTCCCAGCTTATAACTTGTAGTTTCCCTTTCTTCATGATATATTTTAATGAATAGTAGTTCTTGATCTTAATATGATTAAATTTATCAAATTATTTTCATTATGGTTTGTGCTTTTTGGTCCCTTTTTAAGAATTCCTCTATCACTCATTCTCAAATTTTATTTATTTAATTTAATTTAATTTTATTTTTGAGGTAGGATCTTGCTCTGTTGACCAGGCTAGAGTGCAGTGGTGTCATCATAGCTCACTGTAACCTCAAACCCCTGGGCTCAAGTGATCCTCCTGCCTCAGCCTCCCAAGTAGCTGGGACTACAGGTGCCTGCCACCATGCTCAAATTTTATTCTTAAAATTTTAAATTAAAAAAAAAAACTTAAGCCCTTAATTTGTGTAAAGTTGATTATTGTGTATGATACTAAAAGGGGATCCAACTTCATTTGTTTTCAAATTGAGCATCATTTATTGAATAGTCTATCTTTTCCCTGCTATATCATATGTAACATTTGTCACATAGCAAGTTTCCATAAATGTATGCTTCTGTTCCTGGGTTTTCTAGTCTGTTCTGTTGGTTAATTTTTTTTCCTCTCTGCTAATATTGCACCACCTTAATTACTCTAGCTTTATTATGTTTTGATGCGCAATGGAGCAAACTGCCTCAACTTATTCTTCTTCAAAAGTGTCATGCAGTTGGTTCTGTTTTGTTTTGTTTTGATGCCGTTGCTGGCCTGAAGACATATAATTGGTTTTTAAGTGTCACTTGCAAGAGTGATAATTTCCTCCTCTTTTTGCTCTATGTTTTCTCACGTAAGAGACACTTGGGATTGTGGCTAACTGTGTTTTCACAGTAGTAAGTCCCATAGTTCAATAAAAAACTGAGTAGTACATCATAAGCTTTTAAAATTGACTGGTATTGCTTACTACCAAACACTTAGTTGTGGTTGGAAAGCTGCTATTTGTTTCCACATCAAGCTCATTATCAGATCCCACAACCCTTGATATTTTCATATTGTTCATAATTACCCTGTGCATTCTGATTCAATTACAGCAGTAATAGCCCAGGTTCCCTGACAACACAGAAAGACCAAATTTTTAAATCACTCACTGCTTATGTAAAATTTTCTTCTTCTTGGGTTTTCATGGCTTTCACCCAACTGAACTAAATGGGAAAATGTGATTCTGCTAATTTTGCTTGCATATATACAGACATCTGGCAAAATTTTCTAGAGGAATAAAATTGGAAACTTCTCCCCCAGCCACAAATCCTAAAAGAAAAAGTAACCCTCTGGACTAGAATAACGTATGGCTTTATCCTATGGCTTCCTCACCCTTTCATATCCCAAATTGAGAAGCATGATTCTTGGCAGTCAGAAGCAATAGAAAAATTCTGTAAGTGTGTGTGGCATAATAAGATCTGTCCTACAAATAAAACTCTGGCAAGAGTATAAAGGAGGGACACCATTTTGTGCACACTTTATACTTTAGTTGGATGATAAATAAAATGACAGTTATTAAAGATCTGTCATCATTCATTCATTCAGCAAATACTTATTGTGTAGAAATTGAGACTACAAACCAAAGTCCCTATCTTCATGGTGTTCACATTTATAGGGGGAGAGAGAGAAATTTTAACAATTATACAGAATGTCAGATAGTGATCAAACGTGCTGTGGGGAAAAATAAAGAATGTGGAGTGCTAGAGGCTACAGGGTCACACTTTTATGTAGGGTCAGAGAAGATCTCTCTGATGAGGTGACATTTGAGCAGAAAGCTGAAGGAAGTGAAGGAGCAAGTTGGGAAATGATCAAGTGTTTCCTGGCAGAGGGAAAAACAAGTGCAGAGATCCTGAGTTTTGGTAGGATGGCGTTGTGATAGAGAGTCATGGAGGACAAGATCAGAGAGGTCGCGGGGGGTGGGGGGGGGGGAGCGCAGAGAAGGAGGATGGAAAGGGAAGATCATGCAGGGCCGGGCAGGTCGTGGTGATAACTTTGGCATTCACCCTGAATGTAATGGAAATATTGGAGGACTTAGAGCAGAGGTGTGATATTTTCCAAGAGAACTACTCTGACTGTTCTGTTGAAGTTAAGACTCTCAGGGGCCAAATGCAGAAGCCGGCAGACCAGTTAGGAGGCTGATTCAACAATCTAGGCAAAAGATAGTGAGGGCTTGAGCTAGGCTGGTAGCGGTAGAGCTGAGGAGAAGAGGTCATGTTCTGGATATACTTTTAAGGTGAAACTGGCAGGTGTGATAATGGATGCAACCTGAGGTATGTAAGAAAGAGAGTAGTTAAGCCAGTCTCCAACCTCTGTGGCTCCTGGGCAAGTGTCATGCATACTTGCGTATTTTTGGCTGCCCAGCATCTCAATCTCTGCCTGTGTTTGGAGAATTCCCCATCATACAAATCTAAGGGGCAGACAGAGTATACTTCCCACCAAAGATGTGGCTGAAATGCCAGACGCTCCTTTTCCCAGTCTTTCTTGCAGCTGAGAAGGGTACACGTCACCAGGCCTCAGCCGATCAGAGATTAATGGGGCAGCCGCGGCAGTATCCACTTTGTAGAGGCAACAGAAGCACCCTTACTCCAGGGTGGAATGGTGTCAGCTGCGCAAGGGGCAGGTGGCAGTGGTGTTCTCATGGAACCAGTTTGTGATTTTAGCTATGCTTCTGGCTCTATAGCTTTTAAGTTGTATTGGCCAACCTTCCCCCAAAGCCACAAGCTACCCAATTTCCTAGCCACAAATACTGTTTCTGCTTAAGAAAGAGCCAGAGTTGGTTTCTTTTCCTTGCAACTAGGAACCCTGACTCATCCCCTAAGGACTGATATTCCTACTGTAAATGTTGTCATAATAATAACTGTCATTCATAGAGTGAGGTACTTATTTCAATGAATTCTGCTAGATAGATATTCCTCTATTAGAAGTGCAGACACTAAGACATAAAGAATAAATCACTTGCCCAAGGTCGTATGGCTAGTAATTGACAGACCTAGGACTAAAATCCAAATTTATTTGGCTCCGAAGCCTGAAAACTATAGATGAGCTCATTTGGGGTTGGTATAATATTATGAACTGAGCCATTTTTCCATTAATTCAGTTCTCTATATGACTTCTATGTGTATTCACAACAAATATTCAGCTTTCCTCGAAGTCCTCTAAAACTATACATGGGACTTAGTGCTGAAATATTAAGATGTGTCATTGTTTTAAAAAATTATCATAGTCTGGTAAGAGCCATAAGTCAAATTCAAAATAAATTCTAATATTTGTTAGTATTATTTGAGATTTGGGCAAAATTAGTTAACTACTTTTTCTGGGTTTCAGTTTCAATAGACCTTGTTTTGGTCAATTGGAATTTGGAAGCAAAGTATTATATTTGGTAAATACACTGAGCTCTTCCTCAGATGGCGTCTATTACTGAAGACTGTACTGTGGCTGCCTGAAACATACACATTTTTGGTACCATTTTAAATAACTAAACAGCTGTAGTTCCCTAAAATGCAAGGATGATGGATTTTAATATTTGAAACTCACTGCTAGAAAATAATATGATGCTTGCCAGTAAGAGATATGGCTAAAAAGAAATGAAACTGATTATTATTAGAAAAGAAACTGTGGTTTTGTGAGCCTCGAGAAGAAGCATTCAGTGGAGGGATATGTTATAATGTTATAATGTTTTCATTTGCACAGCATTAAAGAGGCAACATGATGTTAGGGACCACAAAACTGAACTAGGAGTAAGGACCTGTGCTCCCAAGTGCCAAATCTAACCCCTAGCTAGCTAGCTAGCTTTGTAACTAAGGGCAATGCAACAGGCACTGAGCACAAGATTAAAGAGACAGATGAATAAAACAGGCACAGAAACAGAAATAACTGTGACACTTTATTAGAAGTATTCATTCATTCATTCATTCTGCACTCGCTAATCATAAAACCTATCACGGGCCAGGCACTGAGGCTTCAAAGATGAACTAAAAAAAAAATTCCCTTCTCTCCCAAGAGCAAGTGGCCCAGGGAATAAAGAGGAGAGACCCTGCTGTCCTCCAGTCTCCAATCTCACTGTAGGACTGACGTTCCCCACCTTCCCTCAACAGGCTTCTCTTCCCCTTTCCTTGGCCCTACCCAACTCTTTCCTCCTCTACCAACCGCCTCCCCACACCCCTCGTTTAACCAATTTAGACATCATTCCCCAAAATAAGACTTTCCTGTCCCGCACTGCCGTCTTCACCCCATCTCCACCCCTACCCCCAGGGAAGAATGATGTTCAGAAACTTTAAATCCTGAAAACAGGATAGTTTTGAGACAGGGCCACTTAAATATTTTACTCTACATGCTAAGATAGCTGATGAAAATAAAATTATGAGTCAAAGAGAACTAATTGGGGAACTAGGTCATTTCAAACTCACTCTTTATTTACTTGTGATGAAAATTAAATAAATAACAAGCTAATCAACGTTTTTTGCTACAAAAGGTTTTTGAAGTTTCTGAGAGCAAAAGTGACCGGCAAATGTTTCCTAGACTGTTTCAGACTGCCATTTAAGAAACTCATTCAGACTTGACCTCTCAATGGGAAGGTACACATCAATGTTTCCACCAAGAATTGACCATGATATTGAAGTACATTTCTCTGGCAGCATTTTTTCTCTCTACTTTTAGAGATTATGCTCAAATCACTTCTAAAGATAGGATGTCTGTTTTTATCCATGTGATTGTGTAATTTATTATTACAGAGAAATGAGAAATTACCCTGATGAACAACCTCTGGCTCTATTCCAATTTGCTGAAGTAGAAAAGCAATTTATCTTACCCATTAACTAAGAATTAGAAAAACAATTTGTGTTTTTCTTGAGTCATTTAACTCAAAACAGCACTATCTAAAAGAATACAATGAAACGTTCACATGAAATTGAAAGGTAAATAAAACATGAGACTTCAAAGAAATTCCATGGGAGTTGGGGGTTACTTTTGTCTCTCCTCTTCTTGCACCTCCCCCTTAAGGGATGTGAATGGCATCTGGCCACAACTTGCCTCTTTCCAATTTTATCTTCCACCATCTACTACTCCATTCTCCTCACTTCCAGCCATACTTTTTGTTTCCCAAACACATGCCTTCACACTTTTGTTTCAATTGTGTGTTCTCCCTGTAATATCTTATGTCCAGTCAATTATACACACACCCCCAACCATCTTGGAACATCTTGATAGCAACAAGCAAATCTGGGTTTCTAAGGTACGCTAACTTTATGAGTCTGTCCGTATGATAATTAACCATGGAGGTTTTGGCAAACCTTGTAAAACAGACAACACACTACATAGTCTCCAAACTTTTGTTCCCCCAATGTGCTACCTTGGGATTCCTGAATTCACATATCACTCTCCAGTACAAAATATTCACTATTTTTAAGAATTGGAGAGTAGCTCTAGTCCTCCAACAATGACATTTTATTTGTTGTTGAGGTAGTGGCACAACACGCCCACCGTCAGGTTAGTTAATGAAATATACTCCCCCCACAATGATGATAAAGGCTTTTACTGAAAATGCACTATGTACTATGAATTTTGCAAACATCTAACTTAACTTTAATAACTCCATGTGTCACTAAGGTGGCGGGGCTGTTGCGCTCATTCCACCATCTCACAGGCGAGAGCGTGGCGGACGAGGAGGATCCCCGCGTTGTTGTGGGGAAAATGAAATGACGGACAAGCGGCGCCATCTCCGGTGCCCAGAAGCCACCTCGATCGGGGGACGTCCACGCGGGAGGACCGCGGGTGACGTCCCGGCCTGTCGTTTCCACGGACCAGCTTTGTCGGTGGTCCCGGCAGCCCACGACTAACACAGGCTACGTGGGGTAAAAGCGGCGCAAGCAGCGGGTTCTCCCTGGGGACCCACGGCTCGCTTCGGGGCGCCCCCGCGCGAGGACACGGGGCCACGATTCCCCCACGCCAGGCGAAAGGGCGGAGCCCGGCGCGGCGGCGAGCACCGCAGCCCGGGTCCCGCGCGGGTCCTCTGGAATTCGCCCTCGCGCCCGCCCGCAGGGCGAGGACCCACTTCCCTCCATTCGCCCACTGCGAGGGGCGTCCCGGTCGCGGGGCGAGCCCCCCCGCGGGCCTGGCGCCCCCCCCCCGCCACCCCTCCCCCCCTCGCGCCGGGTGACTGGCCAGGCAGGCGGTCGCTGGGCCCGGGCCCTGCGAGGAGCGCGCCGCGCGTCCCCTTCTCCCCGGTAGTGGCGGGCCGCGGAAGTGACGTGGTGCACGGACAGGAGCGCGTTTGAATCGGTTCCCGGGTGATCCTCGCGCCTGCGGCTGCTGGGCCGCCGCCGCCACCGCTGCGGCCGCCGCGGAGGAGGAGCTGCCTTGCGCCGGGCCGAGGCCTCGAGCCGCCCCAGGGGCTGGAGCTGAGGGCGCTGCGTGGAGCCCGCACCTTGGCCCTGAGCGCGGCGGCGGCCGGCGCCGCTGTCTTTTCTCCTTTCCCCCAATATGGCAGCTGCGGGCGGCGGCGGGCCCGGCGGGCCCTCTGAGGGGACTGGGGAGGATGGCGGAGGTGTCGGCGCCAGGACAGTGTACTTATTTGACCGGCGCGAGAAGGAGTCCGAGCCCGGGGACCGGGCGCTGCAGGTTGGGGAGCGCTCGGACTTCGCGGGATTCCGCGCCTCGGTGTGTCAGGTACGCGAACCGGCGAAGGAGGGATGCGCGCGTAGAGTTGGGGGTGGGAGGGTGCCGAGAAACCCAAGTTGCTCACCAGGAGCAATAAACCTGTCACCGGCCCTGGTCTTGCGGCCCTGGCTTCTCTCGCCCGGGTGCCCGCCATGCCCGTGACCGGGCGGCTGGACGCTTGGGGCTGGCCCTGGACCGGGCCTCGGAGTGCAGAGCCGGCTGCTCCGCGGGCCTCCCTCTGCCCCCGGTGCTTTTACCGGAGGTCCCGCTGCCCAGGGTCGGAGACCTCGGGGTTAGTTGGCCCTTGGCGAGCTTAGCCCGATTGCGGCCCTACAGTTCATCTTTCTGTAGGGAAAGGCACTGGTTTTTAGTTCGTAACTTTTTTAAAAGGAGAGGACAGAGTGATACCCTGTGGCTCCGTTGTGAGTGTTCCGACGATGAGAAGTTGTGAAATTCCTGCGGTCTATTTACTCAGGTTCACTAAAAGATGCAGTAATTACCCGGTTGTCCTGTCAAGGTTTGCGAGGTCCGCCCTGGCGTGGTCTTTCTGCACGGAAACACTTGTCCAAGTTAGTTAGCTTGGCAAGTGGAGCTGCCCTTCTGGTTTTCTGAGCCCTAACCCTTGGGAGTTCCTGAACTAACTCAGAGGGTGTTCATAGGTAGCTGTGGAACGCCAAAGAACGTATATACCCAGTGTATTAGTTTGCTTTAAAAATGAATGACTATGTAGGAAAACCTGCTTTAACTTGTGAAGCACTTTGTAGATACGAGGTGATGTTATTGCCTGAGCTTTAAAGAGGGAATATTGTCATGCCGTGAATCAACCACATGAGGTACTTTTTAAGCTGTAAAGAACACTTACCTTGAAGGAAAAAGAACTTTGAAGCAGTGTTTTGCCTTGAGTAGGCTGATAGGTTTAGAAATGTTCTGGAGACATAACTGCTGAAATTAAGATCTGTAGGGTAAAAACAACTTGGGAGCAAGGACTTCGTTTTGTTCACTGTTGTAGTCCCAGCGTCTAGAACTGTCCTGGCATGTTGTAAATGCCCAGATTAGAATGGATAAATGAATGAAGACAAAAACCTATCAACCCTTAAGTTCATTCTGTGCCTGGGTAGATGTAGTAGCTTCCCATTGTGTTTGAAAAGTGAATGAATGTATGCTCATCTTTTTTGTTGAATATTCTGTGTTCAGAACCATGCCACAAAAGAGAAACTTTGTTTATTATTGTGAAAATATCAACACATTAAAGGAAACCAGAGGGGGGAAAAGTAAACGTTTTACTCACTCTAAAACTTACTGCTATAACCCCTGTTAGCACTTGGGGTTATGATGTCTTTGCAGCCTTCCCTCACCCTCCCACCTTTTTTTTTTTTTTTAATAGCTATAATGTGTGTTTTATATTGGTTTTTTTTTCCACTTAATATTGTCAGAAGTGTCTATTTTGATGCAGGTCATCATAATCAAAATTTGAAATGGTCGATTTGGTATCACTGTTTTCATAACCAAATCTCTTTTTTGTTGACATTTACGTTACTTTAAATTTTTGTGATTTTAAATAATGCTGTGATAAACATCTTCGCATACATAGCCTTTTATGCTTTTATTATTGTTTCTTTAGTTTGAAATCTTAGAAGTGAAATTCCCATATCAAAGATCAGGAACATCATTAATCCTCCTGATACGTATTTTTAAATTGCTTTTCAAAAAGGTTGTGCTAATTTATTGTCCCTCTAGAAATACACTGTTTCCTTCTCCCTTCTTACCTGTGAGATGTCTCAGTAACTGTTAGATAGATAAGGGAAGTATTATTGGCCTCTTATTACTGAAGTAGAAACTCATTCATAGAGATGGTGACTTATCTAAGTCAGATAGTGAAATTGAAATTAATAGTATTCAAACCGAGAACCTGTGTTCATTCTGTACCACTCTGCCCCAAATGATGTTCTTTGCTATAGGGAACAGATGTGTTTATTCCTTCCTTCAATATTTCAGCTTGAAAACCAAGGAAAATATTTCCTTTGACTAATTCTTTTCCTCCTTCCTTTCTCTTTATCCTGTTAGAACATACGAAGAGAGGAGAACTAGTAAGAAAAAAAGAAGGCTAGCTTTTTTTTTTTTTTAAAGAATCTGCTATTATTACATTATGCTGAAGATCCCATAACCTTGTCTCCATTACATACTTGAAGAACTGAATTAAGTTACTGAATTGAGTCCAAGATTATACGGTTAACAAACGGTGAAACTGGGATTGGAATCTAGGTCAATTCGATTTGAAAGCTTGTATTTAAAACACCCCCCCCCCACACTGTTTATTAGAACCTTAATTTTCATCTTTTGGAGAGGAGGCGAAATAGTACACTACATTAAAGTTTTTTGTTAAAACATAAATGTTTGTAGTGCTAGAGAGTATTATGGATCCTAAACTGTTGTTTGAGGAAAGTTCACCTTGTGGAAAAGGGGGGCAGTCACAAGAGGAAGAGGAAAGGGTAGCTGGACGAATCCCTTAGACCTCTGATAAGCAGCTATTGACTCACCTGAGCCCTGTGACCTTGCAGAATCCAAGATTAAGAAAATGACTCGTTTACTTAGTTTTTAAATATGCGGAGATACTAAGTCTCACGTGTACATACCCCCCTACTCCCACCCCCCACCTTTTGAGAAATTATCTATTTTTTCCTTTGTGTGGCTCCACTATATACTTTCTTACCCTACCATGGCACTTGTTATACCATTGTTTTTTGCTTTTTCTTTTTTCCAGAATCTCAGGTTTATTATAGAAATTTATGAACAAAATTTAAAGTTTATGTTAAAATACAGAGCACCTAGAATAGCCACAAAGCAAAACAGAAAAACTTTGAAAAGGAAGAACAAAATCAGAAAGAAACTATTTGATTTCAACACTTATTATAAAGCTATAGTAGTCAAGGCAGTACACACTGATGTAAATATAGATATTATAGGTAAACGCAGCAGAATAAAGAGGCCAGAAATAGACCTGGACATACATGGCCAATTGATTTTCATTTTAAAATGTTAAGAATTTTTAAAATTTTAATTGACAAAAATTGTATATATTTATGGTGTACAACATGATGTTTTAATGTATGTATTTTTAGTAGAATAGCTAAATCAAGCTATTAAACATATTCATTAATTCACATACTTATATTTTTATAGTGAGAACATTCAAAATCTCTCAGCAATTTTCAAATATATGTTAATAATGTTATTGTAGTTACCACAATGTACACCAGATCTCTTGAACTTATTCCTCCTAACTGAAATTTTGTGTCCTCTGACCAACATTTCCCTCCTCCCCCAACCACCATTTTACTCTCTGTTTCTGTGAGTTCGACTTTCTTACATTCACTCCACATGTAAGTGAGACCATGTGGAATTTGTCTTTCTGTGCCTGGCATATTTCACTTAACATCATGTCCTCCAGTCTCATCCATGATGCCACAAAGGACAGAATTTTGTTCTTTATTATAGCTAAATAGTATTTCATAGTATACCATGTTTTCTTTATCCATTCGTTGTTGGTGTACACTTAGGTTGATTCCATATATTGGCTATTGTGAATAGTGTTGCAGTGAACATGGGAGTGCACATATCTCTGATTTCATTTCTTTTGGATATACGAGGTCTGTGCAGAAAGTAGCCAGCCAGCCATTGTTAATATAACAAGAACGGTTTGTGCGACAACGATGTAACCTGGCAGCCAAGGAGAGTGGACTGGGATGTGCGTGCGTGAACAATGATGACTTCACCGTACTTAGTCAGTAGGGCCCCTCGAGACACAGTTGAGTGAGCATGTGTACTGTGTGGCTGTAGCATTCAAAATGACTGAGTGAGTAGAGCAACGAATCTGCATCAAGTTTTGCGTTAAGCTTGAACATTCCTCCATGGAAACTATTTGGATGATTCAGAAGGTTTTGGGGGATGATGCAATGACTGCAGCGCAAATAAAAGGGTGGAGCAAATGCTTCAAAGATGGTCGAGAATCTGTTGAAAGTGATCCACGTTCTGGAAGTCCTGCGACAAACAGAACACCTGAGAATGTTGAACGTGTATGGGTTAGGTTGAGAGGTGCTGGGAGAACTGTGTGAGGTCCCAAGGTGCCCACTTTGAAGGGGACTGAAGCATCATTGTCCTATGTACAGTGTTTCTTGTATCTTATATCTTCTTCAATAAATGTCTCTATTTTTCATATGGCATGGCTGATACTTTCGAGACAAACGTCGTATACCCAGTGGTGAGATTGCTAGATCATATGGTATTTCTTTTTTTAGTTTTTTGAGGAACTTCCATGCTGTTTTCCATAATAGCCCATAATAGCTGTACTAATTTACATCCTACCAACAGTGCACAAGGGTTTTCTTTTCTCCACATCCTCACCAACACTTGTTATTTTTTGTCTTTTTGATAATAGCCATTCTAACAGATGTAAGATGATGTCTCACTGTGGTTTTTGTTTGTATTATTCTGATAATTAGTGATGTTGAGCATTTTTTCACGTACCTATTGGCCATTTGTATGTCGTCTTTTGAGAAATTTCTATTCTGGTCCTTTGCCCATTTTTAAATTGGATTATTTTTTTACTCAGTGCGTATTTTTAATACTGTATACTCTTTGAGGACAAGAGCCTTACCTAGTAGTCAATTTGTAGCTGTTCAGTTATATGAATCAGTTTCTAACTTTCTTCAAAAAGTGTATTTGTGGTAGCTTGTAACTGTACAACATATTAAAAGTAACAAAAGATAAGAAGGGAAAAAAGTAAAGAAAAATGGATGTAGAGTAAGAAGTTACCTGAGGAAAGTTGATAAATGGGAGAGTTCATTTGATAATACCTTACACTAATGCTGAGCCATGAAGAGTTTCCTAGTGCTCAGAACAAAGAAGGAAATATAATTGATACAAAATCCACAATATTTATAAAACAACATTCCAACTGTTAGGGAAACAGAACTTTGATTTGAGAAAAATTTCTTCCTGGTTTCTTTGTAAATCCTGAGTGATAACATTGACAGCATCTTTATAGACCGGAAAGGCTGCTGCTTATCCTGTCCTTTAATACAAGATAGGGTATATGTTGGAGTGTAATGCAAACTGCTTTAACCAGTAACCACCCAAATTTTTGTAGAAATTTCTCACTCAAGTTCAATGTTGGGTGTTCCTGGTCTGTGGGTGATTCAGGAACACAGCTATCAGACACAATGGCAAAATACAATCATTAAAGGCTAGTTTGCAGAGTTTCAGAGCAATGTATTAAGGTGTTTAGTTTCTGACTGACTTAATTCATGGATGAAATTTAATGTATTTAAGAGGGTTTTATGGAATGCAAGTTAGTTAGCACTTCATAAATATTTCTTAAAATTGGCTTTTAAGAGAAGTTGGGCAGCAGATAGTTTGAAGCTGACCTAAGGAAATGGAAGGTGTGTATTTTGTATTGCTTATTAAAAGCAGATCCATATGCTTTAAAAATTAAACCAGAAAAGGATGGTATTGAAGTTCTCATGAAAAAGCCTAATCAACACTCTTGCTGAAACAGAATGTCATCCTGTTTTCATGTACAAAAATTCAGAGGGAGTATGTCTGTATTCAAGGCCAGTTTAGTACAAATACGTGAAAGACTTTAGTTTGTGTCTAAGATTTTAGACCAAAAACATGAAGAGAGAAGGGTACAATGTCTTGAATAAAAGCATAATGAATAATAATGTAAAAACATTTATAGCTCTCAAATATCAGAGCTATAAAATACTTAGAAAAATTATGAATTCAAGAAATAATTTTTATAGAATTATAGATGAAGCAAGGAAAACAAAAAGATAGCTTATGTGTCTTAATTGAGTAATAGTAGATTTATGGATTAAAATCTATGGATTTTTAATATAGGTTAAAAATTAAAAGAAAATGAACTCTGTGCTCAGGAAAATAATGCAGGAAAATACAGGCAATGCTGGATAAAACCAGAATATTAGGAATACCAAAACACAGTTGCAAATGTTTGAAGAAGGGACTATGGTGCTGGCATTTCTAACCTTAAAGATAAATATAGGTGGGGGAGATGAACTATCCTATGCAATTGTTAGAAGAGTACTAAAGAAACTTTAAAACGAAATACAAATAATAGATTTATGGAGAGATTGTATGGAATAATTAGGTATAAATACTTTTTAGAGGTACATAGATCTTAAAAAATAATTTGCAAATAGTTACAAAAGCACATTTTGTTCTATAGGATGCATAAGTATATGACTTAACAGTTGGGGTATTGTAGAAATAAAGTAGTAATGAAGTAAATAATAAATTACTTTCATGATCACTCAGAAACCTCATAAAAACCTGTAAGGTCAATTTCTGTTTCTGTTCAACAAATAGAATCTTATTCCCAGTCAGTTTATGTCCATGGCTTCATTTCACTAGGGTGGAATTGCATATGATATGAGTATCTTTAAGTTTGCTAAAGTATGCCAGATTGCTTTCCAATATGGCTGTACTAATTTTCAGAATTATTTTCAGTCTAGCAATTTGTAAGGTCCTATTTCCCTAGATGAAGGTCTATACTTCCTATACTTCGTAGGATCAGAATTTAAAATTTTTGTCTACTTGATGGGAATGATTATAAGTTATTTTAATTTCTGTGATAACTAGTGAGGTTGAGCATCTTTTTCGTGTTTTCTAGTCTTTTCCTTTATGGCAAGTACTATTTATATCTTTTGAGAGATCCTTTTCTACCTCACAAAATTATTCCTCTATGTTGTTGTTGTTTTTGAGGCAAGGTCTTGCTCTGTTGCCCAGGCTAGAGTGCAGTGGCGTCATCATAGCTCGCTGCAGCCTCAACCTCTAGAGCAGCTAGGACTACAGGCATGCACCACCATGCCCAGATGATTTTTTTATTTTTTGTAGGGTCTCCTTGTGTTGCTGAGGCTGGTCTCAAGCTTCTGGGCTCAAGCAGTCCTCCAGCCTTGGCCTCCCAAAGCACTAGGTTACAGGTGTGAGCTGGGGTTTTATCTATTTGCATGTGATGAACTAGTTGTCTCAATATCACTCAATGAATACTTTATTCTTTCCCACCAATTTGTAATGTCACCTCTGTTTGCCAAGCTCTCCGTGCATATATGTGTGGGCCCATTTCAGAGCCCTCTATTGTCTTCCACTTGTCTATTATAGGATATTTTAAACTAGAAGTTTTCTTTTTTTTTTTTTTTTTTTTTTGAGACAGAGTCTCACTCTGTTGCTCAAGCTAGAGTGCAGTGGCATCTTCATAGCTCACTGCAACCTTGAACTCCTGAGCTCAAGCGATCCTCCTGCCTCAGCCTCTTGAGTAGCTGGAACTACAGGTGTGCGCCACGACACCCAGCTAATTTTTCTATTTTTAGTAGAGATGGGGTCTCACTCTTGCTCAGGCTGGTCTCAAACTCCTAAGCTCAAGCAGTCCTCCCACTTCGGCCTCCCAAAGTGCTAGGATTACAGTCGTGAGCCACCTCACCCAGCCAAAACTAGAAATTTTCTTATGAAAAACTTCAGACATATACAAAGAGAGATCATGTAATGAAACCCCATATACTCATTACCCAGATTTAACAGTTATCAAGAACTTACCACACTAGCATAATTTTTGTCTTTTGTAATATATTTTAAAGCATATTCTAGGTCTTTGTTCATTTTGCCCTTATAAACTTTGGCATGAATATCTATTATCACACCATCAAAATTAAGCATTTTTAATATTATCTAATGTATCAGTCCATATTCAGAGTCCTCTGTTTAAAAATGTCTTTTTTTTTTTTTTGGTTCCGAAGTTTTATTCAATAACTCATATAAAATATTCCAGATAAATGAATTTTAATCCTCATCTTCCTCCTCTTCTTTGTCCTGGTTAATTTGGAAGTAAAGTAATGCGTAACTCTCTTTGCTGTTAGCAACTACATGCAACCAATCACGTAGATTGTTCTTCTTTAAATATTTTTTGGTGAGATATTTCAAATACCTTTTAAAAAAAGGCATCTCAGAAATGACAGCTATCTTGCTCTTGCTTCTGTTGATGGTCACCCCTCCCCTGAGATTCTCAGCTTTTCCGTTCACTTTCTCTCTTGCAAAAACTGCTCAAAATTAGCAGCATCCATGATTCCATCTTCTACAGGGTGGGTGCAATCAAGAGTGAACTTCAGAACTTGCTTCTTTTTTTTGCCCCCTTTTGCTACAAGCTTTTTCACAGGCACCATGGTGGTAGCAGAGGCAGAAAGGCTAAAAATGTCTTTTAATAGTTGGTTTGTTTAAATCAGGATCCAACAGGGTCCTCACATTGAACTTTATTGTTTTATGTTTCCTAATTCTTTTTCAGATTTAAGGCATTTAAGCAAACCCCTCCTCCCTCAGTCTCTAGTTTTCCTGCAGTTGACCTGTTAAGAAATCCACTAGGTTTTTCTTTAATATTCAGTGTTCTGGAATTGTCTATGTTCTTTTATGGTGTCATTTAATGTGTTTTGTCTCCATATATATCTTGTAAATTAGAAGTTAGCTTTAAAGGCTTGATTTAAGCCAACTCTTTGGAGTTGGGAAGCAAAGAATATTTTGTGGGCAGTGCTGGTACTTCATATCACATCATAATGGGAGGCACATAATGTGTGGATGTTTCACCCATTCATAGCAGTGCTAACAGTTTATTTGTGGGATTCAGTTGGTTTCAGCTGGATCCCTCCATAAGAAAGTTTTGATCTGATAAGTCACATATTGATAGTGATATTCTATTGCCATTCCTCCTGTATTTATTAGCTGGAATTCTTTAAAGAACAACTTTGCCTCATCAGCTAGAGCTATTTGGTTACCCTGAAATACAGTTGGTACAAGAAAAGCAGTATAAATGATTTGTTCTTTCCCTTTAATTTGTCAGTATTCAGAGTGAGGAGTTGATGCCCTAGTTAATTTCAGTGGTGAGCAATAAGTGTTTTTATTAGTATCATTATTGAAGATTTGAGTAGTATTAGTCTAGATTTTTTAGTCTTCAATGGAAAGATTTGTCTAGATTAACTAATCCGTCACTATCTGAAGCAGAAGCCTTTTTTCTTAACTGTACATCATCATTGTTTCATTTTAGAAAGAGCATGAGTCTTAATTTTAATGAAAGTGAAAACATTAACCACTTTTCTAATTCTCATTTTTTGGTTAGTTGCGAGGTTTCACAGTTCATATCTTCATTGGTCATTTGTATTTTTTTCTTTTGATTGTTCATGTCTTTTTGCTTTATCTCTGTTGATCTTTGTCTTCTTGACTTATGAAGGCTTTTTGTCTGTTATGGATGCTAACCCTTTGTTTCTTGTTGCGATGTCTCCCCGTAATTTATAATTTGCTGTAATTTTTTAAAGTTTTCTTTTGGATAGGACTATAATGAATGTAAAGATTCTTTAATATAGATATTCTGCATAGCATGGTTGTCCTTATCTCAGTGCTATAAAATACTAACCTGTTTTCTTCTATTTTGTTTTTACATATTTAAATATCTAATCCATGTTAACATAGGTGTTATGTTAAATGTTTAGCTCCAAATAAATTGATAACTTGTATATTGGCATGAAATAACATGTGTTTTTCCTGGGTGGGTCCTACTGATGTTAAAACCCTTTCAAAATGTACCACCTAATTGCTAGTGTTCCTGGGTGGCATATAGTAGCAAAAAAACAACCTTGTTAAATAGGAAATTTATATAGATTTATGCTATATTAATTATGCAAAGGCAAAATTTAACAATACTGAGGCTGGGTGTGGTGGCTCATGCCTGTAATCCTAGCACTTTGGATCTCTTGAGGCCAGGAGTTCAAAACCAGCCTTGGCAACATAGCAAGACCCTATCTCTACAAAAAATTTAAAAAGTAGCCAGGTGTGGTGGTGCACACTTATAGTCCCAGCTACTTGGGAGGCTGAGGCAGGAGGATCACTTGAGCCCAGGAGTTTGAGGTTACATTGAGCTGTGATCACACCACTGCACTCCAGCCTGGGTGATAGAGCAAGACCCTATTCTTAAAAAAAAAAACTGCCCCCCCCATAAAAAAACCAAGTCTTATATTTCCTAGACAAATAAGTGTAGTAATTGTTACAAGATTGTAATATACTATCAATATTTTCATATTTTTGTAAACTTGAATAATGTATTTATTTCCTTCAAGTAATAATTGATTTTATTTCTCTTATTTGGGACAGACACTTGGCATTTCACCTGAAGAAAAATTTGTTATTACAACAACAAGTAGGAAAGAAATTACCTGTGATAATTTTGGTAAGTAAACAGTGTTACTAAGTTCATGCTTTTATATTTAATATGTTTTAGTACATGATAGGGCAATAACTATTTTATTACATAGATATGCACCTTAAGCTATTGATGATTTTGGTTAATGTGTTGGGATGAGGGAGGAACTGGCTATATGTGCATAGTTTGCTCAGAGGTCATATGTTTCAAGCATTGTTATAAAAAAATAGTTGATAATCAGTTGTGGCTATAGAAAATGAGAGTCTAACACCTAGCACAAATCTTCTGTTTGGGCCCTTAAGAAGCTACTTTTCCTAACCAACGTGAATTCTTCCTTTATCATTTTTTTAAATCCAATTAATTGCTAAGACTTGCCAGTTTTTCATGTCTGGTTCCTTCTGAATTTAACCATTCTTCTCCATTCATGTTGATACCACTTTAATGCACATCCTCATCTGATTTCCTGTGATGGTTTAACTTATTAAGAATTGAGTGTTTCAAATGAGTGAAAGAGTTTGTGCTTGTGTCATTGATATCGTTAATAAAAACTGAAGTTGTAGGTAGTTGTTTGGGAGTTTGCCTGTATTGTTGTTAAAGATATTTCACAGATACAATTTGTGTATTCAAAATGTATCAGTTCATTGAGTTTCTAGTACTAATCTAGCATTTAACATTTTAACTCTTGATTACAGATGAAACTGTTAAAGATGGAGTCACCCTATACCTGCTACAGTCAGTCAATCAGTTACTTCTAACAGCTACAAAAGAACGAATTGACTTCTTGCCTCACTATGACACACTGGTTAAAAGTGGCATGTATGAATATTATGCAAGTGAAGGACAGAATCCTTTGCGTAAGTATTCCACTTATACTAACTTTGACAAACTATTACTCTCCTTTATCCCCTGGTCTCATGTCCTTTTCCTCCACTTTTTATAAATCTTGTCATTTTGCTTTATTTAGAAGACTAATCACTCATTTTGAGCTTCCCTACTCAACTTCATTATCACAATATATTTCTTTTTCTACCTAAGTCGTCTTCAGAGTAAAGCTAACTTACTAGTAGAACTCATTCCTTTTCAGCTCATAAGGGGTCTTGTACCTATACATCTTTCTATCTGTGTATACTCTCCTCTCCTGATTTATTCTTCCTGGCCTCCTACAGACCTTTCCTGATTAAGAAAATATTTGTTTTATCTTACAAGTTTATATGGCTGAATTGCAAAAGTAAGTAGTTTGTGTTCTTCTCATGTCTTTATCATTTCCTTCTACCTTTACTACTTGCCAGTCTCTTTCCTACCTCTGGACTGTTTGCTAGTGATCTTTACAAATCCGGTGATTTACTGAATCCTCTCTCTCTGGACCCTCCTAAAGTGTTTAATACTACTTAGATGTTCATTGTAAACTTTCTTATTAAGATGATTTTTCTCATTATATGTGCATTATTATTTGCAGGAAATTAGAAAACATAGATAAGCAAAAAGAACATAACATCTCTACCACCCAGACATAACCACCACTAACACTTTGGTGTCTATCATTTCAGACCTTTTCATATTATTTGATTTTTTAAAATTGTTTTATATGGTGCATACTTCTTTTTCTTTTGAAATATGCATGTCTATTTTATTTCCATTAGAAAAATATTATCTATATAAAATTTTGGTCCACTTCCTTCTGCTAGACCTCTACCATTCAAACTTAAATACTTTAATTTTACTCAAGTAAAAGCAGAATCACAAATCTGACATGAGAACTAAATATTTCACATCATTAGTTTGATTAGGTTTGCTTTTGATTATTTCTCAGAAACAATAACATGTTTCCTACCTGTTATTTCCCTTTACTTTCATTTATTTGAGTAACTATGTAATGAGTATCTCTTTGCTACATTCAGTAGTATAGGTATACATAAGTATAATTTTCATTATCTAATCTTCAATTCATGTTCAGCTACCCCTATTATATGGTATTTCCATGATAACTTCAGATATTTTAGTCAAGCTTATACTTTCATCAATTGTAAAAATTAAGAGGTTAATTAAGATGTTACCTCAATTGTAAAAATTAAGATGTTAAAAATTCCAGACTAAACACTGGGCCCACTTATAGTCATGGTGTTGTGAGAGGTCCTTGGACAGCTACTGCTTCAATTTCAATTCTGCCTCCTTTGGGCAAAGCAGCAACCTGGTAAGGAGCTCTTGCAGGAAAACTACTCTTGAAATATTGTTTGTAGATTTCATTGAGAGTATTGACGTCATTTAGGTCAGCCAGCAAACCAGTTGTTTTTACCACATTAGTGAAGTCACAGCCTGCAGCTTTCAGAATTTCACCCATGTTTTTAAGAGCCTGTTTAGATTCTTTTGCTACCCATCCTGGCACAATCTGTCCACATAGTGGGGCCATACCTATCTGTCCTGAAATGTAAATGGTCCTGTCCACTAATACAGCTTAACTGTAGGGGCCAGTGGCCCCTGGGGCTTTTGTCGTGCTGATCAACCCATCTGATCAAGGACGACGTGGCCAATCCTCCTCTCTTGTGGCCCCTTGGGGAGAACAAGCCCCGACTGCAGCCCCACTTGAGTCTCAGCTGACTGACGGTGCATACTTCTTTAACCTTTATTTTTTGTTTAAAAATAAAGTGAACATATTTAATATATATGTAAATATATATACTTGGTGATATTTAGATAACATAATTTATTTGAACAGTATTCTTCTGTAAGTAGACATTTAGGTTGTTTTTAGTTTTTTTATTGTTACAAATGACCGTGAATGTTCTTGTGAGTAAATCTTTATGTGTATCCTTACCTTTACTACTACTATTATTACTCTCAGCTGCAGTGCCAGGCACTGTGCCAACTTTATGAACATTATCTCATTTAATCCTTAATCATATGTAGTTGCTAATGTCAGGAAATGACATGGGTAATGATCCCATTTTGCAGAAGAAATTGAGGCTAAGAGATTTTAGGTAATTTGCCGAAGGCCACTCTGCTAGTGAATAGTGGAGCCAGGGTTTGAACTCTAGCAGAGTGACTTCAGAGCTTGAATTTATAACCAGTACATTTAGTACCTCCCACATTGTTCTTTCATACAAAAAAGCTCTTATTTCTCCCATCTTAAAAACACCATGATCTTCCTCCACTAGCTACTGTCCAGTTTTTTGCTCCTATTTATAGCAAAACTCCTCGAAAGAGTTGACTGTATTCACTATCAGCAGTACTTCTCTTCCTCCCATTTTCTCGTGATTGCTCTGACCAGGCGGTTGCCCCACCACTCTACTGTACCTACTCTTTTAGGGTCATCAATGACTAAATCCAGTGATTAGTTTTTAGTTCTCATTTTACTTGAGGCGTTATTTGACATAGTTTTTTCACTTCTTTCTCTTTGATATACTTTTTTTACTTGGCGTTTGTTCTTCTTATCTCACTGCCTGCCCTCTCTTCTTTTCTCTCCCCACCTTCTTAATGTTGAAGTGCCTTAGTGCTTAGTCCTCAGTCCTTTATCTTTTGTCTTACTTCCTCACTTGGTGATCAGGTCCAGGCTCATGGCTCTAAATGCTATCTTTATAGAAGTGACTCTTCAAATGGAGGTGGCAAAAAGTGGTCATTTCTAGTTAAATATTAAAAATAGTGCCACTATAGTGCCACACTTACCTGTTGAATTCCAGTTTGGTCCTTCCAGCCGCCCGCCTATGTGGCATCTCTATCAGGACATCTAAAATGGGAACCCTGATCTGTTCACTAAATTCTGTACTGCACATAGTTTTCCCCATCTAAATCAATCATTTCTCTGTCTTTCCAGTTGCTCAGGCCAAAAATTAAATCAGTTCTTCTTTGTCTCATACCTCTCATTCAATCTGTCAGAAAATCCCATTGGTCCTATCTTCAATATTTATCTAAAAATTATTGTTTCTTACCACTTCTATTGCAATTACCTAGTCTGAGGCACCATTGTATCATCTAGATTACAGAGTGGCCTCCTAACTGGTATCTTTCTTTTCATCCCTGTCCATATAAGGTTTGAAAAGTCAGATTGTGTCATTCTTCTCCTGAAAACACTCATAGCTCACCATTTCACTAAGAGTAAAAGCCATAGTCCTTACAGTTATCTACAGGCCTTAGAAGGTCTGAATTGTACCTCTCTGACTTTGTTTCTACTACTCTTCTTTCTTGTTCACTCTCCTCCAGTGCCAGCCATATTCTTAGCTTAGGGCCCTCTGCCTGGAGTGCTCTTCCTCCAGATAGTCCTGGATTCACTCCCTCACCTAATCCAAGTCTAGTTTGTCTGTTACCTTCTCAATAAAACTTCCCTGATCACCCTATTTAATTGCAATGGTGTTCCCTCTATGTCTTTACTAATATTTTATCACTTTTCTCTGTTCTGTTTCTTTTCTCCAGAGCACATACCCCTTCTAACATGTTATAGAATTTACTTATTTATTAAGTAAATAATAAACCTTCCTCTATTAGAATGTTAGATCTATAAGAACAGGACCTTTGTCTGTTTTGTTCAGTTCCTAGAACAACGCCTGGCAAATAGTAGTGCTTAAGTATTTGAATATTGAATGAATCTTTAATTCTTTCCCTGGAGATAAATTTCTAAATGGATAATTATAGAGTCAACAGATATATTCATTTTAAAGACTTTCAATATAGTTTGTTTAATTACCTTCCAGATTGGTTGTATCAGTTTTTATTCCTACCATCATTATGTGGATAAGCAGAGAACCTCAATGCTTAAATTCTTGTTTGATTTCTGTGAGTTTATGGTATGTTTGTGCATCATTCCCTACTTCTGTTTCCCAGCTTCTCGTTCTTCTTGACTGTGTGGTGGACATTTCTTCAAGTCATGCTAATCTTTTCTTTTTGTGGTTTTCTCTTAGTAAGCTGATTCAAGCCTTAACTATTGTACCTATGTCAATGAAGCAAAAATCTTTATCTCTGGCTGTCTTTAGTCTCTCAGTTACGCTTAGTATCTGCTTCAGCTCCCTGTGGAATACCTCTACTCATTGAACTTGATGTGGTGGTAGGGCATTACATCTAAAACTGAATTTTTCTTTCCTCCCCTCTAAATTTTCCCTTTATGGGAAATATGACCATTTATCCAGTCTTCTAGAGGCAGAAACTCAAATGCATCTTGGATTTCTTTTTCCTCTTCTTTCTTAACTCAGTAGATAGAGTAGATAGATTTACTCATTTCTTCCTTCTAAATTTCTCTTAAGTTTCTTTTCCTCCTTTTTCCTGCAATGTTCCTTCTTCATTTTTGTTTTTTCTTTTTTTGAAGAGACAGCATCTCCCTCTATTGCCCAGGCTAGAATGCAGTGGCAGTCTTGAACTCCTAGGCTCAAGTGATCCTCCCGAGTAGCTGGGACTACAGGCGCACCACTTTGTCTGGCTAACTTTTTTCATTTTTTTAGAGATGTGGTGTTGCTATGTTGCCCAGGCTGGTCTCAAATTCCTGGCCTCAAGTGATCCTCCTGCCTCAGCCTCCTGAGTTGGTGGAATTACAGGCAAGAGTCACCATGCCTACCTCCCTTCTTCATTTTCTAGACTTATCACCCTTAGCCAAATCCTTACACATGTCTGGTTTGTGGTAACTTCTTTGTGATTAGTTTATAAATATAGTCATCCTTTGAGCGTTTAGAATGAATGGAAGTGCTTGCTGGAGGGCTGTTCTGTGGATTAATTACAGCTTAAGTTGAGTTAAGCTTCTGTGGAATTAAGAGACATAAATTTGGTGTGTTCCCTTTCTTTTTAATTAAAGGAATAAAAGCAGGAAATAGTTTGAGTAGTGACCTTGAAGAAAAGAGAGTATTAGTTAATGCTTAGCCAGTGACAAGTTGAATGTCAAGTGGGTGGCTTGGTAGGGAATCAATAGCAATTCTGTGTCAGTTAAGCAGATGTGTTCTGCCATTTGACAGTTTTCTGTTAGTTATAAGAATTCTGTATCCAAATTAGCTTTTGAGAGGCACTTATATTTGCTTTATATTTGCCCCCACATCTCTAAATGTGCTTACTTTGGACTTGTGCATAATGTAATTACATACCACAAACTATTATGGTTATGGTCTTCTGTTTGTCTCTTATGTCTGTCTTTAGATTATAAACTCCTTGAAGCCAGCAATCATGGTTGGCTAACTCAGGCCATATAGTACCATACGAATACTGGTTGATGACTGCTTTTTTATGCTGGTGGTGATTTGTGTTGATGCCTTTATTATGTATTATATCGTTAGGATCAGGATAATACTTTAATTCTTGCTCCTTGGAAAAGAAAAGTAATGGCTTTCAGGTACCTGAGAATTTCTTCCACTTGAACTTTCATGTGAAGTATTTGAGAGGGAAAAGTTAAGCAATAATGTTTTCTTAATCTCTTCCAGCATTTGCTCTTGCGGAATTAATTGATAATTCATTGTCTGCTACTTCTCGTAACATTGGTATTAGAAGAATACAGATCAAATTGGTAAGAAAATAATACTATAAAGCAATTTAACTTTTCCTTTTATAAGAGTAGTATAAGTTTATTGGAGAAAAGTTAGAAAATAAGGATAAATTAAACATAGAAATAATTATCAGATATCTCTTCAACCATTGTTAAAATTTTCTCATGTGTCCTTTTCTCTATGCATATATGTATACATGTATGTATACATTTTATTTTTTGTAATTTTCTATTTTCCCTTAATAGTATATTGTTAACATTTGCCATATCATGAACATTCTGTAGTAAAATTCTGCTACAGAGTCGTTTATTGGCTGTAATATAAATTATATAGTTAGTGTTCTGCTGTTGAATATTTAGATATTTTTATATTTTTACCACTGAAAGCAATGCTGGGATGATGAATATTCTTATATGTCTTTGTACACGTTTCTGATTATTTTCTTAAGTTAAATTTTGAGAAATGGAATTTCTAGGCTGAAGGACATGAAGAATTCTGAGGCTTATGATACATACAGCTGAAGTGCCTTTCAGAAAGTTGTATCAATTTACACTTCCACCAGCAATGTATGAGTGAGCCCATTGAATCACTTTTTTTCATATTTAACTTTTCATGTTTTAAATACTGATTTGACTTTTTCTGTCTTTTTGAACTTATTTTGTTTCATAGCTTTTTGATGAAACACAAGGAAAACCTGCTGTTGCAGTGATAGATAATGGAAGAGGAATGACCTCTAAGCAGCTTAACAACTGGGCCGTGTATAGGTTGTCAAAATTTACAAGGCAAGGTGACTTTGAAAGGTTAGAAAACCTTACTTTTTTATGGGTAGCTGTGTATTGTAATAAGGATAAGAACTCTAATATGTCTTTAGATACACATGGTACATTGGGAGTCTTTATGTTTTCAGCATATTTATTTAGGTTTTTATATTATAGAATCTTTATGACCAATACTTAGAAATAGTCAGAACTACATAATGTGGTGCCTTTCCATTGAATAGCTCTTTTTGCATTTCTTGAGGTAGGTAGGAGTTATGGTGATAAGTTGAGTACCTTGGAGCTTTTCCCCTTTTCTTACTAACTCTGTGTAGCCTCTAGATTAGTAGGATGGTTTTGAAACAGGCTGTAGAAATCACTTTATACCACTTGCAAAATGTCTAAAACTGCATGTGGTTCTGTGAAGCTCACTATTATTGCTTTACTTTCAGAACTCAGCAGAAGATTCACGGCTATTAGGGAATAGAATCCAGTCATAAGTTTTGTATCAGAATATGGTTGTAGAAAATATCCTGAATGAGAATGTCATAGGGAAAACAAAATATGCTAAAAGCTGTCAGAGATAAAAAGATTTGGATTCTTGGAATAGCAGAACTCTAGTAAGAAGAGCTTTGATTCACGAGTCTTTTGATATTTTAAGCTATGTTGTATACTTCACAACATACTTGGGAAGAATCTGGCATTCTTATTAAGTAGTTAGTGTTTGTTCATAACCTGTTTTTCCCTTTGCTATACTATGTCGAGAATAGTCACCCACATTTAAGGATCATTCTCAATAATGTGTTAAAATTAATATAGTTAGCACATTTGCCTTCTTCTGAAATTCAGCACCCTCAGAATTTTCATCAAATTTGTAAAGACTTAACGGTACCACTGTAAGAGGCAACGTAGTGAAGAACAAACACTCTGGTATCATTTGGCTTGGTTTGAATTCTAGTGTTGCCATTTACTAGTTGTGTGATGTTGGTTAAGGTGCTTTACTTGTCTGTGCCTTTGTTTACATATTCATAAAATGGGGATAACATCCCATAAGGTTTTGTAAAGACTAAGTGAATTAGTACCTGTAAAATCTTTAGGACAGAACCTGGCCTGTGTAAGCAGTCAATAAATATAAACTATCATTTTAGCTATTACTTCTTATTTCTGGCCTCAGACTTTTCTGTAACCATTCTGATTCACTGTTTTCATAAATATGTGGCACTTAACGGATTTATAAAACAGCCTGAGAGAAGAAGGCAAAGACCACTGTCTTTTATAGTCTAAAGATAGAATTTAGCCTATGATGGAAGTATTAGGTAGAAGGGAAAGTAGAACAGATGGCAAGTTAGGCAAAAAGGTCAGAAAAATATCAGTTAAATCAATTAGAAGAGTAGAAAGAAATTAAATCTTAACTGGATTCATGGGACATTGACTCTGATTTTTCTCTAGATCTTAGCACAACACAAACTTTTAAACTTAACCCAAATGTTAGGGAAATTTTAATTTCTGGTAAAAATCTTCTTGTTCCTGTTTTTTTTATTATTATCACTAAAATTTTTTGTAGAGACAGGATCTTGCTATGTTGTCCAGGCTGGTCTTGAACTCCTGGCCTCAAGCGATCCTCCCACCTTGGCCTCCCAAAGTGCTGGTATTACAGGTGTGAGCCAGCACACCTGGCCCCTGTTGCTGCCCTGTTGCCAGCTTTATAGGTATTGTATCAGTAAACAGTCAGTTGTTACTATAGCTGTTATATACTCATACTGTCTTTGAGTTCAGTTTCAGTCTCTTGACCCACTTCAGTTTCTGTTGACATCAGATACAACCCTTCAGTCCTCTAGCTTCTGTGTCTATTGAAGAAATTATCAGTTGCTTTACTCCTTCCATTTCAGTTTTTACTGGATACAAGGATGGATGTCAGGAGACAGACTGGAAGAAGAGGAAGAACAGGCTAAAAGTACAAAACAGCAGCTGATAGTCTTGGCCGGTAGCTTATGTTGTGTTGGAGAAAGAAACAGAAGTAAACACAAAAATTACATTTATAAGCATTTCAGTTATTGATTATTACTGTGAATAAAATGTAGGAGTAATATGATAGGGCTGATGGGCATCTCCTTTCGATAAGGCGGTTGGAGAAGAGAGCCTCTTTGAGGTTATATTTAAGTTGAGGCTTGAATGATTAGAAGAATGCAGCCATATAAAGATCTAGGGGAAGAGTATTTCAAGTAGAAGAAACATCAGCAAAGGCAAAGACTTCTGAAATTGTGACAGTCCTGTTTGGTTTGAGGGACAGAAAGGAGACCAGCGTGGTTGGAGCATAGAATGAAGGGGAGAGTAGAGGGAGATGAGGTAACTTTTATTCACCTGGGTACTACCTTCTTCCCCCACCCTTTTTATTTTGAAAAATTTCAAGCCAGCAGATAAGTTGAAAGAACACTACTGGCACTCATATATCCTTCACGTAGATTTATTAGTTATTAACTTTTTGTCACATTTATTATCTATCTGTCTGCATACACACACACACACACACACACACACACACACACACACAAATACACTCTTTTCCTGAATGACTTAAAAGTATGTTGCAGTCAGTTCATGACATTTCACTCCTAAATACTGTAGCGTGTACCTCCTGAGGACAGGGGCATTCTCACAAATAACCATAAAATCATTATCAAACCCAAGAAATTTATCATTGATGAAATAATGTCTACTATAATGTCCATATTAGGGTTTTTTTTGTTGTCATGTCTGTCTGGTCTTCTTTATGATAGTTCCCCCACCTTTTGTGTTTGTCATAATATTGTCATTTTTTGGTAGGGTTCAGGCTAGTTTTCTTATAAAATGATCCACAACCTGGATCTGAGTGTTTCCTCAGGACTATTCTTTTTCTTAGTATTTTATTATGAGCATTTTTAAACATACAGAAAAGTATAATTCCACAGCAAATACCTATATACCCACACCCAGGTTCTGCCAGTGATAGTTGCTTTACTGCATATTTATGTATCCCACCAACCATCAGTTCATCTTATTTTTTGATTCAGTTCAAAATAAATTATAGATATCAGTACACTTTCTCCTAATACTGAAAGCATGCTGAGTTGAATATTTTTATTCTTTTGAGGTAAAATTTACATACTGTACAGTTAAATGTTCATACCTATCTTAAGTGTATCAACATTGAATTTATTTTTTTTCTATGCATATATAATTTACTATAAAATTCACAGTATTTTTTTTTTTTGGAGGCAGGGCCTTGCTCTGTCGCCCAGGCCTCAGTGTAGTGGTGTCATCATAGCTCACTGCAACCTCGAACTCCTGGGCTTAAGCAGTTCTCCTGCCTCAGCCTCCCGAGTAGCTGGGACTACAAGCATGCACCACTACACCTGGCTAATTTTTCTATTTTTCTGTAGCGATGGGGTCTCACTCTTGCTCAGGCTGGTCTTGAACTCCTGGCGTCAAGCAATCCTCCTGCCTCGACCTCCCAAGGTGCTAAGATTACAGGTGTGAGCCATTGTGCTCAGCCATAATTCACAGTATTAAAGTATACAATTCAGTAGTTTTGAGTATGGTCACAAAATTATGCAACCATCACCACTAATTCCAGAACATTTTTACCCTTCCAAAAGAAACCTTGTACCCAGTGATAGTCATTCCCTATTTCTCCCTCCTCCTTACTCCTGGCAATCACTAATATACTTTTAATAGTTGCTAATCTTCATTTTTAGTTGTTTTTCTAGGGATTACAGCTAGCATCTTTCTTTATAACAATCCAGTTTGAATTAATGCCAGTTAAATGTTTATAGTGTACAAAACTGCTGGTACATAGCTTCTTCCCCCCCCACTCCTGTATACTATTATTTTCACATAAATGAGATTTTTGTACATTATAACCCCATCACCACAGTTTTATGCCATTATTTTAAAAATCAGGTAGGAGAAAAGAGTTACAAACAAGAAAATACATTTATACTGTCTTTTCTAATTATTTGTGTAGTAAACTCTGCCTTACTTTTTTCTTCATGTGTATTTGAGTAACTTTCAAATGCTGTTTAATTTCAGCCCCAAAGACTCTTCGGTAGCTCCTGTAGAGCAGATCTGCTAGTGACAAATTCCCTCAGTTTTTGTTTATCTGGGAATTTCTTACTCTTTCTGTTATTTTTGGAGGCTACTTGTGCTGGATAAAGAACTCTTGGTTGACACTCTTTTTCAACACTTTGAATATGTTAGTCCATTGCTTTCTGGCTTTTTTGTTTCTGATGAGAAGTCAGCTAGCTGATGATCTTCTTGAGGATCCCTTCTGTGTAACAGATTGCGTCTCGCTGCTTTCAAGATTCTCTCTTTGTCTTTGTCTTTTGACAGTTTAACACTGATGTGTCTAGGTGTGAATCTACTTGGGTTCATCCTACTTGGAATTTGTTAAGCTTCTTGAATATGTAGAATAATGTTTTTCATCAAATTTGGCAAGTTTTTGGCCATTACTTCTCAAAGTATTTTTTCTCTCTTCTCCTCCTGTTATCTATATGTTGGTACACTTGATGGTGTCCTATAGGTCTCTGAGGCTCTGATAATTTTTCTTCATTTTTCTTTTTGTTCTTCAGATGGAATAATCCCAATCAGCCTGTTTTCAAGTTCATGGATTCTTCTGCAAACTCGAATCTGCTCATGGGTCTCTTAAGTGAATTTTTCATTTCAGTTGTTGTTCTTTCCAGATCCAGAATTTCTATTTGGTTCTTTCTTATAATTTCTGTCTCTATTGATTTTTAAAAAAAATTTGATGAAATACTGTTCTCCTACTTTCCTTTATAGTTCATTAGACATGGTTTCTATTAGTTCTTGGAATATATTTAAAATAGCTGAGCTTCTTCTGGGACAGTTTTTGCTAACTGCTCTTTTTCCTGTGTGTGGGCCATACTTTAATATTGCTTTGCATGGCTTATAATTTTTTGTTGAGAACTGGATACATTAAGTAATACAATGTAGCTACTCTGAAAATCTGATCCTCCCCTTGCCAGGGCCTGTGGTTGCTTCTGTTTGTTGTTGTTGTTATATGTTTGTGTGGTGGCTTCCTTGAACTAATTCTGTATCCTTTATCTCATGTTACCATTGAAACCTCTGCTTAGTTAGCTTAGTGGTCAACTAATTGAACATTTTCTTAAATGCCTTGAGATCCTATGTCTCCCAGCTTTTGCTGGTCTCTGTGTGCATAGTGGATAGCGTTTTTAATGCTGTGTCACACGGTTTACAGCCCAAGCCTTGGCTTTCACTACCTGCTTGCACAGAACCTTAAGGTCAGCCAGAGGTGAGTGATTAGGGCCTTCTCAATTCTTTCTTGAGTATGTGTCACGTGGGTGTGACCTTCTCAATTCTCACGAGTATGTTAACGCTTTTAAAAACTACTATGGGGCTGGGCACGCACGGTTGCTCACACCTATAATCCTGCACTCTGGGAGGCTGAGGCGGGAGGACTGCTTGAGCTCAAGAGTTTGAGATCAGCCTGAGCAAGAGTAAGACCCCCATCTCCACTAAAAATAGAAAAATTAGCTGGGCGTGGTGGCATGTGCCTGTAGTCCCAGCTACTTGAGAGGCTGAGGCAAGAGGATCACTTGAGCTCAGGAGTTTGAGGTTGCAGTGAGCTATGATGACGCCACTGCACTCTACCCAGGGCCACAGAGCGAGAGTCTGTCTCAAAAAAAACCCAAGAAAACCACTATGGATCTCTCATTCCACAGCTTTTCCTTGTGAGTTTTTGGTCAGATTCTTGTTTTGCCCAGTTGTTTTCATTGCCTCAGACAGTTGTGATGATAAACAGTTGCCACTGATTGTTTGTGACAAACACTCCAGGGGAAAACAAAGATTTTCACAGTGAACAAGCTTTGAGTTTGGCAAATAAAGACAACCCCTGCAAGTGAGAGTTCTTAGGGAACTGCTAGACAAGTCCATTAATGACAGGTCTCTGGGGATGGGGCTTTTTGGAAACTCCAAACCTATTCAGCTCCTGCCAGTGACTGTGGGGACTGTTGGTTTTCAAGGTTGCTGTGGAGCTAGTCAGAGGAAAATGGAATAGGGCAAGTTAAAACACCACAGACCTCACTGTTGTTACTGAGATACAGCCATGTTTCCTGAATAAGTACCCCTTGGGTTGTTATGAGCCTTTGGTTAATTTTCAGAGTTCTGACAATTTTGGGGGTTGTCCTCATTGCTTTTATCAGTGAGTAGATTTTGAGAAGTCCTTACGTTTATGGTACCATTCTGGAAGTATTTACTCTGTTTACTGATTTTTGACAAATACATACACCTGTGTAACCCAAACCCCTATCAAGATGTAGAACATTACAGAAACCTAGAAAATTTGCTATTAACTCTGACACTATTCAAATTATTGCCTTGGAAGTTAATTTGGATACCTGGAACATAGTTGTAATATTGTGTGTTCATATTAATTATTTTGTAGTGGAAGGATGTATGACATTAGTCAGCTGGGTGACTATAATTAAGGTGTGTGTTGGATTAGTGCTACTTTCTGGACTTTCAGCTTGTTCAGCAATTAATAGGCTCTGAACTCAGTCAAAGAGCCATTTTTGAGAAAATAAAAATGGCATGTTAAATAACCTATGCCATGTTTAGGTTATGGAAATGTACCTCCAACAGGATTTTTTTCTAATTTTCCTTAAGAAAAAGCTGCTTTGTTCTGTTTTTCTGCAAATTAAGATGCGCTTTCATTTACTTCCTATTATTTGTATTTATTTGAATTTAGGTATTATGTTTATTTATAACATTTAAGCATCCTACTTTCACTTGATCATTTCCATTGTGTCTAGCAGATTTTTTCCAGAGGCTCTGATAGGTAGGTATCAGTGGCTGGTATTATTATAGGTAGAACTTTTTTCGTCTTGGAGGGTTTTTCTCCTTTGGTAGATTCAAGATAATGAGATACAAATGTACATACGTAGTCGCTCTACCCTGTTTCCTGGCTGTCACTTAGATTGTTTTTTAGTTTCTTTTACTAAATTGATTATCTCTCCTTTCCTTTTTCTTACTTTAAACACCTCTCATGTTTTGTTTCCATGCAAATTTTACTTCTACTTTTTCTTTTGTGTATTTTTTGCTTGTTTTTTCTTCTCTGCTTTGTGCATGTTGAGAATCTCTCTTCAATAAATCAAATGCTTTTGTTTTCAAAAGATAAAGTGGTCTTTTTTATTGTATGAAAAATATGAATGAGATATTTTCTGAAATTCTTTTGGACTTTGTTGTAAATTTATTTCTAAATGAGATGAATTTCCTAGTTTTCTAGAGGACTGTTGTGCAAAATTGTTTCTTGAAATCTTAGGTAATTTTCTACTTTCATTTATCCTCATGAAGGGATATTTATATAGCCTTTGACTGTGGATATAGGAATTTTTCTAGACTTATTAACACAAGTCTGAGATCTACTTGAAATATGAGTTCTCAGCCTTATTTGCTGTGATAGGGTTGTTGCCTAGATGAAGTTTGTATGGATGGTTTGTGTTGAAAAAGGAGACTTACTGCCTGGTGATTATGAGAGTGTCCGTTCCTAATCAGTGAAGAGAATTCTTTAGTTTTGCATCACTTTAATTATGTATATGTTGTATTTTATCAGTGAGGTTCCTTCTCCTCTAAACTTTAAAAAAAAACTTTTTGTTGTTGTTTATTCTTTTAAAATTTTACAGTCTAAGCCCAGCTCACGTTCCCTTAGAGAGAATAGGATCTCTTCCCTAAACTTCTGTATGCTTTCCCATTGAGTATTTTAAGGAAAATATGAGAGGATATTTTCAGTCTGTTTCCTAGAAGTATTGCCATAGTTACTGAATTTTTATAACCTATTTACTGTTTTTCTTAATGAACATTATATTCATAGACTTTGATTAGTCATAATTCTGGGAAATAGGTTGCATCTCACAAATTTTGATAAGCCGTGTTTTCACTTACGTTTAGGTCAGTGGATTTTTTCCCTTGCCACTTGCTCTTTGACCTAGGGATTTTTTTTTTAATTTTAGAGTTATTGTTTATTTCTTACTGAGGTAAACTATACATCTATAATTTACCATCTTTACCATTTTTAAGTGTACAATTCAGTGGTAATAAATTTATATTCTTTTTTTTCTCCCTTTCATCTCCTCCTCTCCCCATGAGTTGTTTTAAAAGTGTGTGGTTTAATTTTCAAGTGTTCCCAACAGATTTTCCTATTGTCTTTCTGTTGATTTCAAGTTTGATTTCATTATGGTTAGAGAACATATTCTGTGTGATTTCAGTTCTTTTAAATTTGTTGAGTTTTGTTTTATGATCCAGAATATGATCTGTCTTGGTGAATTTTCTGAGTGTCCTTGAAAAGAAGGTGTATTTTGCTGTTGTTGGGAGAAGTGTTGTGTAAATGTCAATTAGATTCCACTGGATGTTACTGTTCATTTCTTTATCCTGCTAGTTTTTTATGTGTAGTTACGAAGAGAGAGGTATTGAAGTCTCCCACTATACTTCTAGATTTGTCTATTTCTTTTTTTAGTTTTCTTAATTTTTGCTTTGTATATTTTAAAGTTGTGTTATTTGGTGCATACATAGGATTGTTATGCCTTCTGTGGCTTCTTGGTGGACTGACCCTTTTATTGTTATGTAGTGCTGCTATTTTTCCTGTTAATTTTCTTTGCTCTGAAGTGTATTTTATCTATTAATATAGCCATACCAGCTTTTTTTCACGTGTGCACATGATATATTTCTTCTCATCCATTTTCTTTTAACCTAACTATATCATTAAATATGAAATGAGTTTCTTGTAGACAACCTATAGTTAGGTCATTTAAAAAGCCACTCTGCCAATTTTATTTAGTGTATTTGTGACTATTACATTTAATGTAATTATTGATATCATAAGTCTGTCATGTTATGCCTTTTTTATTTGTTTCCTTTTTAAAAAAATTTTATTTATTTTTATTTCATCCTTTTTTTTTTTTTAATTAAATTTTGTGCCCTGGAGGAGAAAGTTGTCTTTTTGGGTTTTTTGTTTTTTTAAGAAGCCAAGGACTTGCTGTATTGCCCAGGCTGGACTCGAACTCTTAGGCTCAAGCACTGCTCCCACCTCAATCTCCCAAGTAGCTGTGCCGCTGTGCCGGGCTATTTGTTTTTCATTTCTCTTTTCCAGCCTTTCTATGAGTTATTTAAACATATTTTAGTATTCCATTTTCTTTATCTATGGTCTGAGTATATCTTTTTGTATTTTTTTAAAATGGTTGCTCTAGGGATTACTGTATGTATGTATGTATACATACATATGTGTGTATGTATACATACAAACTTACTACATTCTACTAGTATGGACATTTTACTCTTAAAGTGAATTGTAATAATCTTACCACAATTTAGGTTTCATAACTCCCATATATGATTTAATTGTCTTAAGTATTATCTGTACATACATTAAGAACAGTATTATTTTGATTTTAATAGTCTAACAGAATTTGGAAAACTCAAGAGGACAGTGACAGTCTTATTTTATTTACCCATTTATTTATTTGTTTAATTGTCCTTTTTTCATTTCCTGGTGTCTTTTATTTACTTTGATGTTAATATATTCACTCCAGCTTTCTTTTCATTAGTATTAAAATGATAAATCTTTCTCAAACCTTTTAACTTATTGTCTCTTTATATTTAAAGAGGGGTTTTTTTAGGCAATAGATATTTGTCTTAATATTTGACAGTCTCTGCCTTTTAATTGGGATGTTTAGGCCAATTGCATTTAATAGGATTATTGGTGTGTTTGGATTTAAACTTACCATCTTTGTTATTTGTTTTTTAGTATATACCTTTAGTTTATCACAGTCTATATCAATTAATATTATACCATTTCACATGTAAGTACTTCATAACAATATACTTCCATTTATGCTGTCTTGATCTTTGTGCTTTTGCTTTCATACATTTTACTTTGACATATAAATATCCAAGTATATTATTATTTTGCTTTAAACAGTCAGTTGCTTCTCTCTTTTGTTTAATATGAAAAGGCTGCTTCTCAACTTCCTGACATTTCTAAGCTAGACACATCTGTTCTGTGTCCCAACAACACACTGTTCTGTCTCTTTTTAAAGCAGTCTTTTTCTTTAAAATTGTGGTAAAAATATACATAACATAAAATTGCTGTTATAACCATTTTAAAGTGTACAATTCAGTGGCATTAATTACATTCACAGTGTTTTGCAACAATTGCCATTATGTATTTCCAAAATATTTTCACCTCCACTCCCAAATTGAAACTCTACCCATTAGACAGTAACTCCACATTCCCCCTACTCCCAGCTCCTGGTAGCCACTGTTCTACTTTCTGGCTCAATGAATTTGTTAATACTATTCTAGGTATCTTATTTAAGTAGAGTCATACGGTATTTGTCCTTTGGTATCTGACTTATTTCACTTAGCATAATGTTTTCAAGATTCATCCATGTTGTAGCATGTAGTATGTATCAGAATTTCATTCCTTTTTGTGGCTGAACGATATATTTCATTGTACATCTGTGCCATATTTTGTTTATCCATTCATAGGTTAATGGACATATCTTGTTGCTACCTTTTTCTGTTGTGATAATGCTGCTATGAATATTTGCATTTAAAGTATCTGAGTCCCTGAGTCAGTTTATGTCTACCCACATATTTACCATTTCTGGTGCTTATATTTATTCTTTTGTGTAAATTTATCTAGTATTGTTTCTTCCTGAAGATCTTTCTTAAAATTTTTTATAGTTTATATTAATAACTTGGATCTATTCTTGATGAATTTTTTCAACTTTTGTTTGTCTGATAGTCAGGACCTTACCCCACTCCTGCCCCACAAAGATATTTTTGCTGAGCATAGAATTTTGGGTTGACTTTTAAAAATTTAAATAAAGGTTGAGCAGGCCAAATTTGAAAATCTAAAATGCCCCAAAATCCAATACTTTTTGACTGCCAATATGATTCTTAAAGGAAAGGCTCATTGCAACATTTTGGATTTTGGTTTTTGGATTTGGGATGCTCAGCTGATAAGTATAATGCAAATATTCCAAAATTTGAAAAAATCTGAAATCTGAAGCACTTTTGCCCCCAGGCATTTCAGATATGGTATACTCAACCTGTACATTAACGATGTCACTCCATCTTTACTGGCTTGCCTAGTTTATTATGAGAAGTCTATTGTCATTCTTATTTTTGTATCTCAGTATGTATCACATTGTCTGTTATTCTCTGACTCCTTTTAAGATTTTCTTTTTATCATTGGTGTGTATATTGTGTAGGGTTGGAGTGTGCATTTCTGTTGGAGATGGTGGTGTGTTTGTGTATTGTGTGAGATGTTTTATATAAATGCATGCTTTCATGGGGAGGCATTTTGTGTATGTGTTATGCACAGACACATTTTTTGTGTGTGGTATGGGGGCAGGTTTGTGTCTCTGTGTGTGAGGATAGGTTTGTGTGTGGGTGTGTTGTGTGGCAGTGTGTTCTGAGGGGATACTTTTTTGGGTGCTTTATTGTTTTGTACGTCTGATATTACCGTGTCTTATCTGGTCAGTGTTGTCTTTGTTTTTTAATTTTTTAATTTTTGAGACAGAGTCTTACTCTGTTGCCTGGGCTAGAGTGCCATGACGTCTTTATGTTTATTTTGATTATTGATATATGGAGATAGGACTTTTTGTATCAATTAAAATATTTTTATCTCATTCTTTCTCTGTTTCTGTTTTCTCTTTTTTAAAACTTATTGCATCTTTTTGTTGCTGGTTTTTTTTGTTCCACTTTTTTTCTCTTTAATAATTTAGAATTTATATATTTCTTTTTATGGTTGTCTTTCAAATTTTAAAATGCATATTTAACTTTTGATTTCAAGATTAAAAGTATCTTCTTTCCCCCAAATTGAGGACTTTGGAACACTTCAGCTTTGATCACTCCCTTCCCAAAACAGTACTTTCGTTATTGAAGGTATTTCAAGTCAGGGTTTTTAGAAATTACACAATTTATACATACCACTTTTTCCTAACCACACCATTTTAAAAGTCTTATGCATATTACTTTAAAAAATTACCTTTGTATGTACCATATTATGGCATCCTCTTATATGTCAGATTGTGTTTGTTTGGAGCATTCCTTTAGAGCAAGTCTCTTGGTGGTAAATTACCTTGGTTTTTACGTGTAAATTCTTTTTATTTCACTCTAGTTTACAATTTAAGGTTGACAGATTTTTCTCCACGCACTATGGAGATGTTATTACACTGTCTTTTACTGTTGCTGTCAAAGCCTGTTTTATCTCTTAGCTTATTTTCTAGTTCTTCTGTTTGTTTTTGGTGTTTACAGTGATGTGAATTTCTTTTTATTTATCCTGTTTGGACTCTTGGTCTTTCTGGATCTGTGGAGCCGTGTCTTTTATTGGTTTGAAAATATTTGTAGCTATTATCCATTCTCTCTCTCCTCTTTAACTAGAACTTACATTTAAACTTGTGTGAGATGTTTTCCTTTGGTCATTCATGTCTTTTAACCTTACTTCGATATTTTCAGTTTCCTTTTCTTTGTTTCTGATGGGTAAGTTATTTGAATTCATCTTTCTGTTCTCTAATTCTCTCTAGCTGTGTCACATCTACTCTTTAACCTTTCCATTGAGTTTAATAGTGGTTCCAGTCTCACTTCCAATTCTGTTTATTTCTGATTTTGGGAAATGATGCCCCTAGTGACATATTTTGAAAGACCAGTGATGCCTCTTCTCCAGAGTGTTGTTATGGTGCAGTGGGAGGTTCCCTCAGAACTCTTCATTTGTCATTATACATAGAAATCAGAATCTCCTTTGCTCTAATCCCCATTATTCTTCAGACAATATTTTAATAAGTTTTGACGTAGCAAACAACTTTGAAGGGAAGGTTCTAGAGACAATGATAATAAGGATATTTGTTTAGTCCTGTTTGCTGAGAGATTTTCTGAATTAGTAGAATGGGGCCCAAGAATTTGCATTTCTTAAAGTTTTCAGGTGAAGCTGATGCAGCTGGTCTGGGCATTACACTTTGAAAACCAGTGGGTTAGGTGATATCTTGACTTTCAGCACTGATTATTTCACATTTCCATTGGGGGTGTTAGCTGGCTTCGGGATCATTTTATTAACATTTAATAAAAGTGCACTGAAATTTTCCTTTGACATTTAAGTAGCTTGTTTAAAATCACTGCATTAATGTAATGTTTTGTTTTAGTGATCATTCTGGATATGTCCGTCCAGTACCAGTGCCACGCAGTTTAAATAGTGATATCTCCTATTTTGGTGTTGGGGGCAAGCAGGCTGTTTTCTTTGTTGGACAATCAGCCAGAGTAAGTAAAAAGATTTCTTACAGATGAAAGCTGATCAGAATATTTTGAGGTTAACTATAGAAATGTGTTAACCAGTTTATTAGGAATTTTAAAAGTACTTTTTTAAATATTTAACAGATGATAAGCAAACCTGCAGATTCCCAAGATGTTCATGAGCTTGTGCTTTCTAAAGAAGATTTTGAGAAGAAGGAGAAAAATAAAGAAGCAATCTATAGTGGATATATTAGAAACAGAAAGGTACATTTTAACTCATAATTATAAATTTATTCCTTTGGATAGATGATGGGACAGAACTTTTTTTTCTAATATCTATGATGCCAAAGTTGTTTTAAAAACTTGAAGGTATGAAATTTTAAAAATGAGTTACTTTTTCATTCTTTTTCCTTTAGTTATGTGAGTAGGAAAAATTATCATTTATGTGCTTTCTCAGGCTGAAAGTCTTCAGACAAGAAGTTGTCTGAAAGCCTAGTAAGCTTTCTATAAATTGTTTGTAAGATTGTAAACTTTTTTCCTTGGTCTAACTTTGGGTTTTAAAATCTTTGTTGTATAACAATAGCAATAGAGTCGAAAAACAGTGATGGGTAATGGACTTCCAGGAAATCAGACCTCAAGAGAAATAAATGAGAGATTTCTGTTACAAGTTTGCATTCAAATTCTCATTTTTATTGGACAGAATCTTGTCTTGGTAGTGAGTAAGTGGTATTTATTGTATATTCCTTCAACTTTTCTCTGAAACATTATTTTTTAATCTTAAAATTTTTATTTTAAAGTAATTTTGAGGTTTTTTTTTTTTTTTTTCCCCTGGAGACAGAGTCTTGCTCTGTCACCCAGGCTAGAGCACGGTGGCATCAGCCTAGCTTACAGCAACCCTCAAACTCTTGGGCTCAAGTGATCCTCCTGCCTCAGCCTCCCAAGTAGCTGGGACTACAGGCACACACCACCACGCCCAGCTAATTTTTTCTGTTTTTGTTAGAGACGGGGTCTCATTCTTGCTCAAGCTGGTCTCAAACTCCTGACCTCAAGTGATCCTCCCGCCTTGGCCTCCCAGAGTGTTAGGATTACAGGCATGAGCCGCCGCGCCCGGCCAATTTTGAGGTTTTTAAAAATGGTTTTCTGATCTAAATCTAAAGAAAATAAAAATACTCACTAATGCCAGAGAAGAATACCAGTGATATTTTCGGTGAATTTCCTTCTAGTTCAACTTTTAAAAATATGTACTTTTAGTTTTGATCCTACATTTTTTTAATTAGCATTTTGAGTATGTCTCTATTTTATAAAATATTTTGGTATACAGCACATTTTTAATAGCTTCATATTTCTTTCAGTGAATATAATGTAACTTAACTATTCTGTTGAGCATTTACCTTATTTGAAGGATTTTGCTATAAGTGTAAAGACATTGCCATGAATATCTTTGTATAACAAGTTTCCTGAATTATAGATTTTTTTTCTTAGTTTAGATTGTTAGAATTTTAATAGCTGTGAATGAATTTGGACTTTTTAAATGTTCATAGTATGTTATTGCAAAATTGCTTTAATGAAAGGTTAAACCTCAAATCTAATACACTTCTAACAACTATGTATGCAAGTACCTGTCTGATTGTTTCCTTACTTTTAAAAAGAAAGAGAAGGGGAAAAGTCAGCAAAATGTTGGCAATTTTGTAAGTGAAAAAATACCTTTCTTTCATTACTAGTGGGCTGAATTATTTTTTTCATTTTATTAGCTGCTTTTATTTTCTTTCTGTAATTTAACATTCCCTCTGTACAGGAAATTTCTTTACTTTTGCTCAACCCACTTTTTTCTCTTTTACTTTGTTTCATTTATTTAACAAATTCCATATTTTGATATATTTACATAACAGTATTCCATCTTTTCTATCTTGTCTTAACCACCACAAGGCCCTATAAAATATAATGGTAGAAATATTTCTTGCTGTGGTAAAACTGGTGAAAAATAGGAATTGAGAACTTAAGTGATTTTTCAAAACTGTGTTCATATTATGAAGCTCGAATGGAACTGGGGTCTCTTGGATCACCATTTCTCTGCTAGCCTTTTCTGTGTTTTGTGCTTAGTTCATCCCAAAAAACATTTCAGGATGCCAATAGCTACCTTGTCCTTTTCTTTTTCTGACCAGTTCTTTCCAGCCTACATTTTGGACGACTCTTCTATCCCTGACCTGTTAGCAGTTTTCAGAATGTGGGTGGAGTTGGTGGTTCTTGTTCTGTAATTAGCAGCCTTGTCTTTTCCATATATATATACCACTTAAATACAAACATCAAATCTGTGTTTCTTGTCGAGACTTTTCTCTTAAGATTGAGACATTGAATCAGGCTGGGTTCAGTAGAGGAAAAAAACATCTAGACACTTTGAACACAAAAGGATTTAATAAAGTGAATTAGATGCTTACATGATTATTGGAAGGGCAAAGGGATGAACTGTATGCTGAGCATCCTAAAATGATGCCAAGGCACTCCAAACTGACCCTGAAGGGATGCTGCAATATCTGCTATAGTCTCGCGGTTGGAGGACCACCACTGGGTCTGGAATTTAGGAACTCACTGCCGTGTCTGTGATCTAAGAGTTGGAATACTCTTACTGCCACAATTGTTCCAACACTGAAACCCAGAAATTTCTGGCCATAACCAGTGCTGCAGTGGCCTTTTGACACTTTGAAGCTGGAACCTGGTTACTGGTTTTTCTGATAACAGAAAATGTTTAAGAAACGTTATGAGCCTCTGCCTCATTTTTGGCTTCCAAATCTTTGGCTAGTACATCTAATTGGTGAAACCTAATTTGCATCCACAACCCAACTGCAAGGAATTCTAGAAAATATACTTTTTTGGCTTTCCAACTTCTATAGCCCAGGAGGGCACAATAAAAGGTGGTGGGAATGGGTGATGAATACCAACTTATCGTATCCAGCATGCCCATTTCCAGTTTAAATTAGATGTCCTTCCTTAGGTGTTCTGGGAATAAGTCACTTTTGATAATTTGAAATCAAATATTATCTATAAACTTTTATTCTTTCCCTCCTCTCTTCCCCTCAACTATCCTTTTCTATTAATGGCATCCTCTGGCCATGCAGTTAAAATTGGTAATCCTTGTTGTTAATCATTTACTACACTTTATTTTGTCTTTCAAAATCATTTCTTTTACCAACCCTGTCTTCCACTCACTTTCCACTGCTGTAATTTGGCTTTTTCAGTCTCATCTTTCATCACATGTTTATCATATATTTTGAACTACCTTGTTCCCTTTATACTCTTAAATCCTTCATGTTCTCATTTGTCTGGAATGTTCTTATTCTGTCATCTACTGGATGAATGTCACCCTCCTTTTTCCTCTGAGGTTCTTGGTTCATATCTTCATAATGGCATGTTGTTTTGTAATCATTTGTTTTTCATCTCCTACCAGATGGAATTTTTTTTTTAATTAAAAAGTCTTGAGATCCAGATGGAATTTGTAGAGAGTAAGGGCATGCTGTCTTATTTATCTTGAACCTATCTTCCTCAGGCACAAGTTGAGGCATAGGACTAGAGAGAATGTGCTTGATAAATATTTGGGTAGTGAACTTGCATCTGGGTTAATAAACCCAGACTAATCTACTAACTCTGAGTGTATAAAATGTTACTTGTATAATATATATTGTAGCTATAGTATTAGTAATTTAGTGTGTAGAGATGCATTAGAATGATTTTGAAGGGTGATCATAGCTCACTGCAACCTTGAATATCTGGGCTTAAGTTATCCTCTCACCTCAGCCTCCTGTAGCTGGGACTACAGGCATATGCCACCTGTAGCCATAACATCTACTTACATATGAACTATACAGGAATAAGAATTATTTAGAAGTCAGGGGTGGTGGCTCATGCTTGTAATCCCAGTACTTTGGGAGGCCGAGGTGGGAGGATCACTTGAGGCCAGGATTTAAGACCAACCTGGGTGACATAGTGAGACCTCGTCTCTACAAAAAAATAAAAAAATTAACTGGGCATGGTGGTGCATGCCTATAATCCTAGCTTCTTGGGAGGCTAAGGCGGGAGGATGGCTTGAGGCCAGGAGTTTGAGGCTGCAGTGAGGTGTGATTGTGCCACTGCACTCCAGCCTGGGCAACAGAGTGAGATCCTATCTCTAAAAAAATTTTTTTTTAAAGTAAATTAAAAAAAAAAAATCAACCAATTCCCTAGAGATAATAGTTTAGTATGTATTTCTATTCTTAAATTTTTTTTATGTCTGTAACAACATATTTAGTATATGCAGACATGCATCATTTGACAATGATATGTTCTAAGAAATGCATTGTTAGGTGATTTTGTCATTATGCGAACTTCGTAGGGTGTACTTACACACACCTAGATGGGATAGCCTACTACACACCTAGGCTATATGGTATATCCTGCTGCTCCAAGTCTACAAATCTGTACAATTACTGTACTGAATACCATAGGCAGTTGAAACACCAATGGTAAGTGTTTGTGTACCTAAACATAGAAAAGGTACAGTAAAAATATGGTATTGTAATCTTATGGAACCATCATTGTATATGTGGTCTGTTGGCTGAAATGTCATTTTGTGACACATGACTGAGTATATGTGTGTATGCATAGATACACACATATAATATATGCATGCAAGTATTAAAACATACAGACTCATACTACAAATTGAGAAGATTGTAGTTTTTATCCTCATATTCACCCCCTTCTTACCTAAGCTCTAATATTAAAGTGGACTGGTGCCCAGGATGATTTTACCCTCTTTTAAAAACTGGGCTCAGCCAGCTGGGTCCAGGCTTCCCTCTAGTTTTCTTGAATGTGGAGGGCTGGGCATTGGTCCTGACTAAGTTAAGTGGTAGGTATCTCAAGCAAGGACTCATTCCATCCTAGGGTAAATGTCCTCAGTTTTTAAAAGCATTTTAAAATTCAGTATTTGTCTTTACCTTTTCCTTTATGATTCTAAAATTGGTTTAGCATTATGAAATAGAGTACACTTTATGTATGCCAATTTAGCAGTCTATGTGAAAGTCCCTCTGTCCTCACAGTATTTTCACACACTCATCCAGTTTGTTGTATTGGGCCAGTGTCCTACAGAAGTTTTTCTGAAGCCTGTTTCTGAAACTATCCAAGTGAATCACATTAAAATTTGATGTAATAGTTAATTTGTATAATTATAATTCAGATAATTTAACCTATTGTATTTATATTTGTTCTTATAGCCATCTGATTCTGTTCACATTACAAATGATGATGAAAGATTTCTACATCATCTTATCACAGAGGAGAAGGAAAAAAATAGCTTTACTGCTGTGGTTATCACAGGGGTACAACCAGAACACATACAGTACTTGAAAAATTATTTCCATCTTTGGACACGACAGTTAGCGTAAGTAGTTATATTTGGTTCAGGCTATGTTGCTACTTATCTTTTTAAAAAAGACAGAAATTATTACAGATACATTGACGCCTCCTTGCTATCCTTTTTGCTCCTGTACCATTTCCTTCCCTTCAGTATTAAGTACTCTGATGTCAGTGTTAAAACGTTTGTCTATTCATTTATTCGGTAAATATTTGTAGACCATCTCAGTGTACTGAGCATTATTTGAGGCACAAGATTTTTGACACCTATTACAAAATTAAAAATGAACTTCAGAATTTATCAAATTCAGCACCATCACTTCTTCTGTGTCTCCATTTGTGCTGCTTTTCCATAACACATATTATAATCTTTCATACCATATATTTTATTTTTTTGTCAACTTTCCCCCTTTGGAATGTCATTTTAAGTTCACTGCTGTATCCCCAATGTGTAGAATACCTGCTGATGCTCAATAAATGTTTATCAAATGAATTGCATCGAACCTATTAAAATAAAAAATATGTGTACATATGTGCCTATGTGACATATTAGTACTGAAAATAAGTCATTGAGTATCTATTCCAGTAAAAATGTCTACGGACTATATATCCCATTAGACCAAATCAGAGTAATGTTTATTTAATGGCTCTAAATTTTTTCTCTATAGCTACATGATACATTCCATTTACTGGATTGTATCCATAGTTTGCATTAGTCTGAATTGCTGAGTCTTGCAAGGTGTACATCTGCACAAAATTCATACTTTTTTAAAAAAAGTCTCTTTTCACATTTACCTATTGCACTTAATTTGAAATTCTCTATTCTATACATAAATGTGTATTAATAGAATTAAAAATTTTTGTTTTTATGGGAACATAAATTTTGTTTTTAGGAATACATTTTTTCTTCTTGAATATTGCTGTTTATTGCCCCTGTAACCAAAGATGTTTGAGTAGTACTTTGGATTTTTCTTCTCTAAGTATATATTTTATTAGTTATTTTATAGTCATAATTTCTTTTTACCAAAGGAACTCAGCGTGAGTAACGTAATTAAGATACACTCTTGTTCTAACAAGGAAGGAATATGAAGGAATGTGGCAAATACCTATTTCAGGAATAATAACTAAAGACATGATATTTTGTAGCCATGAATAATCCCACCGAAATGTAATCTTGTTAAACTTAAAAAATAAAATAGCAAAAATTTCTGAAGTGGTGGTCTTCAGTGGGATGATGTTGAATTAATTAGTTTAGTTTGTTTTTGGAATGTTGGGGTAAGATCATGCCATAGGAGAGGAGAAATGAACATTCTGGAATGATATTCTCACATTGAGAAGATTATTTAAAGATATCTAATGCAGTCTACCCCTGCCCCGATAATTGAGTCCTTTCCAGAACATCTCTGGCAAATAGAATTATAGACTGTTGCCTTCTAGTTTTTTAGTCATTTCATAAACTATACTTCTTGGAAGTGTAAAGTATGTGGGTTTTGAAGTTGGAAAGGCCTGGGTTGAAGCCCACCTCTCCTTAACTCTAGTTCTGTGACCTTCGATCAATTATATACACTCCCTGTACCCCAGTTTTTGTATCTGTAAAATGAGATGTAATAATACCTGCATCTCAGAATTGTTTTTACCAGTAAATGGAATACTGTATTTAAAAATGTTCAATAAAGTAATTGGCACCTAGTAAGTACTGTTAATAAAATTTTTTTGATAGAAGATTACGTGAACTAATTTTTATATGAGTTAAAAGCATAAAGTTATTCTATATTTTAGGCATATCTATCATTACTATATTCATGGCCCAAAAGGAAATGAAATACGAACATCAAAAGAAGTTGGACCTTTCAACAACATTGATATTGAAGTAAGAGAATAATCCATCTTAAATGTTACAGATTGTTAGATATCTGTCCTGATTCCAAGTGACTCTGAATAACAAAAACCAGTCAGTAATTAGATAACTTCTCTCTCCTTATCTTTTACCAAAGTACTTCGGTTATTTGATACCCAAGTAAAGAGATCAATCCTAGATGTATTTTTCTTGAACTTTTACTTGGTTTCTCTTTTTTCTCTCTTTTATAGTGGTAAGAATTATTACTGAACATCTTGTCTTGAAGCAGGGAGGAAAAGGGACACAACATAATTTTCCATTTGTTCATGGAAGTCTTATAGTGGTGACAAGATTTAGAAGCACAGAACATTTGAGTGTTGGGTTCTCAATATCCTCTATCCTCGCCCACACATTACAAAGAATTTCACGTACAATGTTGTTCCACTTCCTACCTCTAGCAAGAAACCTTGAATTAAATATGCTCATTACTTATCTGTCCTTTAGCTCTGATTTACTGTTTCTTTGCTTACTTTATAGTTTTTAGTAGTATATTCCTTATTGAGATGCTCCTTAACACATTGACTGCCACACTAGAGAAAGAAATTTTTTCCTTGGGGCCATGGTGTTTTATTATGAAAATAGAATAAAAACTTTGAAAACAAAACAATCCTTTCAATGTAATGAAAAATTTGTTATTTTTTATCGTTTTCTGTACGTGAGTTATATGCAACTTGAACAATAGTTCCCGCGGCTCGCAAGGTTAAGAGATATGTGAGTTACATATGCTTCACGAGGCCCTGGGCTCAAAACTAGCATGAGTTAAATACAACTCATATGTCAGTTAATGTGTTAAAGCTATTTAACCCATATATAAGTGTATGTGTATATATATATATATTTTTTTTTTTTTTTTTTTTCTTAAGCCAGATGGTTACTTGTACAAATAAACGTAGTTTTTGCCTATTCTGTTGTTGGATCAAAGCTGAAAACAAAAGTAAAGTCACCATATGATTTAATTGTTTTTGTTTTATTTTTATTTTAGATTTCTATGTTTGAAAAAGGGAAGGCACCTAAGATTGTCAACCTAAGGGAAATACAAGATGACATGCAGACATTGTATATAAACACAGCAGCTGATAGTTTTGAGTTCAAGGCTCATGTTGAAGGAGACGGTGTAGTGGAAGGGATTATCCGATACCATCCTTTCTTATATGATAGAGAAACTTACCCTGATGATCCATGCTTTCCATCAAGTATGTTAATGTCTTATCTTAGCTACTGAATGTGAAGTTGTGATTTAGGATAGTGATTTGGTTATTTTTAATGATTATTATTAGTTGGGCTATTAAGATTAGATAAATAAATAACTGAAATTTTTTTCCTTATGTAAGTCTCAAGTTACATATTTGTAATTTTTATAATTCTTGACTTTTGTGTCTTTTCAATTCCAGATGAATAAAGCTTTAAGAAAATTTTCTTTTCTCTTAGATCTCTTACTGAACTAAACTTCTAGATATGTATGCTTATTAATCCTTTACATGTGCCCTTTACTGTCTTCCCTTTATCTTTTTAGATATTTATAAAGAAGTTTTACACTTTATGCAGCCCTATCTATTAGCTTTTTCTTTATGCTTTCTGATTTTGTCTTGCTGTAGAAAGGCATTGTATACTTCAAGATTATAAAAAGATCTGGTAGTTTTTTTGTTTTTGTTTTTGTCATTTTATGTTTAATACATCTGTTTTCCTTTTTTGTACATAGAGTGAAGTTGGGATTTAACTTAGTATTTTCCATGTGGTGTTCAGTGTCATAGCATCAGTTATTGAATATTATAATTTTCCCAGTAGTTAGAAATATTACTTTTATAGTATAAAGTTCTAATAAGTACTTAGGTCTAGATTTTTTACTACTATTACTATTTTATATTTTTGTACATAAGTAATGATAGTGTCTTGTAGCTTTATCCTATATATTGATATCTTCAAGGGCAAGACATTCTCACTATTGTTCTTTTTTGAAAATATTCTTAAAACTTTGCTCTTATGGATAACCTTTGGAATCAGCTTTGTGCATTTACTTAGAAAGATCCTAGTGGGATTAATGGGGTTGCCTTGACTTTATAGATTAATAATATTAAACTTTCATATCCAGAGTGCTTCATTAGTACATTCTTAGTTTTGTGAGCTCTGCAACCAGATTTCCTAATTTGAATGCCATCTTTGCTACTTTCTTTTGTGTAAACTTGGACAAACTACTCCCTACATCAGTTTCCTCATCTGTGAATTGGGGGTAGTAGTTCATATCTCATAGAGGTGTTGTGAAGGTTAAATAAGAAACTGAGGCAAGTTCTTACAGTGCCAGCACTATTTAGTAGGTGTTCAGTAGATATATTACTCAGTGGCTCTGCCTCCTGTGATGTCTCTGACTTCTAAAATTTGCTATTTCTAATTTTTTTTATGCTCATAGACAAAAAGATAAAGTTTTTCAAATGATGTCTTAAAATAAGAGCCAGTAAATTGAGTGATGATCAGAGGGAGTCTTCTCTAAGAGCAAAGTGATTTGGTTTGATTCAAAGGAACTTTTTTTTTCCTTTTTTTTTGAGATAGAGTCTCACTCTGTCGCCCTGGCTAGAGTGCTGTGGTATCAGCCTAGCTCACCGCAACGTCCAATTCCTGGGCTCAAGCAATCCTCCTGCCTCAGCCTCCCAAGTAGCTGGGACTACAGGCGCATGCCACAACTCGTAGCTAATTTTTTTTATTTTTAGTAGAGATGGGGTCTGACTCATGCTCAGGCTGGTCTCAAACTCCTGAGCTCAAGTGATCCTCCCACCTCAGCCTCCTGGAGTGCTAGAATTACAGGCGTGAGGAAAGGAACTTTTACATAGGGATTTCTTGTGAGGGTTTTCTGGGGGAAGGCTTTATTTTAGATGCATGACTTAATGCCAGGATAGCCGAGGTGTTAATATATCAGGATCATAATGTTTAATCCTAATTTATCTGAATATATGAGAATGTATTACTGTGAAACATAATGTTGTAGATAATTGTGCTAATCATGCTTTTGATACATAGTAACATGTTATAATTCCAACAGTGTACATATGTCATGCTTACCTGAATCTGAAAATGAAATAGTTTGTAAACAGTAAACTTAAATTCAGTATTATTGACTAATTTGTCCAAACTAGGCAAACTTGCTACTATTAGATGCCATAGATTTCTCAGATGATTTTCATGTGAACGTACTGGTTCTGACAGAATTGTGGAACTGTTTTAGATGCAAGATTCAAGCTAATCTTTTTGGGTATATGACTCTTGTAACTCTATAAATAGGTTTTAAAGATTATAGATTCAGCAGGTAGTGTAGTACTCTTAACACAGATTGATTAGTATATAAGTAATTATTGACTTTTAAATGGCAAACACCATTGGTAATCTGGAACCACTTTTGAAACCTGCCTTTCTGAGGGCAGAGTAAAACTACCTTCAGGCTTTATAGAATGCTATGTGAAAGATCATGTCTTTGCATTATTTCTCTGAAGCAATTTTAGTATTTCATTATAGCAATTGACTTCAGAGTGATAAAAATTGCACATACTTTATAGAAATAAACATTTTGTTCCACTTACCCTTTTCATATAGAATTAAAAGATGAAGATGATGATGATGACTGTTTCATACTTGAGAAGGCAGCTAGAGGGAAAAGACCTATTTTTGAATGTTTTTGGAATGGACGATTAATACCATATACATCAGTTGAAGAGTAAGTTTTGATTTTTGCTGAAATTCTGTTGTTTTATAACCTAATCTTTTTTTTACTAACTAATATATTTTGTTCTGTTCAAGCTTTGACTGGTGTACTCCTCCTAAGAAGAGAGGGCTTGCACCAATTGAATGCTACAATAGAATATCTGGTGCGTTATTCACTAATGACAAATTTCAGGTCAGCACAAATAAACTGACTTTTATGGATCTTGAGCTAAAATTGAAAGATAAGAACACCCTTTTTACAAGGATTTTAAATGGACAGGTATGATTTTTAAATATAAAGTTTTGAATATTTGTAAATGTCCATTTAAAAAAATGTTCTATTTTTAATTTCTTTCTGATTTGGGAAAGAGTTGCTGATTTGCTGATTTGGGAAAGATCTTAGTAGTGTAGGTTTTTACTGATATTTTGTATACTTTGGATTTATTGAATCAAAAGACTATGATGTATAAATGCTTTCTCATGAGTATTCAAGTATTTATATCACTCAGAAATTTTAAACTGATTATATTTGGATAAAATTTACATTTCTTTATTCGATCTTAATATCAAGCCCTTCACATAGTAAGTACAAGCCATAGAAGCATCTCCACTTAATGAGAGCATATATGAACAATTGTGTCTATTTTAAGGGCTATGTTTCTACAGTAATAACCTAATTGTGCAATTTTAAGCTGGTCTTGAGGGTAAAAATAGGGTAGAACTGTGAAATGCTTTGGCTAAAAGATGATTTGAGACTGATCAATATTAAAATACATGCATTGATTAATACACAAATGGTTCCACTGTAAGTAATTTTTAAAAAAAAGTTGAACGGGACTAGTATACTAGTGTACTTGTATTCTATGCACCTACCTCAGAAACTTTTACTTGAACTACTCTTTCAGTAGTTTAGTGTTAAGTTGCCAAGAAACAAATGACTTTATTATCAACTTAAAATTGCTAGGCGTAGTACACAGTATTTATAGCCAGTCATTCATGTAAAATGTCAGAATTAATTTTGCTCTTACAAATATTCTGAATCACAGAAGATTAGGACACTTTTGAGAATTATCCACTAAGAAAGGTCTTATCAAAATGAGTTAGTATGACTGGGCATGGTGGCTCACGCCTGTAGTACTAACCTTTTGGAAGGCCAAGGCAGGAGGATTGCTTGAGGTCAGGAGTTTGAGACCAGCCTGAGCAACATAGGGAGGCCTCTTCTCTACAAAAAATAAAAAAAAATTAGCTGGGTGCGGTGGCACGCACTTGTTGTCCTAGCTACTTGGGAGGCTGAGGTGGGAGGATCACTTGAGGCCCAGGAGTTTAAGGTTACATTGCGCTGTGATGACACCACTGCACTTTAGCTCAGGCAGCAGAGCGAGACCCTGTCTCAAATAAATAAATAAATATAATGAGTTATGATACACTTAGAATTCATTTGTAATATGGTATTAATTATGCAGTGTTTACTGAGCAGTTGGATCTTTTCAAAATTTATCTAAAATAGGTTAATTCTATTCATTTGTTACATTGTACTTTTTAAATATGTATTTTCCAATTTTGAAAAATTCAAATACACAGAGAAGTTGAAAGGATAGTAGAATGACTGTCCACATACTACTCTCCTAGATTAGCTGTCACCTTGCCACGCCTAGTGTATTATACTTTGACTGTTAGTGAGTTTCTGGATTTAATTGATGCATCTGGAAATATTTTTGGTTGATAATGAATCCTGAGTGTTTTAGAAGTGCAGTTTAAGAATTTGGTAGTAAGACTTTCCTGCTCCTAGTTAATAATTTTAATTGGCACATCAGGTTGGCAAACTGACAATGATGATTTCTTGATTTGGGAAAGAGTTGATACCTGGGGATGGGAGTGAGAGCAGTGGGGCTTTCCTCGAAACTGTATACCTCATGGTAAAGACCTCTGAGTCTTTATCATGTACATGTATTTTTTACTCAAGTAACTTTTTAAAATCAAATTTTGTTTATTAATAACTAAGATAGTGTGTCCCTCTAAGCTCCAAAAACTTAGGGTGAAATCATTTTAAATTTTGCCTCATTTTCCTTTGGAAAATGGTATATTATGGTGTAAGGTATGTAGGAAGGAATGGGCTTCCATAACTTTATGGATTGTCCTCTATGAAAGCATGTAATGGGGAGATTGTCTTACCTCCTTGTCCTAGAGATGGGCATCAAATGAATGTACAGCAGCTTATGGTTGAGTATAAATCTCTATATTCTCTCCCACCACAGTGAAGAATGATTGACAAAAACACATCTTCTTATGTATTATCAGAAAACACTTAATTTTTATTTCATGATTTAATTTTTCAATAGGCTATGTGTATAAAATACAAAATTAAAAAGAAAAAAACATTTTGCATAGCAGTGTTTCTCAACCTTATTTTCATTATGATCTTCATAAGGAGCCTTTTCAGCCATTTTTTTCTTGATCACTCCCCTAGTGAAATTTTAATACCAGAGATTTACCATCTGTCTGTTTATATACTGTATGTATGTATGTGCTTGATACATAATGAGGTTTTTATCATCCCATTGAGAATATGTGTGGTTTACAGTGAGAAGGCGTCCACCTACTCCTTTTTTGGAGCCAGCTAGTTCTCCTCCTAGGCAGCAAGTGTTCGTCATTTTTTGGTGTATCCTAGGATTTATTAGCTTATTAAGTATGAAATGTCCGATTTCCTTAAGTACTAAGTTTGACAGTTGATATCTCTGACATTTCACTTTGACACTTCTTGGGTTTGTTTGTTTGTTTTTTTAAGTTGTGAAGGTACATCCTCATTCTTTCAAATGCATGTTTTGGCTTGTGATTATCTTTGAAATTTTTTTTAGAGCAATTTTTGTGAAACCATGGATAAGTCAAAAATTCATGTTATTTTTGAATATGAGTTCTGTTGTGGAACCAATGTAGCATGGACAGCTTGAAATATCAACGATGTGTTTGGGAAGGATGTGGCTAATGAACACACAATATGTTGATGGTTTGAGAAGTTCCATTCTGCTGATTTTAATCTTGAAAATGAGCTATGTGGGTGACCTGAGACCAAGGTGGATAATGATGAGCTAGAAGCTGTAGTGGAAGCAAATCCATCTCAACCTACACGTGAATTAGCAGTGAGGTTTGACATTACTATTCCAATAATATTGGACCATTTGAAACAAATGGGCAAGGTAAAGAAGCTGGATAGATGGGTACCGCATGAATTAAATGAGCATCAGAAGAGAAATCATCCAGAAGCTTGCCTTTCTTTGCTGTCACGACATAAGGTGAACCATTTCTACACCATATTGTTACCTGTGATGAAAAATGGATTCTTTTTGACAGTTGCAAGCATTTGGCACAATGGTCGGATAAAGATGAAGTGCTGAAACACAGTCCAAAACCGAATATTCATCCAAAAAAGCTAAGGGTGTCTGTTGGTCCAGTGCTGGTGTTATCCACTACAGCTTCATGAAACCTGGTCAGTCGATTACAGTGGATGTCTCCTGCAACCAACTGGACAAAATAATGAGGATGCTTCCAATTAAGCAGCCAAGATTGGTTAATAGAGACAGGCCAATCCTCTTGCAAGGCCACATGTTGCAAAAAACAGTGCTGCTCAAACTACAGAAGCTGGACTTGGAAACTCTCTGGCGTCTCCCGTATTCACTAGATCTTACACCAACTGCCTACCACTTCTTCGAGGCTTTGGACCACTTCTTGCAAGGAAAAATATTCAATTCTCAACAAGCTGTGGAAAATGCCTTTTGCGATTTCATTGCCACTCGCTGTCCAGACTTCTTTGCTGCTGGCATGAACAAGCTACCATTAAGATGGCAAAACTGTGTCGATAGTTTAGGTGCATACTTTGGTTAATTGTACTGCTTCTTGTTTGTGATATAATAAACTTTTGATTTGAAATTGGACAGTACATATTTAATGACCTAATAAAGTAGGAAAGTAAAGTTTTGTTGTTGATATTGGCCACTGAGACCTTGATTCCAAGAATGATATCAACGATATCATTCAGTAATGCTTTTGTTTGAAATCTCCTAAATTTGTACAGGAGAAGGATCTAGCAAAATACTTTAATTTTTATTAGGTTTCTGATTTGAGGTATATGGAAGGAAAAATGGAGTGAGTGACAAATATCTATGGTTACATTTGTTCACTAGTATATTTCATAGAATATTTAAAAATTTTACAGGAGCAACGAATGAAAATTGACAGAGAATTTGCTTTATGGCTGAAGGACTGTCATGAAAAGTATGATAAACAAATAAAATTTACACTTTTTAAAGGAGTAATTACACGTCCTGATCTTCCGTCTAAAAAGCAAGGCCCCTGGGCTACATACTCTGCAATAGAATGGGATGGAAAAATATACAAAGCAGGACAGCTGGTAGGTTTAACTTATTTTCTTACAACATTTAATTTAGTTTAAAATACGTATGCAAACTTACATGTATAAAAAATATGCTATTTTTACAAATAGCTTTTTTCATCTCACATTTCATAAAAAAATTTTATTCCGACTCTTCAAGGACATGTTTGATGCCATGTGCCTTCCATCATCTCTAGAGATTTAACTTATTTTTAGATTCAATTTTTAGTAGACTTTGAAACTAAGTCAGATGTATTAGAATTTAACAACAGTAACAACAAAAAGTGCAAGTATTTGGCTTCTCAGAAGCCAGGAGAGAATGAAAAGGACAAACTGATTTTAATTACCTAATTTATTATAGCATTTGAAAAACCCTGTTTATTGCCAGAAGCTTAATCAGCAAAGTTTTTTATTTTTTCTTACACTAAACTTTACTCACATGGAGATCTCAGTGTTTTTGTTTTTTAATGTGGTATGAAGTAATGTTTTTTAAGTACTTTTTGTTGAGCACCTGTGAACACAGTAAGTTACTGCAGCTTTTGACTGTGTTGTGGAGAATGCCAAGATCTAGGGTATGTACTTTGTTCTTAGAGATATAATAGCCTAAAAATGGAGATAATGTGAACATAAATAATAATAGGTAAGAAGAGGATATGTGCATTGAAAAGAGGATTAATAGTTCTTTGGCAGATTAGAAGGAAAGGAGAGGAGTTTTTGACTTTGGATGGTTGGGGCTTGGGAGAAAAGAGGAAATCATGAAATGGGGCAGGAATTAGCTTTGTGTGGACCTAGAAAGGGGTAGAGGCTTGGGTTACACAGATAATTACAAAGGTAGAAGGGCATCCATTCTCTCCATAAATGAGAAAGATGACATCATATATTTAAAGCTGTAGAATTGGATGAGATCACCTAGAAGTGGTGAGTGTAGGTAAAGAGGCAAAAGACTGAGCCTGGAGCTCTCCCACATTCAGGGGTTAGAATTGCAGGAAGAAGCTGGCAAAGGAGACTGACAGGGATAAGCTGGCGAGATGGAAGGAAACTAGAAGAGTATGGTATCCCTGAAGCTAAGTGAGGAGTTACAAGAAGGAAGGAGTGATCATTTTGTTAAATGCTTTGCATGGTTGAGTAAAATGCGTTGTGAATAAGACAACCTGAGCATAGACACACACACAGGTAAGCACAGGGAAACAGCAAGCAGTAAGAGTTGGATTGTCCTGTAACCTGTTGTATGTGTGTGTGTGTATGAGTGTGAAGAGAACTGGTTTAGAATGAGGCTAGAAATAGAAAGGTAGATTGGGTATAAACTCTTGTAGTCCTTATTGGGAATTTCTGAATTGAACTAATGGCAATTACCCTTAGATGTTTCAAGCCAAGTGAGGAAAAGAAATACCATCGGCATGTTTTGAGCTAATTTATTTGAAAGACGTGTTAACTTGTTAAAGTTTATAAATTGCTGTTCAAATGGTCTGAGAGCAAGATTTTATGGAGAAAAAAGATTTCAGGTACATTGGCATTCAAATAATTGAAGGAGTTATGGAGTTTTAAGAAACATGCTTAACTATGACATATTTGTATGAAGAAGCTGCTGCATCTTTACAAAGACTTGTTAAGAATAAGTGGAGAACTTCAGAAATAGAATTTTATTTGAATATTATTAATAGAATGCTTCTTTCATTAGTCTTTCTAATGATAGTTACCAAAGTTTTTTGTTTTTTCTTTGTGAAAAAGTTCGATGAAATAATCATTATTATTAAAACTGTTTCTCTTAATAAATATTAATTCTGAAACCTTCTTAAAAACTAATTATTAGGTCAAGACAATCAAGACACTTCCCCTCTTTTATGGAAGCATAGTAAGATTTTTTCTTTATGGTGATCATGATGGAGAAGTCTATGCTACAGGAGGAGAGGTTCAAATTGCAATGGTAAGATTTCGTGTAACAAAAAATACTTATTGAAAGTTGCTTGGTACCATTTTTGTGTAAATGTTAAGATAAAGATACAGTATTTTATATTTTGCTTGTGTTTGGTTTTTCCATTGGATAAAGTAGTTTTTGCATGGATTTTAATGTTTCTATGCCAAAAGCTTAATCAGCTTTTAAATATTTACTGCTGTAGATTATCATTCTATTGATAATCTATAGAACTTAACATCTGTATTCCCTGTGTTTCACGAACATAAACATACATTATTGCTAGTCATCACAGTAATTTTATAAAGTGCACATTTCCTCCAGGGCCCACAAACTAGTAAACATTGGAGCCAGAATTCTATTTCAAGAATGGGTAACTGTAAAACGGAGTGGATTTTTTTCCCTACATGGTTCTCTCTTGTAAATATTTGAATGGTATATCAGGTCTATGGAGGTTACATAAAAAATGGAATAAACACTGTGATATAATGTAAGGATAACTACTGTGATTTATTTATATACTTGAGTAAAATATATTTCTTTGAAAGAAACAAATGGGTGTTTTTATTGCAGCTAAATTTAAATGGTTTTGAAATGTTGGTATACCTTTATTTATTCAGGAACCTCAGGCACTTTATGATGAAATAAGAACTGTGCCAATTGCAAAGCTGGATAGGACAGTTGCTGAGAAAGCTGTTAAAAAATATGTAGAAGATGAAATGGCAAGGTAAATCACATTTCAAGATATATGACAAAAATAATAAGAACAATTAAAAGGAAGTGTAGTGCTTTTAAGTATTCTTGACTGTGTCATTTATTCTGCTGATAGGGCATTTGTAGTCTTAAATGTTGTATATATTGAGATGAACTTCTTGAAATTAAAAAAAAATTGAGAGGTCTAGTCACAAAAACGGAATCCTACATTTGTTTTGTAGAAAAAGAAGGAAATCTTATATAGCTAAGGTGTCACTTTTTTTTCTCCCCCCACTACATTTTGTCCAATAAAATGTCACTCTTAAAGGCACTATGATTAAGGCATTTTTAAAAAACTACTTGGTTCGGTCAGCAACTAAAAGAAAATTATAGTACCTGCTGAGGTAAAGATTAGCAAGAAAGAAGTAAAGGGAAGTAGAAAATGACTCTTCTGCTTGTATAGCTAATGATGCAGTCATTTTGATTCTTACTGAATTTTGATTCTTACAGGTTATTCTATCTCTTAAGGATAACTTATACTATAAACAAATAGGAAAATCACAAAAAATTTACAGTTCCTGTCTCATAATACCAAGAGATTTTATCTTATTTTTTTTCAGTAGCTGCAGCAATGGTCAGGAAGGAAAACATTTTTAGATGATTAATTATATAGAATTCCACATTTAACCTTTCAAAATATGTCAGCAGTAGATATTTAAGTTACTAGAAAGTAACTTGTATCTAACTAAGACCCAATTAGCAAAATTTGTGAAACATTAATATGCTGGTTTCATAACAGGCTCCCTGATAGATTGTCGGTAACTTGGCCTGAAGGAGATGAATTACTGCCTAATGAAATTAGGCCTGCTGGAACCCCCATTGGTATGTTTATTTTTCTAATACCAAAAAAAAAAAAGGCTTTTCTTTTGTCTTACATTTCCAATATGTAAAAGACCATGAAAAATTAAAATGCAATGTGAAGACTTAAGCAGATTCATCAAATTCTTTGGGTGTAATTAAGATATTCTTTCTTTTAATTTTGGACTCATGTAGGGGCATTAAGAATTGAAATACTGAATAAAAAAGGGGAAGCAATGCAAAAGCTGCCAGGAACCAGCCATGGAGGGTCAAAGAAACTCCTAGTTGAGCTCAAGGTTATATTACACTGTAAGTAGAAAAACTAACTTTCTTTAATATTATTCATAAAGGTGTAATACAGATTTAAATGTCTTGTAATTATTGATGACCAAGCAATCTGATAAGCACACTGGATTTGATTAAAGTTAGGAATTTCAAGTGTGTTATGAATAATTCACATTTTGTGGATATTTTTCTAAGTTTTTTTCTTTAAACACTTTATTTTAAATTTTCCCAAGTAGGTAATTGTGGGCTAAAGTAAAGATATGTTGTATATACATAGAGGAATTTGTACTGGGTGGGAATTTAGATAAGCCTTAAGGTCCCTTCCAAATCAGAAATACTGTGGCTGTGAACCTGTGGACCAGAAATACTTGGTTCATAGAGTAAGCCTGGTCCACTCTGTGGTGAAGGGAAATGAGCTGGCTGTTAAACTGCTCATCTTCTGTTTCCCTGACCTTAGTCACCTTGGTTGACTTTCTTGTCCATTGTTTTTGTCTTGACTGCCTAAAATATTTTCATTTTACATTTTTAATAATCTGTTCTATCACTGTATACTTGTGTGTCTGAGCTGTGGGTTTTCAAGATTTGGTGTTTTATTCAGTATGTTTTCATTTATAACACTTAAAAACTTAATACAACATTTAAAAACGATAGTGTATACTTTCATTGTATAAATGTCTTATTAGACCTCTCAATAGGATTTAACAGTTTGACCAACACTCATTTTACTGAAATAGTCTCTTATTTTTGGCTTCTGTGACACCCTACACTATATTACTCCAATTTTTTTCTTTTTCTTTTTTTGGTGGCTTAAAACAACATACATTTATTATTATAGTTCTGGGGGCCAGACATCCAACACAGGTTTCACTGGGCTAAAATCAAAGTGTCAGCAGGACTGCATTTTTTTCTGGAGGCTCTATGCAAGGCTTGCATTTTCTGCCTTCCAGAAACTACTCTTATTCCTTGGCTTGTGGTCCCTTCCTCCATTTTTAAAGCCAGCAGTATAGAACCTTTGAATCTCTCTGTGACCCTGACCTTCCTGCCTCCCTATGTTTTTTTATTATACATGTGTGTATATATACATGTATTTTATTATAAAATATACATAAAATTTTATCATTTGTACTAAGTGGCATTAAGTACATTCACATTGCTGTGTAGCTGTTATTACTGTCTATCTTTACAATGTTTTTATCTCAAACTGAAACTCTGTAGTGATAAATCCTTGTTACTCCTTCTCTGCCCCTGGTAACCACTACTTTCTGTCTCTATGAATTTGACTATTCTAGGTACCTCATATAAGTAGAATTATACTGTATTTGTCCTTTGTGTCTGGCTTATTCCACTTAAGGCTGAATAATATTCCATTGTGTGTATATACTGTATTTTGTTTATTCATTTGTTGATGGATACTTGGGTTGCTTTCACCTGTTGTCTATTGTTAATAATGCTGCTATGAACATTGGCATACAAATAGCTCCTGGAGTCCCTGCTTTCATTTCTTTTAGACATATACCAAAAAGTGGAATTGCTGGGTCATATGGTAATTCATTAATTTATTGAGAAACTGCCATACTATTTTCCACAGTGGTTGTACCATTTTACCTCCCCACCAGCAATGCACAGGTTTCACCATTTTACATCCCCACCAGCAGTGCACAAGGTTCCAGTTTCTCCACATCCTCACCAACACTTGTTATTTTCTGTTTGTTTTTGATAATAGCCATCCTAAAGGGTAATAGCCATCCTAAAGGCTAGTATCTTTTTGTGATTTTGATTTACATTTGCCTAATTGATCAAAGGTGTTGACCATCTTTTCATGTGCTTATTGGTTATCTGTATGTCTTCTTTGGAAAAATGTCTGTTCAAGTCTATTGTTCTTTTTTTTTTTTCTTTAAAGAGACAAGGTTTCCCTCTGTCACCCAGGTTGGGGTACAGTGGCCCAATCATAGCTCACTGTAACTTCGAACTCTTGGGCTCAAGTGATCCTCCCACCTGAGCCTCCCAGGTAGCTGGGACTACAGGTGTACACTACTACCCCTGGCTCATTTTTTAAATTTTTTGTAGAAACAAGGCCTCACTATGTTGCCCCGGCTAGTCTTGAACGGTGGGCCTCAAGCAGTCTTCCTGCCTGGGCCTCCCAAAGTGCTGGGAGTACAGGCATGAGCCACCACCCCTGGCCCATTGTCCAGTTTTTGTTATTGTTATTGAGGTGTAGGAATTCTTATAATTCTGGATATTAATCTCTTATCAGATAAATGATTTGCAGATATTTTCTTCTACTCTGTGGGTTGCTTTTTCACTCTATTGATAGTGTTTATGAGGTACAAAAGTTTTTAATTTTGATATAGTTCAGTTTGTCCCTTTTTTTCTTTTGTTGCCTGTGCTTTTGGTATCTTACCCAAGAAATCATTGCCAAATCCAATGTTATGAAGCTTTTTCTGAAATTTTTTTTACAAGTATTACAGTTTTTGGGGGTGGGGGAATAACAGCTTTATTGAGATATAATTCACATACCATACAATTCACCCAATTAAAGTATGTAGTTCAATAGTTATATTCACAGAGTTCTGCAACTATCACTATAATAAATTTTAGGACATTTTTATTACCCTAAAAAGAAACCCTTTACCCTTTAGCAGTTAACCTCCTTCATTCCTTCTATCCATACACACACACATCCCTCTCCAGCCCTGAGAAACTGCTAATCTACTTTCTGTCTTTATAGATTTGCCTGTTCTGGACATTTTATATAAATAGAATCATATAATAATGTAGTCTGGCTTATTTCACTTAGGTTAATGTTTTCAAGGTCTATCTTTGCTGCATCATGTATTAATACTTTATTTCTTTTTGTGGCCAAATAATATTTCATTGTATGGATATACCACATTTTATTTATCCATTCATTGATTGATGGACATTTGGGATGTTTCCACATTTTGGCTACTATGAATAATGCTGCTATGAACATACATAAGTTTCTTGTGGACATATGTTTTCATTTCTCCAAGAGACTTTTGTTACTAGTTTTGCTTTATTAAAAAAATTAATCCTGTGAAACTAGTTGTTTGCCATTATACAGAAAAAGCAGTGTTTGACTTAACTGAGCTATTTACTTTGTCAATCCAGTATTTTGTTACTATAAAGAAGGTCTAAGTGTGTTTTGGTTATTAACTTGCTTTATAGCTCATCATTTTGTAGCTCTTAATCTTCTATTACTATTATCATTACAGTAGTAAGGATTACCTATTCACAAATTTAAGGGAGGTGGACCTGTAAGTCTTACAGTTTTTCTAATAGTTACAGTGGAAGATGTGCCATGTTCATAAAACTGCTATTAAAGGATTTGCTTTCAACCAAAGTGTCCCTTTTGTAAGTTGAATTCTTTATTTAGACATTATCTACATGGCAGATCTTTTTATATCAAATGAAGCAGATGACTTTTCATTTTTCATATTGAATATAATGCAGAAGAGTGAAGCTGCCTCAAGCTGCATTGTTTTCATAGTATGTTCGTAATACGGTATTTTCCCTGCAAAAGAGCAGCAATCAGGCTTAAATTTGAATATATAATACAAGTTATACCCTAATCATGAACATTTCCCATTATTTTAGATAATTCAGTGTTTGGATCTTTATTTTTTTAATTATGTATTTTTGTTTGTATTGACAGTGGTGGCAAGTTTTCAACACTACTTTGGAATTTAGGCCCTGAAAATGCTGTGACACTACTGGTGTTTGCAGTAACAGTTTTATGGTTTTAGCTCTATTGTTAATTCTTTGATCCATTTGCAGTTAACTTTTGCAAATGGTTAACTTCTTTTTATATGGAAAACTTCTTTTGCCTGTGGATATCCAGTTTTCCTAGTGCCATTTGTCCTTTGCCTATTGAATGGTTTTGGCACACCTGTTGAAAACCAATTGACCATACATGTGAGGGTTTACTTCTGAGCTCCCTATTCCATTGGTTTGTTTGTCTGTCTTTATGCCAGTACCACACTGTTTTGATTACTGTGGCTTTGCAGTAAGTTTTTAAATCAGGAGGTGTGAGAAATCCAACTTTATTCTTCTTTGTCAAGATTGTTTTGGTTATTTGGACCCTTTGAGATTCCGTATGTTTTTATGATGCATTTTTCCATTTCTGCAAAAAACACCATTGAGATCTTGGTAGGGATTACACTGCATGTGTAGATTGCTTTGAGTATTATCATCACCTTAACAATAGTATGTATTTCAATCTTGTAATTTTGAACATGATTTTGTATCTTATAACTTTGCTGAATTATTTTTTTAGCTTTGCCCATTTGTTTTGTGAAATCTTTAGAGTTTTCTGCATATAAGATCATGTCATCTATGAACAGAAATAATTTTACTTTTTCCTTTCCAAAATAGATGCCTTTTCTTTCTTTTTCTTGCCTAATTGCTCTGGCTAGGACTTTCAATGTAATGTCAAATGGAAGGAGTGAAAGGAGGCATCCTTGTCTTGTTCCTGATCTTAGAGGAAGAGCTTTCAGTCTTTCACAGCTGAGCATATATGATGACTGTGGGTTTTATATAGGCCTTTATCATGTTGAGGAAGTTTCTTTCTGTTCCTTTTTTATTTAGTATTTTATCATGAAAGGATGTTGTTTCGTCAAATGCTTTTTCTGCATCAGTTCACATGATTATGTGGGTTTTTTCCCCCTTCATTCTGTTAAAGTATTGTATTACATTGACTGGTTTTTGTTTGTTGAAACATCTTGCATTCTAGGAATGAATACCTTTTGGTTATGGTATATAGTCCAGCTATAGTTTGGATGTTTGTCCCCCCCAAACCTCATGTTGAAATTTAATCCCCACTGTTGGAGGTAGGACCTAATGAGAGGTGTTTGTTTCATGGGGGTGGATCCCTCATGAATGATTTGGTGCTGTCGTGGCAGCACTGAATGAGTTCTTGCTCTCTTAGTTCCTGCAAGAACTGGTTGTTAAAAAGAGCGTGGCACCTCCACTTCTCTCTCTTGCTTCCTCTCTTGCCATGTGATCTCTACACATGCCGGCTCTCCTTCCCCTTCTGCTGTTAGTGGAAGCAACCTGAGGCTTTCACCGGATGCCCAGTCTAACAGCCAGCAGAATCATGAGCCAAATAAACCTCTTTTCCTTATAAATTACCCAGCCTTCAGATATTCTTTTATAAGCAACACTAAGTGAACTAAGACAATTTCTTTTAAAATTTTGCTGAATTTGGTTTGCTAGCATTTCCTTGAGAATTTGTGCATCAGTATTCATAAGGTCTGTAGTTTTCTCTTTTTTTGTGATATGTTTGTCTGGCTTTGGTATCAGGTAATGCTGACCTCATAGAGTGAGTTAGGAAGTGTTCTCTCTTTACTTTTTTGGAAGAGTTTGAGAAGGATTGGTCTTTCCATTCATTTCTTAATCCCTTGTAACCAGGGTACAACTAAGTACCATACTAAAGTACAGTTGATCCTTGAACAACATGGGTTTGAACTACACAGGTCCACTTATACATGGAATATTTTCAACTAAATCTGAAAGTACATTATTCATGGGATTTGAAACCCATGTGTTCGGAGGGTCAGCTTTGTATATACGTGGGTTCCACAGAGCTGACTGTGGGAGTTGAGTAGATTTTAGTATACACAGGGGTCTTGGAACCAATCTCCTGTGTATTCCAAGGAACAACTGTTTATCTTTATTCTGCCCATTCAGGTCCAAATCATCATGATCTCTCATCTTAACCACTTAGTTCTTGCCTCACTGGAGACTCCACTTTCATTCTTGCACTGTACCAGCTCATTTACCTCACTGTACCCCAAAGTGATCTTTTTAAATTGCAAATCTATTTATGTTACTCTCCTGTTTTATATTATTTTCACCTTTAGTGGCCCAGAAAACCAATCATAGCTCTGCAAGACTCCACACATCATCTGGCCCTTCCTCCCCGTCCAACTTCATCTCATCCTCACTCACCATGCTCCTAACCACAGTTGCTTTCTCCATTCCCACACAAGCCACGTTTTCCCACCTTTGGACAAAATGTTGTTATTTCTTAAATGTCTCTCCCCTTTATGGCAGGGGTGGCAAACTGTTTGTAAAGGATCAGGTATTAAATATTCAGACTTTGAGGTCCATAAGTTCTTTGTCATGACTACCTAACTGTGTCATTGTAGAATGCATGCAGCCATGAAAGCCAGGCACAGTGGCTTATGCCTGTAATCCCAGCAACTCAGGAGGCAGAGGCAGGAGGATCGCTTGAGGCCGGGAGTTAGAGACCAGCCTGGGTGACAGAAGGAGACCCAGTCTTTTTTGTAAAAAATTTTAAAAATTATTTATTTATTTATTTTTGAGACACGGTCTCACTCTGTTGCAAAAATGCAGCCACATACTATAGTAGTTTGCTGACTCCCTTGCTCTAGAAAATAAAAACTCCATGAAAGCAAGGATGTTGTTTGTTTTCTTATCTCTAGTGCCTTGTGTATAGGAGGTAATTAATAAATATTTGTTGAATAAATACATTAAAAATCAGAAAGTTACTTGGTCTTTTTAAAGAACTTCTGATAGTGATTTACTGTCTAATTTCCATGAGAAATTTATAATCACACCATTTTTCAAACTAAATTTTTTTTATTAGGAAACAAATAAAAACGTAGAATTATATAATATAATGAGCCCCAGTATATCAATTGACCTAATTCAGCAATTTTGAAAAATGTGGCTTAACGTTATTTGTTCTTTTTGTGGTTGTTGAATGACAAGTGCATTCATTTCTCAAATATGAATACTTTCTTATGTAATTATAATTTAGTTATCACAGTAATTTCTTGGTACCATCTGATGCTCAATCCAACTCAGATTCCCTGATATTCAAAAATGATATCCTTTTATGGTTATTTTGGGGGGGGATCAAGCATGTGTATTACATTTAGTTACATATCATCTTAAGAGTCTTTTTTCCTATGGTAGTGCCCTCCTTTTTTTTCCATGCCACTGATTTTCTGACAAAACCCACTTACTTGTTATGGAGAGTGTTTCACATATTTGTGTCCTTGGGATGTTAAAGAGAAAAACAAACTGTTTTTCCTCCTATTCACACAGAATACTTCTGACACACAATATGTGGGGTTTTTCCCACACCAAGTTCTCCAATTCTTGTTGGACACCAACAGGGTATCTTATAATTTAACTCAATTCTGACACTAACTGCCCAGAGGTAGCGTAGATCTTACAGGTTAAGGTCTCAGTATAAGACTGTGCCCACTTCAGATGCCCATCCCAAGTCCGGGCCTCCTGTATTTCTGACCGATTAGCTATAAATTGGAGGTTCCCAAGACCCCTTCCTTAGGTTTTATGATTTGGTAGCACAGCTCACAAAACTCAGGGAAACACGTTTACTGGTTTATTATGAAGGATACAACTCAGGAACAGACAAAGGGAAGAGATACATAGGACAAGGTATGGGGAGCTTCCATGCCCTTTCCAGGCTCACCAACCTCCCGGCACCTTGATGTGTTCACCAGCCTGGAAGTTCTCCCAACCCCTTCCTTCTGGGTTTTTGTGGAGGCTCCATTACCTAGGCACAATTGATTAAATCATTGACTATTGGTTGAGGGGCTCTTCAGGTCCTCTCCCCTCCTATGAAGTGGAGGGGGGGCATGAAAGTTTTAACCCTCTAATCACACGGTTCATTCTACTGGTGACTAGCCCTCCATCCTTAGAGACCTTCCAAAAGTCACCTCATTGACATAAGCTCAGGTGTGGTTGAAAGGGGCTTGTTATGAATAACAAAAGACTCACTCAGGGAAATACAAGGGTATTAGGAGCTCTGTGCCAGGAACTGAGGAAAGACCAAATATGTATTTCTTATTAGACCACACTATCACAGGTGTCATTTAATTTGTTCTATTTCCTGGAAACTGGAAGGTAGCCCTAACATCTTGATTAGATTTACATTCACCTTTTTTTCCCCTAAAGAGCCAATACTTCATAGATGATCTGTTTCTTCTGGTATCAAACCAAGAGGCACATCATGTGCAATTGTCCCACTTTAGTGCTGCTAGGATAAATCATTGAGTCCAGTATAAAGAAAGTATAAAAGTTTATTTTATTTTATGTTATGTTATTTTATGTTATGTTTGTTATGTTATTTTAGACAGGGTCTTACTCTGTTGCCTGGGCTGGAGTGCAGTGGCATCATAGTAGCTCACTGGAACCTCAAACTCCTGGGCTCAAGCAATCCTCCTGCCTCAGCCTCCTGAGCAGCTGGGACTACAGGCGCATACCACGACACACGGCTAATTTTTAATTTTTTTGTAGAGATGGTGTCTTGCTTTTGCTCAGGCTGGTCTCAAACTCCTGGCCTGAAGTGGTCCTCCCACCTGCACCTGCCAAAGTGCTGGGATTACAGGTGTGAGCCATTGTGTCCAGCCTAATTTTTTTTTTTTTAAAATTGCAAATTACAGAATCATGAGTTGTTGTTGTTCAGTAATGCCCAGGTTTTTTTTTTAAGTGTTTTTGTTTACTTACTGGGTTTTGTGTTAATATATTTAACATGCTTTATTCTGTTTTTTTTTGGTAAGAGGGTCTCGCTCTGTCACCCAGGCTGGAGTGGCCCAATCATAGTTCACTGTAACCTTGAATTCCTGGGCTTAAGCAGTCCTCCTGCCTCAGCCTCACAAGTAGCTGGGACTACAGGTGCACACCACCAGGCCTGGCTAATTTTTTTTTTTAAAAGACAGGATCTTGCTATGTTGCTCAGGTTGGTCTCTAACTCCTGGCCTCAGGGGATCCTCCTGCTTGAGCTTCACAGAGTGATGGGATTCTGGGCGTAAGCCACTATGCACCCAGCCTGCTTCATTCTTTTTCACGTGCCTTCATACTGGCTCCTTTGTCTTCTTACTATGACCCTTTTAATCTTTGATAAAAGCTTTCTTGTTTTCTGCCTTAAGATACCTTGAATCTTCTTGTGTACATGTGCTTGACTCTAGACCTGCAGTGACTACTGGTTCTTTTCAATGAGAGTGGTATTTAGAGGCCCCAGTCTGAGTGTCAGGATTGCTCATTGCCACTGGGTGAAATTGCTTCTGGGCTTTTTCAATTGACAGCTAGGAATGACTATTTTTGAAAAAGGAAAGAAAAACAGAATTCATGCTATTTGGGTTTTCACTTAATCACTTTGATTTTATACCTGTATTTTCTTTCATGTTGATAATCATGATTGTTGACAATATTAACAATTACATATTTGCTTTACCATATAATATATTTAAAGTTTCAAAATAATACTGATGACATTACTAACACTATTGAATTAAATTTGATTTTTTTGTGGCTTTGTTTGTCCTTATAATATTTTTCTCTGTGTAAATAGTAAAAAGATATTCTAAAGTTAATTGAAATAATTCTCTTTCTTGTCTATGTGGTCATGTCACCTGCTTGGTAAACATTTTGGTTTTGTTTCTGAATGGCCTTATATTTATTGTGTGTGTGTGTGTATTTTGTTTGTTTGTTTGTTTGTTTAAGAGATAGAGTCTTACTCTGTTGACCAGGCTGAAGTGCAGTGGCATAGTTATAGCTCACTGCAGCCTCAAACTCTTGGCCTTAAGCAATTCTCCCCCCTCAGGCTCTCGAGTAGCTGGGATTACAAGTATAATCCACAGTGCCCAGCTATTCTATTTTTTGAATATTTAAGTTATTTACATAATTCCAAAGTGGACAGTAAATACCAAGGACTATTTCATAGAAGTCATGTTATTTCAGAGAAGTCATGTTATCCCTCTGTCCTATTATCTTCTTCCCTCTTTAGGTAGTAATTTTATTAGTTTTTGACTTATCTTTCCTGTATTTCTTTTTTCTCTTAATAGTAGATGAGTAGAACTTGGAGATTACTCTGTATCAATAAACTATGCTGTTTTAATATTGGAGAAAACTTTTAAGGAAAATGATTCTTAGTATCAAAGAAAATTCACTGTATATTCTTTTTTGGGTACCAATTAAGCCTATTTACAAATACAGTAAAAGACTTGAAATAAAGGGATTTTAATGAGCTGAATGAGTAGACTTTCGTTATTATTGTTCACTTGCATAGGATGGTATTAGAGCTTTTGAAGCTTCAAGACAAATTTTAAAATGTACAACAAATAAAGATGTTTGATGCCAGTGTGACATTTTATATTCATATTTTATGTTCAATTTCTCAAGGCACTATTGGTTCTTTTTTCTTTTATTAAGCTTCAAGTGGAAATAAAGAAATCATTTCACATATCAGTCAACATGGAGGAAAATGGCCTTACTGGTTTAAAAAAATGGGTGAGTGTTCTAATTCTGAATGTTAAAATATATATCAGTATTATGTTGACTTGATTTTTAATTCTTCTTGATTTATCCAGAAAACATTCAAAAGTTGGGGAATTATACATTGAAATTACAAGTTGTATTGAATGAAAGTAATGCAGACACTTATGCAGGAAGACCACTACCATCTAAAACAATTAAATTTTCTGTTAAAGGTAAGCAAAATACTAATATATAATTATATATGCTAAAGGTGGCATTTTAAATCAAAGGGGAAAAGATAGACAATTCAGCAAAAGATGTTTGAACAATTGGGTAACCATCTGGATTTTTAAATGGCCTTAAAAGTCAACTTGATAATCATATTCCTTCTGAACTTTGAAGACATCATTGTTTTCTACCTTCCATTGTTGCTGGTAAAATCTAATGCTGTCCTATTTCCTGACCCTTTGCATTTGACACCCCCAATTTCATCCAGTTTCATCCAACAGTATATCTTGTATGCCCTTTTAGTCTGGAAACTCCTGTTTTATTTTCTAGGAATTTTTCTTGCATTACTTTGATTTCCTACTGTATTCTTTCTTTCTAAAACATCTAATATTAAAATGTTGGATCTCTGATATACTATTTTTCTTTTTTAGAACAACTCCTTTATTTAAAAGGATTTGTTCTATAAAATTTGGATTCAGTCAAAAGGCCGCACTCAAGGATCTAATAGACTGTTTTTCTTTTTTCTACTTTCCATCTCTTGGTTTTGTTTTTCTGTTTGATTGGAGATTTCCTTAACTTGATGTTTTATACTTTCTATTGAGTTTTTCCCTTCTGCTATCATTTTTAGCTTCTAAAATTCCCCACCCCTCGTTATTCCTTTTCAAAGCATTCTCTTCCTACTTCATTAATTCAGTATCTTTATTAATTCTATGAAGATATTAATAATAGTTGGGGTTTTTCTTGAAGCATTTTTCCTTACTTATAGTCTGTTTCTTCCTTGTTGCTTTTTTTTCTCCCTTTCTCTGAGTCTTTCTTGTTAGATACTTTCTTACATGACTAGTGATTTGCTCATATTTAAGAATAGGACACTTGAAAACTTGTGGGGAATTATGATATGAGACTTTTTAGGCCTTCTTTCTTTGGCGGTTCAGATTCCCAGAGTAGAGCCTTCTAAGTCACCTGCTAGGAGGGTAAAGACCTGGCTGCCAGCATTTTGGGAGCCAGGCTGGGGAAGACTGTTGGGGGGTTTGTCTCACTTGAGTATATAATCTTTCACTTGATTTTTCTATTTTCAATAAACTCTGACACTTTTAGTAGTGCTGTGTCCCTCACTTCTTAGACCTACTCTTCTTTTCCCAGAGAATAAACTTTCTATCTTTACTGGGGTTCAGGAGGGCAATTACCTGCCACATGCATTGAGGGATGGGCATCTGGGGAACTGTTTCTTACATAGACTTTAACAGATCTCCCTGTTTTATTCCAATTTTACTCCAACTTGATACAGCCATTCCTGAGCCTTTTGGGTGTCTTACAGTGTGAATCAGATTGGGTCTCTGCTAACTTTGTTTGAGGATTTGATGTTCTTGGGTCTTTCTGCTAAGTCAATTCCACTTGTCCATATGTTCTCTAGCCTTCAAATTCTATTACTGTTGTCTTTTTTCTTGTTTGCTGTTTTTGTAGGTTTTTAGGTCTTTTAAAAAACATCTGTAGTATGATTGTTATGGGGGTTTTGGAGAAAACTGATCTAAGTAGTTGTGATTACCTTCTTTAATCAGAAGGACCACCGTAGAGACTGTTTTCTTTCCTTTTTTTTTTTTCAATTTTTTTTCAATTTTTTTGGAGACTGTTTCTTTTTGTACATATAAATCTACCAAGTTCTTTAAACAGCTGTGGAATGGGTTTCATAGTGTGGATGTGCTATAGTTTAGGCAGTTTCCTGTTGATGAACCATTTAGGTTGTTTCCAGTTTTTGGCTATTACAAACGATATTGCTATGTGGGAAAAAAATTATGCTGCTTTGTGTACATGTGCTAGAATCTCTCTAGGGTGGATACCAAGAAGTAGAAGTCCCAAAAGGCTATGCTATGGTACCCCCACCAGCAGACTATGAGAATTTCAGTTTCCCATGTGCTCATTCCTGGCTGAACTATATATTTATTTTGCATAGTTGGTGGTTAAACTATTTCTATAATTTTTAGGTTATGTACCTCTTCTAGCCTTTATTGGACATTGTATGTCATCTGTGAAAACTTGTTCATTTGTTATGCCTATTTTAATAGTTTAAAGCTGTGGTTCTCAAATTTGAGTTTGTATCAGAATCACCTAAAGGGCTTATTAAAACACAGCCTGCTAGGTCTCACCCCCAGAGTTTCTGATTCATCAGGTTTGAGATGGGCCCTAGAATTTGCATTACTAATAAGTTCCCAGGGGATGACTGAAACTGCTAGACTAGAGACCACACTTTGAGAATAGCCGATCTATAGGAGGTTTTCATGAATTCTGAATTTTAATTCTTTGTTGCATATTTTGCAAATATTTTCTTATATGGAGCTTCTCTTTTATTTAACTTTGTCAAATATATCCTTTTATAGCTATTGAAGATTGTGGTATGCCTTAGAAGTTCATTCTTATGATAAAGTTATAATCATAAACATATTCTTTATATTCTAATAATTTCTTAGTTTAAAAACACATTTATCCCCACCTCTAGAATTTTACTTTTATGTGTGGTGTGAGATAAACATCTAACTTTATTATTTCCCCAAGTGGATTGTCAGTATAATTTATATAATTTTTGTATAGATTTAAAATGCCATCTTTATCGTAGTCCTAGACTGTTTCTGACCTCCAGTGAATTTTCTGACCAATGAACTTGCTTTTTGTTTTCACTTTTGTTTTTGTTAAAGAGGGTAAGCCAGAGAAATTTTCATTTGGTCTACTGGATCCTCCTTTTCGTGTTGGAATTCCATTCAATATCCCTCTGGAATTTCAGGATGAATTTGGTCATACTAGTCAACTAGTAACTGATATTCAGCCAGTTCTTGAAGCAAGGTAATTTGAAGGATCAATTTATATTTGTCCTTTCATATTTGCTGAGCATTCCCTCTTTTCTTTTTTTAAACTTAAATTGTTTGTGTGAAGTTGTTAACTTCATTACTATCATTTAAAATATTTAGTGAATTTTATGATATCTGGGGAATTTATTAGGCCCAAACTGTTCTCTGTGACTACAGTGTCATATATAAATTGCTTCATTGAAGTTTATCGTTTGACTGAACTTACTGTTGAAGTTATTTAGGTGTTTAGTTCTTAACTCCATTTCCTTTTGCAAGTATGATATGATGTTTCCTGGCAATTCTGTTACTAATAGCACTATTTATTTTGTTGTTGTAGCTGTTTACTTAGACATTATGGCCATTTAAACTTAGTAGTATTACCTACTAGTAGGTTTTTAACCTGCCAATTCAATTTATTTTAAAAACCATAGCAATAAAGTTTATGTCTTCTGTGGAAATTGAGGTCCTTCCTTAGAATTTGCCCTTACTTTAATAGCCCTTACAAGCCCTTGCATTAAGAAATAGCTCTGAGAAACTTAACATCTGTACATTGATGTCATTGAGGATGTTCGTTATTTATCACCTCTTTTTGAGGTGCCTAGGAAGAAATTCCTGATCAGTCTGAAGAGCATGAGTTGTATTTCTTCTTCTGAACATTTGTTTGTATAAATGCTACATATTTTTTTTTTGTATTGGCTGCCAGATTTGTCTTTTTATGCTTACTTTTTAATGTATACCTTCTTCTGTTGTCTCTATGTATTTTTTTCCCCATGTGGTAGAATTGTTTACTTTCAATCTTTTGAGCAGGTATTATAGTCCAGCTAGCTGGCTATATAGAAGTGAATAAGGAAATTTGCTTTCTAGAAGCTCACAGACTAGTGAGATAGTGTTGTGTCAAGGTTATACCGTAGTTAAGTTCCTGAAAAGTAATACATGGTTATAAAAAATACTCAAAGTTAATTTTTTATAGTTCTGTGTTCAAATTGCAAAAAGTCATTCTTTTTGACATACTGCATTAATTTGAATATCAAACAGCAATGGAAGAGTTGAATACTTAAACATATTTGTTTAAATAATAAAACACTAAAAGTATGCAGTCTAGACACAAATGGAAAATATTAGTGCATTATTCTATACCTATTATCTGTTATAACTTCCATCTTATCCTTCATAGAATATTCTTACGTATGAAGTCTCTGTCATACATACACAGTGATATTTAAGATTTTGGACTTTAAAAAAAAATTTGGTAGCATGTTCACGTGAATTTATCTTCAATTGAGTAGGACCATTGAATGGGTGGGTTTCTTTGCTATTTTTGTTTTTCTCAGTGTTATTTAAATTTAAATAATTTATTCATGCATATGGCTTAAAGAATCAAATAGATTTATAAGCTTGTTATAAAACAGAAGGGTCCCTTTCCTCCCTACTCAGTCTACTTCTCAGGGAACCTCTTTCAGCTTTCTTACTTGATTCTTTCGGTAACTACTGCCATGTCTGAGTAACTTTTATATTGCTACTTCTAGATTTTTCAGTTTTAGGTATTACCTCTTGACTTATGGCCATGAAAGATGAGGACATACTCTCTTGTTGCCACCTTCATTACAAATAGATATCTTTCCTGTTCCCTCATTTTCCATAAAGTTCTGTTCTAGCTTGATCAGTATTTAGTCCTTACTTTATTACAGTTATGTAAATTCTAGTTACTTTATTTGACAACTTTATTGTTACTATACTTTTTTTCTTTGCTAAATTTATTACAAATTAAACCCTAAAATCCCTGCCAATTGTCTAGTCTCTTTTGAAGATGTTTAGGTGATTATCAGTTTCATATTCTTGGAGACATCTCTCTTTGAATTTGTGGTGTGCTTCATTCTGGACTGATTGTTTTTATGCTTTTCATAGTTGTTATTTTGTGATCTCCCTCCACCTTCATCCTGGGGATTCCCTTTGTCTCTCTTCTGTGTTGGATGTAGGGGAAATAGGATTAAACACAAAACCTTCTCTTAACCTAGAAATCCTCTCCATAAAGGTAGAAGTGAAAGAAAACAGCTTTATTATGCAGTCAGTTTAAGAGATTTGCAAAGACAGAAGGAAATCTTGCTCTTTTATATAGCTTAGTGGATACAACCTGTTACATCCCATGCTTTCAAGATAAAATCGTTTTTTTATGGGATCTTTATGATTAGAGGTAGGGTTTGCAATTTGAAGTCAGCTGACAGTTGAGTTTAGTCTCACACTCTCCCAGGAAATTGGGAGGTAGGGCATTATCTTTTTTTATTACATTTCAAAGAAATGGTTCTTGGTCCTTGAGGAAACATTCCAGACTTGTGAGACTGTTAAGAGGCTTATTTTATTTAGCATTTGGCCTTTCATGGATCTCCAGTAGTTTTAAAAAATCCCATGTCCCTTTCATTTTGCTGAAGCATATCCTTCACTAGTTTCCTGAGAAAGTACATGTGAGGTAAAATTTTTGCTGTGAAAATGTCTTTATTCTACCCTGATACTTGATTGATTGAATTATAAGTCAGAAACTATTTTCCATCAGAAATATGAAAGCATTGCTTCATTATTTTCCTTTTAGCTTCCAGTGTTGCTGATTAAACTTATTTTGATTTTTAAAAAAAATATATTTCCTGTTCTCTTCACTTACAGGATATACTTTTCATTCTCAAGGAGGTGAAATTTTACGGTGATATGTCTTTGTATAGATCTCTTCATTATTTGAAATACTTCATTCTGCACCTTCTGTCATCACAGTTTTCTCTTTCTGGGGTCCTTATTTATTGGATGTTGGACCTTCTGGAGTGGATCTCTGATTTTTGTAATGTTTCTCTATTTTTCTTAATTTTTTTTTTTTGTTTCTACTTTACTTTCTGGTATATTTTCTCAACCTTATCTTTGATTTTTTTTTCCTTTCTGCTATTGTATTTTTAATTTCCATGAATTTTCCTAATTCTGTCAATGTTCTTTTGTAAATCCTTTTCCTGTTTATGAATGTGGTACCGTTTTGCACTGATAAAGTAAATGGTAGTTTGGTTTTCTTTTTTTTTTTTTTAAGCTATCTTTTACCTATACAGATACTCTCTGTTATCTCCAACTTAGTTGCTTTTTCTTGTTTGTTCTTGGTCTCTTCGCATATCTTGTTATTGGTCATCTGCATGTAAATGAATAGAGAATTTAAATGCAGATGGGAAACTCTGAGAATGTGTGAACTCAACTATAGTGTGATCTGTGTGTCTGTCGCATTTGGGGGAAATCCTGTCATCAGTATCTTTAGGTCTTGGGCTGGGCAGTTTCCTCAAAGACGGATCTTTAGTCTTTTTGCCTGGAGAGGTGAGTAGTTTAGTTCCTAACCAGTCAAGGAACAAGGCTGCCATGGGAGTTGGGGAGGAGAGATGTCAGTGTCCATATGCATTCATTCAGGATTACCTCTTCTGTTCTTTTTAGTATTTTACCCTGTCCCTCAGCTTACCTGCTGTCCCTGGTTCAGAGATCTTCTGATTTGACCTTTTCGGAGGATAATCTTCTAGTCTTCTGCCAGAGGCAGAGAGGAGAGATCTGGGATCTAAACTTTCATCAAAAAATAATTTTTTTAAAGCTTTCCCTTTTGCCTCCACTTCCAGAGGCTCCTGGTACCACCAGTTCCTGAGCAGTACCTGGGGATTCTGTGGCATAAATTTACTTCCAGCCTTTTCTATTGCTGTTTTAGGATTCAGTTTTCTTTGGACTGCTAAGTCATTTGCCACTTGTCTATCCTGTTTTCTAGTAGATAAGTATTGGTCTTCTTTCTCTTTTTCCTTTCTACCCTTTCTTTATGTTTGCCTTTAATAATAAATAAATTTCTTTATTGTCATATAAGTGGGGTTTTAAGTAACAGTGGAAGTAGATATGTGTGTTTAATATGCTATCTTTCCCAAGGAATCTGTTTACATCATTTTTCAAATGAGCTTTACAGTTTGTTCAGAAAATAACTTATAAACATTTAAATTCCATTCTTCAGAAAAATTAGGCTTTTTCTCCATCATGGTGTATTTTTTACTTTTTTTTCTCTTTCTTTACCTTTGACAGAGTAAAAGATTACCACTGTAAAGACCTGCATTTGATCAAAACTGATTTGGAATTATATTGCTCATGATAGTAGATTAGGAAATCTCAGTATTTATTCTAACCGACTTATGTTATTACAAGGCTGTCTTTGATTATTAAGACTTTATCTAAGTTTAGTAATAGGTGCCAAAAATTCTCTAAAATCCCACTGGTAAAAGATTTGAAGGAATCTGTGGCTAAGGCTGAGGATATCATTAAAAGATGTCCTGGACATTAAAAGATGTCTTGGCCTATTTTGGTATTTCCTTTTCTTAGGCTTGTATACATGGTGTAGCACTAGATTATGGACTGCCTTGTATCTTTACTAATTCAATAAATGCAGTTTTAGTTTTACATTGTATCTATTCTGTCATTTTCAGTGGTTTAGCTCATTGATACCACTTATGAATACTTACTGGGTCAGTTTTCTTTGTAAAAGAAATTTGTGAGAATTTGCTTCTGTTTAATTATTTCTTCCTATTTTAAAAAACATTTTATTAGAAAAATTAATTAAACATGCCAATGGCACATAGGAAAGCAAAACACATCTGCAGCTTGTTCGTAGGTAATTGAGAGGAAGTTAAAAAATAACTTATTTTTTCCAGTGGTTTATCTTTACATTATGAAGACATAACCAAAGGACCAAATTGTGTAATTCGAGGTGTTACAGCCAGGGGCCCTGTAAACTCTTGTCAAGGCAAGGTAAGCATTGTATATAAATTTCATAATACCTGCTACTTATTTATTATATGGTAAATATGAAACTGGAAATTTAAAATGGAATGACCTATTTTTATAAACAAGATGACAGTAATTGGGTTATTAGGAATTAATCAGCATCTTGTCACCTGACTTACCTGTTAAATATATAAGAAAAATTTGCATGTTCACTACTGTTGTTGGTTAAACATTTATGAATTAAATATTTTTCAGTGGTCTTCATCATCCCTATTCCAGCTTTTTGACATTCAAAGCCATTTTATTAACACAGTTATCCAGGACTACCCTGTTTCCTTTTTTTTTTCTCTCTCTTACTTTTTCCATCCATTTTTTGAATATTTTTCTTAGAACAAAAGTGACAGTTAGAAATTTGAGAAACTTTAGATCACATCTTTGGTATTTAGATAAAAGGAAGTGTTTGGTGAGAGGGATACAGTTAGGGAAGGTAAAGATATAAACTCCAATAAGGTAATTTCTCAATTAGGTCTGTTAAGCAGCTAATAGATTTAAATGACTAACAGGGACACTATGGCTAATAACTTAAGTGACTCTTTTTTACTGTGTCATTTCTTTGAATATATATTTTTAAATTTTCCCTATCAATATGATGCTTAAAATAGAGCACATGAATTTGTTCAGGTACTATATACTACTTTGTATAATCAAATCAAAGATCAAGTTCTATACATCTTTCTGAATTAAGATTTTTCTGGAAAAACTTGAAATTCATGGAAAATTTGACTTTAGAAATATAAACTTACTAAGAAGATTTCTAGATTTTAAAAGCTTTTTTTATTTTGAAGTAAGTTTAGATTTACAGAGGAGTTCAAAGATAGTATAGCGAGGTTGCATATAGAAAGTTCCTCTATTAAAGTCTTACAAAACCTTATATATTTATCCAAACCAAGAAGTTAACACTGGGACAATACTGTTAACAAAACTATGGACTTTATTCAGTTGTCTTCAGTTAATGTTATTTTTCTTTTCTTTTCTTTTTTTTGAGACTGGGTCTCACCCTGTCACCCTGGATAGAGTGCAGTGGCGTCATCATAGCTCGCTGCAACCTCAGACTCCTGGGCTCAAGCAATCCTCTTGCCTCACCCTCCTGAGAAGCTGGGACTTGTACAGGTGCATGCCACCATGCCTGGCTAATTTTTTCTATTTTTTGTAGAGACGGGGTCTCGCTCTTGCTCGGGCTGGTCTCGAACTGCTGACCTCAAGTGATTCTCCTGCCTGGGGCTCCCAGAGTGCTAGGATTACAGGTGTCAGCTACCGTGCCTGGCCTAGTGTTATTTTTCTATTCCAGGATCCAATCCAGAATACCACGTTGCATTTAGGAATTTGGAGATTTTTGTTTCTTTGAACTTGACTATTTCATATTTTTGATACCCGTCTTGATTCTGATAATAATTCAGAGGTTATGCCTTTTGAGTTTGAAGAAATTATTGTCTATAAGGAAGCAGTATCAGTTAATTTTTTCCTCTGAATTTGTTACACACACATATATGATAATTTTAGTAAATATAAAATTGATGAGTAGATTTTTATAATGGTATGAAAGTGAAAAAGCAAAAAATAAATCAGAATTGAGGCTAAACTACTTAAGTATGTTTTTAGGACTTGGGTTTAATTTTTACAATTTTTTCCAACAGAATTATAATCTGAAGGTTATTCTGCCGGGTTTAAAAGAAGACTCTCAGATTTTGAAAATTAGATTACTACCTGGTAATATTATTTTAAGAAATATTCCTAATATTTACCTTTTAAATGATATTCTTATAATATTTCTTATGATAAGATAATATTCATAAAGTTGGAGTTTTTTGAGGGATTGGTAATGGTATAAGTCTTGAAAATACATTTGAATGTCAAACATAGCACTGACAAATGAATAATTTTTAAAAGGGAACTTTTAGGATGATGTTAGTGAATCTTGAGAGAAAAATCTGAATGTTAGAAAGGTATTAGGGAACTATTCCTAGGGAAATACTTACTAGGCTTATATTATTAATAGAACTGGTGTGTCCTTTACCTTTTGGTGATGTAACTATTTCCTATTTTAAGAAGAAAAGTTTCTAATATCATTTTCACTAAGTTAATTCATTAATGACTTAACTTGAGAAAATGAGTTTGCAGTAAAGTTACACAGGATAGAAAATGCTGGCTAATTTGGGAGGCAGTCTGTTGGAGAGGTTCAAAGAGTACATTGTAGAGTAGGCCCTTCCGGATTTGAATCTAGGTAAGCTTGTTTTATCTCTCCATTTCCTCATGTGTAAAATGAGATAATATCCACTCTCACAGGGTTGTTGTGAGGATTAAGTGAGTTAGTACAGGCAGTCCTCTCTTTGCATGGTTCTGGAGTACTGAGTGGAGGACACAGTTCCAATATTAATACTGTACGAAGTGAGAACTACCTGTATCTCTTAAAACAGTGCTTAGCATATAAGCTTTAGCTCTGATATTTAACAATACCATGATCATATCTTTGTCCATATGTGACCTTTTATACTAGTTTTAAGCAAAAAGAAACATTAGCTATTTACTTTCACAAATTCAAGCTGTTTGAGGTTTCCCTCAAGCATGAATTGATAAAAAAATTAAAAATTGGCACACTTGTAGAAGTATAAAAAAAATCGTTACACATTAATAAACATGTGTACATTTATTTTAGAGTTTAGCTAAAAAGTATGGATTCAAGTAGTAAAATTCTCAGTAGCTAGATAGTTCTGACATTTTTGGGGAATTTTAGGGCAGAGTGGTAAAGTAGGAAGTAGCATGGTATAGTGATAAAAGTCAATGGGTTTCAAATTACAAACCAGGATTTAAACCCAAGTCGGGGATAATTAATAGTACCTTCTTCATTAAGATTATTATGAGGTTTATATGAGAATAGTCCTTAATTAAAACTTAGCACAGTGTTTGGCATATCATAAATAGTAAATATCAACTAGTATTATCACAAAGTAAAATAAGTGTTTCCAATAACTATGTCTGTAGTATCTGTTACCAGTATTTAGCATAAATTGGATTTTAAAACATCTGTTTATGGAATAAATCAGATTGGCTTACTACAGAATTATAAACCCTCTTATTAATCTTAGAGGAAACTTGTGGTGTAACTTGCTTAGACATCAAAGGTAGTGGACAATCTAAACAGTAAATGGTCTGCTTATGTTATTACATGATTGGATGCTTTGAATACCTACAATATAGGCATGTAGTTACTTGTGGTGGAGAAATCAGTCATTATATAAAGTTGAAATTAGTAAATAAGGTGATTTAATAAACTTTTAATTTTCTTCTTGAATACTTTTTTCCCCGGATCTTTTTAAGATTTTACATGTTTAGGTGATTTCTTGCATGAGTTATCACTATGTCATTGCTTGTGGCATAAAACTAAGCCTAGACATCAGATATCTTATACAGCTGAGACAGCTCTCATCATATATAGAATCTCTGTGTTTTAGGATAGAACTGATTAAACATGGACATTGCTTATTTTTTCTTAGCATTATTTATAAAATATTAAATCTTTAAATTTTAAAGTTGTTTCTTTTGATATTTCCATACTTCAGTCTTTGAAACCTGCCTGTGTGTTTCATGATGTAATTTCCTGATAGGTCACCCTCATCGACTGAAAGTGAAACCTGATTCTGAAATTTTAGTTATAGAAAATGGAACAGCTTTTCCATTTCAGGTGGAAGTTTTAGATCAATCAGACAACATAACAGCACAACCAAAATTGATTGTTCATTGTAAGGTAAGCTTATTGGAAAATAAGAATATTTAGATTTTGGGTCCCACTGTAGAAGATGGCAATGACTGTATGTTTTAGCTACTTTACAGTAAACCTTACATAGTATTTAAGTCTTTAATTATTATCCCATGGAGGAATTTGTGGAATCTCTCATTGCCAATGGTTTTTCACCATCCCTAAGCCAATATAGATGCCAGCTATGCCCAATTACATAAAGAAATTTATGGATAAAAGTTTCCTTCCCTCTCCTCCCTTGCCTACAACCCCTTTATTTCAGATAAATTATTTTATTTTTGAATAGAATGATGGAAATGTCTTTCAGTATTAGGAATGGGTGGTTAAGTGAAGGTGAGTAAAAGACCACAAAGAGAAAGGAAAGCCCAGTTAAGTAAAGTAAAAAAGCAAAGAGTAGTGATTGAAGAAGTTGGTTGTCCTTCCAAAGCAGATAAATTTTACCTAGCATTGCAGAACGTAATTTTTTTTTTACAGAAATTTTCTAGAATTTCAGTGAGTTCTATTTAGAATTTTCCAATTTATAGCTAGAAATAGTAGCTATAATGAATTATTTGAAAATTTGAACAATTGTTGAATAATCAATTACATTTTATTTGAGTCTTATTTTGCATCCTTCAAATAGTTTTTAGGTGCTCCAAATCTTCCAGTCTATGTTGTGGATTGCAGTAGTTCTGGAACCAGTATTTTAACAGGATCTGCAATTCAAGTTCAGAATATTAAAAAAGACCAGACACTTAAAGCAAGAATTGAAATACCTGTAAGTTATTACTGTTACTAACTGATGTTATGAGTCTTCATACAAATAGTCTTTAACAGCTTTGTAATATTCTATGCAAAGTTCTTTAATTTTTAAAAATGAGGTATTTGTGGTTCTTTAGCCAAAAGGAAGAAAAGGCAACATGAAATGGTATAATGACTGGTTTAATGTTTTCTATCAAATATTAGTAATTGTCTTGATCAAACCTTTTACAGTATCTGTAGCTATTGATTTATATTTTCCTAAAATTATTTTTTTCTTATATTAAAATGTATCATTTTATTTTTGTTCTTTTGTTTTTTATTGTTCCCATTTGTTTCTTAGAAAGTTTGGTAAATATCTCCATTTAAACCACCACTGAGGGACATATAAACCTTTAATTTGTGTGTTTAATTTTTTATGAATACATAGTTTTTTTATTAGTATTTTCACAAAAAGGGATCTCCTTATATTTTGCTAGTAGGATACTTTTTACTGGAGATGCATCTTGGCTGATGGTGAAACCAACATGGAGGAAGGTGCTATAAGCAGGTTGCTGAATGGGATAACAGATTGTTAAATAAAATACTTATGTGTGATTTCTTAATAATTGGTATGGTAAGTGATAGATAACCTAATTGCTTGGTTAACTCATTTTCCTACTAATTATACATTAATTATTAATATATCCTGAGCCTCAAAGGGGTAAAAGATGTCTTTTATTTATTTAATTAGAACGAGATGACTCTTGGCTTTATTCCAGTTATTTTCAAGCTGGTTATTTTTGATAACCTTGAAGTATTTTATTATGCATTTCCTTTACGTAACAACGTGGGCAACATAATTTTGAGCATACTGTCTTGCAAAAGATTAGGACTTGGACTTAGGGAGGAATCTGGGCTTGGAGGCAAGAACAACAAGCATTAGGACTTATGTAAATACTACAGAGCAGCAGCAGGCATAAGACCAAAAATCCAGGTCAGTTAAAACAAATACCAAGGTAGATCCTGTAATATGCAATTATAAAATGTTACCCAAAGGTAGCAACTCTGAGTTTAAGGAGTCAAGCAAATAAGATATAACAGAGGATGGGATATTTGCCTGATATTCTGTGAGGTAGAATTTTAAATATATAATCAGTCACTTGGGTGGGTTTCCATAAGAATGGCTGCAACTGGATGAGAAAGGAGACATGCGTTAAGGAAGATTGTAAAGGTATTTTCTGGTTAAACTTATTTTAAATTTAGGGCATGCTGTGGAATGCGCTATAGCTAGATTGTGAAATAGTGATGTAATATTTTAATTTTGTATGGCTAAAATCAATTTATATAGCACAATCCAGCTCTTTTTTTCACTGATCTGTAGAATACTGGTATGCCAATAATAAATTATGAATATGCCAAAATATTGATCAGGGCATCTAGAGCCCTTCTCTAGCTGTGAGCAACCTTGTTCACTAACCTAAATGTGTTCTGAACTGAAAAAACACTGAAAGCCTCAGTGTAACCTGTTAGCACTAAATAATGTATTTTATGGCAGCTATTTGTCTCCAATTTTATGGAAAGTTCTTAATTTCTTACATCTTTATTTTTAATAAATGCTAGTCACGAAATATGTGACGTGGATTAAAATAAGTTTGTAATACTTTTAAATAAATTCAGAAATAACGAGAAGGGAATCCTCTTAGTCCAAATATACTTGTTGTTTTAAGAATATGGCCACTGTCATTTATAACCTGATGGTATAAAATATGGAATTATCAATAATACAATGCCCTCTTAATGACAAAACCTGTAAATACAACAGTATATAAGAAGCTCTTCATTATATTGAAACTAAATTCTTCAACAGTGTAAAGGATTCACCATTAAAGTTAAAAAAAAAAAAATGTTTTGGTACAGATGCCACTCAGTATATATTTGTGTTTTCCTCTCTTCCTAGAATTTTAAAGATGTGCCACCTGTGGAGAAGACTATTAAGTTGCTTCCCAGTAGCCATGTCGCAAGACTGCAAATATTCAGCTTGGAAGGACAAAAGGCAATCCAGATCAAACATCAGGATGAGGTTAATTGGATAGCAGGAGATATTATGCGTAATCTTATTTTTCAAATGTATGATGAGGGAGAAAGAGAAATCAATATAACATCAGCTTTAGCAGAAAAAATTAAAGTAAGTACCTCAAACAGATTGATTATTTGTAAGAACTTCTTTCATTGTATGTGTGGAAGACTCTGAACAGGAAGTTTTATGGGTAGCCTCTAAGAAGCAGCTTATCACAGAAAAAGCATACTAGTATTTCAAACTCTAGGCTAAATAAGTTTTTTTTTTGTAGACTAGATTAAAATGTGTATGATTCATATGTGACAAAATTGTACTTAGAAAAATGATTTCAACACTAAAATAAAATTTCCAGTTTTTGGCATTTTGTTCAGTTGTACACTTCCTTACCAGCTGTATTTGTGCAGTCATAATCAAGATTATCACCTTACCAAGCAATAAATTTGTATTTATTCTGAGGACACTAAACAAAAGATCTGTTAAAGGCAAAGGTGGGCAATCTGTGCTTGCTTCTTTCAAAGTGTGGTCGTTTTTTTTATAGCAAGACACAAGCATTCCTAAAAATCACTGTGCTGTGCAAAATTGTGCAATAAAAATGACAGGGCTTATGGGGGAAATGAGAATTAGAGGCACAACACTCAAACTTCATTAGTAACCCATTAAGAAAAAAGATAGAAACCTAATAAAATGGTGGCAAAAGCAGTAATAGTTACATGTTAATGGTAAGAAGTACATAAATACATACTAATGGTATTTACTTTATGGCAGTGTATCTTGCTTGTGGAAGTTGCAGGAAGGGTTGCAGCTTGTGGGTTTCTGTGAAGTGGTGGAAGGAGGGTGATCTGAAATTGGACAGAAAATTATTGTAATGCTAGATGTGGGTGAGTGCACCTCCTAACACTTAGTCAGCTGAGGTGACTGGTAGGTGTTTGAGGTTCATTGTTTTGTGTATTCCCACATGGTTGAGTTCAGTTGGGTACAGTGTTTATTAGGGTGTGAATTCACATGCGGATGGAGAAAGGTTTCTCAACGCAAAGATTAGAATAGTTTTAAAGAAAGAAAGTTTATTTTACTTCTCAAAGGGTGAGAAGGGCACGAGAGACAAGTAAAGAAAGAAAAGAGAAGTGTTGGTGTGGGGATAAGCGCTATGGGGTTTTTATTAGGGGGGCAAAGAAAAAGGAAAAAAGTGATTGCTGCCACTGATAGCAAAAACAGCGGTGAAGCTGCAGTGTCTGCTTTTCACTATTTTTTTTTCTTCTCTGTGAGTCTGGCTTAATGGGGTCCTTGAAATGTGGTTCTGGCAAGAGCTGGAGTGGGGAGCTCACACCCCTGCTGTCTGCTTGGGGCTCTTCAAGGCAGTGAAAACAAACTCTTAGAGATACCTGCAGGTGGTTAATCTTAAAAACAATGAATTGGTTCCCACATGTTTAATCAAACAAAATAAAAGGGAAGTTATGCTGTGAATTTATTCCTCTTTGTGTTTGATAGTTTGTCTTTCTCTGCTCACTAGTTTATTAACAAGGCTGTCCTTTCAGTGTTCTGTGTTCACCTAGTTTTTTCATGTATGAAATTGTGCTTAAGCAAAATTGAAATTTACTTTATGCTTAAATTGTTTCCTAATATATTAATTGCATTGGAAAATATTTGTATTTTCAAAGCAAGCATTATAGCAGAACTGACTGTACTTTTTCCCTCGATGTCTATAGAAATAAAACTCCTCAAATCTTGAGTGTGAGAAAATAACTTTCTAACTGGGTTTTTTGAGGCAATGAGAGATAAACATCCCCCCATGTCAGGAGAGCCAACATTTGTGGACCGTTAGTTAGTAAGGGGTCCAAATTAACTAAATTTTTGGAAAGTTGCCATTGTGGGACCTGATGTAAGAATTATTCTTTCACACCGGTATACGCTACCCATCTTGAGTTTCTAAGTATAGGCTCTGGTATTTTAAAAGGTTTAGCAGGGGTTCAACTGACCTTATTTTAAGAATCTTATTTGGAACAACACTTGCTCCAGTTTTTTTTCCCCTTCATAATGAGGGAAGGGAGGATTGAGAGAGAAATAATCCTGGTCCTGCTTAGAAGGGAGGCAAGCCATTTTTACCTGTATCAGCAGATTCGAAGGTGAATGGTTTAAAAGTGGTGCCAGAGACCTGACTTCTGAACTCTTCCTTGCTTTCTCACAATAATGCTTCCACTTCCTGGTTTCTTATCGAGGTTTAGAAAAAACGTTGAATGGAGAGCCTCTCCCTGTACATAGTACTTTCTCTTTCCCATTCTCTGAGCTTGTGGCCTTCATTTTGCCTCAAATATAGTAGTTATGTATTTCTTGGGTACCAAAGATTTTAAAACTTGCACCTTTTCATTGACAGCAAAAGACAGTGAATACTGCTGTTTTCTTAAGTTAAATGTACAGCCTTTACAGTGGTTTTGTGGTGTTCCCAAGATAGAGGGAAGTCAGCCTGAACTGAGCTGGGAATCCATTGAGGGGATAGCATAGCTTAGTCAAGGGAAGAAAGCCTGTATCATTTTTGTGTGACTCCTGTTTCCTTCTTAACCTCCGTTATTAAAAAAAAAAAGTACAATAAAGAACAGAGAATAAAGATGATTTAAAAAGGTAACTAAAAACGTTAGAGCAGCATGACTAGAAAACACTAATCAGGCTATCAATGATTTTAAAATCACAACTATAGAAGACTAAAAGCAGAAAGTTGAGCTAAAAATTCTTAAATAGAAAGGATTGGAAGTTTAAAAGTATGACAGAGTAGCGTAATCAACTTGGAAAAGTATGAATTAAATAGCAAATTGAAATATGGAATGCAAGAGATGTAAAATTAAGATAGACCTAAAAGCACCCAAGAATGGGTTAAGGTCAAAAGGTGGCCAGAAGGGTCAAAGTTTTATCAGTGGATGTAATTTCTTTTCTCACCTTGCTGAATAAGGGTCCACCTAGATCTCATTCAAAACCTCCATAAATAAGATTCTTTTAGAAAAACAATTGAATATTACTTTTCAGAACTGATTGAATGATATGATCTATGTGTTATTTTTAAACTTTAATGACCATAGTGATTATTTTGTGGCAAAGGTCTAACAAAATGACTTAAGAATTTTTATTTTATTGCACTGAAAGGTATGGCAACATTAACAGCAAAAACAAAGAGGATACTTTTATTTCATAGTAATATATGAACCACTGTCATTTCTGATCATAAAAGAGCTTTCTTTTTTCTTTGGGATGAGAAGATGGGTTAGCTTTAAGAGTCTTCAGTAAGAGATGTGGCAATAGGAGGGCATTAGATAGACTAAGCTTTATATTATTCTTAAATATATAATTTTCTCCTAGGTTAACTGGACTCCTGAGATTAACAAAGAACACTTGGTACGGGGTCTACTTCCTGATGTACAGGTACCAACATCTGTAAAAGATATGCGCTATTGCCAGGTTTCATTCCAAGATGATCACGTGTCTTTGGAAAGTGCATTTACAGTAAGGTTTGTGGACTTATTGTTTTGAGGTATTTTAAATCGTAGCATACAGCAACAAAAATACTTTTCTTCAGTGCACATCTGCAAGTTTTTAATTTAGAAAGTATCACAGTTTGTATGAAATATGATAGATTATCTTTGGAAGAAAGCTTCATTGGAGATAGTGATTAATTCTTATCACTATAATCCTGTACTGAATTGGCCCTTTAGTAGCTGGAAGAACTAGAACCTTCATTAAAGGAAAGTCCTCCTAGTGCAAGCAACAACTAAAATACCTGTAGAATGACAAAAGTCATGAAAATTACAAAAGATACAGTGTGATCAGTCAGTGTTGTTCAGAAGTAAAAACTCTTTGATTGGTTAGTGAGGATTTTCAAAGCTGAGAGTCCAACCAGAGTTAATATGTAGAACTCATAGGAAAGTGAAAGACTTACATAAATACATTTAAAAAACCTATCTGCTACCCTGGCCTGTCAGTTCCCTGGACACCTCTTTTCTAGTAACCTCTTGCACTTTAATTACTCTGCCCATTTCCATACTATTCCCAACACTTAGAACAGCTCCGGGTTTAAGATTAAATTTTCAAATATACTTCTTTGTGACCATAATCAGATCTCTTGAAGAGTTATTCTTACTCACTCATCTGTTCTCTGTGTTCTCTTGTCATAATTTCCTTTTAATACAGCATAGATATTGTAATTTAACATCTCTATGAGTTTTTGCTCCGTATTCTCTAATATCTTAAACTGTCTTTTCCCTATTTCCTTTTGACTTCATAGCCATGTTCTATAAATTGAGATATTTGGAGAGGTTTTACTATATTTGAGTTTTAGAATGTAAACATTGTATATGTGTTACTCTTTAGCGTATTGGAACTATTTTAATTTTTTTCCTACAATTAATGATGTAACTAAAGCCTTTTAACTCGTTAACCAATTTCAGACCACTTCCTGATGAACCTAAACATTTAAAATGTGAGTTAAAAGGAGGAAAAACAGTACAGATGGGCCAAGAGCTTCAAGGAGAAATAGGTTAGTATGGCCTGCTTTCTTTCTTTAAAACACTTTTATGATGTTTGCGTACATCAATGTTTTAGCATACGTAATCTGAAAGGAAAGCCTTGGGTGTATATAATATTTATTGGTTTAAAATCCATTGTTGAATAAGATTGAAGTATTTTGACTATCTTTGCCTAGGCTGACAAACCTTTGGAATCAGTTTGGCAAAAATATTTTGTTGAAAACATCTTGCCTTTTGCTAGAATCTGTAATAATAATTAATATTAGAAGTGTAAATTAAGCCAGGCCTGATGGTGTGTGCCTATAGTTACTTGGGAAGCTGAGGTTGGAGGATTGCTTAAGCCTAGGAGTTCAAGGCCGACTGAGCAACACCATGTCTCTCAAAAGCAATTAAAAAACGAAAGTGTAAAGTAAATGGATTCCTATGTAGTTTTTTCTTATATTTAGAAAATTACACAATATTAAAATATTACCTTCAGTAAAATCTGATTAACTTTGGCATCATGTTAAATACTTAAATGTACTTATGCAGATTTTTAATATTGTTTGTAGTGAGTATAAAAGAAATGAGTATAATCATTTTATACCAAAAAATTTAGTAAGAGAAAGAGGGTAAGTTTCTAAGCATATTTTATTAAGCATATTATAGATATTTATATCTTTCATTAAAAAGGTAACACTAAAATAAAACCTTTTTTTTTTTAAAGTTATAATAATTACAGATCAGTATGGAAATCAGATTCAAGCATTTTCACCAAGTTCTTTATCTGCTTTGTCAATTGCTGGGGTTGGACTTGATAACTCAAATCTGAAAACTACTTTTCAGGTATGGCTACTTTCTGTGAGAGTTGGTTCATACCATTGTTTTATGTATAACAGAAAGTTTGGGAAAAACTAAAATAACCAAAAGTTCAATTTTAGTTTTTAAAATGAAAAGTCATAAAAGGCATTTAAAAACTTTTATAGTGAAAAATTTAAAACACATGCAAAAATAGAATAATGTGAGTAATTCTTGTGTTGCCATCATTCAACTTCAACAGTCATCATTTCTCCTTATACCATATCATTTTGAAGCAAATTCCAGACATCATACCATTTCATCCATAAATATTTTGGTGTATATATATAATGGTAATTTTTCAAGTAAACATGAATTAATAGGATACTGGTATAGAGAACCTTAATTGTTAAAGTTTGTAACTATGCAGTTAATTCAGGTTAGCTTGAAAAATAAAAACCCTGGGGGAGTTCTTTCAGTTTAAAACAAACAAGTATGATGTACTCTGCTTGGAGAGGTCAGAGACAGCATTAGGGAAATGGACATGCTGGAGCTGGGTCTTCAAGGAACCTGCCAGGCCAGAGTGGGTGAGAAAGGAGATCTCACAGGTCTAAGGGAAGTTTTTTTCATTTAGACTATTGAATGCTTTTTAAAACTCTTCCTCCTTTGAGAGCCTCCGTTACGCTTTTTTACTTGACAGGATAATCACAATAGCCTCCACGTTGCCCTTTCTAACTAGAGTTTGTCTCTATTAATCTGTTATGTTATTGTTTTATAATTTTCAGAATACCACTTTCACTGTTGAGGAACTTTTAATGATGTTTTGTTTCCTGTGCAATGATAAAGTCTGTTCTTTGACTTTTAGTTTCTTCCATCATCTAGTTACACCCTACGTGTAGATGAAATCAGAAAATAAATGTGTGCCTGTTGTTACGCATGAACAATCCCTGCTTCCCATTACTCTGTGCACAGGTTCCTATCCTCTTTCACCTAATTGCTCCTAAATTGTAACCTGTCTTCCTACATCTTCAGTTTTCCTTTCTATTAGATTATTCCCACCAGCATGTAAACATGCTGTAATGTCTCTAATCTAAAAAAAAAAACAAAACACAAAACTTCCTTTCATACTGTATTCCTGTCTACTGCCTTCGTCCTTTTTATAGTAGAACTCCTTGGAAGAGCTATATACTCTCTCTGTTTTTACATTCTTTTCTGTCATTCCGTAGCAAGCCACTCTGATCGTATTTTTCTGCTGTGTTCCACCTGACCAAATCCAGTGGTCAGTTTTCAGTTCTCATGCTACCCATTAGATCTGTCAGCATTTTATACCATACTACGTTTAAAACCCATTGCTGGCTGGGTGTGGTGGCTCACACCTGTAATCCTAGCACTCTGAGAGACTGAGGTGGGAGAATTGCTTGAGGTCAGGAGTTTGAGACCAGCCTGAGCAAGAGCAAGACCCTGTCTCTACAAAAACACTGAAAAAAACTAGCCGGGTGTCTTGGTCCACTCCTGTAGTCCCAGCTACTTGGGAGGCTGAGACAGGAGAATCACTTGAGCTAGGAGTTTGAGGTTGCAGTGAGCTATGATGACACCACTGCACTCTGGCTGGGGTGACAGAACAAGACTCTGTCTCAAAAAAAAAAAAAAAAAAAAAGAATCCATTGCCTTAGTATGGCCTGTAATACCCTATAATATTCCACCCCAGCATAATCTCCCATCTTTCTCCCCCCATGGCTCATTACTCTCCAGCCAAGTGGACTTTTTTCTGCTTCTTTCATTTTATGCAACTGATGTATACTATTTTGGCTTATTTTCAGAAATTTATATATAATTCTGTTTGTACTTACCTACAATTTATAAATGCAATTTCATTTTCAAGATTTGAAATAAAACCAGGACAACTTCTAACATAACTTAAAAAAGAAATCACCTCTTCAAAACAGTTTTTGGTTATTTCACTATTAAATGTGGAATCCTAGGATAGACTTTACATATTAGAACTTTTCATTTTACTAATGAATATCTATTTAATTTATTTTCCAAATATTGAAAAATTCTATGTGCATTGGGGCTTTAGGAGAGATTAATTTTGGTTATTTTACAATGATTTTTTACATAAAATGTATTGCAAACTGTTGTTTCAGAACATAAAACATTAAGTTTTATCTCTGATTTTAAAATTTTAATGAAGTGGATTTGTACCCAGTAGAAATTTAAAATGATTATATCATTAAGGGTCACTGTTAAAATGTGAATATTACAGTGCCTATGCCAGTATGAAATCAGTTTATATCATTCAGTCACATTGCAAAGATTATGGGCAAGTTTCATTGATTCCCATTAATATGATGTGTTAGGCTTTATTCTAGGTAACAGACTGAGTAGTGACAAATCAAAGCCCCTACCTTTGTGGGGATCGTCTTGTCATGGGCATGCAATGATAAGAAATAAGTGATAAGAAGAAGATAAAATAGGGAAGGGGGATAGTGTGCCATTAAGTAGGGTGGTCAAGAAGACCCTCCTTATTAAGGTATTGTGTGCAAAAAACTGAAGAAGAGCCATGTAGATATCTGGTAAAGAATGTTGCAAATGAAGGGAAAGAACAAATGCAAAGGCTATTAACAGGAACATGCTTGGCTTTTGGGGTAGCAAAAAGGAGATATTTGAAGGAAGAAGGAAATTAGGAAAAGATAAGGTAACCTTTTAGATTCCCCCCCCCCTTTAAAAAAATTTAGTCTCTCCTCTCTTGAAAATAAAATTTATGGTGTGCCACTATTGGCATGGGTGCAATTTATTTGCCATTATGTTAGCCAGAAACACATCTGTATGCCCATGGAATAATGACAAAATTTTATTTCACTTTCTGAAAACTAAGTGATATCCCCCTGTCTTTTCTCAATGTACTTTTCCTCACTAGGAAAACACACAGAGTATAAGTGTAAGAGGCATCAGATTTATTCCAGGTCCTCCTGGAAATAAGGATCTTTGTTTTACTTGGCGTGAGTTTTCTGACTTTATTCGAGTGCAGCTAATTTCTGGACCTCCAGCTAAACTTCTCCTAATAGACTGGCCGGAGCTAAAGGAGGTAAGTAACTTCGTATCTTGACTGAAAGAGTTTAATATCACATGGCTTATTACTTTCAAATTGTCAGTAGATCAGAATAGGTATTTTTGTTGTTGAAGTAACAATCGTAACTAACAATTACAAGAGAGCCAACGTATTGGGTCTTAATACTTCATTATTTAATTCATCACTGTGTCCTACTTTGTTAAAAATTAGTGTGATAATTCAAATCTTAAAACCTATGTTATAGAAATTTTCAAACATGCATTAAAGTAAAAAGAATAGTGTAATAAACCCCATGTGCCTACCCAGTTTCAGCAGTTTCTGATTTTTGCCAATTTTGTTCTTTGTTCTCTCACACTAACTTAAAACCTTTTTGTTAGATTTTTAAAGAGCATATCCCAGATATCAAGCCATTATACTCATAAATACTTCAGTATGCTTTCCTATTCAAATATTTAAATCTTAAATACTAATTTTGCAAATATCTACCAGATCTTACTTTTGTTGATTTTTTTTACTTAATTGTTAGAATTCTAATTTTATTTTTTAACATTTTATTTATTTTTTAATTGACAAAAATTGTACATATTTATTGTGTACAACATTTTGAAATGTGTATATGTTGTGGAATGGCTAAATTGAACTAATTAATAGATGCGTTACCTTACATACTTTTTTTTTTGTGGTGAGATCACTTAAAAATGTACTCTTAACAATTTTAAAGAATATACGTTATTAACTACAGTCATCATGTTGAACAATAGATCTTTTGAACTTAGACCTCCTATCTAACTGAAATTTTGTATCCTTTGATAGAATTCTAATTTTCAAATGTTCAGATTCTGGCATTCAGTTATGGTATAGCAGGGCTTTAACTGTTGGTATGATAACTAACATTTTTTAATAAAGGAAAATGAACTCACCTAATCAAGGCAGTAGATGAAATTATCCTAATAAAGAAACAGGTCATCTAAGAAAAGTTTACATGCTTGTGGCCTAGGTTGAGATTGCTCTTCTTGATTAGTGAGTGTACAAAACAGATAAACTGGTTATGACAGTGTGCTTTAAAAAACAATTTAAAAAATAATACTGTGTTGACTGAGGGGTTTCACTGAAAAGCCAGTGCATCTATTTTTTTCTGGGAGCATTTACACACCATAAATTAACACATTTTTTTATACCTGTTGATGGCAATAAAGGATCTGTTGCTTGACTATAATCTGGAACAATTTTTTTTTTTCTTTTTTTTTTTTGAGACAGAGTCTCACTCTGTCACCCTGGGTAGAGTGCAGTGGTGTCATCATAGCTCACTGCAACATCAAACTCCTGTGCTCAAGTGATCTTCTTGCCTCAGCCTCCTGAGTAGCTGGAACTACAGGCGTGCGCCACGACACCCACCTAATTTTTCTATTTTTAGTAGAGACGGGTCTTGCTCTTGCTTAGGCTAGTCTCAAACTCCTGAACTCAGCGATCCTCCCACCTTGGCCTCCCAGAGTGCTAGGATTATAGGCGGGAGCCACCTCACCGGGCCAGTTATATGTACTTTTGAGGTGGAAAAAGTCTTGACATATTTATCTTTTGTGTGGTTTTGGGGTGGGGGGGATATAAAAAATAATGACAGCTTATTAACTCAAAAGTTTATTATAAGATTTATTTGCAAGTACCATAGTAATCCAGAAACTTTAAAAATAAAACATAAGCTAATTTATCAGTCTGTTAAGAGAGATGGTTATATAGAGATGAGGCTGGAAAAGTGATCATTTAACATCTGATTTTTCTTAGAGTTTCCTAATTTAATTCTTGACCCACCTTCCCCTCATAGAATCTGAGTGGCAGAGGGGAACTGATATGACACCTAAGCATGATAAATAGAAAGAAATATATAAATATGCATGTATATTATTTTATAAATGAGGAAATGGAAATTCTGAATTGTTAAATAACACACCAATATTAAAAAGTGACAGGGCAGATTTATATTCATAAACATTTGATTTTGGAAATTTGTTTTTTATAATGTTTCCCAGAAAACTTTATTAGCAGCAACTTGGGCTATAAGTCATTTACTGAAAGGTATTTTTAAAAAGTAGTTAGGAGTCATTTAAAAAGTTAGGCTATCCTTTAAAGGTAGTTAAGGTAGACAGTTAGGTGATTAGGAATAAAGTACCATGTATTTTCATTTGGAAACTGTCAGTACTTGTCAGAATTCAAGCTTTTTATAAACTTTGGCAGGTGGAATATAGTCAGTTGTAGTTGTGTAAATGTTATGTACACAAGCGTAATAACTAAACCAAGCTCAAGGGGCTTTTTTTTCCCCCTGAGAGACAGGGTCTTGCTCTGTTGCCCAGGCTAGAGTGCAGTGGCACGATCATAGTCCACTGCAGCCTCACACGCCTCCTGGGCTCAAGCCGTCCTCAGCCTCCCGAGTAGCCAGGACTACAGCTGGGCACCACCAGGCCTAGCTAATTTTTTATTTTTTGTAGCAACGGAATTATCTTGCTATGTTGCCCAGGGTGGTCTTGAACTCCTGGCCTTCAGAGATCCTCCTGCCGGTCCATAACACAGTGTTAGTTTTTCTCCCCATTTCCAGCAGCTTCCCAACATAGTTTGGTGGCCACTTGCCGCAGGTAAGAGCAGGGTGGAAGAAGCAGGGGGAACATGCTCAGCAGGAGAGGGCTTTCCCTTTTCACTCTTCGGTTTTCTTCCAGCTTCTTTTTTTACCTTTTAAAATCTGACGCAGAGGATTGGGCCTTTGTCAGGTTATCTTGGTGTGAATAACATGTTTCCTTTGACATGCCCAATATTAGTATGTCAGCAGGCAGATTCCTAGAATTACACAAGCCTCACATATTAGCTAGGGAAAAAGCAAGAAGCATTTTAAAGTCAACAAGTCAGTGTAGGTAGCTCATCAGTGAGTAGTCCTATTTAACCAAGGGCTAGAATAAGCCATTTTACTCCTTAATGCATACTGGCAGAGAGCTGAAAACTCCCAGAGAGAAGCTTGACTACAGATTGCCAGTGCTAAAGCTGAGAAGCAAAGATAAGCTTCTCTTTCTATTGAATAAGTCACTCTAGTACTTAAATAGCATGTACATTGTATTAACTATTATAAGTAATCTAAAGATGATTTAAAGTGTATGCATAGGTTATATGCAAATACTATGCCATTTTACACAAGTCACTTGAGCATCTGAGGATTTTAGTATCTGCCAGGGGTCCTGCAACCAATATCCTGCAGATACCAAGGGAAGATTGTAATGTCAAGTGCTATTTTTTAATCAAATTATTAATTATTCCTATAAAAGGGCCATTTGTAACAATTTAATTGGCTTTTGAAAGTTTATTTTCATTGATGAAAACCATTTGTGAATACAACAGAGATAAATCAAGTGATCGTTTTACAAGTATACCAATAGTTGTTTGGCCTATATGTTTTAGTGCTTCTTAAAATGTTTATATTCTTTTCAGTCCATTCCAGTGATTAATGGAAGAGATTTACAGAGCCCTCTTATTGTTCAACTTTGTGATCAATGGGATAATCCAGCACCAGTACCACATGTTAAAATAAGTCTCATAAAAGCTAGCAATTTAAAGGTAAGTTTAAAATTCCTTAAATAATTTTCACTTACTTAAAATTCTGGATTCATTCTCATGATTATATCTTCAGTTGTCACATTTATGTTTTTTTAAATACAGCTTTTTATAACCTTCATTACTCCTTAGTATAAATCACCTAAAAATTTGTAAAAATTATTTTGAGAAAGTAAAGTTCGTATCTTACAAACAGTGCAACAAGGGGCCAACATTGTATAGTTATAGTTATAGTTGAGTGTTTATTATACAGTACCGGTAATATTTGCATTTCAGATTAGGGTGAATATATAATTAACACTGACAAAGTGAATAAAGACAGATACCACGATGACCTATAATGTGGGTTAAGGAATAGGTATTACTGGGGAAACATACATTCTGAGGCTAAGCAAAAAGAGACATGCAGGTGCCTTCCTCTACTTATCTTATGGAGAGCTACCAGAGCCTGGACAGAACTGCTAAAACTATACAGGTGTTGTGTTCTAGGGTGAAGCCCCTCTCCTCTGTTGTTCTTTTTGTGGGGCAAGTATGAAGATGGCCTTGTAAAGTTTGGGGACAAAAATAGACTTGGCTACCAGAAAGTTCAAGATTAGGTATCACCTGTTTCCATGAGTATTGAGAAGCTGCTCAGAATCTAGTGCCTGGTGCAAAGTTGGAGGCCCTCTAAAGAAGAGAAGTTGCCAGTGCTTGCAAAGTTATATTTGTAAACAATCCCTTCTGTTGGTTTAAGGGAATTCGTTGGTCCCAGCCACGTTGTTGCTAGGCAACACAGAGTTCCTGGAGTTATATCCAGACAGTCTTGGGTATCCCTCCACAAATAATTTACAAATGTAATATAATGTTAGAAAGAATTGATATTATATAAAAATGGTACTTCTCTTGAAATTAATTAGTTCAGTCATAATCCCAGCAGGGATTTCCCAGAACCTGAGAAGTTGATCTTAAAAGTCATACAGAAGATTGAAGTGCCAGGAATGGCTTGTCATACATAGTAAAGTAATCAGAATCGGGGTTCTTAAGACTGTTAAACAAGGCTACGATATTGCTGCTATACAACCTGAAATACAAGACTTCTCTAGCTTAGCAACAAGGATTTGGTACCCAGATGGGAGAAATATTTTGAGAAAGACGAGAGACAATGGGATAGGTATAAACACAGGGCTTTATCCTGTCATTTCAATTACTCCTCATTTTTCCTTCTCCAGCTATTGTTTTTTCTGTCTGCACATACTGTTATTACCTACTGTTTAGGTTCTATGAAGTAGAGATGGGTGTCAGAGTTTAGGAGGGAGTCTGATTTTCTGCTACTATGGTCTACAAATTAACTTTTGTTCTGAATGTTTATTTCCAGGAGAGTTAGACAGCGATTATTTTTAACCCCAGAATAAGGGTATGATTCTACTTTCTAGAGAAGCATCCATAAAAGGCTAAGAGACTTTTCTAACCAGTTATTAGAAAATGTGGCCACTTAATCACTTGAAAGTGAAAGCCTTGGTTATCACTATAGATATAGTATTGCAGCAAAAATTTGAGAAGCAAATCCCAGTAAACATTCAAGAGAAAGATGAAATAAGAATGGAGATAGTGTTATGATGCCTTGACTTGAATATATGTGTATATAGTATGTATTTATTTTTCCAGTGTCATCCCCCACACCTGCCCCAGCTTTAGAATATACCTTCAGTGTTTGTGTAACCAAACTTCATTTGATATGTCAGTGATATCGAAACAGTGAACATAGAATTCTGCAACTTAATAATGAAAATATATTAAATTCTAGCTTAATTGATCAAGATGAGTGATTATTATCCTTTGGATTATGTGATTACATATTACATTATTTGAACTAGCTCAGATTCGAAAACTTTAGATTTTAGAGTATGTGCAAATACAACTTTTAAAATAGGAATAGAGGAAAAGAATATTGTAATAGAAGAAAACTTGATTGATCTCTAGAATTTTCTAAGTAATCATTTTGTTTTGTTTTGTTTTGTTTTTAGCTCACGCCTTCAAACCAACAGCATAAAACAGATGACAAGGGCAGGGCTAATCTGGGAGTGTTCAGTGTTTTTGCCCCTAGGTAAGAACCTCAAGTTTGATAGTTCTTGGTATTATAGAGATTGGTTTTTCATATTACTTGCTGAAGGTAAGAGTAATAACCATCCTATTTAATGTTAGGCAGGAGTTGGAACTGAATAGAAGTTGAGAGGTTTCCTAAAAGAGTTAAACTTTGTGTAAATTGTCTCAGAATTTTTAGGTTATAACTAATGTAATTTGAATCCCCCTTCTTTTCTCCCCGCCCCCCGCCATTAGGGGAGAACATACTATGCAGGTTAAAGCCATCTATAACAAGAGTACCATAGAAGGACCTACAATTAAGTTAATGATTCTTCCAGACCCTGAAAAACCCGTTCGTGTCAATGTTAAATATGACAAAGATGCTTGCTTTTTAGCAGGGGGTCTTTTCACTGGTGAGTATTTCACAGTATTTAAATGAATCTGTAATGATAATTTGCCTTTTATATTAGTGGAATAAATTATTTATCCTAGGTGTTCAGCATGATAATAAAAATCATGCGTGTAAATAGCCTTTTAAATGACAAAGAAAATACATTTAACTTAGCAGTGTCTCCTCTCATCACTGTGTCCTGCATTCTTTTAATGTCAAGAATGAACTGAAAGTTCGTACATAAACTGAGAGCCTGAGGTAATTAGTTCCATTGGTACATTCACTGAATTGTGAAATTCTATAAAAGAAATACAAACTAAATGGTAAGAGCTGTGGAGTTACGCTCTACTAAATATGTTGTGATGTTATCTTAAGCCCATCAGAACCAGGACTATTTAGCTTAATTTGAGTGGAAGTACATCACATCAGCATTTATGATTAAAGATATTTCAGAACAATAAACATTTACTAAATACCTGCTATGTTCTGGTACTATGCTGGGCTCTTAGTTACAATAATGAATATGACAGTTTTCAATGGGTTTTCTGTAATGTAGGAGACAGGTAAGCAAATAATTTCAGTATGATGTGGCAGATGCTAAGTCAATAGGAAATTAGTTTTTGCTTTACACAGGTAATTTTCTGAAAGAACTTCTGTTTTCTTGAAGGGATGAATTCCTGTAAATAGTTTTAAGTAGTGAATGAAGTACCCCCAAAATTTAGGTTTAAAATGTTTTAACAATAATTTTTAATAGTTAAGTTACATATATACATAGCCTTTATACTTTTTACTTATATGTATACATAGCCTTTTTTATTTTGTAAAGTAGAGTCTGTATACTTTGAATACAGTTTTAAATCTGTTTGGGGGAGATAAGAGCTATTTCCTGTGATTAAAAAACTATAACAGGTGCCAAATGAATGTTACAGATGGTCAGTATAATGGAAATGTTATGTATAATGATATTTTAGTTACTGTGTGCTATTGGAAATCATAAAAGAAAGTAAACATTCTATTCTTGAAATACCTGAAGCATATGGTGGTCAGTTGGCCTAATTGTAAGTTGCTAAACATACAGTCTATACTTTTTTGTCTTGCATGCTAGAACTTACAGCATTGGCAGATTGTGAAAGTAAGACAAGAGAATATTAGGAGCAAAGATATATTTGTTAAATTTCTGGGGGAAGCCTTGATGTCCAGATTTGGCACTAGTAAATTGTTTGTCATGATTAGTAAGTTTTGCAGATGAATTTTTGGGGTATCCTGGTTAAAGAAGAGTTTTATTTTCTTCTTCATCAGGATTTTATTATTAACATTTAAATAAGACATGCTTTAAGACATACAATTATTTAAGCATATCCATTAATTGAACTAGAAAGAAAATAATTTTTTTAATATTTACCATAACAGATTTTATGATTAGTGTTATTTCTGAAGATGAGAGTATCATTAAAAATATTAATCCAGCACGTATTTCCATGAAAATGTGGAAGCCGTCTAACAGCGGGAACCGACCACCAGCAAATGTAAGTCATGGAACATAAAAATACAATGTGTATATATTTGAGAAATTTACTACATTCCTTGGGATTTAAAAGAATTACATCAGCATATGTTTCAAAATTATTTCATCTGAAGGACAGTAGAACAAGGCAAAAACTGTTAAATATCATGAAGGGATAACATAGAAATAAGATAAAAAGATATTTGATTGATAGACTACAGGGGAAAGAGAGGGAAAATGGGGAGAAGAATTGGAGGGTCTAGAGCAGTGCTGTCCAGTAGAAATATCACACCTGGTATTTAACTTTTCTAGAAGCCACAGTAAAAAGATAAAAAGAAATAAAATTAATTCTAATGTTTTCAACCTAATATCTCAAAGTTACCATTTTAACATATGCTCAATATTTTAAAAATTATTAATGAAATTTTACATTCTTTTATCTTACCAAGTTTTTGAAATTTGGTGTTTTTACACCATATCTCAATTCAGACCAGCCACATTTTAAGTGCTCAATAGGCACATGTAGCTATTGGCTACCATACTGGACAGTGCATATTTGAAATAAATCTTAAATTAGGAACTGAATCTTAAAGCTTGTCACAGTGTCCTGATTTAATAATCCACTTCAGCATTTATGGTTCATTTTGATCATCTGTTTTGGAAATTAGTTTGCTTAATTTAATAGTCTGAAAGTTTACCAGTTGAGCTACCTGGATCTTCACTTGTTTAATTTAGACCATCAGTCCAATCAAGCTGCAATTGCCTTAAAATAGTACCACCATAAAGATCTATTGTATGCCCTTTAGTAATGGGATGTCTTTCCACTGTGACCAATCTCACATTGTGATTTACATTTATTATAAAGGTATATACATGTGTGTATACACTTGTATATAAACTCTAAATGTGATCTGGATTCACATTCAGTTCAAGAAGGTTTTCATCCTAAGTAATACTGTGTTTAATGTTTGTCATTTTTCCTTTCCCTCTTCGCTCTTACTCCCCTTTCTAGGCAGAAACATTTAGTTGTAATAAAATAAAAGATAATGACAAGGAAGATGGCTGCTTCTATTTCAGGTATTTCTCAAATCATTTCATGTCTTTGTGCATGTTTTGTTACAAACTAATTCAACCTTGGAGATATTTGTGGACTCACCGAGGGAAAAGTAATTATGATCAAATACGAAATGTTAGTATCTCTAATTATTTGTCAAAGATTTTTGGGAAAGGTTATGTTTTATTTGTTTTTAAGCTTCATAAATTGGTCTGGGGGAAGATTGTTGTGATGGATGTATTAGCATTTGAAACTATTAACAGTCATCAGAAGAATTTTTTTATGTTGTCAGAGCACTTTATAATTCTTTATTATGTGAGAGATTTCTATAATTCTAAGATCTTATGAAGAAAGATTAGACCACCTTTCCACATTTATGTGACTTTGAGTGTGTTGTTTATTCATTCTGGACCTCCATTTCCAAATCAGAAAAAGATTATATCTAAAGTTTCTTTAAAAAGTCTTTAAATTATCATCAGTAGGGTCAAAAGGCTTATTGTATTTGTTCAGTGCTTTTTCAGAGTAACTGGTAAAGGACCAGTTTTTGTTACTTTTAAATTTTGTGTTATAAAGAATTTAAACAATGGTACTTTTTGTTTAATTAAAAAAAAAAAAAGTCCACTGAATGTGTACTTCTTGTCAAGGTAATGTCACATTGCTAAAAAAGTTTCTGAATACTTTGAGTTTTGTAATTTTCTGTGACAGACCAGTAACAAAATGTTCAGACTAGCCCCTGTCCTTGGACTGCACTTTGAATAACATTGCTTTTGGTCTTTTAGGTACGCTCAAATTATTACATGGGGCTGATTTAGACATCCTACAAGGAGCATACTGCCTTCTTTCAGTCCGTTAAATTATTTTCAGTGTATAAAGTCTACTAAAATGTGTGAGAATTGGGCTGTTTGATTTATTCCAAAATATTTACATAATTTTTTTAGTTGAATTTTATTTTAGCGTTCCAAGGCATCTATTTGAAGAAGACTTTTAGTAAATATTTTTAAAATAATCACGTATGTTTTGAAACTACAGAGGTGGTGGTTGTACAACAATGTGAATGTACTAAATGCCAGTGGGTTGTATACCTTAAAATGGCTAATTTTATGTTATGTGAATGTTACCTCAATAAAAAAATATATTACATACACCATCAGTATAATAAAATATATTTCTATATGTTGGATATTTTTGAATGAATGAAAATATTTGGGTTCCTAATCTGTGTCAGTCACTGTGTTTATGGTTCTGCATATAATCTCATTTAATTTTTAAAAGTAAGGTAGAAAACCCATAAAGTACAAAAAAACAAGATATGCAACTTTGTGATTTCTCCCAAAGTGAATATCTGTGTAGTGACTACTGAAGTCAAGAAGTAGAAGATTGCCATTATCATGGAAGTTCTACCTCATCCCCCTCCCAGTTATTACCTCCTTCCTTCCTGCTGTGCACGCTGCACACACACTCATGAGAACCACAAACTCTCTCCTGACTTGGTTTTCTTTAGAGTTCTGTTATCCAAGCATACATCCCTAAAGTCTCTGGTTTAGTTATGCCCATTTTTGAACTTTGTATATATGACTGTGTTCTTTTGTATATGACTTCTTTCGCTCAGCATTGTTAGGTTATTATGTGGCACATAGCTGTAAATTCGTTGTCATTGCTGTATAGAAGTCCATTGTGTGAACACTACCATTTTCCATTCTACTGTTAATGGCTGTTGGCATTCTCAATTTTGGTCAGTTACATATAATGTCTGATAACATTGGTGCACATGTAGAAGTGAAATTGCTGGATCATATGTTTAGTGAAACCAAACATACATATGTATGTTTAACTTTAGTAGTTGCTGCCAAACAGTTTTCCAAAGTGTTTTTACCAATTTATATTCCCATCAGCAGCATATGAAGAGTTCCTATTGCTGTATATCCTTACTAATGTTGTTTGTTTGTTTTAATTTCTTTCTTTTATTTTTTTCTTTTCTTTTCTTTTCTTTTTTTATTGAGACAGGGTCTCTCTCTTTTGCGTAAGCTACTAGAGTACAGTGGCATGCTCATAGCTTGCTGCAACCTCAAATTCCTGGGCTCACTCAATCCTCCTGCCTCAACCTCCCAAGCAGCTGGGGACTGCAGGAACACACCACCACACCCGGCTAATTTTTCTTATTTTTTGCAGAGACAGGGTCTTGCTATTGCCCAGGTTGGTCTTGAACTCCTGGCCTCAAGTGATCCTCCCGCCTCAGCCTTCCAAAGTGCTAGGACTACAGGTGTGAGCCACTGCGCCCGGCCCAACATTTGGTTTTGTCAGTCTTTTCAGGTTTAGTCTTTTGGTGAACATGTAGTGGGGTGGCATCACATTTAGTTTAATTGGCATTTCCTATTCTTCATATATTTATTGGCCGTTTAGATTACCTTTTGTGAAATGCCCGTTCAAGTGTCTTACCAACTTTTGTATTGAGGTTATTTTCGTATTAATTTGTTAGGAGTTCTTTATATATCATGGAGATAAGTCCTTTACTTAGACATCTTTGCCCACTCTTTGACTTGCTTTTGTACTTTCTTTGTGATATCTTGAACAGCAATGCTTAATTTTTATATAATCAAATTTATTCAATTTTGTATATATTTCAGATATACTAGAAAATAATGTATACTCTGCTTTTGAGTTAGTGTTCTATATTGCATTAGGTCAAACTTGCTAATGCAAACTTACTCTTTTTCTCTAGTAATGTTTTTTGCCTTAAAGTCTACTTTGATAACAGCATACCAATTGTTCATATGAATGATATGCAAAAACTACCTTAGTGATCATGAGTATTAGTGTTTGCATGATATATTTTTTCATTCTTTTAAGTATATCTTTTGTAAATGGCATTATAGTTTTTTTCTGATAATCTTTGTCTTTTAATTGAAAAGTTTAGATCTTACATATAATTACCAATTCACTTGTTTTTGGATCTGCTGTCTTACTGTTTTTTATTTGATTCAACTGTTCTTTATTCCTTGCCCTTTCCTATTTTCTTTCTTTTGGATTTATTATTTGTGTAGTTGTCATTTTCTACTCCTTAGTAACTTGTTAGTTATACAGTCTTTCTACTATTCTCTGATTTCCTCAGGGAGTATAATAACATGCATACTTGGCATACCAATGTCTAGTAATAATTTGTATTTTTTTGCCTTCTTGAGTAGTGCATGGATCTTAGAACACTTAATTCCATTTTCCTTCTCCCAACTTACAGGCCTTTTTTCTTGTGCATGTTAAACCTATCAAGGCATTAATATTACTGCTTACAGTCAGTGTTCTTGTAGACTTACTCATTTGTCCTTTCTGTTAATCTTTTTTTTCTCCCAGTAAAGGAAGTGGTTTCTACTTTCTGTTAATCTTGAACTCAAGGCTCTCAAAGCCTTTATCTGGTGTATTTTCCATCTGAGGAAGTTCCTTTAGTATTTCTGCTGGTGATGAATTATCTCATTATTTTTACCTGGAAATATCTTTATTCCATATACTTGAAGGATATTTTCACTGGATGTGATGTTCTAGGTTGGCAGTTTCTTAACAGTACTTTCAAGCCATTCTTTACTATCCCATCATTCTGCTGAGAAGTTAACTGTCAGTCTTGTTCACTTGGAAAGAAATCCTTTTCCCTCCTTTGGTTCTCTGAGTTTTGCTTTTAATAGTTTTACTATGATGTGCCTGGGTGTGGATTGCTCTTTTGTATCCTGCTTGGTTTTCATAGGCTTTGAATTTTGTGGTCTTCTTCAGTTTTGAAGAATCGTCATCCATTATTTCATCAAATAAGACTTTTGTCTCATTCTTTGCCTCCTCTTCTGGCACTCTTTATTGTAAGCATGTTAGTGCTTTTTGCACTGCGCTCTGTCTCTTGCCCTCTTTGCTCTTTTTGCCATTCTTTTGTCTCTCTTCATTCTAGATACTTGCTTTGAACTATCTTCAGTTAACTCTGTTCAGTGGCATCTAATTTGCTATTAAATCCCTCTTTGAGTTATTGATTTTTTGTTTGGCATTTTCAGTTCTAGAACTTGCATTTAATATTTTATAAAGGTTCAATTCTCTCTTGGAATTTTTAACCTTGTCTTTTATCACCCTGAGTAATAATCAGTTTATTAAAGTCTGCCTAGAGTTCCTTCAGCTCTGTTTTGATTATTTCATGCTTTCTGTTGGTTTTCATTCTCTTCTTCATGTATCTGGTTATTTTATTGTTGTGCCAGGCATTTTATTTATGAATATTTATAAAAATAATTGAATGTCTATGATGCTATGTTTCCCCAGAGAGGGTTTACATTTGCTTCCGTCAGTTGTCTAGGCCATTACCAGTCTCTTACCACTTCAGTCCATTTTCAGAGACTGAGATGATTCCAAGTTGAGTTGTATTTCCCTTCGGAGCCTGTCTGCTTTAGGTCTGCCTATACTGCTAGCATTTGCTCCCAGGAGTAAAGCAGCCTTAAATGTGAAGTTCATCTCCCAAGGGCCTCCATTCTATCTTATATTCTACTGAGTTATTTTTTACTTTAGCTTGTTAGCTCTTGAACATCTTCGAGTATATGTTTTCTTTTATGGCTGTTTTCATCAAGAGGGGTTGGCCTGCCATTTGGAAGCAAAACTCGTGTTTTAATTCTCACTATAACTGTCTTAGGAATTATCCTTTCCAAGAAAACAGCATAGAAAAAGGTTAAATAAATTCTCTTCAGGATTGCATAGATATTACTGTGCTGGAATTGCAATTCAGATATGTATTCAAAGCCTGTGTACTTTGTACTATGTTGAGCCAGTATTTTGAGACTATGAATGCTATGCCTGAGATACCTTAGGGATCATGAGCCACATTGCATATGTCAAGGTATACCATAGAACATCATTCTTATTTTCTTTGTGGTAAATAAAGTGTGACCAGAACAGGCTAATAAGTGCCTCTTTTTGGGCACTAAGTTCCTTAGTGATAATTAAATCATGGTAAATACCTAGTATGTATAAAGTTAAAATATTTATTTATTTTTCTATTCTTTATGTGTTTATTCATCAAGCATATATTGAGCTACCTATACAAGCTATGCTTTCTGTTAAGAACTAGGATTCAAAAGCTAATTTTAAAAATTTCTTGCTTTTGGGGAGTTGATAATGTCTCTATGTACATGCAAACAAGTAAGCCACCATTCTAACTGGAGGTGACAGTAAATGGGAAGGATTTGGGGAAGGGGTTCTTAGAAAAGCTTCTTAAAGAGATAGCCCTTGAACTTGATTTAGAGGCAATGAGAACCACCCACAAAAATTTCTGTGTCTATTATTTATTTCAGAGCCTGATCAAAGGAGGTGTAGGTTGGAGTGAAAAGAAGTAAGCAGGTAGTTTGGCAACCTTAGTTTCAGTTTGGTTAAATCTGTCTCTGGTAAACCAGTTCTCTTTGTGGGGGGGGGGACAAAAAAGCCTTGATTTGATTTGTACCATTTGCTGATTTCCATGATGTAAATATTCCCACCATAGCTGATTTCAAGGTACCAATGATTTAACAACTGGCTGACAAAGTTCCTAAATATTTAACAATGGGCCTGGCCTGGTGGCTTACACCTGTAATTCCAGCACTTTGGGAGGCTGAGGCCAGACCATTGCTTGAGGCCAGGAGTTTGAGACTAGCCTGGGTGACATAGAGACCCCCGTCTCTACTGGGCATGGTGGTGTGCATCTGTAGTCCCAGCTACTGGGAAGGCTGAGGCAGGAGGATTGCTTGAGCCCAGGAATTTGAGGTTACGGCACGCTATGATCATGCCACTGCACTCCAGTCTGAACGACAGAGTGAGACCTTGTCTCTAAAAAAAAAAAAAAACACAAACACAAAAAATATGTAACAATGGGCATTTTGAGCCCATACAAGCTGGCTCCTGCACCTAAAGTATTTAAAATAGTACTTAAATGGAAAATAAAGTCACATAAAAGATCAACAGAGTGTCCTCCTATAATTTTGAAACATAAAACTGTCCCTTGGAAATTTATAATGTAGATATGAAGCAAATGTTACTTGACATATAATTCAGCATTTTTTTGTGTGTATTACTACTTTCTCAACTTTATATTCCTATTCTTTCCATTTTTACTATATCCAGAACCTTTGTTCTGGATGTTTTGTAAAAGAATGTGCAGGTAAGAGGGACCTGGATGAAACCTAATGTGCAAGAAATATTTGTCAAATGAATGTAGGTGAACGTAGTAGTATTCTATTCTTCTTACTCATTTACTTTTTGTGAAAGAAACAGAAATGTTGATGCTTTGGATTCCTTCGCCCTTTATTTTAAAATTATCAGTAATCAATCTTTTTCTTTTTAATTTAGGGACAAAGTAATTCCTAACAAAGTGGGGACATACTGTATCCAGTTTGGTTTTATGATGGATAAAGCAAATATTCTCAACAGTGAGCAGGTTTGCTTATTTTCTTTATAATCCACAGTTAGCTGTACATTTTCTCGCTTAGTTTATGAATGAAATGTTTTGTTTAAAAGTGAATTAATTATTGGATGCAAATTATAAATAATTCAATTTCCAGGAAAATCAGAACAGAATGTATTTTAATTTGTTCAATAATTTGACCTGATGCAGCAGTCACTTTCCATCTCTCTTTTTATCAAAGACTCAGTTAATAAGTGTTTTAGTGTATAGCATGGTAAAGTTGCTCATATCAACCATACATGAAAAAGTTTCAATTAATAACATTTCAGTTATTAAAATTCTGGATAGTGAAGTTCAGGGTACATTTAACATACGTCATCTCCATTTAATATTGTCAGTGTACTAAATTTTAAAAAATTACCTGTGTATTTTAATGCTCCTAAATTTGTTCTTAGGTGGTTATAAACATTCAGAAAGTAATCTGACCTGCCTTTTATCTTGAATTTTAAAAGTAAATCGATTACTTGTAAGGGATTATTGGAAATAAATTTTAGAAGGTAACATTTAGTATATGCCATCATTGTCTTCCATTCTTCTTAAATACTAAAACATCAATATATTGTTAATCAGAATGCTTCTTTTGTTTTGTAAGATTATAGTTGATGTTCTACCTAATCAGCCTGTGAAGTTAGTTCCTAAAATTCAACCACCTACACCAGCTGTTTCTAATGTTCGCTCAGTTGCCAGTAGGACTTTGGTCAGAGATCTACATCTCAGTATCACGGTAATGTTTATTTTCTTCCAAAACTACAAAGGGTAACAAGAAAAATTATTTTTTATTTTAGAGTGCCAAATGGTTATTATAGAGTCAGATCAGTTATTCACTTTAAGGTTATAGGGAAAACTTATGCAGATGAAGTAAATATTTACAACCATCTTTGTATTTGAGTACAAAAATAGAATGCATACCATTATACATAAAATGAATACAGATATACTGGGAAGAACTGATTCAAAATGTGGAAATCTACCTTTTCTAATACATACCTTTACTCCCCTATTTCATGTATGTATTGTGAATGTATATTAACTGTATTGATTCTTAAATATCCAGTTCACTGAGGGGTCAGAAGAAGATAGTTAAGTATTTTGAAGAAATCTGCTCTGATAACTGATCATAGTTAAGAAAATCAGAGCTCCCTGCTGATTACCCAGAGAGTAAGCAGCAACAGAGCTGACAAAGATACTAACAAAAACATGTAAAACACAATAATGGGACTTCACCTATATGGAAAATTTGGCTGGTGGGATACCTAACTACTTACAGTTTATTTTCTTGTTTTAGACAAGTGGTTCTTCTTCCCCAAACGTCTTGTTGGGGTAAACAGTGCCATGGAATTACTAATACTGCAAGGGTCTTTGAATTCATCTAAGCGCCAAATGTCTGAATCATATAGGATATTTCACGAATGCAAATCTACTGTTTTCAAATGTATGCAGATGCTGCTGAAGTTAATAAAACAATTAAAAATCATAAGGTCATAATATCTTTTTGTTATTGAACAGTTTTTCCTATCAGTAGGTGCTAAAAGTACATAAAAAAGTAAAATTTAAAAATGTGAGTTCTTGTAATTTAGAAAGTTAAGAGCCATTGTGTTAGATAGAAGTTTCTGGTTCTTTTATGATTTCTGAAACTATTTCCTGCCCGTAGGACACTTAAACTTAGAACTGAATTTTGTGCTTAGATTAAGAAGGAGGAAAATCAAATGTTTGGGGCTCTATAAATAGATGTCTTATTTCTGATTTGTACATGCCTTTCTCTGGGTTTAATCTTCTAACCAGTTCTTCTGATTAGTTATTTTCCATTGTGTGTTTTAAGGATGACTACGGCAATCATACTGGAATTGATTTGGTTGGCACTATAATAGCTACCATTAAAGGTTTTAATCAGGAAGATACTGATACCCCACTCTTTAATGGGAAAGTTAGAACACTTGAATTTCCCTTTGTGAATGGTTCAGCTGAAATCACGGTAAATTTTTATATTTTTTGGTAAATAAGATTTCTGTATTTAAACCACCATATTTAAATACCTTTTCTTTTGTATGTGTGTAGTTATGAAGATGCTCTAATCATAGCACTAAATTGGAAAGTCAGCTGAAATATTTTGTGATCTTGCTTTAAGCTATTACAAATTGAATCCAGAATCATTATTACTGTTACTAAAACCCCCCCTTTTTCCTATGAGATGACAGATAGCTTTCTCTAATTCTACTGGTTTTTAGCTTTAGTGACTATGATATTCATGTTTTATTGAAAAACTGCCATTATGGGGATAGAAACGGAATAAAACATAGCCCAAGTGAGAATTAATCAAACAGCTTATCTTTGTTGTTCTTTTTTTCCTAAAATGAAAATAGTTTTATTTGTGTTAAAAAATACACAGTATAAGAACCTCCATAAATAATTTCAATATTGTCACGTGTCAGAGATAATGATGATTAGCAATTTAGTATATAACGTTAGAGTTTCCATATATACACTATCATTGCCTACATACCATGTGTGTATATGATTTATATACATATACATGTTGGGAGGGTGTAAAATTTCAATGACTGTGCTTTTATAAAAATCTTCTTTTCTTGTTTAATGTGTCTGATATATTTCTTCATCAGTAAAAAGAAGCCTACATCATTGTATTTAATTTTTTTTCATCAAATTAGAAAGGATTGTTTTTCCATTTTCATAATAACACACTGTGGCCCCAAGGAAAAAGCTTTTTTTCCCCTAGTGTGGCAGTCAGTGTGTTAAAAAACAACAACAACAACAACAACAAAAACCAGACTTGTCAGTTGGTCTGGCAATGACTGACCCATACAGCATTTTCATTTTAATTAGTTTCCAACATTTAAAGTTCTGGAGTTTTTTACATTTAAAAAAATCTGCATTTCTAATTTATTTGGAGAAATCTAAAGATCTGGCAACACTAGGCAAGGATTCTCTAATGCCAGCCTTATGTGGGGACTGAGCAGTGACTGCTCCTCTCAGTTCATGTTTTCCAGTCAGCTGCATCCATGCCACTTCTTTTCATTTCTTGGCATTGAGGACAAATGTCAGTAGCCACTTAGGTTCACACTTGTTCTTTTATTTTTATTATAGTGGAGAATAAAGTGAAATTTTCTTGAACCTGAACAAAAATTAGGTAATGAAAGCTCATGTAGAAAAACAGGGAGGAGACGTGCTTAACATGCACAGTGGGTTTGTGTTGGAATAATACACCTAGCCACATTTTCCTATTTCCTGTGTCCTATTTTCTTGGCCCCCCATAGTCCTTTGATATTGCTAAGCCTGCTGTATATACTTCTGAGGTTATGGCAGTGATTTGGTAGTTCCTCAGCAGCTGCATATAAAATCTGCTCTTCACATCATGCATATAAATTTCCTCTTACCACTAGAGGTCCCTAATACCTCACTGAATAAGAAGAAAACTCAAGTCCTACTTGGTTCCTGCCCCATATATTGATTTAGTATATCTGGAGCAGGGATCTGGAATCTGATTCTTAATGAGCAGGTGATTCTTATCATTAGGGAAGTTAAGGAAACACTGGCCCAGAGCGCAACCAATATTTGTAAATGTTCCATATCATTGCTTTGTTTAATCTAAATTTGTAATTGCTCAAATTACAAATGTGCGTGATTCAAATTCTCTGCTTTATTTGCTTACATGATCTAGAAATTTCTGATGGAGGTGTCTTAAGTTTCATTCGGACATGCATTTGTCCATTTCTCATATGCCAGATTCCCGTTTATACTTAGATTCAGTTTTGGACTCTTCACTTCTCTTCATTTCTGTTATTCTGTTTATCCTTTTTTCTTGATAGCCGCACATCAGGGATTACAAACTATAAAACTGTGAGATAGGAGAAGCCTCTCTAAATAAGACATAATGGAAAAGATTATATTTAACTATGTTAAAAGTTAAACTTTATATACTATAAGCATATCTTAAACAGAGTTAAAAGAACAGTGACAGTGTGTTGATAATTGTTGACACTGGGTAATGGGTACATAGAGGTTTATTACCTGATTCTATAATAGAAAAAGGAAAAAAATTTAAAGGTAGTAAATTGAGAAATATCATTTTCTCTAATATAGTCATACATCACTTAAGGACCGGGATATGTTCTTAGAAATGAGTCATTAGGTGATTTTATTGTTGTGCAAACATCATAGATTGTGCTTACATAAACCAAGCTGATATAGCCTACTATACACCTAGGCTATATGATATAGACTGTTTCTCCTAGGCTACAAACCTGTACAGTATGTAACTGTACTGAATATTGTAGGTGACATAATGGTAAGAATTTGTGTATTTAAACATAGAAAACGTACAGTAAATAATCTTATGGGACCACCATCCTATATGCAGTCCATCTTTGATGGAAGCATCATTATTCAGTGCATGACTATATATGTATATACATATAATAGAGGATTGATATATTGAACATATTTTTAAAACCTCCTAGGCCGAGGCAGGAGGATCACTTGAGGTCGGGAGTTCAAGACTAGCCTGTGCAAGAGCGAGACCCCATCTCTACAAAAAAATAGAAAAATTAGCCAGGTGCTGTGGCACATGCCTGTAGTCCCAGCTACTCGGGAGGCTGAGACAGGAAGATCGCTTGAACCCAAGAGTTTGAGGTTGCAGTGAGCTATGATTGGTGCCACTGCACTCTAATTGAGGCAACAGAGTGAGACTCTGTCTCAAAAAAACAAAACAAAACAAAACCCTTCTAAAGAATGCCTTGCAAATCAATGAGCAAAAAAGACAAACCAGTAAAAAAATAAATGGGCAAAGAATATGAGCAGGTAATTAATGGAAGGAAAAATGTAAATGATCTGTAAGCATAAGAAGCATGACCTAAGTACCACTCGGGGAGATGTTAGTTAAAACAATAAAGACTGGTTGTTTTTCAGTCCCTCTTTTTAGGAAAAAATACATGATATTAAGTGTTGGCCAGCAGCAGGGGAATTGGGTACTCATACACTGCTGGTGAGAGGATATATTGATATAGCTTTTTTGAAAGGAAACTTGATACTTACCTATTAAAATAAACTGTTTTAACTAGTCATTATATTTCTCATTATTCATCCTAGAAAACACATTTACAGAGAAACATTAAGAGATATATCTTTGCTGTATTATAGATAATTGTTTAAAATTTTCAAACATAATAAATGTTGTTCACCACCCAGTGAATAGGTATTATAGTGTATCTGTACTGTGCATACATTTTTAAAATTGGTGTTTATACATTCACATGAATTGATCAACAAATCAAATTGAGAACTGAAAGCAAGTTGCTAAAGTATAAAGGATGTTACTTTTTAAATACAAAGTTTTCTGTATATTTATTTACATTTATGTAAATCCATTGAAAACAGCTTTTGGAAACTGGGACTTGGAATTCGTTTAATGGTGGGCTTGTAGTCTATATTCTTTTGAAAAAAGAATTGTTAGCTATAACTTATAATTTTATTTTATGGTTTGACCTACAGTGTCATACCAATTTAGATTTTTTAAAATTAACTTCTCTGTATTGTTGTAGTCTAAAAAACAAAGCAGCTAGTATCTGTTGTTCCCTGTAAAACTGAAAAAATCATCTGGGATAAAAATATATTTGCATTATTTGTATGCTATGGTCTTAAGCTAAAGTATTTCAAAAGGTTTTTCTGTTCATTAATGAAAAAAAATTAAAAATCTTTAGAGCTTTTCAAGATCTCTTGTTCTGTCACCTGGGACTGGTGGGTCTACTTCCATAGTAACAGCTGTAACTTAAACTCAGCATTGGGCTTTGTGATTATAAACTTTCACACTGCTTCAGTTTAAAGGTTAGAATCGAGAAGATTTTGCAGGTCGAGATGTAAGTAGCCACTGATATTTCTGCTGTGGAGGAAAAGATACTTCTTCATCTAATTCTTTATTATTTATGATTTTTGCGTGAGCTGTTTATTGGTAAGATTATTTGGCTTTCAAACCAATACCAACAGGTAAAAAGTTTTAAGTCTTGGGTGGTGATGGTGATGAAATATTAAGGATTTGCCTATGCCTTTTGCCTCTAAGATTCACTACTTATTTGAAAACAGAGCATGCATGATAAGATATGTAACATTTATGGATTGAAAAATATCTTTTTAAATCTGTTTTTTCTTACTGCTTTTTTGTTTATACAGAGTCTAGTGCTGGCAGAAAATAGTCCTGGAAGAGATAGTACTGAATATTTTATTATATTTGAGCCTCGGCTACCACTTTTATCAAGAACATTAGAACCATATATCCTACCATTTATGTTTTATAATGGTAAGTTTCTAGGGAAATAAATGGTTAAACTCTATTGTTAGTGGTACTTTAGATAACTTTGCTTTTCATTAACATGGTGTTTATTAGTTATCTAATCATGTTATGATGTATTTTGGAAAAGTCAACCTTTTTAAAAGGTTGAAGTTATCTGTATTTTTTTCCTTAGATGTTAAGAAGCAGCAACAAATGGCAGCACTTACAAAAGAAAAGGACCAATTATCTAAGTCTATTTTTGCGTATCGAGGTTTATTTGAAGCCAATCAGCAGCTTCTTGATGAAATGAAATGTAAGTCATTTTGTATTCAAAGGCAATAAAAAATTGTGCTTTAGGGAATGGTGAGGCAGAAGGTGAAGACCATAATACATAAACATGTATCTGCTTTCGAAGGACTACAAATAAAATGCAGAACACTGAAGAAAGGTAGTAATGATGGCTTATGCTATTTGTCATTTGATAGTTTTTAAGATGAAGTATTCTTCATTTTAAATAAGTTTTTATTCTGCTTACCTATAAAAATTTGAGATTTTCTGTTAGAAGTCTGGATCTGTGAAAAATTTAAGGCTTACTGACATAATAATGTTTATATCTAGCTCCAACTTCTGGCAAAAAATATTGGATGACATTATCACTGAGGGAGTAATGGATAATATTATTGTTCATTTGGCTCATGGATTGTATGTACTTTACTTAAAATATCTGCATTACATCACACCATGGAGGTATATGTAGGGCAGCACACAGGGATACTGAAATATGTAACTTATTCTTGAGTCAATCCATGGAATGTTTGCTGCAATTTTTAATAGTGTTTATATATAATTAAAAGACAAGGCATTTGCTGAGTTGTGCTCACCATCTCTTACCTTTTCATTTGTCAGATTTTTTTGCTATGGTTTTTGGTTCTGTGTTAGTTACATACTTAAAATTTTGATCAGTTAACTGACAAATATCTACCGCTTGCCACAAAGTACTCAGTTTTGTATATCTGTACAAGATCACGGATATTTAGAGGATAGTAGGAGCTAAATCTAGTAATGAGATAATATATCATTTGTGCAGCACTAAACATTGTTTTTATAAAGTCTTAATTTGGTTCCGAGAATAACCTTGTACAGTTATGTATAAATTATGTATAGTCATGGGGATAAAGATTAAATAACATATCCAGGATTACTAGGAGTTTGTAGTATGATATCATAATACCTCCCTTAGGTGCGTTAATTTTGTTTCTCGTTTTTTTATATTTGAATTGAGATTTAAGATTTATAGTTTAATTTTGAATTTCTAAAGCAGTCACCTATCAATTTTCATTTTAGCATCAGGCATTTAAAGCAAAAAAAGAATAAGAATTTAAAAGTATTTTTCAAAAACTATATTTTGGGGGCTGTCAGAAACTGATGCAGTTTTTTTGTTTTTAATTTTAGGCCGAGTTGAAGAAGCAAGATTAAAAGAGGCCCAGTTGCGAAATGAACTACAAATACATAATATTGACATTCCTACAACACAACAGGTACAATTTCCAAGTGTACATGAAAGATTTTTTTTATCGAATTCTATTCTACAATTTTTTTTATCGTTCATGTTTTATTAGGAATTCTGTGGGCACTGTTGTTTTAGGGATAAAAAGACATGTATTGTAGTCACTTACTAGACATTTAAAGGGCAAAATGATACAGTGCTCTTTTCAAATAAATTGTAGTTTGTATTTTTAATGTAATAACACCAACAAATGCAGTTGTTAATACATCAACTCGAGTAAGTCCTGTTACAGGTAGTGTATTTCTTAACTAAGATTTAAAAAAATCAATGAAGTGAGAGCTTTATGTTACTACAACCTTAGTTTTTTTAAGTGATGCTTATTTATTCATGTTCTTGAGTCATCCATATTGTTGATTTTTGTCTGTTATGGGCTTCCAGGTACAAGAGTAATTGGCCTGGTAGGTAATTTTTCTTTATAAATTACAGATGCCACACATTGAAGCACTTTTGAAAAGAAAGCTATCAGAACAGGAAGAACTAAAGAAAAAACCTAGAAGATCATGTACTCTTCCAAACTATACTAAAGGCAGTGGAGATATTTTGGGAAAGGTTTGTGTTTAAGCCTTTTAAGAGGCAGTACACTTCATTATCTTGTTTTATTTTGTTTAAAATGTGTTCTCTAGATGTGACATAATAAGAGTGTCAGCTTCTTTGTAATTTTTTTTTCCAATAAATTACCTGCTCTCATTACCACAATAGGAATTTGGCAGAGTTTAAAACTGAAATTTATAATACTACTATTGAGGGCTGTGGCAGAAGTTGTTAACATGTCTTAGTTCAAGGTTTGTTGTCTACTTAGAGATGCTTTCATGTCATACAGCTTTATAGGTAGCCAGGACCTTTATAGGTGACTGAAGGGAGACAACAGAAGATAGAAAAATGTCAGAATTCTTCTGGGTTTTGAGTCTAATGTTAGAGAGTGAATTCTAGAGTGCTTGTAGAACTTAAGAAAAAGCAACAACAAACAAAAAACTTACTATATATTTGCTGCTGGGGGAGAATGCCATTCTTCTTCTCTTCTGCTGTCCTGGCCCTCTTTGTTTTTTATGTTAACTGAGTTGTATTTTTATTTCATCATGCCATTGTTCAGTGGTGAACATGCTATTTTATATTTCTTCTGGATCAAAATTTCTATTTGCAACTATTAGTAAGTTCTTTAGCTAAGTTTTGCTTCTTCTCTGTCCATCTTTTATAATCTGCATTTTTCCTAACATCTTCAGTTTTTAATCCTGTTAAGTTTATGGTGTGTATATATATGTTTTACTTGTTAACTTTTCCATTTAATATGTATCTCATCTTAATTGCTTTTACCCCATTTTAAAGTTAATCTGAAACCGAGGTGTAGAGATTAAATAACTTGCTTAGGGTTACACAGCTAGCAAGTGGCAAAGCCAGGACTCAAACCCCAGGCAGTCTGACTCCAGAGTCTGTGCTTATTGCTTATGTATTAATACATCATTCTACTTTCATATCCACTGTATGAACTATTTGTAGTATTTCTCATTTTTACACAAGGAAATTGAAGTTCAAGGAACTTCAATAACTTGTTAAGATATAGTTAGAGGCAGAGCTTAGATGCAAATCAAGGTCTCTGTGACTCCAAAGTCCGTGGTAGTTTTTTTATATACTGATCTGCACACTGAAAATAGGTTATGTTTAGCAATGTTTACTACCTAGACCACGTTACAGTATTACCTGAACCCCAGATCTGCAAATTGAAAAATTAAGGGTGTAAATTCATAAGTTAGAAAACAGTATGTTAATATATAATGTTTTAAATTGTTATTCCTCAGAACCAAGTTTTAGAAATAAGCAGTCCTGTCAGTCTAAGCGTGTAGATAACTATAGATAGTCTGGTTTCCGTATTTTAATGATCCATCCAATACAAAATTCCTACACAATATGTAAGATTTTTACCAACGTATAAAACAAATTTTAGCAAGAGAATATTTTTAAGTCTCCTGTTTAAATATTTTTCATTACATATCTTGAAAATCTGGGGGAAGTCTTTGAAATTTCATTTTATGTAGTTTCTCCTCTGTCCCTTGAGAAGTACAGATTGTATCCTAACCAGGAAGAGAAAACTTTCCAATCCCTCCAAATCATCCTTAATCTTCTCCCTTGCTTCCTTTAAAAAAATTCTTCCTGGCATTTATCCTAAAACTAGAACAAGTAATCATGGAACTATAGTAGGAATAAGGGGAGATTCCCCCCCCAAAGCTTACAGTATATTTAGTTTTAATATCATGAATACCTTAATTAACTTGGATATTTTAGTCATTTTCTCCTCAGTTCCAAATATCTTGAAATTCTATCCCTAAATGAGGAAGAATTAGCAGTTTTAAGATTTTTTGATTCAGTTAGACATAAATATTGTTAATATGCCCTTCTAAATAGATTTTACTCCAATATTATAGTATTTCTTTCAGAAAACATATCTAAATATCACAAATAAGAATTGTTTCTTCTGTTTACATTTGATTTTCCTCTAGTAATTCTTCCTGCATTAGCTAGAACATTTTTTTCATCTTCACTTATGTGTCTTATTGCTAGGGCAGGTTGGTGCTCCCAGACCAGGTAAGAATAAAGGGTAGACACGACCATACCAGCATGATGAATAAAGTTTTGATACTGGCCACAGTATTCCAACCTTGGTGGACTTTGAGCAGGAATGTTTGTGACTGAAGCAAGAATTTGTAAATAGTAGTGTAATTATTTATCCTAAGCTCCAAAGAAATGTTCCTGTAAGCAGAAACAGAAGAAACTATTCTCATTTGTGACATTTAGACTTGTTTTCTGAAAGAAATACTATAATATTGGAGTAAAATATCACTTAGAAGGGAGGGGTATACTAACTATATTTTATGTTTAATTAAATCAGAACTGCAATGGTTATTTCATATGTATATTTAAATATACATTATGGTTATTTTACTAATAAGACACATCCCATTTATAGAGATATTAAAATGTGAAAAAATACATCTTCAATTAGCTGATAAAATTCCTAATGTTTTTACTTGCCCATTTACACATTTACTGGAATTCAATCTGTGGAAAAAATTTTTCAATTTGTAACAGCAGAATAGACAATATATTCAAGTCAATAAGTTTTTATAACTTGAGAATTTATTTTCAATTCATGTTAGTGTTTCAGAAAAATGTTTTTGTTATTTAGGCTTGGGCTTTTAAAGTATTACCAAATTTTTATATATGTATTTTTAAATTTTTTACTTGATTTTATTAAAATGGATTATAGATTGCACATCTTGCACAAATTGAAGATGATAGAGCTGCAATGGTTATTTCCTGGCATCTGGCAAGTGACATGGACTGTGTAGTCACCCTAACCACTGATGCTGCACGTCGTATCTATGATGAAACCCAAGGTCGTCAGCAAGTGTTACCCCTTGACTCTATTTATAAGAAGACTCTTCCAGATTGGAAAAGGTTAGGAAAAATAAACACATGAACAGTTACATCACTGGCATCCTCATTTGGGGCCAGCTTTAGAAGCTGCTTTTCTCCTTTCCTTGTCAAACTAAACTACAGTGGGCTTACATTGTTAGTACAAACTAATTGAAGGTAGTAGTAAGATAAAACCAAGCAGATATTTTTATATGGTAGATATTATTTTCATTTCTAAGAGCATAATAGCTAATCATTTAGGAGTATCACATGTGGATTTGGGAGTTGATTATATGATCAGAATGAACCACAGTATATTCATATGTTTTTCATATTTTTTAAAATTAAAAGGTTATATGTGCTTTGTTTAATACCTTTTTAAAATTTCTTTTCATTCAGACCTCTACCTCATTTCCGAAATGGAAAATTGTATTTTAAGCCTGTTGGAGATCCAGTCTTTGCTCGAGATTTGTTAACATTTCCAGATAATATAGAACATTGTGAAACAGGTAAAGCATATGGTGGTGGCTTTATTTTGAACAGGTGTTACATTTGTGATACAGATCTATAAGTTACTGATTATGAACGTTTATGTTCTTAACGTAGCTTATAAGTGATAGTTTTATTAATATTCCTTTTTTTTCTATTAGAGGAAAGTTGAATAAAATTGTAAGCATTATGTATCAAAGAAAGATTTGCAGTGTGTGTTAAATTTTAATATGACCAAAGAAAATACCACAACTTTAAAAATTAATTTTTTTTTTAAGTATTTGGTATGCTGTTAGGAGACACCATTATTTTGGATAATCTGGATGCAGCCAATCATTATAGAAAAGAGGTATGTATTTGATTTCATTTTTAATTTATAGGCTCCAATTCTAACATGCACTTTAAAAATTTAATATATTAGAGCCGTATATAGAAATCATTCCTTTTGATGATACATGTTCAAATGACTAAGAAGCCCTGTCAAAACCAGTGTCAATCCTGCAAATCAATAAGCAACATAAAATTAGACACAATATATGAATGAATAGGCCAAAATGCAAATTAAAATGAGATGTGTTTGTGGGCTATGAAATTGTCTAAGACTCAAAATAGTATCTGTTATCGAGGACAGTATTGGAAAAATACCGTCAGATAATTTTGGTGGAAGTGTAATTTGGTGTAACCTTTTGTATTAGTTTGCTAGGGCTGCCATTACACAGTATCACAGATTGGGTGGCTTTAACAGTAGAATTATTTTTTGGGAGGGGAGCGCTGGGTCTCACTCTGTTGTGTGTGCTAAAGTGCAGTATCATCATAGTTCACTGAAACCTCAAACTCCTGAGCTGAAGTGATTCTCCTGCCAAACCTCCTGAGTAGCTGGGACTAGAGGTGCATGCCACCATGCCTGGCTAATTTATTTATTTTTTGTAGAGACAGGGTCTTGCTGTGTTGCTCAGGCTAGTCTTGAACTCCTGGCCTCAAGCAGTTCTCCTGCTTTAGCCTCCCAAAATGCTGGGATTAGAGGCATGAGCCACTGTGCCAGGTTGAAATTTATTGTCTCACAATTCTGGAGGCTGGAAGTCCAAATTCAAGGCATCAGCAGGGTTGGTTTCTTCTGAGGACTGTGAGTGAAGGGGCTGTTCCAGGCCTCTCTCCCTGCCTTGTAGATGGCTGTCTTCTCCCTGTGTCTCTTTGCATCTATGTGTGACTGTGTCCAAATTTCCCTCTTGTTGTAAGGATACCAGTCATATTAGATTAGGGCCCACCACAATGACCTCATTTTAACTTGATTATCTTTGTAAAGACTCTGTCTCCAAATAAGGTCACATTCTGAGATACTAGGGGTTAGAACTTTAACATATGGATTTTGGGAGACCACAGTTCAGCCTGTAGCACCTTTGGAGGGCAGTTTGGCAATATAAATTTTTCAGTTGTTTATTGCTACATAACAAACACTCCAAAAGTTAGTGGGTTTAAACAACAGCGTATTAGTTCTCTTTTTTCTGTGGGTTTCTCCAAGTGGTGTTAGATAGTTGCAATATTGGCTAGTTGCACTGGAATGATTGCAGCTCCAAAATACTTCCCTTACATAGCTGGCAGTCGGTGCTGGTTGCCATCTGGCAAGTCACCTGGCATTGGCCAGGGGCTCAGTTGGGGTTATCTCTGGGGATTATTGTTCTCATCCACCAGGGTGGGATAGGGTAGAATAATGCTGTTAAGAGTTTTAGAAGCCCTTTTGTCTAGCTAAAGGGATCTAGGAAGGAAGTGCTTTAAATGTTTCTGAGGTCTTAACAAAGGGACATCTTTAACTTGATTTTGACCCTGAGGCAATGCGCTGTAGTTGATCTTAGCTGGTATCTGTAAACAGTGTATTCTGGAATCATGGGGACCTTCAGGATCATCTCCTCTCACTTTACAAATGAGAAACTTTAAGCTCAAAACAAATAATGGAGAGCTAGGTGCAGTGGTGCATTCCTGTAGTCCCAGCTACTCAGGATGCTGATGTGGGGGATCACTTGAGCCATGATCACACCTGAGAATAACCACTATACTCCAGCCTGGGCAATATTGCAAGACCTCATCTCTAAAAAAAAAAAAATTAAAGGAAAAACAACAAATAATGGATTTTTCCCAGGTCACACCAGTAATTCATAGCAGAACTAGAACTGAACTTCTTTAGAGCAGTTTTTCTTTGGGCTTAGTTAAGAAACATTAATAAATGCATCTTCACTAACTTAGGAAAGCTAAATTAGTGCAATTATTGACTATTATACAGCTAATTGGGGAATAGTATTTGGCATCTTCATGAATGTTTCTTTGTGAACCTAATGATAAATATGATAATACTATACCAGAAAGTGGTTTTAGATGGGAGGGCTTCTATATTCTGGTGGTGATGAGCATGTTTATGTGTCCTGAATTATGGAATAGAAACCATATCCATTAAATGTTATGATAATATGGGATTGGTTTGGAGATGAGAAGCTTATCAGTGAGGATAGAATTAACAAACAGGATGATGACCAGAAGACTAATTAGTTCAAACAGATATTTGGATACTTACTGTGTGTGAGACACAGTGTTGTGCTATTAAATGTTGAACAACCAGCTCTCTGGGGAGGAGCTGTTGGGGTCCTTGATTTGTAGCTTTTGCCAGTTTCCTTGGTGTAAATACTCATATCACGGCTGATTTCCTGCTGCCTATATGAAGTCATTGAATGCAGTGTTCAGGAGACCTGGCTTTTGTGACTCAGTACAAGCTGACTCCAGCACACCACTAGGCACAGTGCATTGGGGATTATACAGAGATGAACTAGACAAATCAGCCATAGGAAACTCCAGCTGAGATTACTAAAATGTTATTTCAGATATCTGTCTTAATGAACTTGCAAGAAAGTAAGGATTTTAATTGGAAATGGGAACCCATCGAGATAAAAAATACTAAAGCCATATTTTTGCCTTGAGAACATTTGCCAAACTAATTGAACTTGAGTATCAATTTTCAATCTCTTGAGGGGTTTGAGGATGGGAGACAAAACCCAGGGCTCTAATCAACATAGGGAATCTGATAGCCGGGACACCCCAACCCCAACAGTGGGCTAATATTTAGTGTAAAGGTAAACAAAGAAATAAACCTGCCACCTCCATCTCAACTCTAGCTGCTTCTGGGGACTGCTAAAAAATTGCCTCTTGAACCTTTGCATAAGTGGAAAAGAAAAAATTAAACACTTTTCTAGAGAATTCATCAGCATAAACAAATTGGTCCCTAAGGTCTGTTCGCAACCTGCATTCATACTACTTGCGTGTTCTGGAAAACCTCAAGGTAAACATTTGGTTTCATATGGTGCTGGACTGGTAGTATCCTTAGATATTTGATCGAAATAAACACAGGTGCTTTCTGGAGGAATTCACCTTTATCTTAGAACTGAAATAATTTCCATATTGAAAATGAGAGCAAATATTTAAAATGTGATTAATGTATTTCAAGAAACAAAAGTGTTGAAAATGAGGAAAGAACAAGTCAACTTGAAAAAAGTTAAATAGAGCTTCCAAAAATAAAAAGATGATATAAAAATCAAATACTAACTGGTCAGTTTAACATCTTGAGAGAATTAGTGAATTGGAAAGTGGGTCAGAGCAAATATTCAGACTACAACCCAGAAAGAGAAATGGAATGTAAGAGAAAGAGGTTGAAGCAGCATGAGGGATAGAATGAGAAAATCTAAAGTCTAAACTGAGTGCCAAGAGGAGAGACAGAAAAGGATCATAGGCAATATTTGAAGAACTAATAGCTGAAAACTTCTTAAAGCTGATGAAAGAGACCAGTACTAGCTTCAAAAAATGTTATAGTGCTTACATGACAAAAACAGGAATAGTATTCATTCCAAATAGTTGATACAGCACATATTGATTTCCTTGCTTCCAGATTTTTGAATGAAGTCATATGTAACTTTACCAATTAAATATTGTTTTAACGCTCTTCTGGGAAAAGGCAGTTAAAACATCCCTTGGTGTAACATTACATTGTTGGGCTTTGGTAGTCTTTGTTACTGTCTCTCTCTACATTCTTCATGCCATATATACTACTTCAGCTCTTTGTTGATTCCACCCCTTGCTAGTCCCTACAGCAGTTGTGAATAAGTACTATCTAGACTTGTAATGCTTTGTTTATTCACTGAATTTGCAAATGCTGTCGTGACTTTTTTGTCCTAATAGTGTGCTTAGTGAGGTAAACTCATGAGAATAAGGGAGAACTGAAAAACTGTCCATCTGCCTTATAACTCTCTTCCCCTGTATTATCAGTCCATTAACGAGAGAATGGACAAGTCTGTACATTTGAGTGTGTTTGCTATTTAAGATTGTAGTGTTAAATCCTTAAAAACATTGCCTGAATCCTGATAAATGGATGGCACATGAAGCCATTTCATATTTTTAATGTTTACTTTTAGAAAACATGATTATTTCTTTTACTAAAACAAATAATTTTTGAATTTGTAAACACTGGCTTTACCAACAAATTCACCACAGGATATTTTTCAAATAGTCATCTTATTACATTTAATTTTTTTTAAAGTATCCAGTTTGATGGGAAAACATCTGTAAAGTATGCCTGAAATTATATTTCATTTTTTAAAGATATAGTTTTACTTTATCTTTTATTTATATAATTCAGAGGCTATTTAGCCCCAATATTAGATTGGATTAAGTATTTGTACATGTTAAATTATAATGTTCTGGCAGGAGCAGTAGCACGTGCTTATAATCCCAGCTACTTGGGAGGCTGAAGTAGGAGGATCACTTGAGCCCAGGAGATCAAGGCTGTAGTACAGTATGATTATGCCTGTGAATAATCACTGCATTCCAGCCTGGGCAGCATAGTGAGACCCCATCTCAAAACAAATAAATACAAATTATAACTTTCTTCTTCAACCATTTATTAATGTATGTATTCTCTTTTGATGTGTGGATATGCCATAATTTATTTGTATAACTTATTAAGACATTGTAAGTTTACTGTTTTTCATTATTAAAACAATGTTTCAGTACACATTGTTCACATCTGTGTGATTATTTTTTCAGATTAAATTCTTAGGAGTGAAATTGCTAGGTGGTGCAGAATGTTAAACTTTGTAACACTTGTCACATTTCCTTTGAGAATGGCTGTCCCAGAACAGATGAGTACAAGAAGCCCCTTTCTCCATATAGCCCCCCAAAATTGTGTGTGTGTGTGTGTTTTAACATTTTGAGTAGTGAAAATATCTTATTGGAATTCCACTTCTCTGGTTACCAATGAAGTTTAACTTTTTTTTTTTTTATATTTCCTGGACCTTTTTTGCAAGAACATTCTTATAGATCATGAAATACTAAATCCAGTGTTTTTCTTTTATTCTGACTTCTCTGAAGAGTTTAATTCCTGACTATTCCTTCTTCCTTCCCTTTCCTTGACTTCAGTTTTTCTACATGACTCTGGTTCCCCCAACTCTCAAATTATTAGCTTTTTTTCTTCCTATAACTGAAACCGTAGTATTGTTCTTGGAAGATTCAGTCCTGTGCTTTTCAATCTGTATTTTCTTCAATGTAATATTATCATTTTGCTATCCTTTAGCCATCTAAAAATCTTATATCTAAACTGGCTTGGTGATGCTGCCTTGATACTTACTGCCATGGGTTCAGAAGTGCATACCTCTCTGGCTTGTCCTCTTCCTTCTTATCATTCAAGCCATCAGTTTTGCATTTTTCTATTTATGTTGTCACTATTTTAGTTTAGGCTAACATTTGAAACGTAGTATAATTCGTCTCCCTCTCCCTGTCTCTGGATTTTTTCCCTCTAGTTCATTTTACACATCACTAGTTATTAATTTTGTGAAAATACTACCATGATCATGTCATTTCTAATCTCAAATGCCTTAAATGTTTTCTCCTTTCTTAGAGCAATTGAAACAAGTTGCTCTCTACTTAATATTCATTTACTTAAAATAGGTTGTTAAAATTGCACACTGTCCTACACTGCTGACCAGAGATGGCGATCGAATTCGAAGTAATGGAAAATTTGGGGGCCTTCAGAATAAAGCTCCTCCAATGGATAAACTTCGAGGAATGGTATTTGGAGCTCCAGTACCAAAACAGTGCCTGATCTTAGGGAAACAAATAGGTAAGTTTAATAAGTACTTAAATAACAAGTTCTATCCTAGCACTCTGGGAGATCAAGGCAAGAGAATCTCTTGAGCTCAGGAGTTTGAGACCAGCCTGAGCAAGAGCTAGACCCTGTCTCTACTAAAAATAGAAAAATTAGCCAGTTATGGTGGCTACAATTAAAAGAAAGTTAACAATAACAAACTGCTCTGTGTTGGAAAAGCAGGTAGCCAAGTATATTAGAACTATATAAATTTTAGAGCAAATAGACTCTAAAGTAATGACTTAGAGGGGGCTTCCTGCTAAGTGTATGTACTTCAGAGCACAGACAAGTAGAGACAATTATAGTGACTGGCTAGAAGCAAGAGGTCACAGCCTGTAGAAGGTTCCTACCACTGCTAGGAAAGAGAAATTCCCCTGTCTTACCCACCCTCACCCCCACCCCCAAGTCTTCCTCCAGTATTCAACTGAGTACTGATTACTGCATGTATGTGAGAAAACCATCCAAGGCCAGAAAGGAACCACCCTAAAGAGGAAACAAGAGTCTGAACTCATAGTTTAACTTTATAATAATATTCTAATATATTTATTAAATTCTAAAATCTGAAACTATACTTACTGAAAAAGCGCTAAGATAATCCCAAACATTCCCCATTATTTACTCCTTGAAACTTTATCAGTAAAGTATGAAAGAATTCATATAGTTAAGAATATTCCCTAAAAAATAAAATTTACTTTAAGAAAAAAGTATAGTCATGCATCGCATATGACATTTTGGTCAATGACCTACCACATATATGACAGTGGTCCCATAAGATTATAATTGAGCTGAAAAATTTCTGTCACCTAGTGACGTACCTGCCTAACATCATAGTGCAATACATTACTTTTTCTATGTTTAGATACGTTGCCTACAGTATTCAGGACAGTAACATGCTGTACAGGTTTGTAGCCTAGGAGTAATAGGATATACCATATAGCCTAGGTGTGTAATAGGCTATACCTTGTAGGTTTTTATAAGTACACTCTGATATTTGCACAATGACAAAATAGCCTAATGAAGCATTTCTCAGAACATATCCCCATCATTAAGCAAACCATGACAATATAGGGTAGGTATTATCCGCAGTTTCAGGTATCCACAGGGGGTCTTGGAACATATCCCACAGAGGATAAGGAGGGACTACTGTAATATATAGTTTATAGTCATGACATCATCAAAATTATTAACATTTTTATTTTCATATATTCCAGAGTATTATATGTCTGGCCAGGATAGATATTACTTTGTTATATCATGCTTAATTTATTAATTCTACTATTACGCTCTCGATTATTACAGTCCATTTATTGGTGCTTTTATTTTTAAGTAAAGACATTCTTAATATTTTTATAAGTAGTGACCAAGATTATTTAAATGCTGTGGCTTTCAGGGAACGGGAATTTTGTTTTAATTGTGGAAATAGAGCGATATGATGAACTCCCATGGACCTATAGCCCAGCTTTGATCATGAAAACATAGCCAGTCTTGTTTCATGTATACCCACCTTCTCACAACTTGCCTCTGTCCTCTTGTTCCTAGGTGGTTTATTTGAAGCAAGTCAAAGCAGAGGTTCTGGTGTATTTTTTCCACATAATTTTTTCCCAGTCATAAGTGTTTATCAGTTTTTTGCCAACAAAGTTCTTAGAATCATGGGGAGCACAGAGTTTGAAGAGAGCTAAATATTATTTAGGAAAGTCTACCTACTCATCTAACTGCTTAAATCTTCCAGTGGTGAGAAAGTTTCTTTAGTCTTTTAAAGCAAGCCATGTTTGGACAGTCCTTAAATAGTCACCTAATAACAGCCTTTCAGATATATTTTCAACCCTTTTGTGTTATTTTGGTAGCTTTGCTTACATGGTCATTTTCCTGAATGCATTGAAATTATCTGTGTTTCTTTATATATGTCATACAGAAATGAATGCATTGTATAATAATTTGGGCTTTCTTCCTGTTACATGAACCAGTTTTTAAAACTATCTTGCTGTTTACATCACAGTAAAGCTTCATCAGTTTTTTTCAGATGAGTGAAATTTTGAAAAAATGCGTAAGCTCTAAAATCATTTATAAATAATTAAATGTGATTTTAAAAATTTTTTCTCTGACAAAATTCTATTATATGAATTAAGAAAGACTTATAGACACCATGAAGTTACATTTCATGTACAAAAAATTGGGGGTTGATAAGGCATATGAAGCTTCTGCTGTCCATCTTATGCATAAACTGTGAACCTTATGCATGAAATGTGCTAAATATAATGGGGAATATTTAATATCCCGTTATTCTGCTTATAAATAACAAGACTAATGTTCTCTTAAAGCTTTTGAATATACTAATTTCTTGAGTATTTAAAAGGTAAAATAAAATTATACTTTCAGGGATCATTTCTATAGTTCGTTACTAGAGAAGTTTCTCTGAACATGTAGAGCAGTGGAAATCATGAGGAGGAGACACTCTTCTAAATGTGAAGGCAGCTCTTGGTGTTGCTTTGCTGTAACCACAGTTTGCCATTGATGATCACTCTTTCCCCTCAAGGGAAGGGGGGAGGGGACGCAGTCTGAGTGGTTTTTTTAAAAAAATACAAATTTTAAAAATTAATAAAAGGTAAAAGAATCTCATAACTAATTTATTATATTAAGAAATAGGATTTCAATCCTTGATAACCTGAATTTTTATGTATTGTCTTTTGCATAAGGGCAACATTACTGACATTCTAGTTTAGACATAAGATTGTAACCTTACATACAAAATAAGTATAATTTAATGTACTTAGAAAGCATTAATGTGAAATTAGAAGTACTGTCAAAACAGAAAACCAACCTTTTTCCTAAAGAAAAAGACTTCCTAAAGACTTTTTTTCTAACATTCCCAATAAATCACAAAGAATAGGGAACATAAGGGCCTTGTCATCACTTAGTTACACATACAGAATTTGTATTCAAATATATGAATATATTCACAAGCGCACACAGGTGTGTGTGCATGTGTGTTTGTGCACTCATTCTATGTATAGATTTCCAGAACGTTGGATACTTTAAAAAAAAATACTACTCTTGACCCTTAAAATATAGAATATCTCATGTTATATCTAACATACTCTGTACTCTTAAATAATTCCTTCCACAGCTTTATTTATTTTTTGTTTTAGAGACAGTGTCTCACTGTCACCCAGGCTGGAGTATAGTGGCGTGATCATAGCTCACTACAATTTTGAACGCCTGGGCTCAAGCGATCCTCTCCCTGCCACTCCCCAGCCTCCGAAGTAGCTGGGACTACAGGTGTGTTCCACCACACCCTGCTAATTTAAAAAAATTTTTTTAGATTAGACACAGGATCTCACTAGGTTGCCCCCAGGCTGATCTCAAACTCCTGGCCTCAAGCAATCCTCCCACCTTGGCCTCCCAAAGCGCTGTGATTACAGGCATGAGCCACCACACGCAGACTTTCCCAGTTTTATATGTAAACTACTGTATATGTTTGTGAAATTTTTGTCTGTTTATATATCCATTCCCATGAATATTGATCATCTTTGTGTGTGTCTGGAGTCTTAAAGGGCCAGATAATAAATATTTTGGGATTTGCAAGCCAAGTGGCAAAATCAAGGATATTATTACTATGAAGGTATTTATATAACCATTTAAAATGTAACCATTTAAAACTGGATAAACCATTCTTGGCCCAGGGACAGTAGTTTACTAACCCCTAGACTAGCGTATAGTCACTATTTAATATTTAGTGTCTAAGACCAGTCACGGTGGCTCAACGCCTATAATCCCGGCACTTTGGGAGGCTGAGTTGGGAGATCACTTGAGCCCACTAGTTTGAGACTGCAGTGAGCTATGATGATGCCACTGTACTCTAGCTCAGGCATCAGAACAAGACTCTGTCTTTAAAAAAAAAAAAAAAACTAGCATCTAGTAAATCATGCAGACCATCAATAATCTCAAACCCGAATAATGTGATACATTTTTAGACAAAATAATTTAAGGAAAGTTAAGTTTTTTGAAAGTTAAGTATTTTACTAAGTGTGTTTTTGAAAGAATTCTGCATTTAAGAATTCATAGCCATAGCCAACAGACATAGCCATGTCTGTTGGAAGCAGTGGTATCCTTTCTTTTTTTACTGTACAAAGAATGAGAATAATTAAAAGTTGCATTGCTGCCAAGTTTTAACCACAGCATGCTCAATGTCACATAAATGTTTTTATTAGAAAGCCCCTATTGTCAGGTTTCATTTGGAAAGCAGTGATTTCCTAACAGTACCATATTTAATGCATTTTCCCTCTTCCAGCCAAATTTGTCCATGTAGAATTAGATTGAATACTGAAAATCAGTCCAGGCCCACTGGCTCACACCTATAATCCCAGCACTTTGGAAGGCTAAGGCAGGAGGATCACTTGAACCCAGGAGTTTGAGACCAGCCTGAGCAGCATAGCAAGACCCCGTCCCTACAAAAAATAGAAAAATTAGCCAGGTACTGTGGCATATGCCTGTAGTCCCAGCTACTTAGGAGGCTGAGGCAGGAGGATCACGTGAGCCCAGGAGCTTGAGGTTGCAGTGAGCTGTGATGGTGCCACTTCACTCTAGCCCCAGCAACAAAGTGAGACCCTTTCTCAAAACAAAAACAAAAACAAAAACCGCGCCAAAAAATACTGAACATCAGACAGGATGTAAACATTGACCTGAGAGAGGGATCCAATTGACAGAGCACTTTTATATAGAAAACACTTTCCTGACACAAATAAACTTAAGACAAGCAGTCAAAGAAAATTAAAATTTAACATTTTTGTGCTGGGATCTAAACTATGTTTTTTTATTTCATTTGTTTACATTGTTTATGGCTTTAAAAGTAGTTCCCACATGTCACTATAACACAATACCCAGTGTTGCTAATTCTTTTTCCTAAAACATGAGTTTGGTCTAAGATCAGTGATTTAATTGAATGTCTTTGGTTCCTTTACAGATCTTCTTCAACAGTATCGTTCTGCTCTGTGCAAGCTGGACACTGTGAATAAGGACCTGAACAGTCAATTAGAGTACCTTCGTACTCCAGATATGAAGCAGAAAAAGCAAGAACTGGATGAACAAGAGAAAAATCTGAAATTAATAGAGCAAAAACTAGGTGTTTACTTTTTGTTAACTTCTACCTTCTCTGTATGGAGGCAAACATTTATGATAAGAGAAAGTGCAGCGGCAAGAAGAAAGAATGCAAATGATCCAGGGCTTAAGTCGACAGAACTCTTAACCTCTTAGTCATCTGACAAATGCTTGTAAACTCTTCTCTCGTCAGGAGTAATGAGAGACATTCTCAATATTGTTTCTTAATTCTTTTTCTATAAATTAAGATGTATTTATATTTGCTTTTCTTTCATATAATAATTCCAATGTTTTTATTTTAAAGTTAACTTTCTACATTTTCCATCTTTACAGGTATGACTCCCACACGTAAGTGTAATGACTCATTGCGTCATTCGACAAAGGTTGAGGTGACAGATTGTCCAATTCCTCCTAAAAGAATGAGAAGAGAAGCTATAAGACAAAATAGGTGAGTTCATTATGACCTGAGAATTATCATTGGTTAGTTTATCAAAGCTCTTGGGTCATTACACTTTAAAAACGTAGGAATTCATTTCTAATTTCTCCCCTTGAGCCAGAATTAGTATTTTAAATTTAAAAAACAGAAAAACTAAGTGATGATGATGAAGATAAAACATAATCATTGTATTCTCTTAGAAGATACCCAGTTTTCTAAATGATTTTTGCCAATTATTTAGAAATGTTAATAGTTTATTTTTAAGTTATATTAAGAGTCAATGTTAAGAGTCAAATTGCTTTTCTCTTGATTGGCTTAACTTTCAAATACACTGCAATCTCCTTCATAGGATCGGCAACTTGATAAGTATAGAATATGCAAAACCATTTATACATACTTATTTAAAAATTGCTTACAATTTTTGCTTTGGACATGCCATTTAGATCCCCAAAAAACCAACACAGCCATTTGCAGCCTAACTCAGTGGTAAGAAAAATGTCCTTTTTAGATTATCCATTAGTAAGGCCATCCCACAGAAGGATACTGTGGTACTGGGGTTTCTTGTACATTATTTCAAAAGGTTTAAGCATAGACGCTACCTGAGTAAGTTTCTCGTATCAACCTTAGATGGCTTCCTTGAGACTATAGTGTTTGGGATTGGTATTCTGTGCCCTGTCCATCTGCATATGCTAGATTTATTCAGGAAATATTGGAATGCTCGCTTTGTGCCATATATTGCTGGGTGAATAAAAGTGACATGGTTCTCGCCCCCACTGGAGTTCTGTAATCCTGTGCAGAAGAGGTACAATTTAAAAAGCAAACAAACTTTTTTCTATTTATAAGGAAAGAAAAAATGGTGAAGTGATAGAAAATAATGGGGAAGCAGTTATCAGTTGTCAGGAAAGATCCATTGAAACAGAGAACTGAAGGTTGAGAAGGAGCCAGCCATGTAGGGATTGGTTTCAATCAAAGAGGAAAAGTAGGCCTGAAAGCTCTGAGAAAATAACAAGCGTGGCATTTTATAGAAACTGAAAAGATGCTCGTGGCTAAAGCATGGTGGCAAGAGGGAGAGGGCCAAGATGTGGTTGGACATATAGGCGACGGCCAGATTATAAACACCCCCCCCCATCATGCTGCAAAAAATTGTCAGGTAAAATTCTTTATATTTTAAGTTCATTGGTATCTCTTGAGTACTTAAAATTCTGTGTTTTCTTAGAATAAGCTGCCTTTAATGTAAATTAGGGAGAAGAGCTATTGAAATATGAGACTATAAGAATACAGTATTCATCCATATGAGAGGTATTTACACACATGTAGGCATGTGAATATTGTGTGTTTGTTTATGGGCATGCAGCGTATACAAACTATTAAGCCGATCATTGAAAGTGTGATGGGGTAATTTAGCATCAGGAAGAATCTTTGCAGTGGATTTAAACACATAATTTTTGGAAATCATGAGTTCAGAGTGATACCAAAAAAACCCTCATTGGTCATCACTGGCAATTGCTAGGGCACCACCTCATTCCTGTGAAAATTGATGTATTCATATGGAAAAGACATGTGTTCTTTCTTTCTTATATGAACTGTCTTTCAGATTACCAAACTGTTAGAGAAAGTTCTTTCTTTTTTTTAATTTCAATAGATTTAGGGGGTACAAGTGTTTTTTGTTACATGGATGAATTGTATAGTGGTGAAGTCAGGGCTTATAGTGTACCCATCACCCAAATAGTATTCTTCTTTACAGAAAGTTTTTATATAAGAGTAAAGTGTAAGAAGCATGATAATATTAAAACATCACAATTGTGCCACTCCTGCTAAAGGAACGAATCTAGGCAACAATAACCAATGGATACTTGAAAAGATGATGGGGAAACTTATTATTAGGTCATTAAATATGAAATGTCTGATTTCAAATCAAAAGTGTAGTTTATTGTATCTCAAACAAGAAGCAGTACAATTAATCAAAGTATGCACCTAAACTAGCGTCACGGTTTTGCCATCTTAACGGTAACTTGCTTATGCCAGCAGTGAAGAAGCCTGGAGAGTGAGTCGTGATGAAATCACAAAAAGTATTTTCCACAGCTTGTTGAGAATTGAATATTTTTCCTTGCAAGAAGTGATCCAAAGCCTGGAAGAAGTGGTAGTCAGTTGGTGCGAGGTCTGGTGAATATGGTGGATGACAGAGAGTTTCCAAGTAGTTTGAGCAGTGATGTTTGTGCAACATGTGGTCGAGCAATGTCTTGCAAGAGGATTGGCCTGTCTCTGTTGACCAATCTCTGCTGCTTAATCGCAAGCATCCTCATTTCGTCCACTTGGTTGCAAGAGACATCTGCTGTAATCGATTGCCCAGGTTTCACGAAGCTGTAGTGGATAATACCAGCGCTGGACCACCAAACAGATACCATTAGCTTTTTCTGTTGAATGTTTGGTTTTGGACGGTGTTTCTGCACTTCATCTTTATCCAGCCATTGGGCCGAATGCTTGCAATTGTCAAAAAGAATCCATTTTTCATCACACATAACAATACGGTGTAGAAATGGTTCGCCTTTATGTCATGACAGCAAAGAAAGGCAAGCTTCCAGACGATTTCTCTTCTGACACTCATTTAATTCATGTGGTACCCATGTATCCAGCTTCTTTACCTTGCCCGTTTATTTCCAATGGTCCAATATTGTTGGAATAGTAACATCAAACCTTGCTGCTAATTCACACGTAGGTTGAGATGGATTCACTTCCACTACAGCTGTCAGCTCATCATTATCCACCTTGGTCTCAGGTCACTCACCTGGCTTATTTTCAAGGTTAAAATCACCAGAACAGAACCTCTCAAATCACTGACATACTGTGTGTTCATTAGCCACATCCTTCCCAGATTTCGTTGATATTTTGAGCTGTCTGTGCTACCTTGGTTCCAAGACAGAACTCATATTCAAAAGTAACACGAATTTTTCACATATCCATGGTTTCACAAAAATTGCTGTAAAAAAAATTTTGAAAGATAATCACAAGTCAAAATGTGCATTTGAAAGACTGAGGATATACCTTCATGATAAACATAAAACAAGTGTCAGAGTGAAATGTCAGAGATATCAACTGTCAAACTTAGTACTTAGGGAAATCGGACATTTCATACTTAATAACCTAATAGACCGCTCAGCCTGACACACTTGAACTCACTGATGAATCTTAGCAACATTAAAAGTAGTAGGCTATTTGCTATTATATGTGCCACAGTAGGAGCTAACCTGAATCTAAAGACACTTCTAGGCACCCTTTCTCATCTGGGGTTCTGTGGAAGAATTAAGCACTGCAGAAAATTGAGTGACTATTTTCCCAGTTTTCCCTAGGATAATACCTAGCTAGTACCATTCTGGATGCATAAGATGGAAGTTCATTTATTGTATACATTAGATGCCTTAACACATTAGAGCTTAATTCTCTCACAAATTTGAGAAGGGCTCAATTTAACTACCATTTTGCAGGAAATATGGGGAATTTATTAGCAAGTTAAATGATACCACCAGGAAGCAATCAACCAAATCCAGAATGTCCAGAATGGGACATTTTACAGGACAAGTGACTGGTTTTGCTAATAAATTGTGATATAAAAGAAGGGGAGGGAGAAGGATAAACTATTACAGAATAAAATTGATTAAAAAGACATAACAACCAAATTCGAACCTTGTGTGAATTCAGATTTGAGTAAACCAACTTTAAAGTGACAACTTTGAGATAATTGGAGAAATTTGAATATCATCTGGCTATTAGATATGTTATGGAATTTTGTTCATTTTGTGTATAGTAACATAGTATTTATGTCAAAATAAATGGTACAGTTAGAAATGCATACTGAGGTTAAATCAGTTAAATAATACGATGTCTAGAATATACTTTAAAATGCTCCAGAAAAATAAAGTGGTGGAAGATATCAAAACAAGTTTGGCAAAATGTTACAATTACTGAAGCTCAAAATAGGAGTTCACTATATTATTCACTCTGCTTTTATGTAGGTTTGCCATAATTTTTTAAAAAATATTTTATGATCAGTGGGGAACATTTTTCCAGTTTTCTAAGAGATCAGAACCCGTTACCCATTAACGAAATTTCTCAGGAGCTGTTTTAGGCTGAGATGTAAAGTGCATAGTCTTGAGGCTGTGCCACAGCCTCAGCACTGAATTTGCCCTAGACCTTGCAGTTACTACATCACTACTACAGATATTGATTTGGATCTTGTTAATTAAGATTGTGTAGCAATTCAGAGGTAGTATGGGTTATTAAGTTTATTTTTTAGTTTCCCACTGTTATTAGTAGTGTCATTTTCAAAGTCATACATATATATAAATCAAAAGGTATAGGTTTATAGTGTTGTGCTACATAATGTGAGCCACATATAATTTTAAATTATCTACGAGCCATGTTAAAAAGGTAAAAAGAAAGAATGAGATTAATTTTGATAATAGATTTAATTAAATCCAATATCTAAAATATTATTTCAACATGTAAGCAATGTGAAAAAATGATTAATGGGCTATTTTACATTCTTTTTTTCATACAAAGTCTTCAAAATTCAGAAGATAGCAAATCACAATTAGGACTAGCTACGTTGCAAGTACTCTGGAGCCACACATGGCTAGTAGCTACTATATTGGACAGCACAGGTATAGAAAGAGCTTATGATGATAAAATCTTGTATCCTATGCATCTTTACCCCTATTATATTCCCCAGAGGCAACCTTTGTTGTAAGTGTTAATTTTTAGTTATTCTGTTGTTGCCCTCATTTTAAAAATATACTGATGTCTGTCTGGTTTTATCAACTTCAGACAGTACAGTTCACCTGACCTCTTGGTGTGATGGTCTATGTTGCCTGGCCCACCTATTGACTTTTGGACTGAATTGTTCTAAATTATTTGAGAATTTAACATTATCGTGATTGTTTAGTTGTATTCTATCCTACAGCCACAACCAAATTCTCCATGCTTTTTTCAAAGATAGAAAACCATAAACAACATTTTACATTACTATGACTATGTAAATATTGTTTAGTACTAGGCAAAGTTGTGTGCTAGGATTACATTTCCTTTTCTATGTAGTTCTAATGTCATCACCCTTATTTAGGCCACCAGTCAGTGCTCCAAACACCAGGCTCATTCTAATTGTTACTTAGACTATTTCTTGTGTGTTATTTATTTTTCTGGATTTTTTAATTGCTGTTCTTTTTTCTCTCACCCTATGTCTTCATCACATACTTCCGCACCAGTCCCTAGTGACTGTGCGAGCCTACTGGAAGTCTGCCATCCTGGGTCTTCCTTGGCTACTCTCTTGAGTTGAACCCACCGTTTCTTGGATTCTGTGTCTTTTTCTCTTTTACAACTTCCTTAGAAAAAGTGTGTAGAAAGAAACTTGGAGCATTTGCATGTCTAAAAATGTCTTCATTCTGCCTTCACATTTTATTAAAGTTTTCTGGGGATAATAGGATAGAAACAAGGCTACAGTATACTAGAGGAGAAGGGATTGGGAAATAGTGTAGAAATAATGGGGGAAACAGTCTGCCTGATGGAACCCCAGAAAGACTTTGAACTCACAGTCTAGCCCCAAACAGGGAGGATGGGAGATAAAAGAAAGGATGGAGCAGAATGGAAAAAGGGAGGAAACCATAATCTAGAATGTGCCAGATTTTTAACCTAAACTTTGAAAGCTTATTTCCCTTGTCACCAGGTGTGAAAAGCTGCCAACTATAAAGTTATATTAACAATGGAAATTAATTAAATATAGGTATATTGGCTTTTTAGTATAGTTGCTGGCGCTCTAGAGGATTGTCTAATGCTGGCCTCTGGGAGCCAGAAGCCTGGTAATTGGCTCTCCCTCACACATTCAAAGCAAAGCCTGTGGCCCACTGACCCTGCTCCACCCTATCCCAGTTATAATTCCCATTCAGAGAAGAGACTTGATGGGAAAACCATTCTGTTTTTATAACAGTAGAAGAAATCCTGGCTAACAACATAATCTCTTTCTTAAATGTTACTGTACAACCAAGAATCACCATGCATATGAGGGGAATCAGCCACATAAAAGAGAAAATGCAAGATAAATAGCAAAACCAACCCTGGAAGAAGATCCAGTAAAGAGACTAGACCTTTTTTTAAAAAATTATAATTACTAATTAGGAAAAAAGAATAGCCAGGACAAGAATGAGTAAACACAGATTACAAATGTTGAAATTAAAAGTCCAATAAAAGGGCTAAAGTCAAAGAAACTTCCCAAACAGGAAAAAAATTATGTAAAGAGAGGAGGAGATACAGAGAACCAATTCAAACTATTGGGAATCCTAGAAAGAAGAAAACCTATCATGTGGAAGAGCATTTCCCAGGGATGAATGAAAGGCACAGGTCCGTTGAATGCCCAGCACAATAACTGACAAAAGATATACTAAGATACTTCATAGTGAAACTGTAGAATATTAAAGAAAGGGGGAAGAGTGTAAATGTTTTCAGAGAGCCAAAAAAAGACAACCATATTGTCAGTATAGCTTTTGGCATACAGGAAACACAAAAAGCCATCATTTTGTTTAGCTTTGTGGCGGCAGTATTACAAACTTCAGGTTAAAAATTTGGTGTACTCTGGCCTATAACTTTCTCCCTTTTGCATCCTGCTTATCTTTAGGAAATTTGTTAAAATCACTGTTTAATTAGTGATTTTCTCATCCCCAAACTCTGCCTATTCTCCATAAATTTTGAACTAATACTCTCTCTCTCTCAAAATGTCAGAGCATTTGAAATAAAGTATCTTAACAGTATTGAAGTATTGATATATTTTATCCATACAATCAGGAACAAGTTTAACAGAAGGAAAGGAAATAGGTACATAATATATGTGTATCTTTATTTATATTTATGTTTTTATTTATATGTGTATATATATTGAATTTATATTTATTAGCTCTTAATATAGATTGCATACTATGTTTCAACTTTAAGATCTCATTAATTATAAGAAATGCCATTATTTTATGAAACATTAAAGAAAAATACTGCTAATTAACTCATGACATTATAAAGTGCACCTGGATTTCAGAGATGTTAAATGTGAAAAAAATGTAGATCTTAGAATCAGTTAAATATATTTAGCAATATATGATACTATGAAGTAAACTCAATTGTTTTCTTGAATAGAAGTTTCAGTTTTCTAATTGATTTTCTATGCATAAAGATTACAAATTAGCTCTTTATCAAAAATATGTATTAGCCAAGCACGATGGCTCACGCCTGTAATCCTGGCACTCCGGGAGGCTGAGGCGGGAGGATCATTAGAGCTCAGGAGTTTGAGGCCAGCCTGAGCGAAAGCCTGACCCCATCTCTACTAAAAATAGAAAAAATTAGCCATGCATGGTGGCACACGCCTGTAGTCCCAGCTACTCAGGAGGCTGAGGCAGGAGGATCACTTGAGCCCAGGAGTTTGAGGTTGCTGTGAGCTAGGCTGATGCCACTGCACTCTAGCCAGGGCAACAGAGCGAGACTCTTTCTCCAAAAAAAAAAAAAAAGTGAATCTTTTATTCGGAAATGGCAATTCAGGGAACTATCATTAGAAAATGAAGTATTTAGATATGTCTGAATAAAAAAAATAGATATATGCCAAAGTGTTCACTGTGTTCATTTCTACATGAGTGAGATTATAGATGTTTTAAAATTTTTCCTTTTGCTTGTATTTATTTTATGTAATTATATTTATTTTGTAATCATTATAATTGTTAAAATAGTAATTTCATGTAAGGGAAGGGTAAAAAGTAAGCAAAAATCTACAGATTTTGGGTCTGAGACAATACTATTCCAAAGAACTATGGTACAAAGTACTTATGTATATATACATATAACTATATATAAGTAATATAAAGCTGTTTGTGTATATGTACACACACATTAACTACTTTTTTTTTTTTTCTTTTTTGGGAGACAGAGTCTTGCTGTGTTGCCCAGGCTAGAGTGCAGTGGCATCATCATAGCTCACTGCAACCTCAAACTCCTGGGCTCAAGCGATCCTCCTGCCTCAGCCTCCCTAGTAGCTGGGAGTACAGGTGCGGGCCACCATGCCTGGCTCATTTTTCTATTTTTACTGGAGGCAGGGTCTCACTCTTGCTCAGGCTGGTCTCAGACCCCTGAGCTCAAGTGATCCTCCCACCTCAGCCTACCAGAGTGCTAGGATTACAGGCATGAGCCACTGCACCTGGCCAACTACTGCTTTTATTTTCAGACTTTTTTGCATAGATGTGATATAAATGATTCTATATAAGAATTTAATTAAATATGTTTATACCAAGAATTATAATTAATAGAGCATAGTTCCACTGGATATTTAAGCATCCAGGTATGATGAGGGAGTTCAGGAAAAGAAATCTTTGGTACATAAAACTTACTTTTCTTTTTTTCTTTTTTTTTTTTCCCCCACTTTGACCAGGATTATAACCAAAACAGATGTATGAAAGGTGGTAGAAAGAGGGGGCCATTGGTCTCGTTAAGAATGCCCTGCCTTCTGCATCTTTGTTTCAGAAGACCAAGAAGGTGACTTACAAGACAATATTTCTGGGGACAATACAAGTATCTGGGCATGAATTTTCATGTCTATCCAGATGGGACTGAAAGCAACCAGTCAAATTTATGAATCTCACTGGACAGAATGGATTTACTAGAATTATTCCAGTCATTGTGCCCTTTGGTTGTCATTATCTTGCAAAGGTGTCGGAGGAAAATGTGCTAATATGGCAGTGACTGTAAAACTGGCACGTAGCATTTATTAATCCTGAAAAAAAGTATATGTACTATTTTTCAGTATAATTATAATGAATATGTTAGAACTATTTCTTGAAAACCTTTTTATTACTTTTGTGTGAATTTATTTAACAAAGAATGTTTTGTCTTTTGTGTAAGGAAGATTCTAGAGGCTAGATATTTAATTGTAAATATGTGAGAAAACTCAATGAAAAATTCAGGATAACAATTTAAAAAGCACAGGTATCTGGGAATACAAATGTTAAGATACATAGAAAAACATTAAATTGATGAGTGAACTTGTAACAGTAGCATTTCAAATTTCTAAAGACTTATCCTGTATGTACAAAATATCCAGCAGCATCAATTTTTATAAGTATTGTTTGACTTTATTAATACTAGATGATATAGTTTCAGCCTTAATTCTACACTTACATTATTTTGTAATTTTTTATTACTATTTTTAAGGGGGTAAAGAAAACATACACTCTCACATTAATTCACTTTCTGGTAGAAAGTTGCTGCAAAAACATTTGAATTGTGCATTAATTCAAGCTAATGTTTGTCAGTATGTATGTCTTTGTGTCAGTTCAAGACTATTGATCTGTGAAGTTATTTTGTAAGGAAATACTTTTGGTACAGTTTTGTGTCCCAGGAAATGTGTGTGTTTTTTAATCCTTTCTGAATATGCGGTGAGGTTAATAAACAGGATTGTTTCTTCCCTACTGAATAGATAAGTGTTTTTCTTTCTTAAAATTGAAAGCTCCATAAAAATTACCTTGGTAAACTCTTACGATGTTAACCTATGTTAAACTATGTTTGTAATTGGAAATCACTTAAACATGTTGTTAGAGAAAGCAACAAAATGGCAATAATAGAATAAGCTGTGGGAAAGACTGGCTTCCATGATACTATCAGTTGAGTATCCCTTATCCAAAATGCTGGGACCAGAAGTGTTTAAGATTTTGGATTTTTTTCAGGTTTTGGAATATTTGCATTACACTTTCCTGTTGAGCAACCCTAATCTGAAAATCTGAAATCAGAAATGCTCCAATGAGCATTTCCTTTGAGTGTCATGTCGGTGCTCAAAAGTTTCAAATTTTGGACATTTCTGCCTTCAGATTTTCAGATTAGGGATATTCAACCTATACCAATATTTGGAGTCCTTAGACATTAGATTATGTGAAAATGATAGGTAATAAACTTTGGAGAGAAATGACTTTTTAAGAACTAGACTTGAAAGCATAATCAATTTGTGGAAGTAGTTTGCTTTTATAATTCACTATATCAGGAAGGTAGTCATGTTTTAAATCTAAGGCACTGAAACCATCTAAAAGCAAGAAAATATGTTTTAAAGTTTCATAACTTTTGTTAGAAATATGTCATGTCAATTTTTATTACTTAAAATAGCAGATTTTATGGATATTATCTAGCACTGACCCCATATCTATAAATTTTTTTGTCTAATAATATTAGAAAGAAATGTTCTATCAATGAAGTTTTAAGGATGTACATCCATTTGTGGGGTTTTTCCACCCTTTAAAAATTAACCTTGAATGGTTCCCAGTAATTACAGTAAAAAGTTTTTCTGTATTTTTGCAGTTGAATTTATCTAAGGATTTTTCTCAACATATTAAGTTCTCCTTTTCTACATTTGAGCAAATATTGAGTTCCATATTGTACTAGATATTAATAATAGACCACTTTTGTCTTTAATATTTAACATATAAGAAGGATTAATTTTTTTCTAGGATTTAATTTTAGGCTTTTAATGCAAAAGAATGTAACTAAAGGAAAATTAATACCACAGCCATTCTTCATATATCATGTGATATATAATCTGAAATTGTGATGATGGTTATTGTTTCCTGATTTCTTCTTCCAAAGGAAAAATAATAGCCTATTTGTATTTTGAAGTGACTGAAATATTAATAAAACTCTTTCCATGCCTCTTTTCACATTATGCCCATCAATTTTCATGTGTACATTTGGCCAGGTCTGTAGTAAAAATAGGCTAAACTTAAAGTTTTATAGAATTCTTGATGTAAGTTTTTTAAATAAAGAGATTAATATTTGTTGCATATATGACATTGCCAGTTATTTTAAGTGAAATTGGTTCTTATCAATTGTTAAATATTAGTGCCAAAAAGATAAAAGTTCCAATTGTTAAATATTAGTACTAAAAAGATAAATGTTTTATCTTCTGAATGTTTTATACTTTTGACTCTTTAACTTGATTACTTTGTAGTCATTATGAAATGAGTGGGATTAATTTCATTATATTTTTGGTGTAGAATTTTCAAATAATACATTTTAGTAAAAAAAAATTCGAATGTTTCATTTTTAAACTGAGAAACTGGTGAAAAGCATAAAAAACAACCATTTAGAATTTCTGGAAATGATTGTAAGGGCAAATGGCACTGAAGAAACATCTATTCAAGAAAATTTACAAAAATTCTGTAAGAAAGGTGAGAATCTGGATCACATAACAACCAGAAATTAAATAACAATATGGCAGTAGTAAGTCCTTACCTATCAATAATAACATTGAATGTGAATGGACTAAACAAGACCCAACTATATGTTGTGCACAAGAAACCCACTTCACCTATAAAGACACACATAGACTGAAAATAAAGGGATAGAAAAAGATATTCCATGCAAATGGAAACCAGAAAACAGCAGGAGTAGCTATACTTCTATCAGGTAAAATATTAATAGATTTCAAGATACAAACTGTAAAAATAGACAAGGTCATTATATAATGATAAAGAGGTCAGTTCAGCAAGAGGATAGTACAATTCTAAATACATGTGCACCCAACAGTAGAGCACTGAGAAATGTAAATATTATCAGAGCTAAAGACAGTAATAGACCCCCACAATACAGTAATTGTTGGAGAACTCAACTCTCCGCTTTCCAAATTGGACAGATCAGACAAAATGAACAAAAAAAATTGGATTTAATCTGCACTATAGACCAAATGGCCCTAATAGATATTTACAGAACATTTTATCCAACAGCTACAGAAGATTCTTCTCAACTCATGGTTCATTTCTCAAGCACAGACCAGATGTTAGGCCACAAAACAAATCTTTAAAAATTCAAAAAAATTGAAATCATATCAAGTATTTTCTCTGACTACAATGACATAAAACTAGAAATCAATAACAAGTGGAACATTGCAAATTATACAAACACATGGAAACTAAACAATATGCTTCTGAATAACCAGTGGGTCAATGAAGAGACTAAGAAGGAAATTTAAAAATTTCTCAAAACAAGTGAAAATGAAAACAATATATCAAAACCTATTGGATACAGCAAAAGTAGTAATAAGAGGGAATTTTATAGCAATAAGTGCCTACATCAAAAAAGTAGAACAGCTTCAAATGAACAACATAATGATGCATCTGGAAGAACTAGAAAAACAAGCAAACCAAACCCAAAATTAGAAGAAATAAATATCAGAGCAGAAAAAAATGAAATTGAGACCAAAAAAAATATAAAAGATCAATGAAATGAAAAGTTGGGTTTTTTGTAAAGATGAACAAAATTAACAAATCTTTAGCCAGACAAAAAAAAGAAGCCCCAAATAAAATCAGATGAAAAAGGAGACATTACAACTGATACTGCAGAAATCCAAAGGATCGTTAGAGACTACTATGAGCAACTATGTGCCAATAAATTGGAAAACCTAGAAGAAATGGATAAATTCCTAGACACAACATACCAGGATTGAGCCAGGAAGAAATCTAAAACACGGATAAACTAATAACAAGCAACAAGATAGATGTAGTAATAAAAAGTCTCCCATCAAAGTAAAGCCCAGGACCCAATGGCTTTCCTGCTGAATTCTACCAAGCATTTAAAGAAGAGCTAATACCAATCACTAATACCAATCCTACTTAAACTGTTCAAAAAACTTGAGGAGGAGGGAATACTCCCAAACTCATTTTACAAGGCCTGTGTCACCCTGATAACCAAAATCAGAAAAAGACACAACAGAAAAAAGCTATAGGCCAGTATCTCTGATAAACAGATGCAGAAATCCTCAACAAAATACTAGCAAACTGAATTCAACAACATATTAAAAAGATTATTCATCATGATCAAGTGTGATTCATCCTAGGGATGCAAGAATTGTTGAACATACACAGATCAATCAATGTGATATATCATATCAACAGAATGAAGGGCAAAAACTATATGATCATTTCAATTGATACTGAAAAAACATTTAATAAAATTCAACATCCTTTAATGATAAAAACTCTCAAAAAACTGTGTATAGAAGGAACTTAACATGGTAAAAGCCATATATGACAGACCCACAGCTAGTATACTGAATGAGGAAAAACTGAAAGCTTTTCCTCTAATATCTGGATCTAGACAAGGATGCCCACTCTCACCACTGTTATTCAACATAGTACTGGAAGTTCTAGCTAGAGCAATCAGACAGAATGAAATAAAGGGCATCCAAATTGGAAAGGAAAAAGTCAAATTATCCTTGTCTGTAGAGTATATGATCTTCTATCTAGAAAAACCTAAAGACGCCACCAAAAAAACTATTAGAACTGATAAATTCAGTAAAGTTGAAAATACAAAATCAACATACAAAAATCAGTATCATTTCTATATGCCAACAGTAAACAATTTGAAAAAGAAACCAAGAAAGTAATCCCATTTACAATAGCTACAAATAAAACACCTAGGAATAAACTTAACCAAAGAAGTGAAAGATCTCTATAATGAAAACTATAAAACATTGACAAAAGAAACTAAAGAGGACAAAAAAAAAAAAGATACTCCATGCTCATGGATTGGAAGAATGAATATTATTAAATTGTCCATACTACTCAAACCAATCTACATATTCAGTGCAATCCCCATCAAGATAACAATGACGTTCTTCACAGAAATAGAAAAAAATAATCTCCAAATTTATATGGAACCACAAAAGACCCAGAACAGCCAAAGCCATCCTGAGCAAAAATAGCAGAACTGGAGGAATCAGGTTACCCGACCTCAAATCATACTACTGAGCTGTAGTAAACAAAATAGCATGGTGCTGTCATAAAAACAGACACATAGACTAATGGAACAGAATAGAGAATCCAGAAATAAATCTACACATCTGTAGTGAACTTATCTTCAACAAAGGTGCCAAGAACATACAGCGGAGAAAGGACAATCTCTTCAATAAATGGTGGTGGCAAAACTGGATATCCATATGCAGAAGAATGAAACTAGACCCTTGTCCCTTGCCATATACAAAAATCAAACCAAAATGGATTAAAGATTTAAATCTAAGACCTAAGACTTAAATCTAAAGCTACTAAAAGGAAACATTGGGAAAACGCTTCAGGACATTGGTCTGGGCAAGGAGTTTTTGAGTAATACCCCCAAAGCATGGGCAACCAAAGCAAAATTGGACAAATGGAATCACATCAAGCTAAAAAGTTTCTGCACAGCAAAGGAAACACTCAACAAAGTAAGCAGACAGCCCACAGAATGGAAGGCAATATCTTCAAACTACCCTTCTGACAAGGGACTGATAACTAGAATATATAAAGAGCTCCAACAACTCAGTAGGAAAAAAATCAAATAATCCAATTAAAAATGGACAAAGGATGTGAATAGACATTTCTCAAAAGAAGACATACAAATGGCCAACAGACATATGAAAAAATGCTCAACATCATTAGTCGTCAGAAATGCAAATCAAAACTACTGTGAGATATAATCTCATCTGAGTTAAAATGGCTTTTATCAAAAAGACAGGCAATAACAAGTGCTGGCAAGGATGAAGAGAAAGGGGAACCCTTGTACACTGTTGGTAGGAATGTAAATTTGTGCAACTACTATGGAGAACAGTATGGAGGTTCCTTGAAAAACTAGAAATAGAGCCACCATATGACCCAGAAATCCCACTCACTGCTAGTTATATATCCAAAGGAAGGGAAATCAGTGTATCCAAGATATCTGCACTCTCATGTTTATTGCAACACTACTCACCGTAGCCAAGATTTGGAATCAACCTAAGTGTTCATCAACAGATGAATGGATAAAGAAATTGTGGTACATATACACAAATGAATATTATAATATCCAAAAAAAGAATGAAATCTTGCCATTTGCAATAACGTAGATGGAACTGGAGAACATTATGTTAAATGAAATCATCCAAGCACAGAAAGACAAATCTCACATGTTCTCATCTCATATGTGGAAGCTAAATATTAAAACAATCTCATGGAAACAGTAGAATGATGGTTACCAGAGGCTGGAAAGGGTAGTGGGGAGGTGGTTGATACAATGGGAATGGTTAATGAGTGCAAAAATATAGTTAGATAGTTAGACAGAATGAACAATATTTGATAGCACAACAAAGTGACTATAATTAATGATAAGTTAGTATATACTTAAAAGTAACTAAAAGAGTAGAAGTAGAATATTCCTAACACAAAGAAATGATAAATGTCTGTGGTGATAGATACCCCAATTACCCTGATTTGATTAATATACATTGTATGCCTGTATCAAAACATCTCATATACCCTATAAAGATATAAAACTATTATGTACCCATAATAATTAAAAATAAAATTTTTTTAAAAAAAATAAATTTGAGAATCTGTGGAATTTTGAACCATGACTGATTGCTCTCTTCCACCTCCCAGCTCAGAAAGCAGACTGATGCAGCCAAGAACACTGGGGTACTTGTCCCTCCATCTCCCAGGTAGAGGGCTTTTTTTTCCCCAAAAAGGAGCAGGCCTTAAGCTCTTATCCTGCCTACAATTGCCTTTTGCTGGGGCTAAATCCTAGGTTGGTATAGTTGAGAGGTGAGGGCTCCCTTCTCCCAAGCAGGCTGCAAGACTACACTGAGCATGGTGCAAAGCTGTAATGGGTTAAGAATATGAAGACAGATGGTAAAGTAATAATTATATCAAAAAATATAGTGAAAAGATCATTGTGAAATTAATATGCTACATGCTATCGACTGAATTCTGTCTCCCCCAAAGAAATTTCAATGTTGAAACCCTAACCTCCAATTTGACTGTATGTGGAGATAGATAGGGTCTTTAGGAGGTAATTAAAGTTAAATGAGGTCATAATACTGAGGCCCTAATTTGATAGAACTGTGGTCTTAAAAGAAGAGGAAGTGATTTCTCTCCCTTTCTCTCCCTCTCCATGTCCCTCTGCCATGTGAGGACACAGTGAGAAGGTGGCTATCTGCAAGCCACAAAGAGAATCCTCACCAGTACCCAACAACGTTGGCACCCTGATCTCAGGCTCCCTGTCTTCAGAACTATGAGAAAATAAATTTGTTGTTTAAGCCACCCAATCTATGCTATTTTGTTCTGGCAGCCTGAGTTGACTAATACACTCCATTAGGAAATATTCACTAAATGCAAAAGAAAGCAGTAAAGGAGTAATAAAGGATCAAAAGAAATGAGATATATAGAAAATAAAAAGATGGCAGACATCCAACTATATCAATAATAACATTAAATGCAAATGGTTTAAAGAATCCAATCAAAAGGCAGAGGTTGCCAGACTGGATTTTTAAAAAACACATCCAACTATTCGTTGTCTACAGAGGTACTTTCTTTTTGGGCGGGGGCGGGGAGGCCAGAGTCTCGCTCTGTCACCCGGGTTAGAGTGCAGTGGCATCATCATATCTCACTGCAACCTCAAACTCATTGGCTCAAGCTCTCCTCCTGCCTCACCCTCCCACATAAGTGGGACTACAGGTGTGCGCCACCACGCCCAGCTAATTTTTTTTTTATTTTTAGTAGAGACAGGGTCTTGCTCTTACTCAGGCTGGTCTTGAACTTCTGAGCTTCAGCAATCCTCCTGCCTCAGCCTCCCAGAGTGCTAGGATCACAGGCAAGAGCCACTGTGCCCAGCCACTTTTTTTTTTTTACATTTTTGATACAAGTTCTCGCTGGGTTGCCCAGGACAGGATATAGTAGTGTCATCATAGCTCACTGCAACCTCAAACCTGGGCTCAAGTGATCCTCCTACCTCAGCCTCCTGAATAGCTGGGACTACAGATGTGTACCATCTCGCCTGGCTAATTTTTTAATTTTTTGTAGAGACGGGGTCTTGTTGTGTTGCCCAGGCTTGTCTTGAACTCTTTGCCTCAAGCAATCCTCCCACCTCAACCTCCCAAAGTGCTAGGATTATAGGCATGAGCCACCCCACCTGGCCTCAAGAAGACACACTTTAAATTCAAAGACACAAATAGATTAAAATTATAAGAATAGGAAAACATACATAATGCAAACAGAAAAAGGAACATACTGTAATGACAAAAGGGTCAGTCCATCAGGAAGTATAACAATTTTAAACATGCACCTAAAAACAGAACATCAAAACACATAAAGCGAAAACTGACAGAAATGGAGAAATAGACAATTGAACAATAATGGAGACTTCAATACCCTCTTTTCTTTTTTTTTTTTTTTTTTTTTTTTTGCTACTGGCCAAGACCTTCATCTACAATTACCCTCTTTTCAATAATGGAAATAACAACTAGACATAACATCAAAAACAAAATAGAAGACCTGAACAACACTATAAACCAACTAGATTTAACAGACACCTATATAATGCTTCATTCAACAACAATATGCATGCTTCTCAAGGACATGTGGAACATTCTCCAGAATAAAACCTCAACACATTTAAAAGGATGGAAAAATACAAAATATATTCTGTGATTACAATGCAATAAAATTTGAAATCAGTAACAAAAATTTGGGACACTCACAAGTATGTGGAATTTTTTTTTTTTTTGAGCGATGGGGTCTTGCTATGTCTCCCAGGCTGGAGTGCAGTGGCAAGTCACAGACATGATCATAGTGCACTGCAGCATTGAACTCCTGGCTTCAAGCAATCCTGCCTCAGCCTCCTGAGTAGCTGGGACTACAGGGGTGCACCACCACAGCTGGCATATGTGGAAATTAAACAACATACTCATAGATAACCAATGAGTCATAGAAGAAATCAACAGGAATTCAGAAAACACTCTGAGATGAGTAAAAATCAAGATACAACATACCAAAACTTATGAGATACAGTTAAAGCCATGCTTAGAGGCAAATTTATAGCCATAAATGACTACATTAAGAAGGGCAAAAAAAAGTCTAAAATCAATAATTTAATCTTTCCCCTCACAACACTGGAAAAGAGAAAACTAAATCTAAAGTAAGCATAAGGAAGAAAATAATAAAGATTACAATGGAAATAAATAGAGTAAAATAGAGAACAGAACTACAATGAAAAAGCAATGAAACACAAAGCTGGTTCTTTGAAGAAATCAACAAAATTGGCAAACCACTAGCTAGTTTGACAAAGAAAAAAAAGATAATATACCAGAATAGAGAATATACTAAAATTAGAAATAAAAGAGAGACACTACTACTGACCTTACAGAATTAAAATGAATTATAAAGGAATACTATGAACAATTATATATGAAGAAATTATATAACATAGATAAAATGGACAAGCTACTGGAATGGACTCAAGAAGAAATAGACAATATCTATTAACCTATAACAATTGAAGAGATTGAATCAGTAATCAAGAAACTACCCACAAAGAAAAACTCAGGCCAAAATGGCTTCACCATTGAATTCTATCAAACATTTAAAGAATTAATACCAATTCTTCACAAACTCTTCCCAAAAATAAGAGGGAAAACTTTCTATCTCATTTTTTGAGTCCAGTAATACCCTGATAACCAAAACCAAAGACATCACAAGAAAACTGCAGGCCAATATATTTTATGAATATGGATGCAAAAATCCTCAATAAAATACTAGCAAAACAAATCCAGCAACATATAAAAAGAATTATGCACCCTAGCCAGATGGGATTTATCCCAGGAATGTAAGGTTGGGTTAATATCTGAAAATAAATATCGATAGAATTTTTTAAATCACATGATTATCTCCATAGTTGCAGAAAAAGCATTTAATGAAAACCAACCCCCTTTCATAATAACACTAAATTAACTAGTAATAGAATAGCACTTAGTCTGATAATAAGCATCTATGAAAACCCTCAGCTAATATCATAGTTAATGGTGAAACAATGGATGTTTTTCCTTTAAGATCAAAAACAAAACAAGGATGTCTACTCTTGCCATTTCTATTAAATATTGTACCAGAGGTTCTAGCCAGGGTAGTTAGGCAAGAAAAAGCAATAAAATGCATCCAGATTGGGAAGAAGCAAAACCATCTCTGTTTTCATATGGCATAATAATCTTATATATAAAAAACTCCAAAGAGTCCACTAAAAACTTAGAACTAATAAATGAGCTCTGGAAGGTTGCAGGATAGAAGATCAATATATAAGAATCAGTTATACTTCTATACATTTGTTGTGAATAATTCAAAATGAAGTTAAAATAGTCCAACTCACAATAGCATCAAAAAGAATAAAATACTTAGGAATAAATTTAACAAAAGAAGTGCAAATTTATATTCTGAAAACTACTAAACATTGTTGAAAGAAATTTAAGATCTAAATAACTGAAAAACATTCCATATTCATGAGTTGGAAGACTTAACATTATTAAAATGGCAATGCTCCCCAAACTTATCTACAGAGTCAACACAATCCCTGTCAGAATCCACCTGACTTCTTTGTACAAATTAACAAGCTGATTTTACAATTCATATGAAATTTCAAGGGACACAGAATAGCCAAAATAATCCTGAAAAAGAAGAATAAAGTAGGAGGACTCACTTCTCAGTTACAAAACTTACTAGGAAGCAACATAATCAAGGCAACATGGTACTTGAACAAGAATAGGCATACTGCTGGGAGTGGTGGCATGTGCCTGTAGTCCCAGCTACTCAGAGGGCAAGATAAGAGGATCACTTAAGCCCAGGAACTTGAGACCAGCCTGGGCAACATAGGGAGACCCCATCTCTAATGAAAAAAAAAATAGGCATGTAGATAAATGTAAGAGAATTGAGAGTTCAGATATAAATACATGCATCCATGATCAATTGCTTTTCAACAAGGGTGCCAAGACTATTCAAAAGGGAAAGAAAAGTCTTTTTAACAAATGGTGCTGAGACACCTGGATACAGTCACATGCAAAAGAATTAAGTTGGATCCTTACCTCCCACCATGAACAAAAATTAACTCAAAATGGATCAAAGACAAATGTGAGAACAAAAACTATAAACTCTTAAAAGAAAACATAAGAGTAAATTTTCATGACCTTGAATTTGACAAAGGATTCTTAGATATGGCACTTATAAAAGCATCAGCAACAAAAGAAAAAATAGATAAATTGGATTTAATCAAAATTAAAACTTTTATGCTTGGAATGACACTATCAAGAATATGAAGATAACCAGCAAAATGGGAGAAAATATTTACATACATTTACATACATAGATAAAGAACCCTTGCAACTCAAAAACATAAATACACTTTTTACATGGGCAAAATATATAAATAGACCAATCTCCAGAGGATTTATACAAATGTCTAATAAGCACACGAAAAGATGCTAGACATCATTAGTCATCAGGGAAATGCTAATCAAAACCACAATGAGCTACCAATTCATATCCACTAGAATGAATACAATCAAAAAGTCAGATATTAGCAAGTGTTGGCAAGAAAGTATAGAAATTAGAACCCTCATGCATTGCTGGTGGAAATATAAGGTGGTTTAGCCACTTTGGAAAACAATCTGACAGTTTCTCAAATGATTAAACATGGAGTTACCATATGACCCAGCAATTTCAGTTCTGGGTGTATACTGAAGAGAAATGATAACATTTATCCACATAAATTTTTACATGAATTTTTATTACAGCATATTATTATTAATATAAAAGTCCAAAGGTGGAAACAACCCAAGTGTCCATCAATGGATTGATGGAAAAACAAAATATCTTATAGCTATACAATGGAATATTATCTGGCCATAAAAGAGAATGGAGTTCTGATACATACTACAAACGTGTGAACCTTGAAAGCATCATGCTAAGTGAAAGAAGCCAGTAACAAAAGACTGCATACAAGCCACTCATATGAAAATTTAGAATAGGGAAATCTATCAAGACAGGAAGTAGATCAGTGGTTGTTTAGGGTTGGGAGGGGGGGACAGAGGGTTATGGATGTAACAGCCAAAGGATACGGAGTTATTCTTATGGCTTGAATTGTGTCTCCCAAAAAGATATGCTATGCTGAAGTCCTAACTCCCAGTACCTCAAAATGTTATCTTGTTTGGAAATAGGGTCTTTATAGAGGTAATCAAGTTAAAATGAGGTCATTAGGGTGGGCTAACCCAATGTGACTGGTGTCCTTATGAAAAGGGGAAATGTGGACACAGATGCACACAGAGGGAAGATGATGTGAAGACAGACAGGGAGAAGACAGCCATGTGACTAGAGTGATGCATCTACAAACCAAGGATCTGGAAGCTAGAAGAGGTAAGGAGGATTCTCAGAGGATGGCACTGTCAACACTTTGATTTCAAACTTGTAGCCTCCAAAACTCTGAGGCAATTTCTATTGTCTAAAGCCTCCTAGGTTTTGGTACTTTATTATGGCAACCCTAGGAAACTAATACTAGTTTCCTGGGGATAGCTAAAGGATAAAGAGTTGCTTCTTGGGGTGATGGAAAAGTTCCAAAAATGACTGTGTTGATGATTGCACATAATTATAAATGTACAAAAACCATTGAATTGTACACTTTCAATGAGTTAATTTTAAGGTATGTGAATTATACTTCAATAAAGCTTTTATTTTTTATTATTTTATTTATTTATGTATTTATTTTTTTTGTGACAGAGTCTCACTCTGTCACCCCAGCTAGAGTGCAGAGGCATCATCATAGCTCACTGCATCCTCAAACTCCTGGACTCAGGTGATCCTCCTGCCTCAGCCTCCTGAGTAGCTGGGACTACAGGCACATGCCACCACACCCAGCTAAATTTTTATATTTTTAGGAGGGACGGGGTCAAGCTTTTGCTCAGCCTGGTCTCAAACTCCTGAGCTCAAGTGGTCCTCCTGCCTCAGCCTCCCAGAGTGCTAGGATTACAGGCATGAGCCACTGCACCCAGCCGTAAAGCTAATTTTTAAATGAATAAGAAATATAGAAACTATTTTAGAATATTGTAGAGAAGTAATTAATAGTGGCATGTGTAATACAGATATAAAATTAACAGGGCTTGGAATAGGCAATTTGACATAGTCAAAGCAATCATGAATAAGAATTTTCAGAACGGAAATATAAAAAGTCCCCCAGATTCCAGAGGTGTTGCAATAAATAAAAAATAACAATAAACCCACATCTAGACACAGCGGTGAACTACAGAACACCAAAGACAAGGATAAAAGCAACAAAAGACCATAAAAAAACAAAGGAATGACAGACTAACATCAAACTTCTCAAAGCCTACAGATAACGAATACCACCTCAAGTCAGAGATGGTAAAACTTAAAGATATGAAAAATTAAAAAGAAAAAGGGTGGAAAATATCAGACAAATACTAACCAAAAGAAAGCTAATAGATTAATGTCAGGCCAAATAGACTTTACAGAACAAAGCAATATTGGGGATAAAGAGGATCATGATGCAGTGCTAAAAGGATGTACCTGATAATGTAACCTCAAAATATAAGTGGCAAAATTGGTCAAATTGTAAAGAGAAATCAATAATCCAAATGCAGATTTTAATACACTACCAAAAAAACTTGAGAATACAGATTTGACATAAAAAACTTAATGTATGTGTGTATGCAATATTTTATATCACATTTCAAAGCAAATGTCAGCATATACCAAATAAATAGCATTCTAGAAACCATATCCTTCCCTAGCGCAGTGTAGGACTTGAGGACTGAATAGGAAAGCCCTGGAAACCAGAAAGTATTGCTGAGAATGCAGAAGAGCAATCCCATGAAGCTGTTTTTGAACTACTGGGCTCACTCTGATCTTCACATGCATGGATTTTATTCTGATTAGCTTATCAAATGCTTTGAGAACTGTGCTGATGGTTATACCTCCTTCCAAGATCCAGGCCAATAACTGAGTATGCACATGCAGGGCAGATCCAAATAGTACTGCAAAGACTTTGAAAACAACTGACATTGGAACCACAGCCCAGAGAATATGGGTTAAAACTTGCAACCTGAACCTAACCAAATCAAAACAAAATGCTAAAAAAAAAGTTACCATTCTCCACCAGATTTAAACAAGACCCCGAGTTCCATAACTTAATATTCAAAATGACCAAGATCCTATCCAAAGTTACTCAGCATATGAAGAACCAAAAAACAAAACAAAACAAAACAAAAAAACAACAAAAAAAACCTCAACTCACATGGAAAAAGATAATCAAAAGATTCCAACAATGACACAGAGGTTGAAACTATTTAAAACCTTAAAGTGACTCTTACAAAAATGATTGAATGAGCAATTAATCTTAAGTACTCTTACAGCAAATGTTTGAGTAGAAAAAATAAGCAAAAAGTGGAAGATATAAAAAAGAATAAAATAGAAATTGCAAAACTAAAAATTACAATAACCAATAAAAAACTTCACTAGATGGACTCAATGCCAGAATGGAGATGACAAAGAAGAAATCAATGAAGTTAAAGTTAGATCAATAGAATGATCCAATCTCATCAACAGAGAGAAAAGAGATTGAAAAATGAACAGAGCCTCAGGAACCTGTGGGACACTGACAAAATGTCTAACAGTGTCATCAGATTCCCAGAAGAAGAGAAAGAGTGCAGTGTGAAAAAATATATATATATATGAAGAAATAATGGATGAAAACTTTCCAAGTTTGGCAAAAGGACATAAACCTACAGGTTCAAGAAGCTGAGAGAGCCCAACCACAATAAACTGAAAGAATCAACATACAAAACATCATAATCAAACTTCTTAATATAAAGAAAAACTCTTAAAAGCCAGATAAAAATGGTGAATTACCTATGTGGAAACAGTGACTTGAATGACGTGAATTGATTTTCAGAAGCCATGGAGACCACAAGGAAGTGATATAACATTTTTTAAGCATTGAAAGAAAAGTGCTGTCAATCCTGAAATCTATATCCAGTGAAAATATCCTTCAAGAATAAAGGTGAAATAAAGACATACAGATAAAGAACAATTAAGAAAATGTGTCACTGACAGACTTACTTTAAAAGAACTGCTAAAGAAAATTCTTCAGACAAAAAAGAAATGATATCAGAAGGAAATTCGAAACGTCAGGAACGAAGAACAACAGAAATAGTAAAAATCTGAGGAAATAGGCCCTTCTCCTGAGTTCTTTAAAATATAGGTGATAGTAGAAAGCAAAATAATAACATTTTAATATATGTTTAAGTAATATACAAAACAACTATAGCATAAAAAGAGGAGGGAAAAGGAATCTATATAGTGAAGAAGTATTTAGATTCAAGTTGAAGTAGTAAAAAATTAATTCTAATTAGACTGTGTAAAGTTAAGTGTACATCTTTTTGAATTGACAAATAACATTGTATGATTTTATTGGGTAGGGCATAATGTTTTGAAGTACATATACATTGTAGAATGGTTAAATCTAGCTAATTAACAAATGCATTACTTCACATAGTTATTTTTGTAGCAAGAGCACATAACATCCATTCTTTTTACATTTTTAAGAATACAATATATCATCATTAACTATAAAAGTATACATTTGTTAACCCCAAGAGCAACCAATAAAAATATACAAAGAAAAAGCCAGGCGTGGTGGCATGCTTCAGGAGTCCCAGCTACTCAGGAGGCTGAGGCAGGAGGATGGCTTGAGCCCAGCGGTTCGAGGATGCAGTGAGCTATGATGATGCCACTGCACCCCAGCCTGGGAGGCAGAGGGAGACTCCACCTCTTTAAGGAAAAAAAAGTGCTGAAAGGAAAAAACAAAAAACGTCAACCAAGACTTCTGCATCCAGCAAACCTATCCTTTAAAAAAGGGAGAAATTAAAACATTGCAGATAAACAAAAGCTGAGGGAGTTCTTTACCATTCAGCTTGCTCTGCAAGAAATAGTAAAGGGGATCCTTCAGGTTGAAATAAAAGAACACTAGATAGAGGCATATTAAAAAAAAAAAATATCTCAAGTAGATATAAATGCACAGGCAAATGTAAAAGCCAGTTTTATTGTATTTTTGGTTTGTAACTGCAATTTTTATTTCCCACAGGACTTAAAAGACAAGTGCATGAAAAATAATTATAAATCTGTTATTGGATACACATGTATAAAGATGTAACTGCAACAACAATATAAGAGTGAGGGAGTCAAAGTTGGTAGGAACAGAGTTTTTGTATACTATTGGGCTTACGTTGGTATCTATTTGTAATATTGTGATTTTTGTGTTTTTTGTTTTTGGTTTTTTTGTTTGTGGGTTTTTTTTTTTTTTTTTTTTTTGGAGACTGAGTCCTGCTATGTTGCCCAGGCTGGTCTTGAACTCCTGGCCTCAAAAGATTTTCCCGCCTTGGCCTCTCAAAGTGCTGGCATTACAGGTGTGAGCCATCATGCCCAGCCTGTAATATACTTTATAATAAACCAGTAAACATAAGTAAGTGGTTCCCTGAGTTCCATGAGCCATCCTAGCAAATTAATTGAAACTGAGGAGAGGGTCATAGGAACTCTGATTTATAGCCAGTCAGTCAGAAATATAGGTGACAACCTACTACTTGCAAATGGCATCTGAACCCTTAACCTGTGGGATCTTACCCTAACTCCATGTGGATAGTGTCATAATTGAATTGATTTATATGATACCCAGTTGGAGTCTGCGGGAGAACTGCTTGTGTTTGTGGTTGGGGGTAGTATTTTGTGAAGTATTTTGTGGTGAGTGTGTGAGCATAGGAAAAATACTTTGGTTTTTCCTATCTCAAATACTATTCAAACTAGTTATAAATTTAGAATGTTAAATGCAAACTTCACGTCAACAACAGAGGAAATATCTAAAAAATACGCACAAAAATAAATGATAAGGGAATCAAAATCATTCACTGCAAAAAATTTTTTAAAAATGAACAAATAAAAATCTAACCCAACTAAACACAAAGAAAGAAGTATTGAAGGAAATGAGGGAATAATGTATAAGACTACAAAAATAAATAGCAAAATGGCAAAAGTAATCCTTATTAGCCATTAACTTAAATGTAAATGGATTAAAGTCTCCAAACAAAAAGCAGAGATTGGCAAAATGAATTTTTAAAAAATGTGATCCAATGATATGCTGCCTACAAGAGACTAACTTTAGATCTAAAGACACAATTAGATGGAATGTGAAAGGATGGAAAAATATATTCCATGCAAACAGCAACCAAAAGTGAGCTATACTGATACTAGTATCAGACAAAATGGACTTTCAGTAAGAAAATTGTTACAAGAAACAAGAACATTATATATTGACAAAAGGGTCAATTCATCAAGAGGATTTAACAATTATAAATCTATATGCACCAAACAACAGACACCCCCCCCCCAAATTTGAAGAAAACATTGACAGAATTGAAGGCAGAAATAGACAGTTCTATAAAAATAATTGGAGATTCTAATACACCACTTTCAATAATGGATAAAACATCTAGACAGAAGATCAGAAGGGAACTAGAGGACTTGAATAACCTTGAAAACCAACTAGACCTAATAAACTTATATAGAACAGTTTGCCCAACAACAGCATAATCCACTTTCTTCTCAAGTGCACATAGAACATACTCCAGGTTAGACTATGTGCTAGGCCATTAAAAAAACAAAAAGTCATGGCTGGGTGCTGTGTCTTATGCCTGTAATCCCAGCAGTTTGTGAGGCCAAGGCAGGAGGATCACTTGAGGCCAGGAGTTCAAGACCAGCCTGGGCAACATAACAAGACCCCATCTCTACAAAAATAGAAAAATTATCTGGGCATGGTGGCGCGTCCCTGTAGTTCCACCTACTTGGGCGGCTGAGGTGGGAGGAGCTCTTGAGCCCAGGAGTTTGAGGCTGCAGTGAGTTATGATCATGCCACTGTACTCCAGTCTGGGTGACAGAGTAAGACTCTGTGTTGAAAAAAAAAATTTACAGAGAAGCATGTTTATTTTATTAACAGTGCAGCAATATCTATATTGACTTAGGGGATCTGCTAAAAGAATAAAGCCTCCTACTCCCTGCCCCCAAATCTGGGATGTGCTTTTACATTTGTAACATATCTCAATTGAGATTAGCCACGTTTCCAGGTACTCCATTGCCACACGTAGCTAGTGGCTCTCTGTTGGACAGTAAAGATCTCAATTATGACGCTACATTGTACCACTTTGGAAAATACTTTTTTATTATATAGTAAAGTTCAAGGTATCCTAGCTTATTACCCTGCCATTCCAACCCTGGATCTATTCTAGAGCAGCATATGCATGCATGTATCTGTATACTTGTACAAGAATATTTCTAGCAGAATTAAGCAAAATGGAAATAACCTAAATGTCCATCAGTATCTGTGGTCTATTCATGCAATGAAATTCTACTCAGATATAAAAATGAATGAATAGAGCTATATTCAACAACATAGATAAATCTTACAAATAAAATGTTGAGCAAAAAAAGCAACAAAGAAAAGAAGCATTGTCTTGAGCCCCCAAAATTTATATAAAATCATATATAAACATGATTCTATTTATATAAAGTTTAAAGCAGGAAGAGAAACTCTATTATTAATGGATACATACATGGGTAATAAATCTACGATAAGCGAAGAAATGATTAGTGTAAAAGTCAGGATAGTGGTTACCTCTAAAGGGGACAAGGTGATTATTTGCTTTGTAAGTATTCACAATATCTGATATGTACCCTTGATGTGCTTTTCCCGAATGTATTGTGATTCACAATAAGAAGGTTAAAATAAAAAATTTAAATGTAAAACTTGTGATGATGGTGGCATGGGGTGGAGCTAGGCAGGAGGACTGGGGGAGCACTGGGAGGACATGGGATAAGGGCCAACCATGGTTATTTCTTGACGATGGGGTAATGGATGAGTTCCATTTCCTATTTATTTGTTTTATTTTGTATCATTCCCATAATACAACCAGGGTTTTTTTTTTAGGATGAGTTCCATTTTCTAAGTGTTCTAATGTGCATTTACTAATTTCTCCACACAATAGCTTGCTTATATTGCTTTCCTTTAAAAGGAAATCAATTAATGTAATACCAGCTAACAAATTAAGGGAGAAAAATCATCTCAACAAATGCAGAAAAGTATTTGATAAAATTAAATATCTATTCAGAATAAAAACTCTTAGCAGCTGGGTGCAGTGGCTTTGAGGCCAAGAGTTTGAGACCAGCCTGGGCAACATAGTGAGACCCCATTTTTAAAACCAAAACCAAGACCAAACAAGAAAACCTCTTAGCAACCTAAGAACAGAAGGGAACGTAACCTGACGAAAGCTAGGCACAAATACTTTAGAGCAAACATCATACTAGTTGGTTAAACATTAAAAGTGTTCTCTTTAGGACTGGGACAAATAAAGAACCCCACTTTCAGTCCTTCTGTTCAGCATTATATCGGAGGCTCTAGCCAGTACAGCAAAGCCAGAAAAAACTTGAAGTTATGAACAAATCAACAACATCAACAAATCAACACGAAAAAGACAATCCAATAGAAAAAATAGATAGAAGATTAGAATTTGCACTTCAAAAAAGAGGAAACTCAAATAGCCAATAAATAAAAATATATTCAACCTCATTATTAGAAATAATTAGGAATAAAGAAACAAAACTAGATGTTTTTCAGGATACAAAATAAATATATAAAAATCAATTGTATTTCTATATGCCAGTAATAGTTAGAAAGTTAAAAAATTTAAAGTTACAATTTACGATAGAATTAAAGAATAATATTGAAAAAATATTATTTTAAAAAAAATCATAATCCCAACAGTTTTCTGGAAGGGGATGTGGGAAAGAAGATCTTTTACAAGCTGAGCTTAAAATATGCATGGGTACACCAACAAATTGGATAATCTAGATGAAATGGACAAATTCCTAGAAACATATAACTTAGTCTTACTTAGACTAAATCATGAAGAAATAGAAAATCTGAATGCACTTTGTCTTGGTCAGCTCGGTATAACAAAATACCATAAACTGTGTGGCTTAAAAAACAATTTATTTCCCACAGTTCTGCAGATTGGAAGTCTGAGATCAGCATGCCAGCAGGGTTAGGTTCTCACTGAGAGCCCCCTTCCGGGCTTCAGACAGCCCACCACGCCCTGCATCCTCACATGGCACAAAGAGAGAGGGCTACCTCTCTTCCTCTTCGTATAAGAACACTCATCTCATGGCAGCGCCTCATGATTGAATTACCTCCCAAAGGGCCCACTAGTTTAATTTTGGCATTTTTGAACTTTACAGGAAAAAAAATCATACTCTAATGGGAGAGTCTCCTCTAACTGGCTTCTTTCACTTAACATGTTTGTGAGATCCGTTCACATTGATGTGCATGTGGGTAGTCACCCATGTCTGTTGCTGTATATAGTATTTCATTTTGTGGATTTATACATTTTACTTTTAATGAATATTTGAGTTGTTTCCCATTTTGGCTGTTATAAACAATGTTGCTGGAACATTTTAATACAAGTCTCCTGGTACACATGTGCAAGATTTTCTTTAGATTATATATCTAGGGGTGTGATTGCTGGGTTTTAGGGTATGAACATGTTCAAATGTGAAAAGTAATGAAAACTGTTTTTCCAAAGTAGGTGTACTAGTTTACAGCCCCACCAGCAGTGTATGACAGTTTCTCTCCAACATTTGGTATTGCCAGACTTCTTAATTTTTTTAATCTGGCAGGAAGGTAGTGATATCTAATTGTAGTAGAGATTAACCAATTAATGGGGTATTAACTTGCATTTCAAGGATTATTAATGAGATTGAGCAGATTTTCCTTTATTGGCCATCTGAGTTTCCTCCTTTTGAAGTGCTGATTCAAGCCTTTTGTCCGTTTTTCTATTGGATCGTTTGTCTTTTTCTTGTTAATTTGTTGTTGTTGCTGATTTGCTAAGTTCTGCTATAAATTCTTTCTCAGTTATGTGTTGCAACATCTGAGAGGGCCTAGAGGCCTTGGGGACACCTCAGAGAAGGGCTGAGGATGGCCAGGGTCTTGAAGGTGGAGTTGAAGTCCTCCAGGCAGGGGGTCAGCCTGCCATCCACACAGATGGAACGGCTTGTGCAAAGACTACGTTTGCTTAAGGGCCTTTAATCACACATAACTGGAAGGAGGCTTCAAAGGGGAAAGACCTTGCTTAGGCAAGTTAGCTGTGTTTCTGGCTTTAACATTCCTTTTTTTTTTTTTTAAAGACTGGGTCTCTCTCTCTCTCTGTTGCCCAGGCTGGAGTGCAGTGGTGTGATCATAGCTCACTGCAGCCTCGAACTCCTGGGTTCAAGCAATCCTGCACCTTAGTCTCCGGAGCAGCTGGAACTACAGGCTTGAGCCACCCACCCAGTTAACATTTCTATTTTTAAAGTTTACTTTCAATGTGGATAAAATGGATGTGTGTTTTTCTCCAGTTTGGGTCATCTCTGAGAAAGTATCTCTGGGGAAAGGAGCGGGGGCAGATTGGAGGAAACCATCCTCTAAGTGAAATGGTTTTTGTTGTCCAGAGTTGCTCCCTTTAAAATTTTGAAGTATCTTGAAGAAGTATTAGAACTCCAATCTAATGAGATTATTCATAATGAATCTGCCTTCAAAAGATATAATTTATTTGTATTTCTCTGGGACTCACTTAGAAGCAGCAGTTCAAAGCTTGAAATGGGTTTTCCTTTTATTTGTTATCTCTGACAGATGACAGATCTCTCTTGCTAAGCAGTGACTTGGCAATGCTTGGTTCTTAATTCCAGCTATTTAAAAGTTCAGTTGAAGAAAACTGTAATTCTGAGGCAGGGCTTGTTTTGAAACCTTATCTGGCTCCTCACTCCTTCACTCATTAGGGTGGGAGCACTCTGGCTTCGATCACATGCTTTGGCCTAGGGAGAGGGTGACTCTATTTTGTTCTCTGACTGACCAGGCCTTGGAGTGGGGCGGGAAGGGCTGAAAATAGTCATTTCTTGGCTGCATCGTGCTGGCGGGAGGGTCTCTGTGACACTGTTCGCTGACAAGTGAGAAGGAGAAGTAAGGTCCCCTGAGGCTGGCCTCACCAGTTACAGTGGATGTGTAGTGAGTGCAGTTGATAAAGGCCTGAGGAAAACTTTACAGAGGTTTAGATTTATTCAAGTTGTTTACATTTGTTAAAAGATAAAACTGAGGCCAGGTGTGGTGGCTCACGCTTGTAACCCCAGCACTTTGGAAGGCTGAGGCGGGAGGATTGCTTGAGGCCAGGAGTTTGAGACAAGCCTGGGCAATATAGTAAGACCCTGTCTCTACAAAAAATAATTTTAAAAAAATAAGCCAGGTGTGGTGGTGCACACCCGTAGTCCCAGCTACTTGGGAGGCTAAGGCAGGAGGATCACTTGAGCCCAGGAGTTGGAGGCTGCAGTGAGCTATGATCGTGCCACTGCACTCCAGCCTGGGTGACAGAGTGAGACCCTATCTCTAAAAAGAAGAAAAAAAATTAGGTTAAAGTAAATGTCAAGGTAAATCTTCAAAGAGGAAAAAAACCCAAGAAGTCTTAAAAATATTTGCTCAGTATCTTTTATATAAACAAAGACAATAGAATCTTCTTGTGGCATTTTAAGAGTTAATATGCTTTAAAGAGTTTTAAAAGCAATGGTTTCAAATAATGGGGTTTCCCCCCATAATATTCTGAAATAAAAAAAAAAACAAAAACAAATAATGGGGTTTCCTTAGCAGTGAGCTATCATCCCGTGTCACTGCACTCCAGCCTGGGTAACAGAGTGAGACCCTATCTCTTAAAAAAAAAAAAAAGATAAAACTGAAGTGTACTCTTTTGTTCAAAATTTGAGTTTTCAACTTGTTTCCAAGGTAGCATCCCTGGATCCCAGTTCTCACCCTATATATTACGTATGTTAATTTGGTCAACTGCCTTGTGAAAGTCAAATATGTGTCTGCTCGCTTTCACTCATTCAACCAATGTTAGTAAACAAGTATTATGCACCAGGCCTTGTGCCAGCTATAGCGATAAAATGTGAATAAGATGAATAGGAAATAATTTTTCCTCTGACAAATCTTCACAAGTAATTGATGGTGTTGGGAGACAGAACGGTGGGGAGTTGGGGTAGTGTCAATAGCTGGAAGGACCCATGAGGGGCTATGGGTTGTTGATCGTGTTTTGCCCCACGATCCTGGTGCTGGTTACACGGCTGTGTTCACTTTGTGAAAATTCATTGAGCTGATCACTTGTGATTTATGCATTTTTGTAAGAATGTTATAGTGTGATAAAATTTACACTAAAAAACTATAATCCACATTTATTTATTTAGAGACTGGGTCTCACTCTATTGCCCAGGCTGGAGTGCAGTGGCTATTCACAGGCACAATCATGGCACACTACAGCCTTGACCTCCTGGGCTGAGGCGATCCTCTCACCTCAGCCTCCTAAGCAGCTGAGACCACAGGCACATGCCACTGCACCTGGCCCATGAATATTTATTTTTAAAAAACCTTTATTAAATTGGAATCTCCAGTAGAACAGTGAAAAGTTCTTTTAGGGTTGAAACACATTGGAACCAAGTTCTGGTCGCTTTTTTCTAATGTTCTATTTTTCCCAGGAATCCTGGCACCACTTTGCCCACAAACAGCTCTTTAGAAACATAACCTCAGAATATTCAAAAAATAAAATACTTTGTTTTTATATTTTTAAAAGCTAGGAAAAAAGCATGTAAGAGTGTAATAGAAAACTAAGGCACTTTCCTACTGACCCCTCAACACTAACTATGAAACTCTTGTCTCACCTTGTATTTTCCATTAGTCAACAGATATTAGTGACTTTGATCTGTCCATTGCATATTATTTACGTTGTTTTAGTTTTTTTAAGTAAATAAGGTTCTAAGATGTCACTGTAGCTTGGATTCTGGGCTGCGCGTGGGCATGACCTTAGGGGCTGTGCACTACTTAACTGTGCTAAGCCCAGCCCCGATCATTTAAAGAGGATATAGCAACATGCTTGTATATTTTTCTTACTTAGCTCCTGAGGATAAGTTTAAAATATATAGTGAAATGTCTCTGATTATTCACTTTTAAGCAATCAACTCTGCAAAGATAGAGCCAAGGAAAGCTCATGCAAATATCCAGCTTCATCAACAACCAATTAAACAACCAAGTCTCAAGTGCTCAACTTTTTTTTTTAATAATATAAGCTTCATAAAGTTACCAAAGTGCATGAGGCAGTTACAGAACAGGAGAAGAACTTGCCCTGAGTAGAGTTATTACGACTAATAGCAATCCAGCACTTTCTCATTTTCTGACTTTATTATTTGCATTGATACTTACTAATGTTTTAGCCTTTATAAAGATGGGTTAAACAAACATAGTGTGGCTTTCGGTTCATTTTAGGTCTCTTAGAAGGACCAAATAATTTATTATCTAACCTAGGCATGTTTGAAGATGAAAAGAGACACTAAAAATAATTAACAGCATTAAATGACCTGGGTAACCTGAGACTGGCCGGGCAAATCAGGACATCTGGTCACCCTTCTTATCTCTGGGAGAAAACAAACTAGAGTTTTGTGGGTTTTGTTGTTGTTTTTAATTGCTAACATTTATTGAATATATCAGCTACGTGTTTGTTTTCTTTTTCCTTTCTGCCAGTCTTACTGTGTCTTTTAACAGTGGCATGTCCTGTACTCTTTCCTCAAGTCCCACTGGCCTCCCAGCCTCCCCTCCCTCCTGGCCACGCACCTCAGTCTAATCTCCCAGCAGGTCTGCCTTTCCTTATTTATTAAAAACATCCGATGTACAAGGTCACATTCATTGCCCCGTCTTCTCTTGCAAATCACATTCATTTTGGATATCGTGGCTGACTTAAAGCAAAACCAAACAAAACAGAAAGCACCCCGCTCAAACCCACACCCCTCCACAGTCTTTCCTAATTAATATTCAACTTTTATGGTTGCCTTAATCAAGTTCTATTTCTTCATCATCATCTAGGTACACAGTTTTGTTTTGTTTTTTGAGACAGGGTCTCGTTCTGTTGCCCGGACTGGAGGGCAGTGGCACCATCATAGCTCACTGCAACCTCAAACTCCTGGGCTCCAGCGATCCTCCTGCCTCAGCCTCCCAAGTAGCTGGGACTACAAGCTCACACCACCACACCCAGCTAATTTTTAAATTTTTTGTAGAGGTGGGGTGTCACTATGTTACTCAGGCTGAAACAGGCTGACTAATCAGTTTCCTGTTTTGATATAGCTTCTTGTTCTGATGTGGTCCAGAGATTACAATTTATCTAATTTTAGCCAATTAAGAACAAGAGAGCAAAATCTCGTTGACCACAAAATCCTGCTCTAGGGAGCAAGAGACTTCCCTGGAGCCTCCGCAGGCATGTAGTTAGGCTTAAGCTCCAATTTATAGTAGCTTTTTCTTCATTTTAATAGTAAAGATCACGCCCGGGGTGGAGATTTAAAATGCTAATACTACATACAGTACTTGAAGCATGTAAAGCTACCACGCAGGCGCTGGAAAAACCTCTCCTATACATGCTTCCACCTAACCCTTCCCTTTATAAAAGCCATATAAAATCAGTTCCCGCACTACTATTGCGGAGCAGCCCAAACTTTTCCTTTCTCAGCGCTGGCTCCTTTGTGCACAAGCTAAGTAAACTTTTTCTTTGCTGCCATGTCTAGTGATGTCTCTTGATTTCTATCCTGGGAGATTACAAGAACCCAGGGGCATCGGTAACAAAGCTGGTCTGCAACTCCTGGGCTCAAGTGAATTTCCTGCCTTGGCCTCCCAAAGCGCTAGGATTACAGGTGTGAGCCACCATGCCCAGTGGTGCACAGTTTTTAACTATGCTATCTTCTTTTTAGTGAATGTAACTTTATAGAGTTCTTAAGTCATATTGTGTGTGTCTTGCTTCCCAGTCAATTAAGATGATAAAGAACTAGATTTGCTTTTCTCTGGCTCCAGATTGCCTGGTATAGTGTTCGATATGCAAAACTTCTTCAATATTCTTAGTGACTAAACAAATCTTCTGATGGCCACGAAATTCCAAGAACTTTTCCTTTTCTCCCCAAATGTAGTATTTTCTTATTGTTCCCTGACATTAGTTGAAATACAGTTAGTCGTCATTATTCGCAGATTCTCTGCTTGTGAATTCTCTTACTCGCTAAAATTTATTTGTAACCCCAAGAGCAATACTTGCGGCACTTTCACGGTCTTTGGTGGATATGTGCGGAGTGGTGAAAAATTTGTGTCACCTGATGTGTATGTTCCCAGCTAAGGTCCAACAAGGCAACGCTCTGCCTTCTTGTTTCAGCTCATACTGTAAGTGTCCTTTTCATGGTAAATTCAGTGCCACGTTTTTTGCAGTTTTGTTAGTGATTTCACTGCTTAAAATGGCTCCCAAGCACACAGCTGAAATGCTGTCCAATGTTCCTAAGCACAAGAAACCTGCAATGTGCCTTATGGAGAAAATATGTGTATTAGTTAAGCTTCGTTCAGGCATGAGTTATAGCGGTGTTGGCCATGAGTTTAGTGTTAATCAATCAACAAGATATATTAAATTTGGTATTTTTAAACAGAAATACACATAAAACAAAGTTATGTATTGATTGATTAACAAAAACACTGTGACCAGAGCCTCATAAGAACCTAACCCTGGATCTCCCCTATGAGCAATTGTTCAGTATTTGCTAATTCAGTGTTCACAGTGACTTTATAGAACATAAATACTGAAAATAAACAGAACTGACTGTACTTAAATACTTAAAACATTGGTTAGAATTGCACAACCTGAAATACTAGGAAGAGTTAATTTGCTCACAAATAGTCCATACTATTCTGAGTATGGGCTAAGATTGTGCTAATATTTAATAATTTATTTAATGATCATCAAACACATTTTGTCAATTTAGAACATTTTGTTGATTCCAGAACAGTTAGCTCTCATTCCATAAATAAATGATGAACTACAACATAGTGTGATGTGGCTCATACATATGAAGACATTATTGCCTAAGCTATTATAGCACTCTTGGAAACAAACAAGAAAAAAAGAGCCTATTTTTGTCAGTTATTTCTCATGATGAAAAAAATGTGTTCACAACCATACCATAAGTGTGACAGCGATGACTTTTCAAATGTAGTATATGACATACAGTTAGCTGTATGAAGTATTCTTAGGTCTAAGAAACATCTGAAAAAAATTAAGGGATATGAAATTAATAACTAATTTCATCTTTTTGAGGAAGAAGATCTTTTTTTTTCCCCTGAAACTCCAGCAAGAGGCAAGGAAGAAGATCTTTACTATAGAATTGCCTGATGATCTGAATTTATTTATGTAGAGTTATTAATCCTCTCAGAGAGCTCATTGAATTGTTCTAAAATAAATTCCTCTGCAATGTAGAGAATGAAATCTCCTAAACCGTGAGCTGAGCTATATGTTTCCTCTTAGGAGCAGTAGAAAGGAAAGTGGGCTGGAAGTCAAGAGCGCAGTATTCTGTTGTTCTTAACTGTCACACACGGGTTATTGTGATTGGGTTATACATGTGCACTCTTTAAACTTTGGAAGGAAGAACTGCAGTAGATGGTCAGCCTCCATGTCAGCTGGCACACAAAAAGAATGACATAGCTCTTGAACCTGACTGCAAATTTATTATTATTGAAGTGGCAAGTGACAATAACAATTGTGAATATTCGTCCTCCATTCACTGTGTGCCAGGCACTATGTTAAGCAGTTCACATCTGGCAACTGAACTCCCAACAGCTACGTGAGGGTTTCCAATTTTCAGAGGAGAAAACTGAGGAGAGGGGAGCTTATTGCTTGATCACTCTGCTACGTAGGCCAGGGTGCCAAATTTTGAACAGTACGCTAAGTCCCTTACATGAACTCCTAAACACTCTTTTTTTTAATGTGTGGTTTCAGGTATGATTTCAGCTTTTCACAGTTTTGAAATTCTTAGGTGATAGCATAAAATGTGTGAAGGTACACACCCCTAATCAATACAGGAGCATTTCCTCCGGGCATCTCGCAAGAAAAATGATTAAAATAATGACCACAGCCCTTACAAATGTCATCTAATCAGTCCGTTTATAAGAACTGTCTTGGGTTCAAAAGATACTGAGATTTTTGACTCATCAGCTATGAATAACAAATGGGATATTTGCAAATAAGTAAGTTAAGAAAAATTTAAGAGAGCAAGGGTTCTTTGTTTTGCTCTATTTGATCAAAGCCTTTGACAAGACAGAAAAGTAGCTGTTATTTGTAAATTTTGAAGTCTGGAGACTAACTGAATTCATCCTGAAGGTGCCTCATCCAATGCAATGGCGATCTCAAGTGGAACTAAACAAAATTGTATCACCTGAACTCCGGCATTCCAAAACACAGACCAAGCTAGATGGTGCAGCCAGTTAATTTTTCTCAGAGACATTTCTGTCTGTCATTCTTATCAAACTGCATGTTTTTTAAAAAAGAACAAAGGATGTCTTATCATTGATTTATGAATGTGTAAGACATTTTCTTAGGGTAACATGTGCTAAACGCTTTGCAATAAAAATTTATTCAAGATATCTAGTCTTAAAAAGGACTTTTTCCATAATTAGCTAAGCAGAACAAGGAAGCAATAGAGACACCTAAAAAGAGACCTAGAAATCCGGGGGACGTTTTTTGGAGTTGTAGGAAACAAAGATGAGGGATCCGAGGGGTGGGAAGCCCAGGCCAGTCTCATGATTCTTGACCACATCCTAGATGCAAATCGGTTCATCTTGATCGAATGTACCGTGCCCAGATGGCTGGGGTGGGGCTGGGGGAAATGTGCCCGCCTGCTGCCCCAAGAATGGGCAGCCACCCTCCTCTCCACCAGGCAGCTGAGGTGGCAGCTGGGGGTACTGGAGGCCTGGTAGGCTCACTGCTTCCAAGTGAAGTGTCCCCTGCTGAACATATTGTCATGATCAACAAGTGAAGGAGGGAAAGGATTCTATGAAGTAGTTCTTCCTTGAATTTTTGCTTCAGGTAAGTTGGTCACACAATCAAGGGTATAAGTTACTATGAGATTTTTTTTAAAAAAAACAGAAATTCCTTCTGATTGTTATAGGAAACTGACAGTTTTCAAGTGCTCATTTAATGTAGTTGGCAGTGTGTAAAGAATCACACTTGCAGCATTCTGCCAGTCATATTCACACTATTGCTTATGGCTGGGACCAGATGACCTGCCCAGTTAGTCTGTTTCTTAATGTGCTTAAGCTCTCTGTCCTCAGGAAGCTTCCTTCTGCCTTGTTTCTCGTGGAAGCTTCTCTGGTTCCTGCGGGGTTTGTTATGTGCTTTCCTCTGGCTGGAGAATAGAAAGGGAGGAAGGTCTCTTGGGAACTTGGCCTCAACTCAAGAAGTAACCCCCTGAAAGTCAAGAGTTCTTCTATCTTCCCAGAGCAGCCCCCTGCTGGTATACACAGGTCTGGGTCTAGAGAAAGGCATGCAATAAACATCGGTTCACTTAATTGTTCATCAGGAACTTTAACACCCTTCATTGCACAGGAATGCCCAGAAGCTCTGCAAACACGGCCCCACCTCAGTTTGGGCTCACTCAGTATTTTTACACAATGCCTAGCTTGTAACAGATGCTCAGAATAAAATTTATTTACCAATAAATGCTGTTGATAGCTGATTAAATATGATATTGTGGTCCTCTCAATGAAAAGTTGGTCCTCAAACTCTTGGACAACTTCCTGGTATAATTTTGATTCAATAGGAAAAAAAAAGATTTGACTTGATCAGTTCAATTCACTTTCAAGTTTGAGAATTACCTGTATCACAGAGAAGTTACAGTTGTTAGCTGCTAGTTGTGCACATACATAAACTGTGTGTTTCCCCCACTGTTTTTTTTCTTCTCTCTCTCTCCATTTCTGTGCTTTGTTTCTTCCCTCTGACTCTTCATGGACAAAATAGTGTTACAACAGGGAGGATCGGGAAGTCATACAGAAATATACAGATTGGGTTACGAATGACAGCTTTTTATCCCTTCTCTTCTGTTTTCCCCCCCAGGGTGGCTCTTTTGAAGGCTGGGATGACTTCAGTCCATTGTTTTTGCATAATCTTCCATTTAGAGAGTTCATGGACAGATTATGTCCTTACATGGTATAATTTTCTGCTTGGCTCTTGTAAAGTTTCTACTTAGGGAATTTTCTTTCTTCCATTAGCAAATCAAAAGGCCCAACATCACCATCAAAGCATATTAGAAACACAATGAACCAATAGCTTCATTTAATAGAGTAGGAACATAGCAAAACTTTATTATCCACATAACAACTAATGGCCTGTTAGCTCACAGATACCGCAGTTTACTTAAGCAGTCGGCAAATAGCCCCACTGCAGTGTGTTTATTAGGTCACTTCAAATACCTAGTTCTCTCCAATGCCCCTGAGAATACAACACGTTAGTGGTGATTTTATTTAACGTTCTTCCTTGGAGTTCATCCCCAAAAGAAGTTGGTAGAGATTAGTATAACTCAAGAATAGGCAGAAAACATGCAAGAAAGTGAAAGAAAAGACAGATGAGTAGCAGTGTCTGAACTGTTAAGCAGCAACGGCGAGAGTGGTGTGGAGTAAATGCCTTTAACATTGATAGAAAAAGAAAGTTCAGACTAGGACATCAGAAGCAGAGGCTGTGAGATCACCTTTCAAAAATGAGTGTAGCGTAGAATAGAGTTGACGCTGTGCTGCAGAAGATGTTGGGAAGTGGCAGGGCCGTGGCTTGTACTGTCCCACGCGTTCACTTGGGAACTGTTACACGGACGCCTAAGTGTTGGGTAGAGAAAGAAGAGGACTGGCGTTCATTTTCCCCTGGACTTTCCTAAGTCCACGAAGGCTGAGGGGGAATGGCCGCGCCTTGCCAGAGCAGGGAATCGAGTCGAGCCCCCACTTCGCGCCCCCTCCTCCGGGGCTGATAAGGATGTCCCTCATTCACCCCGGGAGGCGGCACCCAGGCACGACGTGAGGACCGCCAGACTCGCCGACTGCGGCCACTTCCCGAGGGGCCGGGGGCGCGCCTGTCGGAAGGTGGGAGGCGGAGTTGCTTGGCTTCTGGGAAGAGACCAAAGGAATGAGTAATTGGAAGTTCTGTAGCATAGACCCTCATCCCAAACCCTTCAGCGCTTTCACCCCCAAGCCCCCTGCCGAGAGGCTAGGGGACTGGAGACAGGGAGACGTGGTGGAGGGAGAGTCACGTTTCGGAGAGGGAAGTGAAATAAAGAGGGCGGCACCCGGGGGGACCTGTGCGTCATTAAGGGACCGAGGAGAAGCGCAGGGCGCACGGGGCTGCAAAAGGAGAAGTTGGAGCGACAAGCCGGAGGGGGCGGCCCTGAAACGCCCGAGCCTGCTGCCTTCCCGGGCGGCGCCCCGGCCGCCTGCAGCCTCGTGGCCCTCGCCGCATCCGCCGCGCGCCGGACTCTGGCAGGCGCGACACGCCCGCCGCGCGCAGAATGTGGCAGCCGACGCGGACCCGGCCCCGCGCGCCCTGGCGCTGGGTGCTGGCGCTGCTGGCCCTGGGCGGCGCGGGGCTGTGCCACGCCGGCCCGCAGCCCGGGTACCCCGCGCGGCCCAGCGCCAGGAACAAGTAAGTGCGCGCCCCTTTGCTCGCCCCAAACCCTAGCGCCCTGGGCCCCCGCGCACCCCTCCCCGACCCGCCGCTGGGCCCCGGAGCTGCCCTGCCAAAGGCGAGGAGCGGCAGCCGGGGGTCCCCTTTGGACTTCCCTGGGCAACTCTTCCTCCGGGTGGCCGTGCGCTCCACGGCCGGCGCCTGGGACAGAGTTGACTCCGGGGGCATGGGGCGCAGGGAGTGTCCCGTAGAGCAGGGCGATCTGGAAACTACTCCCAGGAATTCCAGGAGTCCCTGGCACCGAGAGTGCTTTTCTTCCTTCCCGTCTTTTGTGGGGTAAAGGTGCACCCTCTCCAAAGGCGCACCGCGCACCCTCCGGGGTCTGCTTTGTCAAGCTCCTGCCTCCGCAGGGGGCGACGGCGCCCTGACCCTCGCTCGGTCCGGTGCTGCTGTATCAGCTTGTCCCCTCTGCACCGGCCTCATTGTTCGGGTTTACACTGTGCCCTCTTCCTCTCTCCCGTTCACCCCAGGAACTGGTGCGCCTACATCGTGAACAAGAATGTGAGCTGCTCTGTGCTGGAGGGAAGTGAGAGTTTTATTCAGGCTCAGTACAACTGTGCCTGGAACCAGATGCCCTGTCCGTCCGCGCTGGTGTAAGTCGTGGAGCGGGAGCGGGGAGCGGGCAGCGGGCGGGGCGCGCCCGGGCCTGGGCGGTGGGGGTGGGGTGGGGTTGGAGCGCTGGGCTCCAGCCCTCCTATAAATCTCTTCCAGATCTGGTGAAAACCCAGCAGCTGAAAAGTTTGAGCGCTGAGCGGGGTTGCAAGCACGCTGGGGTATTTAGGAAGCGTGTGCTGCCCGGAGTGAGCACGGAGGATGCGCACTTGGGAGTTTGGGCTGGCCAGGGCATAGGGGAGGATGAACAAAGCCCCCACCCCCGCTTCTCTCTTGTTTTTTCTTCTCTCAATTTTGTTACTAACATAAGGCAGCTGAACCTAATTAGATCCATATTGTGTGTTCTGGGGCACACAGAAGATTCCAAAATGTATACTGCTAAAAACTTTTAAATGTAGGATTAGCTGAGAGGATTGGCTAGCTAGTGTTCTAGAACAAGCGCGTTTTGTCCGTAGGTCCCCATAAAACTGATCTCTTCCAGTGTTGTAGATCTCTAAACTAAAAGTCTCAGGAACAATTTGTTTAAAAGTATGTGTGTGGGGTTTTTTTCCCCCCAAGTTAGATTAGGGGATTCTCTGAGGGGTTGTCAGGAGATAATGTTCCTTAAAGACAAGAGGAAGAATTAATCATCTTTTTACTTATAAAGATTTCACCATCTTAAAAAAAAAAGAGGAAGCGCTGCAGTGGAGTACAAATGCCATTAAATACATCACACTCATTCAATTGTCATCAGGCAAGTCTTTGAGTTTTTGTGTAGGTCAGATACCAGAAGATGGGCCGATGTGAATAAATGGCTGTTGGGAACACACGTGATGGTTGAAATGAATTGTTTTCCAGTAAGAATAAGTTGTTTGTCTTAGAGCACAGTTGTCATTACAGCAAAGAATAGTCAGCAGGCGGATCTGTCTTTGACAAAACCAAGGGACAGACTGAAACTTGTTCTCCAGAAAACCTTATTCCAGAGGGCAGTAGGTGAGCCTTCAGCCCTGGGGGTAGAGGTGTTCCGTGGATCCATCCCGCAGGGGTTGCTGGGGGAGCTGCAAACAGGGATGGGGTCATTCCTGCTAGGCAAAACCAAAGCAAAACAAACAAAAACTTAGAAAGATCCCCACTCTGTAATACACAGAAGAAAAGGCTGAAATCGAATGCATGGCTGTCATCTTGAGTTGCACAAGTTGTTGCAGAGATACAGTACTGTCACCCTACCTTAATCTCTAGTGGGTCAGATCTCACAGTCTATGGCCAGCAGTCAGTGACACCAGAACCAGATAAAAATTTTACACGGTGGTAGAGACATGAACTATAAGTATTCAGCACAGTTTCAATGGGTTTGTTTAAAATTAGAATTGAATCATTAGTCAGGAATTGTTCGTTCGTTTTATACAAGAACTACATTTTGTGGTTTGCTAGAACTTTAATACTTACTGTGACAACTCAGAGATAAATGAATTTTTCATTTTGGGAGGTAATGCTTTTCATTTAAAAAATGGTTTGTTTTTATTTTCTCAAATTATTTTAGCTGCTTGGAAAACAAAATGATGATTCAGTTGTTGTATTTGATCAAAATTCAGTGAAACTTGGTTGTCAGTTGGCAATGAATCACTTCCAGATCCGCAGGTTCGTGAAAGGCAGTTGGAGTGTATTTTTGCCACGCAGTGAGGACAACAGAATTGCTATCAAAAATGACAGATATCTCTGTTGTTTTATTAAAACCAAAATAAGTGACCTGGGTATTTTTCTTCAATAATAACCATGTAAACAATTCAAGTGTATTTTTTACTCCTTTTTTTTTTCCGGAGACAGAGTCTTACTCTGTTGCCTGAGCTGGAGTGCAGTGGCGTCATCATAGCTCACTACAGACTCAAACTCCCAGGCTCAAGTGATCATCCCGCCTCGGCCTTCCAAAGGATTATGGGCGTGCACCCCAGCCTGTTTTTTACATTTCAAGTGCTGCATTATAAATGTGAAATTTAAAAAATAAAGACAGACTGTTTTATCTGATCAACTTGAAAATTTCTTTTTTTTAATTTATTTTTTTAATTTCAGAATATCATGGGGGTACAACATTTTGGCCATACACATCGCCCCTGTTCTGCCCGTGTCAGAGCCACAATCGTGGTCGTCTCCCAAACTGTGCTCCCCACATCCATTCAGTGAGAGTTTTTCCCATCCCTTCCACCCGCCTCCCGCCCACCCGCCCTCAGATGAATGTTATTGCCCTGTGTGATGTAAGTGTTCATCAGTTAGTACCAGTCTGATGGTGAGTACCAGTGGTGCTTGTTTTTCCAATCCTGTGACACTTCGCTTCGAAGAATGGGTTCTAGCTCCAACCAGGATAATACCAGATGTGTTAATTCACTGTTGTTCCTTATTGCTGAGTAATACTCCATGGTATACATATACCACATTTTATTGATCCACTCGTGTATTGATGGGCACCTGGGTTGTTTCCACAACTTTGCAATTGTGAATTGTGCTGCTATGAACATTCGAGAGCAGATGTCTTTATTATAAAATGTCTTTTTTTCTTTTGGATAAATACCCAGTAGTGGGATTGCTGGGTCAAATGGTAATTCTACTTTTAATTCTTTGAGATATCTCCATATTCTTTTCCATAGAGGTTGTACTAATTTGCAGTCCCACCAGCAGTGTATGAGTGTTCCTACCTGTCCACATCCCCGCCAACATTTGTTATTTGGGGATTTTTTGATATGAGCCAATCTCACTGGAGTTAAGTGATATCTCATTGTGGTTTTGATTTGCATTTCCCTGATGATTAGAGAAGTTGAGCACTTTTTTATATGTTTGCTGGCCATCATTCTGTCTTCTTTGGAAAAGTTTTTGTTCATGTCCTTTGCCCATTTTTTAATAGGGTTGTTTGATTTTTTCTTGTTGATTTTCCTAAGTTCTGTATAGATTCTGGTTATAAGCCCTTTATCAGAGGTGTAGCATGCAAATATTTTCCCCCATTCTGTAGGTTGTCTGTTCACTCTAGTGATAGTTTCCTTGGCTGTGCAGAAGCTTTTCAATTTGATCAGGTCCCATGTATTTATTTTTGTTGCTGCTGTGATTGCTTTGGGGGTCTTCTTCATAAATTCTTTGCCTAGGCCAATGTCCATAAGAGTTTTTCCAATGTTTTCTTTGAGAATTCTTATGGTTCATGTCTTAGGTTTAGATCTGTTATCCATTGTGAATTGATTTTTGTGAGAGGTGAGAGGTGTGGGTCCACTTTCAGTCTTCTACATATGGCCATCCAATTTTCCCAGCACCATTTGTTGAATAGGGATTCTTTTCCCCAGTGTATGTTTTTCTGGAATTTGTCAAAGATCAGGTGACTGTATGAGGTTGGTTTTATATTTGGGTTCTCAGTCCTGTTCCATTGGTCTACGTGTCTGTTCTTGTGCCAATACCATGCAGTTTTGGTTACTATAGCCTTGTAGTATAGTTAGAAGTCTGGTAGACAGATGCCTCCCAATTTGTTCTTTTTGCTTAAGATTGCTTTGGCTAGACGGGTCTTCTCTGGTTCCACACGAAGCGTAGAATTATTTTTCTAGATCAGCAAAAATGATGTTGGTATTTTGATAGGGATTGCATTGATTCTGTAAATTAATTTAGGTAGCAAAGCCATTTTTACTATGTTGACTCTGCCTATCCAAGAGCATGGTAGGGCTTTCCATCTATTTACATCCTCTGCAATTTCCTTTCTCAGTGTTTCATAATTCTTTCTATATAGGTCTTTGACCTCCTTAGTTAGATATATTCCTAAATATTTAATTTTCTTTGTTGCTATTGCGAAAGGTATAGCATCTTTAATTTGTTTCTCGGCTTGATTGTTATTAGCATATATGAAGGCTATGGATTTGTGTGTATTAATTTTGTATCCTGAGACTTTGCTGAATTCATTTATCAATTCCAGTAATCTCTTGGTTGAATCTTTGGGGTTTTCTATGTATAATATCATATCATCTGCGAATAGTGAAAGTTTGACCTCTTCTGCCCCTATCTGGACGCCCCTGATTCCTCTGTCTTGTCTAATTGCTGTGGCCAGGACTTCCAGCACTATGTTGAAAAGAAGTGGAGATAGTGGACACCCTTGTCTGGTGCCAGTTTTAAGGGGGAATGCCTTCAATTTTTCCCCATTCAGTATGATTTTGGGCTGTGGGTTTATCGTATATGGCTTTAATAGTTTCTAGGAATGAGCCATCTATGCCTATATTGTTAAGAGTTCTTATCATAAAAGGGTGCTGGATTTTGTCAAAAGCCTTTTCTGCATCTATTGAAAGGATCATATAATCTTTGTTCTTGCTTTTATTTATATGGTGAATTACATTTATAGATTTGCGTATGTTGAACCATCCTTGCATCTCGGGAATGAAGCCCACCTGATCATGATGGATTATTTTTTTGATGTACATTTGAATTCGGTTTGCAAGGATTTTATTGAGAATTTTTGCATCTATATTCATAAGGGATATTGGTCTGTAGTTTTCTTTTTTTGTTGTGTCCTTTCCTGGCTTTGGTATCAAGGTGATATTGGCTTCGTAGAATGAGTTTGGGAGGATTCCATCCTTCTGGATATTTTCAAATAATTTCTGCAGTATAGGCACCAGTTCTTCTTTGTAGGCTTGGTAGAATTCAGGTGTGAACCCATCTGGTCCGGGACTTTTTTTTGTGGGTAGATTTTTAATTACTGCTTCAATTTCGGTGCCTGATATTGGTCTGTTTAGAAATTCTGTTTCTTCCTGGTTGAGCCTAGGGAGGTAGTGTGTTTCTAAGAATTTGTCCATTTCCTCCACGTTTTTGTGTTTGTGGGCATAGAGACTTTTGTAATATTCAAAGATGATGTTTTGTATTTCCATGGTATCAGTTGTGACTTCTCCTTTTTCATTTCTAATTGAGCTTATTAGAGTCCTTTCCTTTCTGCTTCTGGTCAACCTGGCAAGTGGCCTGTCTATTTTGTTTATCTTTTCAAAGAACCAGCTTTTCGTTTCATTGATCTTCTGTATTGTTCTTTTGTTCTCGATTTCATTTAATTCTGCTCTAATTTTGGTTATTTCTTTTCTTCTGCTGGCTTTAGGATTGCTTTGCTCTTCCTTTTCCATTTCCTTAAGATGATTCATTAGTTTACTGATTTGTGACTTTTCTGTCTTTTGGATGTGGGAATTTAGGGCGATAAGTTTTCCTCTCAGGACTGCTTTTGCTGTATCCCACAGATTTTGATAACTTGTGTCCCCATTATCGTTTAGTTCGAAGAATCTTTTGATTTCATTTTGAATCTCCTCTTTGACCCAATAATCATTCATCAATAGATTGTTTAGTTTCCATCAACTTGAAAATTTTGAAATTAGCTGCAGCAGTGAATTTAGTCTGGACTTTTTTCAGTTTCTTTAGGGATAGGAAAGGAATGGTCTACCTTATTTTTCAACTACAAAATGTTTCCTAAATTTTGAGGATTAGTGGATGAATGAAGACACAGGGAGAAACCTTTTTATACTCAAAGAGGAGGAATGGCTGTCTCATGTGGAATTGCTCGGTTGTTTCTGGTGAATCCAGGAGCACGAGTCACCTCTCAATTCACAGGTGTCATCAGGTCAGCCTTTTGGTGATTTGTTCCTTAGAACCTGGGACCCGCAGAAGTGAAGGTTCTTTGGAAACTCCCCCTGGAGTGTCTGAGGGGTAATTTCCGGGCAGTGTTAGAAGTAGAGGGCTGGAGGTTGGCAGAGATGCTGGGGTAGAAACACATTTCCGCCGCTGGGAGTGGCAGGTCTGAGCCACTGAGGCCTTGGCACCCTTGAGTAAAGCTGAGTTGTCGGGAGCAGCGGGGGAGAAGGAGGAGGACGAGCCAGGCAGGGAGAGAGCAAAGCAGAGACGGTGGTGGAGGAAACCCCCATCTTAGAGACCCAGGAGAAGTCCCGTAGGCTGCAGCTCCAGAAAGGCCAGGGGTTCAGCTAGCAGGCAGCTAATGTAGAAAGAGACCATTCAGGTCAGTGGGGCACAGACACTGTAATTTGTTTGAGATTAAGGGAAAGGGGCGTGAGGAAACCCAGTTACTCAGGAGACGATATGGTATTTCGCAGGCTTTGGTAGGAAAAGGGAGTTAGGTGGTAGCCAAGCAGGTAAAGAGAGAGAGAAAACTGCCTATTTCAGGACAGAACTGAAGAAGCCAAAGGGAGAGACTGAATGTGACCTGGGACTGAGGGCAAATGCACTGGAAGCAGGGGGTTTGATGCAGGTGCTCATACATACAAGAGAAGGACTTTTACACCAGCCCCGGCACTGGACCCTGCCAGCCTCCTGGGCCTGTAGTGACTCACCATGGGTACATTGTCAGAAGGATTAGACAGTGCTCCGTTTGCGTGTATGAAGAGCCTTACATTCCAGATTGTGAATTTGGATATTGTTATGTGAAACCAGGAGCAGAGGGGTTTTTGTATGATGGGCATTTCAAGTAATCACTTTTCTGACACTATAAAGTACCTTCTATGTGCCAGGTACCGTGTCAGGGCTTTTCATTCCATGTATTGGTTTGTTTAGTTCCTGCAGCAACCCTTCAAGTTGAATAGCATTGTCCCCATTTTACCAATGAGGAAACTGAGACGAGCCACTCCCTCACTTACCTGTGGTCATGTGACAGTAAGCGACTGAGCTGCCTGCAAATCTAGGGCTGTCAGCCTTTGTGGACTGCCCTCTGTCGCTGTAGCAGTGGAGAATGCATTGGTTTGTTTGTTTCAGTGATTGCATAGTACTCAACTGTTAAGAACATTTACATCCTCTCTGATGGAAGGCAATACCCATACAAAAGTGTTGGGAATGGCTTGTGTGTGCATGTGTGTGTGTGTGTGTGTGCATGCATGTGCCCCAACCCTCTCTCTGTGCAGTGGACTTTATCATTTCCCACCCTGTCCACTATGCTATACAGTTTGCTTACTTTCATGAAACACTGGCAGATGTGATTGTTTGGGTTGTTAGGCCACTTGTTTAAAGGGTGATGTTAGGGAGGCGAGAGCGGCTGGACATAACTGTATGGGCCGGTAAGGCTGACCACTTAGGGACTTCCACACATACACCCCTGAGCTCAGCCTCCACCAGGAAACTTGTCGCAAGGGAAGGCTGTTAAAGGCATACTTCCTGAAGAACAATTTAAAGCCCATGCCCTAATGGTTGTGAATTAGTGATACCATTCTTACACGTAAAGAATTGTACGTTAATAATTCTTGTTTCCTATGAAGATTTACCATCACTTAGGAATTTAAAATTAGGGACCACTTCTTCTCTTTCTTTTTCTCTCTGTGTCTCTGTCCCTGTCTCTGTCTCTCTCTAGTGCACAGGCACTAGATGTGCGGAGGGTTCTGGATCCTCCAGGCACAAGACTGCTTCAACAGAAAATGATTTGTCTTCCCTTAGCTAATTCCTAAGGGTGGCTAGACAGGACCTAAGGAGGAGGAGGAGGGAAGGGGAATTATCCCTGGAAGTGAAAAAGGAGGGGCCTGGAAGGGGCAGCTGCTTGTGGCCTCTAAATAGCATGGTAGGAATTTTCCATTTAGTCCTAATTCTCAAGGTGAACCTAAGGATTTTTTTTCCCCTCCTAAGATAATTGTCTTACTTATACTTCTATATTAAGAAAGCCAAATCTCTTAAAATTTCATTATATTTAGGAATTTTTCTGATTAATCATAAAAACCATTGGCAGGGCCGGGCACGGTAGCTCACGCCTGTAATCCTAACACTCTGGGAGGCCGAGGCGGGAGGATTGCTTGAGCTCAGGAGTTCAAGACCAGCCTGAGCAACAGCAAGACCCTGTCTGTATTAAAAATAGAAAAATTATAGAAAAACTAGCCAGGCATGGTGGCATGCACCTGTAGTTCCAGCCACTTGGGAGGTTGAGGCAGGAGGATGGGTTGAGCCCAGGAGTTTGAGGTTGCAGTGAGCTATGATGATGCCTCTGCACTCTACCCGGGGCAACAAAGCAAGACTCTGTCAAAAAAAAAAAAAAAATCCATCGGCAGTTGGCCAATTTGGTAGACTCTGCCACCTACGTAGCTGTTAGGATAGTCCCAGCAGATAGCCTGTCAATGCAGTGGACCCCAGCCTCTGAATCTGGAATCTCTGGAGCAGCAGGTGCATGTGGAAAGGTTCCTTCTTGGTCATGGGCTGGCTTTAGGGACAGATTTTGGAAGACTTGGGAATTGGAGTGATTTGGAATTCTTTCTGCAGGGTATTGGGCAGGTTGACAACCTTGGAATTGAGGTCGACTTGGGTGGGAATATCTCCTTGGAGTGCATGATAATAATATGATGGGATGTGACCTGATGCGATATGATTATACATATATAATGTGATTTGATATAATGTAATGTGAGCCCCTTTATGTTCATTATCTTCCATTTTTATAGCAACCTACTGGCGTCATTATCCCCATTTCACAGGAGGGCAAATAGTTACGAAGTAGCAGAGCCGTCATCCAAATCCAGGCCTGTTATTTCCAAGCCTGAGGCTCTTCCCGCTCCACACCCCTCATAGCCCCTCGAGATCTAAACCCACACCCTGGGACGCGCCCCCTGGGTGTACATGTGTGTGATGGGGCCTGACGTTTCTTACAGCCCCCTTTACAGTTGGTCACGTTTGGGTGTATGGCTGGTAGGAAACAGCACGATCTTTCTTCTCTTTATTGGACTAGGCTTTGTTTTCTTTCATGCATCATTGGTGCTTCCAGATAGTCACAAAACCTCCTGCTCAGCCTCATGACTGTTAGCATTTGAGCATTTGGAGGCGTCCTGTCCACAGGGCAGCGGCATTATTGGTGAGGACGTGCAAGGACCCCAGATGTAAGGCAGGATTATTCCCTCTGTATTCACTTTGCCTCTTGATGTAGGGCTGAGGCTCTATAGGGCCTGAAGTTTTCTACTTTTTGACACCACAAACTGTCTTGGGTTTATCAGCATCTACTCATACCCTGCTCCAGCCCCTCTTGGCCTGTGTTGTATCCTGGTGGAATTTTTCCTATTAGCTCTTTAAAAACAAAAATCTCATTAGTTGGGGGAGGGTTTGGGGTGGGGCCAACACACGGAGCCTGTGCCGCTGAGATAACGCACACCTGGGATTGCAGCAGGTGTTAGTTCCTGTGTGGAGTTCCAGAACACCGCCAGGCCTCCCCAGATTCCCGAGCAGATGCTCATTCAGTTGGAAGGAAAGTTGTCTCTTAGGGAGCAATCTCAACCAGGAAAAGTGGCTTAAAAAAAGCAAAACAAAAAAACCCAGAACAATTAAGATTGGGGGAAAAAAATGAGGACCTACATCTTCTAGAGTCAATTTTATGTTTTCTACATCTCTAGGAACAGAATTCCATTCAATTCAAAAGTGCCTTTTGTATATACTTTGGGGGAATTATTTTTTCCTTCAGCTTTTAAGCAAAACTTTTGCGATCAATTGGCTGTTGGGAGCCTTGCTCCTTGGTGTTGAAGGTGACTGGAATCAGCTGAGGAAGCTGGCGCTGGCTCAGGGGCTCCTGCACGGGAGGCCTCGAATCACGGGGTCTCCGAGAGCTGCGGCTGTGGCTGTTGAGTTTCCTTCTTTGGGTTTCTGCTTTCCTCACCCTTAGGGCTGTATCTCCTGCTGCTTGCCTAGCACCTTCAGACCTTTTCAAGTTTCTTACTTCTTTTGTTCCTCTCTCCTTCCTAGGTTCCCAGTAGATGAGACGGTAGAGCCCTTTGACGTTTCCAGAACATTTCCACACTCATTATCTTATTTTATTCTGGTCACAAGCTCAGCCAGGAGATTAGGTAGGGCAGAGACTGGGGTCTTGGAAAAGCAACTTTGTGCTTATGGGCTACACTTTCTACCTTTCTTATCTTAGGGAACAGTTAATAGGATTCAAATAGAGGTGATGGCTTTAAGAAAAAGAGTTTGCTTCTTGTTAAAACCTGTTTTATTCCCATTGGTTGGTCTTCCTGCATTGATCTAGTCTACCCACATTGCACGTGGTACTTGAGTTAAACTCCTGCAGTAGCCAGAAGGGGGGATGTGGGCAGGGCAGGCTGCAGAGACCTGCCAGCCGGGGGCAGGCGTGGGCATCCCTGCGGTGGCTCCATCCAAGCTGGGTGGGGTGGCCAGTGTGCTCTGCAGGGAGGAGATAGAAAACTTGGTTTCCAGCCTGAGCTCGCGCACTGTGGGGCTGGGTGACCTTAGACAAGTCACTTAGCCTCTTAGAGGCATGTTTCCCTCATGTCTGCATTACAGGATTGCAGCGGGGAGGCCCAAGTGAGGAAACACGGCTGACAACTTGTAAAACCTGTGCTGTCACACTGATGTAAGGTATACCTAGCGGGAATGTCTGGTGAACGCTCACTGCTTTCTTTGGGATGTTGTTGCTTCACAGGTGGTCCTATCTTTGAAGCCCTTGGATTGGAAGCTAATGCTTACTGACATGTTGGAGAAAGGCTGAAATGCTGAGTAAAATAGCTAAATTCAGTGAACTAAGTTAATAATTAAGATGACATGCCTAAGATTAACTTTAAAAAATTAAGTGAAACTCAGCTGGGGGCAGTGGCACGTGCCTATAGCCCCAGCTACTTGGGAGGCTGAGGTGGGAGGATCACTTGAGCCTAGGAGTTCAAGTCCAGCCTGGACAACATAATGAGACCTTATTTCTTTTAAAAAAAAAAATTTTTTTTTTTAAATTAGGTGAAACTCACAGAGATTGCATTGGAAGCCAAGCCAGCAGTATGGTTTCTTTAGGGAATGCATGTAAGCGATCATGGTTGATTTAAAGTCAGTGCTGCAGTTGCCCGTGGGTATTTCTTGCTGGTTCTGCAGGTGCCTGTAGTAAGGCAGTAGAGACTGGTTGGCCCACATGATGGGTGGTCAACTAGCGCTGACCCTCAGGTGATCTTTCTTCACCCAGCCACTAACGAGTTCCTTTAATTCTTTACTTTTAGGGAAAAAAACCACTTCCTCATGTGGATAACATTAAGATGTTACTAATGTTTGCTGAATGTGACTAATATGGTAGGTACTGCATCCAGCATTTCCCCAGTGGTCTACATCCTGGCTTTTAAAGCCTAAAACAGCCAGGTTTGGTGGTACCCACCTGAAGTCCCAGCTACTTGGGAGGCTGAGGCAGGAGAACCACTGAGGCCAGGAGTTCAAGACCAGCCTGGGTGACATAGTGAGACCCTATCTTTTCTTTTTGTTGTTTTTAAAAAAAAAAAAAAAAAAAAAAAACTGAAAACAGATAAACTATGCCAGTGTTGATATTACATCCAGTCTGTCACACAAATGTTGATTTATTGTTGATTACATGACTTTTTTTTTACTACTCACAATTAACTGTTTCTATCTTTGATGAAGCAGTTTTCTGGGCTTAAAAATAACAATGAACCATGTGATAAAGATGATATAGCCGAGCATGTTCTCCTGACAAAGAACAATTTTCTTGGGAGAGTCAAGGGAGGACCCTAGTAGTTTTCGACATGACAGCAGTTCATTAAAGGAAAAATAATGAAATGATTAAAACTAAACTCACCAGTAAGTTTTCTTCTTTCCTTCCTGTTTTAAAGTGGTGATGGTTGCTGAAAAAAAGTAGGGAGAGTTCAAAGGAACCAGATTCCTGATTTGAAAATGCTGTAGAAGCAAACTTTTCTGGGTGTGTCATTTAGGACCCAGAAGGACCAGGCTGCTCTTATTTTTTTTTTTTCCCCCCACCTAAGAAAATATTAGAAGATGAGGGAATACGCCTAAAAATTCTTCACGATGTCAGCCTTTTGGGACGATGTATTTTATTATGCATTTGGTTAAAAGAAATTTGGTTAAGAAAAAAACAGTGTAGGTAAAGCCTTTTCAAGCTGATCATTTCGATGAAAGAGAATTCCCTGAGACATCTCAGCTTTTTCGTAACTTTTCCCATCTCTGTGCACATTTGTGATTGTACAGGTTCTGCCTAAAGTGTGGGCTTAGTTAGGGTATCTTTTACAGAGATTTACTCTCAGTCCATTATATTAACAAAACAAGGTACTAATTGTTTCCCTCTTGCTTAAAGTTGTCTCCCTACATCTGCTCGACAGGGATGGTGTCAGAGGATAATAAGAGAAGGACCTAAAAATGTTTTCTAAGCCATAGTGGTGAAAATGCTACTTGTTTTTCTGCTAACTGAAGCTTTTCCACATCTCTTGAACACGGAGGACAAAAGCTGTGGGGATGATTGCGACAGAACTCAGGGCGTGGGGGGAGTTTTGCAATCCAGCCCTTAACAGGGAGAGCTTTTCTCCATGAAAGCGTTTCTCTGGCTCAGGCTAGCCCTCACCCCAAGAGTTCTCGCATGCTGTGTGAATGAAGGGCTTGGGCAGGGAGGCATCTTTTGCCAAGCCTTTCTTAGTATTTTGAACATTCCAGAATCTCCAATCTGGCCTGCTGTGCTGACAGTGTTCAGGCCTGGTTTATGTGTCAGGTGTCTCCCTCCTACCTTGGAGGTCTTTCAGCTGGGGCAGCAAACTTCCTAGACAAGGTCCCCGAACAGTCCTGACAGGCAAAATACTCCGTTCCTGGCACAACACGTTGCATCCTCTTCTGGCCGTGCTCAAGATATTTGAGAATCATTCTGTTGCGTCGTTGCAGAAAATAACTGGCAAGGAAAAGCGCAGATCTTCTCATTGGCAGTGCAGGAGGGAAAGCAGAAATACCCTTGTGGCTTGTTTCCTGAACCAAATAGCAAAGCACCTTCTAAACACTGCTTGTCAGCATCATTACTGGAAAACAAATAATCCCAATTAGTAGTCACTTTTTGTTGTATTTTAAAAATGCTAATATATGTCTTTGTTTTGTGTTATTATACACAAAATGGCAATTGGAAGGCAGTTATTTTAAAAAAAGTTCTGTTTTGACTATCTTCCTTAATTTTCCATCCCATACGTTTAAAAGTACAAAAGTTAAGTATTAGGCCTGAGTTCCCAATGAGCAAAAACAACTGGTTATCAGAGTAATCTGATACTTAAAAAAAACACACACAAAACCTCTAGTTAAACCCTCATTTTGAAACTCTGAAAAAGACTTAATGATGCTGATTTTAGTTTTTGCTTAATTGAAATGTATTATCGGGAAGTCAAGACAAGACTCTCTGGCACTTTGTTTTCACAGACCTGAAGAGATTTTAAAATACCCTAATGCAGAAATATATAGTTTAAAAATGATTGAGCTTTACTGAGGTATAGTTAACATAAGCTGTACATATTTGAAGTTGTATTTAATATTTTGACGTGTACATACCATGTCACATGACAATGTCAAATCTAGAACACGTCCGTCGTGCCCAAGTTTCCTCATGCCCCTTGGTCATCAGTCCCTCCCTCTGGTTTCTCCCACACCCTTTGCCCTAGAAACCGCTGATCTGCTGCCTTCCATCACTATGGATTAGTTTGCATTTTCTAGAGTTTTCTCTAAATAGAGTATAGGACGTACTTTTTTTTGGTCTGGCTCCTTTCACGGAGTGTAATCATTTTGAGGTTCATCCATGTTGCAGTACGTAGCAGGAGCTGATTACTTTTTATTGATGAGTAGTAGTCCTGTGTATGTGTACACCATCATTTGTATATAGTGGCTGAAGATTTATGGTGAAATCCAGAGTGAAGTGAATCATTTACATTGATAGGAAGGTTAGTTCTCTGGTTTTATGAAGAACAACTGAGATGAAAAACGCAACGTGAGAACACTAGATAAAGCCGCGATGGCGTGAGAGACATGTCACATTTACAGCCCTGGAAGATGCTGGATTGAGGATGCATAATTAGCCTGTAATCCAGGCACTTTGGGAAGCCACAGCGGGAGGATTGCTTGAGGCCAGGAGTTTGAGACCAGCCTGAGCAAGAGCAAGAGCAAGACCCTGTCTCTGCAAAAAATAGAAAATTTAGTCAGGCGCCACAGAGAGCGCCTGTCGTCCCAGCTACTCGGGAGGCTGAGGCAGGAGGATCGCTGGAGGCCAGGAGTTGGAGGCTGCAGTGAGCTACGATGACGTCACTGCACTCTAGCCAGGGCAACAGAGACTCTGTCTCCAAAAAAAAAAAAAAAAAATTAGTATAAATCATTTTGAACTGGCAGAAAGCTCAATTGGGTTGAAAGACTTATTATTTAAAGACTGTTGGTTATTCATTTTCATGAAACAAATATTTCTGTGCAAGGCCTACATCTGGCCCAGATCTAGGCCGGGGATACAGCATGGAACCCTCTCTTGCCCTCCAGAAGTTCACCTTCAGTAGGTGAAATGAAACATAAATGGAAATAATTACAACATAAAAGGCAGGAAGGAGAATTGCAATAAGAGAAACACACAGTGCCGATGATGTTCGGAGGTAGAAGAAATTATTTCCAGCCAGGAGGAATCTGAGAACTTGTTTGCAGTGACATCTCAGCAGGGCTTTGAGGGGAGGTTCTACTTTAATATACGCAGATGTGAGAGACGGCCAAGGTCACCATAAGCCAAGAAACAACATGAGCAAGGACTTAGAGGTGGGAAATGAAGGGACATCCGCAGGGAATAGTAAATCAAGGTGTCAGCAGGGTTGGTTCCTCCGATCTGTTCCAGGCCTCTCTCCTTGGCTTATAGATGGCCATCTTCTCCCTGTGTCTCTTCGTGTCATCTTCCCTCTATGTGTGCCTGTCTGTCCAAATTTCCCCTTGTTATAAGGACACCAGTCATACTGGAGTAGTGCACACCATAATGACCTCATTTTAACTTGATTTCCTCTGTAAAGACCCTGTCTTCAAACAAAGTCACATTCTGAGGGACTGGGGGTTAGGACTCCAACATATCTTTTTTGGGGGACACAGTTCAACCCATAACACCATGGTTGGGAGTTTGGGCTTTATGGTTCAGGCAGAGGGGAGTCGTGGAGGCTTTGAGCAGAGACATCATCAGAGCTGTGCCTCCAAATGTTACCCTGGCAACGAATGCAAAATGTGTGTGAGTGGGCGGACCTGATGGGTGTGGACGTGCTGTTGTGGTCCTTCGTGTCACTGAGTGGTGGGTGGTCCTCTGTTAAGGGTATTGATAGAAAGGACTGTGTGTTGCAAAGGAAAGCAAATTAGTTCATGGCCTGTTGTTGGACAGTTATGGCAGCATCACTTTTATCCACAAGACAATCAGCACCTTATTATTCATCACCTGATAGTTGGAAATTAACCATAATCCTTCCTATGGGCAGTTGAGTCCATTATTATAGAAGGAATTCAAATTTTTAGTCTTATTGCAAATTTTTGCCTTCTGGAAAATAAACACACAGTATATAAATTTCATTTACATAAAGCTTATTGTTTCACAGCTATTATCTAAAATTATTCTTTTAATATCTGGGAGGCAGAAGAAGGGCACATATTATAAATCCCAGTTTATATTTGAAGTAACTGAGAATTAGAGAAATGTTTGGGTCTTGTCTGATATAACTGATCTTTGGCCAGGCTGGGACTAGTAGAGTGATGGTCGTTATGGATAATAGGGTTATATGCTTACTGTCCATACAGTGTACATATGATTGTTCCATATTGGATACTGATGGCTCAAGGAAGGCCATAGTATGGCACCTGGATGCCACCTGGTAGGCACCCAAAGGATGCCTGCTGCTGCTGCATGAATGGATGGAAGAGAGGGAGCGTGTGTTTTTAGCTTGTCTTTCCTTCCACTGTGAAGAATCACAGGAGCTGAGTTTGGTTTTCAATTTTCAGTCATGGAGACCATAAATTTGAACAACTGTCCATGTCTTGTAATTTTAAAATGGAAATTATGACATGCATGGTCTTTGAAAATAGTTGTTAAGACTCAATGAGAATGCAGCAGCTTATAGCTAAAATGAGGGTTTGTGATATGGTGGATTCCAGTTAAATCGGCCAAACTAGTGTCATACATTGTAATTTAGATTACTTAGCTGGTGATCTCAGTGTGACCTTAAAAAGTTTTTCATCAAGATGGCCAGGCACAGTGGCTCATACCTGTAGTCCCAGTGCTTTGGGAGGCTGAAGCAGGAGGATCGCCTGAGCCCAGGAGTTCGAGGCTGTAGTGAGCTGTGATCGTGCCACTGCACTCCAGCCTAGGAGACAGAGTATCTCAAAAAAACAAAAAACAAAACAACAACAACAAAAAAAAAACCTTGCCAACATGTAAGCAACTCTCTATGATATACAGTGCAGCTTTCATTTTGTGGGGATTCGTGTTATGTAACAATAAGGAATGGTTTGGCATCGTTGGGAGGATGTGATGACCAAAGATAAAACTGCTCTTTGAGGAAGGTAAATACTAAACATACAGCGAATTATTTTAAAGATTAATAATTGTGGCTTCTTTGAGAATACCATGGTTGCTTGTATATTTTATTTGTAAAAATTGATTGAAGCAAATATTAGTAAGTCATTGGATTATGGGCCACATAATACCTATGTTTATTAGGAGGACAAGAAACACTACTTACCCCACAGATCTTAATTGTTTTATTTAAATAAAACAACAAAATAGTGCAACCTATGTCATCTTTGTTTAAAAATGAACTTAATTTTAAAGAAATGGAAAGCAATCCACCTATTTTTAAAACTTAACAGATGTCAGCTGGGCCCCTTTTCACCTCAAAAGTCTATATATTTGTCTGCCTCTCAATTGAACAAGAACTGTGGAAGCCCAAAATCTTCCCTGTAGATTGGGACAATCCCAAGGCTTACTGTGCCATGGCCTCCTGGGTCCTGTGGTGTCGCTGTCAGAACCACACTGGGTTGGCCTAGGTGTGGGACACCATACCCTCAAGTTCTCTAGTAAAAGCCCCATTCCACAGCCTGCGTGAGAAGTGAGGACTTTACTGAAGATTGTCACAACACAAGGGACTTAAAGGATATCCTAGGTGTCACCAACCTTAAAAGTCTACTGGCCACCCTGATTCCTCTTGGAGGAAAGTGCCTCTTCCCCTCTTCCTCCTCGAGGGCTGCTTTCCTTCCCGTTTAAAAGCAAATAAACAAGTTCTTCTTTCTCCCTCAGCGTCTCCCTCCCCTCCTTGGCACTTGCCCACCTGTTCGGCCTGGGGGCGGGTTGGCTCTGGCAGTTCTCTTCCAGAAAAACCAGGCCATTCTGAGCAGAGCACAGGTGAGTGAAAACATGTCCACCTCATTGTGAGAAGTGCAAATTTAAAAAACACACAGTAATACTGTGTTAGTATTACTGTCAGTCTGGACTATGTAAGAAATTTGAAACTTGGTTAGAATTGTTTTGGTCCTTTTCCCCCCATATGGACATAAATTAGAAAAGAAACATAAGTGTTCCTGTGTTTTCAATTCCCAGATTATTATTTTTTTTTTAACTGAGAATGAATTAGCCCAAAGGAAGAAAATAGTTTTATATCTGCAGAGAAGCTCCTGTTGTCTCGGGATTTTTGATGCTTCTGAGTGACTGGCACCAGGTCACAGGTGTGGCCTGTTTAAGCACTTGTCAGCATCCATGGTCTTCACCCAGTGGTCTGAAATTGATTCTGGGTGGGATGTCGTGGTCACTTCCCTTGGTGGTACAGAATCTAAAAGCAATACTGACAACGGTGGGTGTGTAGCTACAAGCTGAAGCGTGGTGGGAAAATACGGGAAGAAGAGAAAGCCCAGGGTGACCAAAGTCCATGAAGAGTGTGGGGGGCCGGTGCTATACATCAGAGAAAGGCAATGTCAAGGGAAACCCAGGAAAAAGGATTTCAGAATTATTGTGACTTTTATAAGGAGAACTTAGGCAATTAAAAAGGAAAGGAAATAATTAAAATAGAATTGTTCAGCAGGTCTGAATGGAAAGGTTTGGATTACAAAACCGTGGGAGGAGAGTCGCGTTTGTGGTGAGCAGTGTGCTAATGGCCCAGGCCAGCAGATGTTCCTGGGCCGCGCTGAGGATGAGTGCACGAGGGAGTGATCAGGGAGACCAGTGCTCTGTGATTCTCAGCCCAGGAATGAGGAAACATGATGTAAGGTTGAGAAATGGACTAGTATAGAGTGCATTTGGGTGGAACAGCTTACAGCAGCGATGGCCCTCCCCAGAAGAATTCTTGAGGAGGATGTGGGCCTTCACCAAACCTTGCTCAGTTAGCGCGGGCCGTGGGATGCCCCATCCATTCCCCCTCCGCTCTGTGAGGGCGGTGCCTTGAGTTTTGTGATGTGTCTCTCAAAGCAAGGGAGTCTAAGCTAAGAACGTGGGCTCCCTGGAACACACGTGTAAGCTGTATTTCATGGGGCTGGATGCAGGCTGTACTTGGAGATGATGTCATTTTGAGCCATACGAGTTTGCTCAGAAAGAAGGTACCGCTCTTCTAGTAAATCTAAGAATAACAACTTCACTATCTACTGCAGCCAAGTTGGGACTAAGCCTCGAAGCTGAGCTGCTGTGGTTTTCTTTAATCACCTTTCTTTAGGCCTGTAGAGTTCTTTCTTCAGGGATAAGGGGGGTGATAGATTGTGAGGAAGAAATCCACTCACTATACTATGAAGAAGGCAAAATACTGAAAAGTGATTTTAGGTTTTGAAACCTAATTTGCCACTCTAAGCACATAAGGAAATTAATTCAAGAGGAAAGGAAAAATAAGCAGCTTATAATTGTGGTTTCTCTAGCAGACATATCCTTTGTACTGGGAAAGAGTGTCCTGTAAGTATATTTTCATTTTGAACACATTGCTTTGGTCTAGGATCTGTTATTTTAAAAAAAAATGTATAAAGCTATATTAGAATCTGATTTTAATCAGAGTTCATCAATCTTTAAGATTCATTAGATACATTTTATATTTCAGAAATATATTTACCCAAGCATTCAGGCTTTTAAAATTTAGATGCATTTTCCTAAAAAGCCAAGTGAAATATTTCACATTTCTTTGCTTTCATGTCATTAACTTCTTCATGTAGAGATCTAATTAAAGATGTGTAATGTAGCGTAAAAAGATGAGATGAAAATTCTGATTTTTGTGTTTGTGCTTTAAGCTGCAAGAAGGACTTTGGTTCTTTCATTTTATCTTGAGTGGAGAGACTTTCAGGCTGTGGAGTGTTAGCACTGGAGGGAACCTCAGGGGTCAGTGTGCACCTCCTCATACTGCAGAGATCATCTTTGTAGGTACATGTGGTTTCAAATGGCCAATTTTTGATTATCGGTGGGACAAACTGGATTCACGTGGGATGTGTTTCTTCCACTGGGGCAGAACTACTTCAATATAGTTCTGAAATCACTTCTGATTTCAAACTTGATAGCCTCTACTGCCCGACTATGTTTACTTATGGCAAAGTGTCAATAAACTTAAACTCATTTTTTATTCATTGACAGTAAAAAAAAACACAAAAACCCTAACAAACAAAAATTTGTCACGAGAAGTTCCTAGAAACTCACAAGTAGTCCACTGTCTTGTAAATTTTTTAATTAGAACCCTGAGACCAGCCTCGTAAAAGTGAGTTACTGTGTAAAAAGGAAATGCTGACACACGCACAACGTGGACGAACCTTGAGGACCTTATGCGAAGGGAAATGCACGGTCACAACCGAGACAAATACTCCATGATTCCACCTACGTGTGGTACAGAGTCATCAGCTTCGCAGAAAGTACAGTGGTGGGTGCCAGGTGCGGGGGAATAGGGAATGGGGAGTTCGTTGTTTAACGGATATAGAGTTTGGGAAGATGAAAAAGTTCTGGAGATGGAGGGTGGTGATGGTTGCGCAACAGTGTGAACGTTCTCGATGTCACAGAACTGTACACTTAAAAATGGTCGAGATGCTAAATTTTGTATTATGTGTATTTTGCCACAGTTTTTTTAAAAAAGGCCAGTTACTGTGGTTGAATGAACTGCTGCTCTGTGGAAGCTTAGGTGGTAAGTGGATGCTGGATAACCCAGTCTGCCCCGAGTGGGAATTCTGAATCTCCTTGAAATGACTTCTCGCCTGGATGGGCCAATTTTCCTTCTCCAGCAGGCAGTTCTCCCTCCAGGCCTGGCTAGCGTGCTTTCTGCTGTCCCTGGGGAAGCACCTCTTCCTTCTGGTTTCTTCTCTACCCTCTCAGTTCCATGTCAGTCGGCACTGTTTCCACACACGTGGAACGCAGCGGGAGAGTTGGCTGCAGGCTTTCCGGGGCAGGCCAGTGACTGGAAGGAGAGGAATTTACTAGAAAGTCTGTTCTTGGGGGAAATCCCTGTCAAGCGAGTGTCCCTAAGGGAGCCCTGGACTGTCGATTTGTATAGCATTTTAGTAGCCCGTGTCCACATAAAATACAGGTAAATGCTAAATGCAGAGCGAAGAGCCTTCCCTTGTGGAACAGCTGTCTAGATGATCCCTTGCCTGGGAGGGGGGGTTATTTTCTGCTGGTAGTTCTAGGAGGCATGTGGGAAGAGAAAGAAGATGTTGATGTGGGCTGGAAATCCAGAGGTGAACAGCTGCATGCCCACTGCTGATTTCCTTGACACTGTCATTAGTCTCTAGCTCAGCATGTCCAGTAGGATTTCCTGGGACAATGGAGATGTTCATTTGTCCATTATTGCAGCCACTGCCACCTGCAGCTAGCAAGTACCTGAAATGTGGCTATCGTGACTGAAGAACTAAGTGTTGTATATTACTTAATTAGTTTACATTTAAATAGCCACATGTAGCTAGTGGCTACCTTGTTGGACAGTGTAGCTCCAGGTCACCAACCATGACCTGAGGATTGTGGAGCTTGATTTGGTTCTGTGAAGACTCAGGAACCCACAACTTCTTAGGGTTAGATCAGGGATAATTCTGGGGTTTATAATATGGACAATCGGATTCCCTAAAACCTTGGCACAAGTAGACCTAGTACCATTAATTGTTTAACCAATTGTTGATTTAATTAATAATCAATAATTGAGCACCCACAATAGGGCAGACACTGTTTAAAAATGGGGATGTTCCAGAAAATGGAATATTATTCAGCACTAAAGAGAAATGAGTCATTGAACCATGAAAAGACATGGAAAAAACTTAAATGCATGTTAGTAAATGAAGAAAGCCAATCTGAAAAGGCTACATACTATATGATTCCAACTCCATGACATTCTGGAAAAAGCAAAACTATGGAGACAGTAAAAAAGTCAGGGTTGCCAGGGGTTGTGAGGAGGAGGATGAATAGGCAGAGCACAGGGGATTTTTAGGGTGGTGAAAATACTTTGTAAGATACTGTAGTGGTGGACACATCATATCATTATACATTTTTCTAGACCCACAGAATGTACGACACCAAGAGTGACCCTGCTGTAAACTGTAGACTCTGGGTGATTATGATGTGTCAATGCGGGTTCATCAGTTGTAACAAATGGACCTCTCTGGGGGGCGGTGTTGACAACAGGGAGGCTGTGCGTGTGGGCAGGGGGCATATGGGGAATCTCTGTACCTTCCACTCAGTTTTGATGTGAACCTAAAACTACTCTAGAAAATAAAGTCTATTAATTTAAAAAAAGGGATGTTATAGTGAACAAAACCAACAGGAATCCTGCCCAAATAGAGTTTAAGGCCCGGCGGGAAAGGCAAACCCTGAACAAGCAAACACAGTGTGAGCTGAAGCGTGTTAGGAGAGAGGTCTCAGCTCCAGTCAGTAGGAAGGAGTCTTTGTGGGGAGATGTCGGGTGGGGGTACAGTTATTTTGTCACATTCTATTTTAGCAGCGACACTTCCAGTCTCATGGTCCCAGAACTCTGATGCGACTTTTCTGGATGTTTTCTCTGAGGCTTCCTTCTCGTTAGAATCTCTGGTGCCTCAGCGTGGTGGCCGAACTCGTGAGGATGGTGAACGCTTGTTTCACCTTCAAGAAGGGTTTCTGAGGAAGAGGAGGGGAAAGGAGAGTTGGGAAGAGTGGACGAGAGTTTGCAGGGGCAAGGTGGCTGGGCAGCGGGCTCAGGGCTGTGGGGCCACAGCCCCCAGGGACCCCATGGGTGTCCGAGGCAGCTGTGGATGGGCTCCCCCAAGGGACAGGATGCTGTCACTGGCCTGAGCTGAGCGTGGGTGGGGGAGCCAAGGCTGGAGCCTGAGTCCGCCCCTGAGGCTCTGCCCAGTGCCACCTTGACTGTCCCTTGGCCATGGTTCCCTGGGCTTGGTGGCCCCCACACTGGGTGCAGTTGGCTATGTGACTAGGTAAGTATCCAGTGTGCTCACAGCCCAGGGGCCACCAAGACACTTGGACTGCCCTGGCTCAGCTCCAGAGCCCCTGCTGCCCCTTCAGTCCCCCAGGCCCCAGGGGGAGGGTAGGTAGATTCCTTGGAGAGAGGAAATGGAGCCTGGGTCTGGGGCTTCTCCACTCCGGCTGCGCTTGACAATTACTTGGGGAGTTTTTGATAAGTGTGGGTATCCCCAACCCACCAATTAAATTAGAAGGTCTTGACATTTTTTAAAAGCTTGCTGGCTGGCTAGGATGTTCTCCTGCAGGGCCTTGGGTGATGGTCGGGGAGGCTCAGGAATGCTCCTCGGGAACCTTCTGGCTGGCTGCTGTGTTAGTGGTAGTCTGCTTTCTGCTGGGAAAATCCCAGTAGAGCTGTGGGGCTGGACAAAAGCCCTACATCCTCCCCGCAAAACCCCGCACTGAACCTGAGGGCCACCTAATAGGGCCCACGGCCACCTCTGGGGTCCAGTGGTCATCGTGGTGCAGGGAGACATCCCTGCGTGAGCTTTCCCACGGCCAGAGGTGGCCTCCTCATCATTTCCAGCTGTCGCCGCCCACCAGGAAGGCCTCTGACCCACACTAGGCTTGAGCACCTGTCAGGAACACTGTCAACCTGAGCTGTGTGGCCAGAACGACAGCGCACCAGGCGCCTCGGGTTGGGGCGGGAGCTCCCGCGAACTTCCCAGAGTTAGGAGCTGGCTCCTAGACAGCAGCGGCCTTTAAAGAAAAGAACCGAATGTGTTGGCAAAGCAAGGCCTTTCTCACACCCTGGCCATGCGAAAGCTGGGGGTTAAGGCCCCCGGGCTGGGCTGGGGCCTTCCCTCTCCCAGGGCACACGAGCCCGGGGTTTGCTCAGCCTGCCCCACAGGGTTCCCCGCGGGCTGTCGTCTACCGGCAAATGAGCAAACCCAGCCAAGAGCAAACACATTTTTGCATTCAGTCCTAAATGCTCAGAGGAGCAAAGTTTTTCCAAGATTACACATTTTTCTAGCATTATGCTCTACATGAGTATGCAAAACAATAAAGTGGAATTATTTTCTTTACGTTTTCTGAAGACCACACAGAGGATTCTTCTGGGAGGTGGGGTGGGGGGACCCAGGGCTGGTGTGAGCCTGGACGAGGGAGATGCTCGGTGTGAGTTTGCCGAGTGGGGGGTCGACTTCTTGCCCAGCCTTTAGAGCCTTCTGGAACATCTCCGGGCAGGGCCACTTCCTCAAATTTAAGGCAGTTGCCAGAGGGAATGGCTGCATCTGTGTGCTGGAAGGGCCGTGTGGGGTACAGGGAGGACACATGGGTTTAAATCCCAGCCCTGCCACTTCCTGATGGTTTGAACTTGGACAAGTCACTTAACCCCTGTGAGCCTCTTGTTTTCTCACTTGTGAAAGGGGAAAATATAAACAGTGGGGCCTTGATGGGGCTGGGGTGGGACTGAGGCTAAGGGAGGCCTTTGCCCCCTCCACCCCCCCCAGCAGCCCTTGCTTCTTCCTTTTACTTGTGGGGCTTTCTCTTCAGTTTTCCTTGCAAAAGGTTCCCCTTGGGGCTCCCCAGACCCATGAAATCAGAACCTCTGAGGGTGAGACCCAGGCATGGGTATTTTTTCACAGTTCCCTGGGTGACCCTGTCAGCCCAGGTCGAGAAGCGCTGCCCTGAAAGACCAAGGCAAACAGGGACAGCAGAAGGCGTTAGGAGGCAGCGGGTTCGGCAGGCTCCGGCTGTTAGCAGGGCCTCTTGGGCTTCTGCAGGGACACCTTGCCTGCCCACGGAGGAGATCGTTACCCCCCGGGTTTAATTGTCATAGATTTGACCATCAAATGTCAAAGGTCCATCACATTTAGTGATTTGTGACTCACTGGGATGGAGCCCCTTGGCCGGCTGAATCCCTGCAGCTGGTGGTCCTGGCTCCCCTGTGAGCAGCACATGGCAGCCCTGGGGAAGCGACACAAAGCCCGTTTCTTTCTGGGAATTGGTCCCTAAAAAAGGCCAGCTGCTAGTGCTGGTGTAAGAAACAAGAGAAAGTGAAGAGGTTTAAGACAGCGATGGTTCCAAGCCAGAAGACAGAATTTGGGGTGAGTCAAGGAGGGCTCATCCTGTGTGGCTGTGGCTTTCATCTGTGCTGTGAGCCGAGGGCACCTGGGCAGCAGAACTCCTGGCTCTGTCCCTCATGAGCGCCTGGGCCTACTAGGTTGTCGCTGTCTGTTGTGAGACCAGCCCAGCCTCAGAGGTCCCTCTGTGCTATCCCAGCACGTCAGGGAACGTGCACTTCAGACAGGGCTTTTGGATGCTTCCAGTTTTGCTTCCCGACATCTGTCATTGGCAGTAGGGACCTGGGCATCTTTATAAAAAGATTTGAACACAAATAGTGTGGGGTGCCGTCTCCAACGGCTCATGGCCTGCTACCTTTGCTAGCATCAGGGAAAGAAGGTGCAGAGGAAAATACACAGATATCGTGGGAGACAAGGGTGCCAGGGGAATTTATTTAAAACACAAAACAAAACAACCCTGAGTTATACCTGAAAAAATCCCCACAAAGCTGTGAATTGCATTAATAGAACAGAAGTTTGTTAGTGAAACAAAAGCTCAGTTTGGGGGCTGGAAAGTGTCCACATCCATCTCTGGAATTGTGGGTGGAGACTTTCAAAGTTGTCTACCTCCCCTGCTGTGGGTGGGGGGGCTCTCGGAGCAGGTGGAGACATGCAGGGAGCCACTGCCTTCCTGAGGCTGGGCTGATTTTGGCTGAACCCCAGAGCCAGACTGAGAAGACCGATGACCCCTCCAGGGTCTCTCCCTGAAGAGAGCAGGTGGGGTCCTGTGTGCCCTGGACCCTCTTTATTCGGGTCCAATCCTGGGAGGTGCTCATAACAGCAGCCAATAAAAGGAGACACCTTCCCTTCCACCCACAGGTATCGAGTGAACTTCAGACCCAGATACGTCACTCGGTACAAGACGGTGACACAGTTGGAATGGAGGTGCTGCCCTGGCTTCAGAGGGGGAGACTGCCAAGAAGGTCCCAGAGACCCCGTGAAGACCCCCCGCCCTACACCCGCTCGGCCTCGAAACAGCATGAAGAAAGCCACAGGTAACTTCTTATTTGTGCTATGCTGTTATGAGTGGCCACCTTTAATATGCCCAGTGCTCCTTCAAAAAGTAGGACCTATGATTTATAATGGTGAGCTTTCCAAGTTCTTCAAATAAGACACACATACACCTGCAGCAGACATATGTGGCAGACAAACTTATCTGCAGGAGCAATAGCGATTGGAAGACCAACTTTCTTTCGAGTCAGTTGCTTTGTTAGGGCCAGCTTGTTGTGAAAGCCAATGCCCTAAAAATCAGTAGGAAATGCTGAGGGGTTCAGACTTGTATAGCCTGGAGGCACAGATACAAAGAGATTCAGTGTACTGATGCTCTGTTTTTTACTTAGCCCCATAAATCTGAGTTTCAAGGAGTTACAATTGCTTTTTAAAAAAACAGATAAATAGAATCATTGTCATTCTGTTCTGGATGAGATATTTGCAAAGCTAACCCCCAAGTCAGTATTTCACCTGTAGTTCACCTTTGCTTTTAAGTGTAAGAGAATGACTTTTATTGGTAAAATCTTTTTGGCATTTTGCTCTACATTGTCAGGTCATCGTCTTTTTGCGTTGAGTCACGATATATACAGCCTAGGTTTTCTTAAGAAATTAGGTGTTTAAATCACCTTTAAATGATTACATTTTCCCCTGAGGTGTTTTCAATTTTGAAGCTGATAGTGTTTCCCAATATCGTCCATAAAATAGATTTAAAAATAATTTTTAGTTAGAAAATTAACACATATCAATTAAAAAATGTTTATAAAACATAGGAAAAATATTTAAGTATACATAATTTCACCTCCAAATGAGAACTACTGTTAACATTTTGTTATAAAACATTACTCTTTTCCCTATATCTGCATATACATTTTGTTAAAGAAAAATTCATTCATTCATCCCACAAATATTGAGTTTCTATATCTGGCAGGCTCTACCTAGGGACCTGGGATAGGTGAAAAACAAGGCAGACACAATCCCCAACTCATGGAAGACAAGCATTTAGACAGTCATTACAGTAAATCAAGACAGGTACTATGATGCAGGAAACGTGAGACGGCGGCTGGTGGATCATAATAGTTTATTTTCGTTATAGTTTTTATTTATCAAAAGTTAAACATATATATAAAGTTGAACAGCTTTGTAAGGACTAACAGGAAAAACAATGACCCCCCCCCCCGCCCCTTCTCCTTCACTTTCCGTTCCCAGAGGTGCTTTCAACTCTGTATGTGAGTCTCTTGGAACTTACCTCCCCATCTACTGGCTTCTCATCTTGGAAGGTGAGGATTTAACTCCCTTTTACCCACTCCACAACACACTGTCCTATATCCCCATCCTTTACATACAGTTAGACCATATTCTTACTTATTCAGTATTCAATGTTTACATTGTAGTAATTTTGTAAATAATTGTTTACAGCTGAGCCATGTAGTGTACTATGAATAGGTTTCCTTTCCTACACAACTACTTGATTCCTTAGAGTTAATAACTGTCTTATGTTTTTCCTTTGCTAGGTTTTCTATGTTGTTATCCCTATTTCAACCCAGACTCGTCTCTGGTTATCTAAATGTCCCCTCCTTATGTTCAGACACAGCAGCTTCATCTTCTTGAAGAAATCTCCCTTGAGCCTTCTCACTTGCCCCACCTGGACTGACCATCCTCTTTTTCTGTCAGTACCTGGGTCCTTAACTTGCCTTCTCCCACTGGAGTCCCTGTTTCCTGTGTCCCCTGCTCACTCTGTCCCAGTTTTTTCTCTTGTTTTTGTTTGGCACATCTTCCAATAGCCTCAAGTGGAAATTGCAAGAGAGGTAAACTTTTTGATACTTTATAATCTGAAAATATTTTTACCCTACCTCCAGAATTCTAGGTTGAAAATAATTTCCTTCAGATTTTTGAAAACATTGTTCAGCTTTCCTCTAGCTTCCAATACTGCTGTTAAAAAGTCCAAAACCATTCTGAGTTCCAATTTTTTTTAATGTGTGACTTGGGTGTGTCTTGTGGTCTCCCTCCTTTTCTTTTTTTTCCATTTTAATGGGATTTTAGGAGGGAGTGAAAGGAATGCTTATTCTCAATCCACTATCATTAGAAAGAACATGCTATTTTTGAAACTTTTTATTTAACCTATAATGAACAACCTTCCATGTCATTAAATATTCTATGATATCACTTAATGGCTTCACTGAATGTGATTGTTTGAACCCAATTGTTGGTCACTTAGGTTGTTTGTAATTTTTTGCCATTATAGATAACATTTGAATAAGCATCTTTTTCTGTTAAATTTTTGTGCTCAACCCTGATTGTTTACTAGATTAAATTTCTAGAAGTGTAATTGTATCATCAAAAGGATTTTGAGTATTTTGATACATATTGCCAAATTATCCTTCAAAAAATTTGTAGCAATTTACAGTTACCAGTGGTATATGAGAGAAGCATTTCATGATAGCCTTGATCTCTCCCCATTCTCCTGCCTTATGTTTTTATTTCCTTTGTCCAGAATAGGATTTCAATTGTGTACGATTCAATAACTCAATAACTTGTTTTCTTCTTTTAGTGTCTTGAGAGAGAGTAAAATTTTCCAGTATGGAAAATAAGGTGTTCTTTATAGTTCTCTGCAGGAAAAAAGATGCTTGGAAGTTTGCACATCTGTATTGCAGTCTTGATTTTACCACTAACTTAATTTTAATTAATAATAGCTGCTGTTATGATCTTGTGCAAAAGTTTAGAGGAGGAAGAAACAATGACCATTAAATTCAAATATCTACAACATTCTAAATTTACTTCCAATGTTTTTCAGTGTAGTGTGTTAATTTAATTGTAATATATGTTGTGTTTGACTTTTTCTACTTTGCATGATATATCTCACTGTGGTCACCAGGCTTGTCCACATTAACCCCTTCTAGTATTGCTTGTATCCTCCTGCATTCAAGGGTATAGTTTGTTTCTTATTCTCCTATTGTTGCAAGTTTTGATAGTCTCCTTTTGTTTATCTATCTCTGTATCTATCAATTTATTTTCATTTTCATCTCATCACTATCATTGTTATAATTTTTTTTCTTTTGTACTGTTTGCTTGGGAGTATTTTCTCAAAATAGGATTATCCAAAATTCAGTAATTCAATGTTTGTATCCTCCTCCTCCTTGTCTTCCTCCTTCTCTTTCTAACCTTTTTTTTTTTTTTTTTAAGAGAAAGGGTCTCACTATGTTGTCCCCCAGACTGGCCTTGAATGCCTGGGCTCAAGTGGTCCTCTCGAGTAGTTGGAACCACAGGCATGCGCCACCACAACCAGCCAACTTTCAATGTTCACATTCTCTGACTTAGTGAATCCTACTACGTATGGCCGGGTGGCTCTATTGTTAGGAAACACTAACAGAATAGTTGCTTTATTTCTCTGTTGCTTTTCATTTCCCCAACTGCATAACAGGGCTAAACAATGTCTAAGAGACTCTTTTAGCATAGGGATGCTAATAAAAGTAAGAGATAAAACATTCAGGCTTGCTTTGAGGACAATTTCAGATGATGTGATATCATATGGTATCATCATCCAACAGCTAATGGGTGGATCTTGCTAAAGTGGTTTCTTGTGGTTTTACAGCATGCAGTCAACCCTTGGGGTGTGGCTGCAGTTCACTAATGTGGGAATGAAGTGTTCATATGATAAAGTAGATGATGAATATTTCCCTTCGGGGTGAAAGGGACCATTGGTTATCCATTAGGTGCTGTGTACATTTTTTTTTTTTTTTTTAAGACAGAGTCTTGCTCTGTCGCCCTGGCTAGAGTGCAGTGGCGTCATTATAGCTCACTGCAACCTCAACTCCTGGGCTTAAGTGATCCTCCTGCCTTGGCCTCCCAGAGTGCCAGGATCACAGGTGTGAGCCACCATACATGGTGACGAATATATTATTTTAACAGCTCTAGGAGAGATTGTATCTCCTCTTTATAGATGAGGAGATTATTGCTCACAGACGTTAGTGAACTTGCTTGAGGGCAAACAATAAATAGCAGAGCCAGAATGCCAGTAGAGGTCTACCTGACCCTAAAGCCCATATTCTTTTCCACTACCACAGTGATTACCTCCAGTTAGGTGGATGACTAGAGGTGAAGGTTTAAGTGTATTCTGTAGGTACCCCGTTTATTGTCTTTGCAGAAACTGGCTAAAGGTAGAAAATGTTAATTCATGTCCAACTTTTTCTTTATTACAGATAATAATGAACCAAGCCAAGTCTCAGAGCCCAGGAAGACTCTGTCCCCAACTGCAACAGAACCGAGCCAGGTGGTAGATCCAAAACAGGGGCCCCAAGAACTTCAGGAAAAGAAAATCCAGGTGCTCGAGGAGAAGGTTCTCCGACTCACAAGGACGGTTCTTGACCTCCAGTCCTCCCTTGCTGGAGTGAATGAAAACCTCAAACACGCCACTCAGGACGATGCCAGTAAAACCCAGCCATCGTGGCTTGGCAGCCAGCACCCCCAGCCTGATGATGCCGCTGGTGGAGGCACAGAAATGGTCCAGCGTCCTGGCATCCTTCACGGTAAAGAATCTGGCATGAAGGACATCAAGTCTGAATTGGCCGAAGTCAAGGATACTCTGAAGACCAAGAGTGACAAGCTGGAAGAGCTGGATGGGAAGGTGAAGGGTTACGAGGGGCAGCTCAGGCAGCTCCAGGAGGCTGCCCAGGGCCCTACTGTGACCATGACCACCAACGAACTCTACCAGGCCTACGTGGACAGTAAGATCGATGCCCTGAGGGAGGAGCTCATGGAGGGCATGGACAGAAAGCTGGCCGACCTGAAGAACTCATGCGAGTACAAGCTGCTTGGCCTCCAACAGCAATGTGATGACTATGGCAGCAGCTACCTGGGAGTGATAGAGCTGATAGGGGAGAAGGAAACGAGTCTGAGAAAAGAGATAAATGACCTTCGAGCCCGGATACAGGAGCCTTCAGCGCAGTCAAGTTGCTGTGACAGCAAAAAGAATGGTGACTTTGGTCAACAGATCAAGACACTAGACCAGAAAATTGAGAGAGTTGCTGAAGCCACCAGGATGCTGAATGGACGGCTGGACAATGAGTTTGACCGCCTCATGGTTCCAGAACCAGATGTGGACTTTGACGCAAGATGGAACGAACTAGATGCAAGGATCAATGTGACAGAGAAGAACGCCGAAGAACACTGCTTTTACATCGAGGAAACCCTTCGGGGGACCATCAATGGAAAGGTGGATGACTTGAAGCAACTTGTCGATCAGAAAATACAGTCTCTGGAAGACCGTCTGGGGAGCATTCTCTTACAGATGGCCAATAACACTGACGCAGAATTCATCCCCCTGCCAGGCATGTCGGGGTCAGGGAATGAACAGGTCATGATGGAATTAAACCGCCTGAAGGACAAAGTTCGAGTTGTTGAGGATATTTGCCTGCAGAACTTCCAGGCAGAGCCTCATGGGATAGAAGGTGCTTTGCCAAACGAGGAAGACCATATAGCGCATGACAGCTTGCGCCTTTGGAAATCTCTAAGCGACACGATGTATAGGAAGTTTCAAGAAACCGAACGGAGCATCCGGAAACTTCAACAGGACTTTAATTTTCTTTATTCTCAACTAAACAACACAGAAAACAATGTGACTTATCTTCGGAATGAGATGAGCAATTGCAGGGCAGGTAAAAACGCTGGAGTGGGTGGGTTCACTAAGGTGGGTGAGCAAGAAAGGATGGCGGAGACCCTCCCATCCCCCCAGGACTGGGTGGCTCATTGCTGTGGTCGGCTGGAGGAGAGGTGGCAGAGCTTCCAGAGCCAGGTCCTCCCTGAGCTGGACGCGTGCAAGGAAAATACATATGGGGTCCAAAGGGAGATCTCCGTGGTCGAGGGCAGGGTATCTCACATGGAGCAAATGTGCAGCAAACTGGACTCCGTCTCGGGAAGTCTTCAGAGGATCAAGGAGGGACTCAACAGGCATGTCAACAGCCTGTGGAACTGTGTCAGGCAGATGAATGGGACGCTCAGGGCGCACTCCAGAGACATTTCCGGCCTGAAGAATTCAGTCCAGCAGTTCTATAGCCACGTTTTCCAGATTTCTACTGATTTGCAAGATCTGGTCAAATTTCAACCATCAGCAAGTAAGCTGAAACTTACAATTCCATTCCTTGTATTTATTTACAGCATGTGACAGTATTATACTAGATTTTGGACAGTTTGTGGAATTAACTAAACTCCATCAGTGCTACCCAAAGTGTGGTTCATAGATGGGTGCCGGTTTGTAAATCGTTTGGTGCTGGGTAGCAATGAGATAAACACTAACACCAAGAGTACGCATTTAGGAACTTTTAAAATAATTTGACATCACCATGGCATTCAAGCATGTGATGTGTATATTTTACAAAAGTATGAGTCCACAACAAATTGGAAATAATAAAAGAAAACTGGTTCTTCACTGCAGACAGCAGAACGTGATCTATACAATCATGTTGGTGAGCTTAGAGTTGCGGTCAGATTTTTGGTGTAAGGACCCGGGGCACTGTGGTTGTTGCTGTCCCATCTTCTACCTGCGGGAGTCTCCTATATGCTAATCTGTTCACCTCTCTATAAGCATCGGTTTCTGTTTGTGTCATTATAATCTTTGTCATCATCTTTGGGCCACCTCCCATTCCCTCAAATCCAGGGCTTAGGTGATGGTGGACAGGTTGCTGTCATATTCATTGCCACTGGGTGAAAGCAGTTTAGCAGCAGGAACTGTCTAAAGCCCGTGGTGCCTGGATCCAGGAAGCTCATCAGTAGTGCTGAGAGCAATGCTTGCTGCACCTTAGACTCTCAACAGATGTTTGCTGAATGAATGAATGGTTCCTTTATTGTTTTGAGTAGTATATGCAATAGAGTTAATTTTTTTGTTACTCAGGGGGCTGACCACAGAATCCCTGAAATACAGAGCTGCTCTTGTACCTGGGTTCGTACTTCAAGATGGGCTCAATAACGAGCAGCCTTCTCTAATTGGAGGCAGGGGTGAAAGGAGGTAAGAGAGAGCTCTCGTTTACTGAGCACTTTCTGCGTACTGGCCCTGGGCTAGTCTCTTCAGGGATGCAGCGTGTTAACCCCGCCACAACCTCACAGAGATGGCGCGCTGTTCTCCAGAGGGAAAACAGGTCCAAAGTCACACAGTGTTAAGTGGTGGAGGCAGGATTAAAATCCAGGCTGGGCTGCATCCAAGAACTGTTGTCTTCCCAGCCAGCCCATGACTCCTTCATGTCTCCCAGAGCTGAGAGCAGACTTATCTGGTCCCAGCCTTGTGCCCAGAAGGAACCTGTTTCCTGACCGCCCCTGTCCTTGCTGTCTTTCCTCCTGTCCTCCCCTTCCGGACTTTCAGCTCCGGGCAACATGCTGAGCTGAGACCTCACAGCCTCTGTGAACCCGTGGGATTTTATGATTGGGTCCCAGTTGAGACATGAAGCCTGAGGGGGCAAAGGTTACAGCATGGGAGGCAGATGAGTCCTGGCCTGGCTGAGGACAGTCAGGGGCGGTCCGGGAACCTCAGGAGGTGCGGGGAGGGTCCAGGGCAGTCAGGTGGGAAATGCTCCGGATGTTCCCAGTGCCCTGTGCTTATCTTGTAGATAAGGATTCACCCAGGCCGAACAGGACCAGGAATCTGGCCCCAACCCCAGCGTCCGGCCCCCTGTACCACACTATTTATAACCCGCCCCTTCCTCCCCAGGCCCACTCAGCTCCCGTATCTCTGGAATGTCGAGTAAAGGTCACAAGCCTATGTGTGTTCATAGAATAATTTGTCCCTTGTGGCGACAATGCTGTCTGGACTGTGCTTTATAATAACAGATTGAACCAGATATTTCCAGTTGATTTGTGACTCTGTGGCAGCGTGGGAAGCTGTGTTAACTCTTTCACATTTGCCTGTTGCAGTAGGAGTTGGAGGTGAATGCCTTTAAAGAGAATGTGGCTTCCAAAACATTGTCCTTTTGGACTGAACTCATTGTTGTGACTGTAGACAGCATGGACTTTCGAGAATTTCACTGATTGAAAAGATCCAGAAAGTAACAAGAGGTCCTCATGCATCCCTGTATAGCATCCCGGTCTGGGAGACCTGGAACCTGAGTATCAGAGGTCCATGGGTGAAGCTGGAGCTAAGATCACAATGAAAGTCACATGTCCATCAGTTAAGTCAACAGAACACTTATTGAGCGCCTACTGTGTGCCAGGCTGTGCGAGGGGCGTGGAGAAGAGCATGCATGATCCTAACCCTCAGAGCATTTTCAGTCATGGTGGGAAGGAGACACAGGTCTGCAGAGAGAATTAATGAGCTATTTGTGAAGGCCCAGTGAGTGGCACAAGGCTTTATCCTTCCAGTTCGTGAGATCTTATTGAGCCTCTGTTATGTGGTAGGTAATGGCTATGTGTGTGGGGTACATGGATGAAATGACAGTCTGGTGGGGAAACAACAAGCAGACAGAGATGGCCATGGGGATGGGACATGCATGAGCCGCACTGGGCATGCAGAGAAGCACCCAGGCCATTGAGGAAGTCAGGGAGGGCCTCTCAGGGGAGAGAGCCCCTGTGCCCAGGGCCTTCGAGGTTGAGTAGGTGTTTACTGAGCAGTGTTCAGAGGTTGGCAGGGTGAGGAGTGAGGGGAGATGATGGGAGAAACTTCCAGAAGGAGATGGTACTGGATCTGATGATTTGAGGGATGGGTAGGATTTAGAAAGCAGGAGGGGAGGGCATTACTGGTGAGGATGTGGTATGAATGGATCAGTTATTTACTGCTGTGTAATAACTTACCCCAAATCTTAGTGGCTTAAAACAACGAAGATGTATTATTTTCCATTATTCTGTGGGTCAGGAACTCAGGCAGGGCTTGGCTTAGTGGTTCTGTTCTGTGTAGTGTCAGCTTGAGTCTCCCACTCAGCTTGCAGTTGGTAGCAGGTCCGGGCAGAGTCGTCAAATGTCTGGTACCTCGGTGCTCCTCCACGTGGCTTCTCCACGTGGCTACTTGGGCTTCCTCATGGCATAGTAGTCTCAAGTAGTTGGACTTATGGTGACCAGTTCATGAAGGGAAGCAGAAGCTGTTGGGCCTCCTACAGGCTAGGCCAGAGCTAGAGTGGCATCTCTGCTACATTCTACTGATCAGAACAGGTCGGCTCTTGAAGGCTGATGTGGCTAATATGTGTGGGCAAGGAAGGGATATTAATGGAGACCTCATATCTATTAGGTCTAGAGGTGAGGATGCATGACAGGTTTGGACCACTAACCACATTGCCGGGCCAGGAATACACACTCTGGTGCTTCTCCTTAGTCCATTGCCCATTCACAGATCCTGTTCTGTTCTCCCGAAGCATTGCTGATGGGGGCTAAAGTGTCCAGGAGGCAGCCAGGAGGTGGAAAGGAGGGGCTTCAGCTGACATTCAAATAGATCCAAGTCCTTCCATTAGTATAGGTATTCTCCCCTGGGGTTTAAAAGGGATGTTTGATTATTATTTTTTTGGACAAAAGGTCCACAGATTTCATCTAGGATTTGGAGGGGTGCCTAACTTCCAAAAGATGAAGAACCACTGTATTATTCTATTACTTTCTCACCTTCAGCTTGGTCAAGCGGGTGTGATGCCCCTCTCCTGACTAATATGCTCCAACCCATGTGTTTATATATTTATTCACTCAACAGGTATTTATTAAGCCATGTCTTAGTGCTGGGCTTTCAGGCCTCACAGATCTTACACTCTAGTGGGGAAGGCAGACAATGTCCAGCCATACAGATAAAGACCTGATTTCAGTTAGCTATAGGTGCCACGAGCAAACATAAAACAGAGCAAGGCAACAGAGAATGGGCAGCAGGGGTCTATTTTAGGTGAGGGGCAGGGAAGGCTGCTGTGGAGATGACATTTGAGCAGAGATGTGAATAAGGTGAGAAGACAAGCCCTGCAGAGATACATGTGAGAAAATGGTCCCAGCAGAGGAAACAGCATGTTCACAGATCCTGAGGCAGAAATGAGTTTGCCCTTTTGAGAAACTCAGAATTTCAGTTTGGCCAAGTACATGAGCAAGGCCATGAAGTCGAAGAGAGGCTAGGAACGGATCAGGCAGTGAGGCCACAGGGTGTAGCCCGCCATGGGGATGCATGCATCCCCGCACCCCCACACTCCTGCTTTCGCGTTTTCACAGGTTGTGGGAGTGTCCGTCCTTCAAAGCATTTTAGCGGCACCTTGTTCTGTTCCTTTTCCCCAAGTCACCTGTAGGTAGATGCTCACTGATATCCCCACGAGCAGGGTGTGTCCTGGCCTCCGGGGTCTGGCCTCCCAGGCGTGGGCAATGGCAGAGGCTGTCTTCCTGCCTGGGACCCAGGACAGCCCTGGCCTGCGACTCAAGTGGTGTCGGCACGTGGAGGCTGAGCCTTGGTTGGGCCCCGTGTCCTACTGTTCCTCTACCAGCTGGGTCAGGAGGGGGCTGCTGGTGGTGAGAGGGAAGTGTGGGCAGAGGGCAGTGGCTGTGCCCAGGCAAGTCTCTTTCCCCACATCATGCTTCCAAGAAGGGACGCCTGCTTCGATGCCGCAATCGGGCTTCAGCACACGCTAGGGACAGCGGCATCACTTCCTTTTTCTACTTTCCTGCCCCTTTCTGTTCATGTCTCAGGTAATTTTTCATCACAACATTTCATTTGGGGTGTTATGGATTTAAGAATCCTATTTTTATCAAGTTGCTTAAGTTAAGCTGTAAAAAGAAAAGAGCACGGACTATTCAAATAAATACTTAACCAGAAAGCCTGGCCAGGGTGTCACCTGACACCAACATTCTGACTGCTTTGGCCCTCGACTTGCAATCGGCTGAGTTTGGGGCTAGGGTAGGCCCGAGATAGCAAGGGTGGTCTTAGGGTTTTAGAAATATGTGAAGGCTAAATAAACTGCATACATTCAAGCCATGCAGAGCTCCTGACAACTCACACCCTTTTACCCTGTGGGCATCTGGTTTCTGCGTTGCCCTGTGGTTGGCGTAAGTAGCAGCTGCTTTTCTCCATCTTGACTTTGAACTTAGAACTGCAATGTTCTGAGAACTGAACTTTCCCATAGCTGCATGCGTAAAATCCTCTGGGACCTTTAACAAAAACTAAGAACTCCTGGGCTCACTCATGAGATCGCCACTCAGCAGGGATGAAGTGAGGCCCAGGAATTTGTAATTAAATTTGGAATTAAAACAAAACAAAAAGGCCCCAGCCCTGGTCCCAGAAGTTGAAGGAAGGCTACCCCAGAGGAAGCAGGATACACCCACTGAGGGCAAGCTGTGCCCAGAAAGAAAGGGGACCGGGGAGAGGAGGAAAGGAGACAGTATAAACCAATGACTTGAACCCTGTAGCAGCAACAGGCTGGCATGTATGCGTGGGCCCACTTACAACCCTATTCTGTTCTGGTTTTTGATGTCTCTCCTTATGACTTGGTAACATAGCTTTATATTAATAGTAATATAAATCAGGTAGCATAGATCCTCCTTTGCATTTCCGTATAAATTTTAGAATCAACTTATGAATTTCTACCAAAAAAAAAAATTCCAAGTGATGCTCATGTTCAGCTAGGTGAGTCCCCCTCTCTGTGGATTCAGTGACAGCAGACTCCTTGCCAGTTGAAATGTATTGCCACAGATTTTAACACATGCAACTAAAGCTGTCATTGTATTTCAACATTCTGAAGTTTGTAGTTTGGTGAAATTTAGATCCATTTTCACTATTTAGCTTTATTCCATGGGGTTTCACTCTTGTTGTGTCTGGACTCCTATTATCCTGGCGTCAATGTGGTCCCTTCTGTAATGCAACCAATACAGTGCTTCCTCTCACAAGCTTGAGGTTTGCTCTCTTCATTCCAACCAAAGCCCAAACCAGCATTTAGATGGCCATTTGCTCAGAGTAGAGCTGTTCAGTGGATGCACGTTTCCCTCCTGCGACAAGAGAACAATTCAGGTTTTCTGTCAATTGTCTTCTTAGCCCTGAGGATCCTTCTGCATGCCGAGCTGTCAGCCACTTCGGTGGCCAGGCTCCTGTCCTGCAGGGAAGGTCAGCATCTGCTTCCTCGCAGAAGCCCCTGTCTAAGCTCACCCGCACCCACTCAGCACCAAGCCACAGTTTCTCGGAATTTGCTGATGAGTTGAGCATTTCTCACGCCACTGTCAGTGATGGTGTCGGGCTGTTTCCCAGGTAGTAGAGCTTTGCCGCTCAGCAGGGCAGTCTGCTGTGAAAGCGTCTTCCCTCCATCCACTGAGTGTGCCGTGTGTCAGCATTTTGATGCTTTTTTTTTTAAATCTGAAATCTTGATCAGCATCTTTAAAATACTTCTCTGTTTCAGTGTCTGGCCAGCAGGTATACCTTTTGGATGCCAGGGAGATCAGGTTTTACCTCGATCAGACTGCTGATGAGTTGCATTTACATTTGTGCAGTGTTTTACGATCAGTGGGGCATACCCACATCCATCGCTTCCTGCCCAGGTGACAGGAGGGTGCTGTGAATGGAGCCTGTTACACGGACAGGGAAGTTTCAGTGGCTTTCCCACGGCCGGGCTTCAACCTCAGCCCTGACAGCTAGCGCCAGGCTTTCCCCCACAGCCTCTTGTCCTGGGACCAGACCCCACCTGGCTTCCAGGTACAGGGCCAGCCCCCTCAGGGCTCCCGTGGGAAGAAAGCAGGCTTCCCTGGAGACGGGCAGCCCAGACGCCTGTAACTGGAGCAAGGGTGTTAACTCAGCTGCAAGACGCCAGTTTTTAGCACACTGTCTCATGGATTATTGGGGCTTTTCTGAGGAAAGTCTTTGTTTCAGTAAAGCTGAAATTGGCTTTTGATAAGAGCTTTCGAGGAGAGAGAGTTGCCTTTAACACCTGGGCATCAGGTTCACCCATGGTGAGGCCGCGACCCTGCCCACCCCACTCACGGTGGCATGAGGCCCTCCGACGGCAGGCAGACTGGGTGCCCTGTGGCTGGTCTGTCCTTACCATTCCTCAGGAGTTACAACACATGGGGAGCCGGCCTTGGCTCGCTTGAGGAATTCATTTCAAATGGCCGCTCTCTGAATTGGAAACACATGTTAGTTCAGAAAGCAGTCAACTGCCGGAGCTGTCTCTCCAGAGTGAGCGGAGTGGCGTCCAGTCGCTGTCAGGACTTGGTAATAAACACGTGCACTTGGGACCCCGGTGACGCTGTGGACTGAGCCGGGCGGTGAGAGGCTGGGGTGGGGGCAGCGATCCAAACCAAACGCAGCTTTTGCACTGTTGTCTTTGCCGGGACGTGGCGGGCTGTTCTGGAGCGTTCGGCTGTCCACAGCATGCGTGCATGGGTTCCCCGCGAGATTCACTGAGGATATTTGGCCCAAGCAGGCTTAGTCCCTTCTTTTTTCTCTGCCTTCCACGTGGTGTGACAATCTGGGTGTTGAGGGAGTGATGGATATAAAAAGGAGAACTGTCATTGTCCTCTATTTACCAGAACTGCCCCAGTAGGACCCCAGAATGCCAATTATTTTTGGCACAATTAGGGTGCCCAATTTAATGGCTGGCAGGAACCAGGGCATGGCCTGTAGTGTCTGTCGTCCTTGCTGTCTTCATTCATTCACCCAACATGTGGCTCAGTGCATTGGGCCAGGCCCTGCGCCAAGCCTTGGGGGATTCCTGGAGGATCATTAAGATGCTGACCTCCAGCACTCATCATCTGGCCAGAGAGGAAAGACATGAACCGTTGCAAGAGCCCCTAGAGGCCCACCTGGTTCCTGATCCAGGGCGGGATGGCTCAAGCCCTGCCGGGCAGATCTGAGGTGGCTGCGTGGAGGAGGTGGTATTTGAACTGGGGCTGCAGGGGTGGGTGCTGTTTCTCTCAGTGAGGGTGCCAGGAGAGGCCGTCTTAGCGGGGTGCGCACAGCGAAAGCAAGGCACAAAGCCAGGGATGTCAGAGGAGATTCCGCTTGACTTTGTGAGCAGTGGAGAACAATGGAAGATTTTTCAGCAGGAAATGATATGATTAGAATGCTTTCTAAAGAGCATTCTGGAAAAGGTGTGGATGAAGGATTCAAGGGATATTTTAAAATTAGAGTCAGCTGGCCTTAGCCACAGCTATGTGTGGAGGGTGGGAGGGGGAGATGAAGGAGCAGGAAGAGGAAAACATGCCTATACGAGGCGACTGCGAGAATGGTGGCGGATTTATTTCAGAGCCAGAGGGCTGATTTGAAGGGTTTGGTGGGGATAGGGAGGAAAATAAGGACCCGTTTGAGGGGCCTGTACTTCGCTTTTTTAAAGGTACTTTGCTGACTGTAATTCATTGAGGGTTGTAAGACTGAGGAAAAGTATTTCTTTTTTCCAGGTTTTGGGTGGAGACACATACGCTTGGGCTACAAGGCAGGAGCCCGTGTGGAGGAAGGAAAGGGAGGCCGGGAGGAGTGATGCTGGATGGACAAACCCAGGAAGAGCAGGGAGGCCAGTGCTCAGGGCTCAGGGCTCAGGGCTCAGGGCTCAGGGCTCAGGGCACAGCGCTCAGGGCTCAGGGCTCAGGGCTCAGGGCTCAGGGCTCAGGGCTCCGGGCTCCGGCAGGGGCGTGTGCCCCAACAGAAGAAAGATGAGGAATAGACTCACCCACGCTGGGATTGGAGGGGAAGGGTAGAAATGAAATTCGATAATTAAATTTTATAAAAATAAGTAAAATAGCACCGAGAAGCTTATACTGAAAACCAGCTCCACTGCCCCCTCCCTGTCACCCTTCTCACGCCACAGAGGCAGCCTTGTGTAACTCTTCCAGCTGTTTCTTTCCCTCGATGCTCACCTCTGTATTCCTAAACTGATTCATCAGCTTTAGGTGTTGTATATTGGCTCCCCTCGTCCCAGTCCCCAGTGTGGGTACATTGCAATAAATCAGTGTTCAACATTGATGCACTTTGAGCTAAACAGCTTTCTATGGTTATGTTGCTTTGCTGCTGCTTTTCTCTCTATCAGCGGTAGTGTCACATTATTATTTGCTTAGGGTTTATATATCTATTTTGGAGTCTTCCTACCCTCCAACAGCCTCTCGATGCAATTTTTTACACCATAAGAAAGATCAGATTGTTTGTTGATTCCATTTTTTAAAAAATGGGTGACCACCCTCCTGGACTTCTTGTTCTTCCTGATCCAGTCTGGGCTGGTTATTCTCTGGACTTGCTATGGGGCTTTCAATCTGAGCCTTCCTCCACTGCTATCCTAGAAACGTCTTTATCCTCTCCCCTGTGTCTTCTTTCTGTCTCCTTTTCATGGTTTATTCCCTTATTTCAGTGGAGCACATTTTCCAATAGTTTCTTAAGAAAGAGTACTTGAGAGATAGTGCTTTTTATGTTTTTAAAATATTGTGTGTCTAAAAAAAAGTCTTTATTCTACTCTCATAATTGATATTTTGGTTGGGTATAGAATTCAAGGTTAACAATTATATTCCCTCAAAATGTATAGACATCGTTCTCTTGTCTTACAGTTTCCAATATTGTTGTGAAGCCTGGTGATGCCTTTTTATATATTTTCCCTTGAAAGCTTGTAGTATCTTCTCTTTATTCTCAGTGTTCTGAACATACCTTGGTTTGTATGTTTTATTCAGTAATTGTGCTGGGATCTTTTATTTTCTTCAGTTCTGGAAATTGTGTTTTTTGGACAATTCTCTCCTTACTACCCTATCACCACTATACCCCAGTTTTAAAAAATCTGTTTTTCTGGAAAGACTGTTTGAGAAATAACCTCTCTTGAGGGGGTCTGGTGCCCTGGCTCTGTGGGTGTGGGGGGAGCATGTGCTTGAGCTGCTGTATTTACCTTAGAGAGTTTTAAAACAAAACTAGACAGCTGGTCCAAGTGCAGTCACTGATTGTGTCGGGTCATAATTGTACAGCTTTGGAACCTTGGGCGTTGTGAGCACCAAACTGACTGGGAGGTGGGTGGCGTTTTGCTTTGGCCAGTGGTTTCTCAACCAGTCCTGGTTACGTTCAGATGTCCCGTGGGCAGTCAGGAAGGGCTTTCTGGAAGGCTGGTTCCAGGAATGGATTCAGAGGGGGAAAGGGCGGCAGCTTCCAGCTGTGTAGAGGCCCCTCCTGAGAGGGCAGGGGAAAGTGAACCAAGAGGTTCCTCCCTTGGAAATCCCCTCAGCTGGTGACTTGAAGGCTGTGGCCTGAGGAAAGGGCATCGCAGTTTCTCTGGAGCCTGCGCCCACTGCAGAGGCAGACTGAGCTCCCCCAGCACTGCCTGGGCCAGCCATGGGGTCTCACGGCAGCCAGCTGGAATGGTGGCCAGGGGTGACCCTGAGACTAGCATGTGTTAGAGACTGTGAGGTGGCGTCAGGTCCCTTTCAGTAACTTGTGACACATCCATGGTGTCAGTATGCAGTGAAATCAGGACGTTTTGAGAGCACAGCCATCTGTACATAGGAGGAGAGGCTGAAAGTCCTCCTGCCCTGGGAAGGGTCCCAGCTGTCCTTCTCAGCAGCTCCCCAGGGGACCTGAGGGTGGCCTGATCCGTAGCTGCTTCAGAAGATGCGAGGCAGGCTGTCCCTGAGCTGTCGTGCTGCTCTTGTATCCCCTGGTGGGGCGATGCCCCAGGGCCAGCCACACCGCACAGCCCTTTGCAGGGAACCCCAGCCTCATCGGGCCTTACAGAGGGGACGCAGGACTGGGCAGTGCAGTCCGAGGTTTTTAACCCTGTGTGTTCTTTCTGCTTTCCCAATGCTCAGCCGAGGAGCCCTCGGAAGCACCCCAGCCCCCGGGCCGAGGGAAGGCCCCACAGACGCCCAGAAGGCCCTCGACCCCATCGCTGGCAGAAGCCCCCACCAGGCCGGCTGAGCTGGAGCCCACCCCGCCACTGCCGAGGCCAAGTGGTCCTCCGCCCCCCGAGGACCCTGCACGACGGCTGCACACAGACCAGTGGCCTGTCCTGCCCCAGAGGCCGCTGCAGCCTCAGCCTCCTGAGGAGAAGCTGCCCCCACTGGCGTGGCCTGGCCGGACAGGGCTGCCCTTCTTGCCTGGTTCCACAGGGGTCATCATGGAGACTGGCGAGGCTGGGCCTCCAGGGAGGACAGGCGTGTCGGGGAGAGGCCTGCCCCAGGGAGTGGATGGCCAGACTGGACAAGGGACCATCCCCAGTGCCGAAGGCTACGCGGGCGCACCAGGTAAGGCCAGTGCAGCTGTGCATGAGGACACACGGGGACTTCTTGGACCTTCAGCCTGAGGCTTGGGGTCTGCTGAAGGGTCTTTGGAGGTCTGCAGCATTTTGCCTTCAGGGGGACAAATTCAGAAAGGTAGCTTTCCAAGGATGCCAAGGCCTGAGGGACCAATTTATGCTAATCAAACATTCAGAGGCTGGAGCAGCCTACGGACAGTGCAATAAATTACACTTAGACATAGAATTGCTCCATGGGCTGAGATACCTGTGCCACACGGACAGCTCATCCATCTTCCCAGCACGAAGGGTCTTGGAAACAGAAAGTGTATTGGCAGCTTGTGTAATAGCAAAGGCAGGTTGCACAGCTGAGTGGCGAGGCAGGAGGGCTGTGTCATCACGGGCTTTGGGACCTGGGGCAGCTTCCTGGCCTCTCTGAGGATGGTAATCGGACCTCAGGGGGTTACTGTGAGGATGAAGGGGGAAAGTCTTGTTTAGTGCCTGGTTAGTGTGGGGAATGTCGGCACCATTACCGTCGTGGGCACGGTGGTGGTGGTGTCAGAGTAAAGGCAGGAGGAAGAAGACAGGGATCCCCACCATGTGCCAGGGACTGAACCTGGTCTTGAGCTCCTGCAGCAGCAGCACTGGGCAGCCAGTATTAGTTCTATTTTACAGATGAGGAAACTGAGATTTGGGGCTATAACATGTACCCAAATTTGGGGCAGGTCATGTCATCTGCCGTAGGACAGTGTAAACCAGCCCCTTCTGGGTCAGACCAGGCTGACCATCAGAGGCACCCACATGGCGGCAGGGCTGGGGCTGGTCCCCCTCCGTGATAGCCTGGTGCACCTGTGACCCCTGAGGCCCCGTGGCTGCCTGGCAGGCTGGGTCCCTGCGAGAAGACAGAGACACGTCTTCTGTACGTGAAAATCAGTTCTTTTCTCTAGTCCTTCTCAGCCAACCTGAGCTGCAGGGATCACAGCTCTTAGGCAGAGACACGGCCTTTTCTAAGAGAACAGTTTATCTTGTGTTAGTTCCACGTATCACGGACGCTTATACTCTCCTGGGCTGTTTGTTCATTCATTCGTCCATTCGTGCATCCACTCATTTATCCACGGATGCACGCATCCATGTACCCACGCATGTGTGCACCCACCCACCCTTCCATCCATGCACTCACCTGTGTATTCATCCATGCACCCATCCACCCATCTATGCGTTCACTTAACAAATACTGCATTCAGTCTAGTTGAAGGCAGAGCCCTCGAACAGATAATGCTACTAGAGGGCAGATGTGTTGGTTGGCATGTGTGAGTCTGATAGTTTGTGGACTTCTTCTTGGCCTGGGCTCCAAGGCTCCAGCGTCCCATCTTTCTGTTCGTATTCCCGCAGACGGCTTGCCTCAGCGCATTCTCCCCTGCCACGGATGAGTGGGCTAGTGAGGAAGCAGGGACAGGGGAAGTTCAAATATGCCTGTTTCTAGGAAGGTGGCTCAGAGTGGGTGCCCTTGTTCTATGTCTGTTTCTTTAGTAATGAAGACTCAATTTTAGGGAGAAAAACTCAGAAAAATGAGCTACTGTTTTGGATCTTGTTTGACATTCCATTCCCATTTTGTTTTTCAGGGTACCCCAGGTCACCTCCTGCAGCCTCCCCAGGTACGGCTGTGAGGGTTCTCCTTGGTGGTCTCCGTCCCTCCCCTGCACTTCCTGCCTCCTCCCTCCGTGCTGGGCCCAGCCTTCCCCACCCACCAGGAGTGGGACAGGCCCCAAGGTTTGCTCCCCAGAGAGGGCCAGAATCAGGCCCAAGACAAAGAATTTTCCCGCCTACATCATCCCAGCTCATTGAGTTTCCCAAGGGGATCGCTGGGTGGGCCTCTGCCCTGTGTGGTCCTGACGAGCTTCCTGGGGGTCCCGGGTTTATTGCTCATCAGTAAGTAAGCAGCTCCCTAGACTATTCCCCCATGTGTGCCCAGTGCCTGCCCCCAACCCCCCACCATGTACGCGCACACACAGTCCCAGAGTCCTCAGTCTCGCACACGTTCTCCTGGCCAGAGCCTGTGCAGTTTCCCAGGTTCCTCAGGTAGGGCCCTCTGGCATGTGGGCGTGAGGTGTGTGCTTAACCACTGTCAGGTGAGAAAAGGGCCTGGCACATGGGCCTGTTTTCCAGGCCCTGACATGGTCCCCATGCCCAGAGGATAGAACCACCCAGGATACCTCAACCTGTTCCCATCCTCTCTCTGCTCCAGGGGTTCCAGTACCTTCTCTGGTGTCTTTTTCTGCGGGGCTTACCCAGAAGCCTTTCCCCAGTGATGGGGGCGTTGTCCTCTTTAACAAAGTGCTGGTAAATGACGGGGACGTTTACAACCCTAACACAGGTTAGTGCAAGGCACATGGTGCTGTCTTTTCCTCCCACCCACATGCGGGTGGGGCCCTCCCATTGATATCTGGTCCCCTAGGAGCCAGGGGACACCCGCTCTGGAGGAGGTGCCCCGAGCGGGCACGTGCTGCTGTGCCAGCTCTGCGGGTTTTCACGGGGAACATTCCCAGCTCACAGGCTGCAGGCCGCGGGGGTGTAACATTCCCGAGTCGTGAGGTCAGCACGCCAGTCCTCAGTGCTGTTCGTTTTTTATGGCTGTTTGTTAAGAAGGCTCTGCCGGCCCCAGCCCTCCACGCCCCTCTCTTGGGGTCTGACAGTCGCCCTGACAGGGCAGGCGGGAGGCTCCCTTCAGGACCTCACGCGTTTATAATGAACAGAGCCAGGGAGTGACTGTGCTCTCCCCAGAAGGGGCCTCGTGCTCTGCAACAGAATCACTTCAGAGTTGTCCGCGGCACTGGCCCCCAGGCCTGGGTTGTCTCTGGGGGTCCTGAGAGGACAGTAGGCATGGAGCTTACCCCCAGTTCCCAGTGTCCCCCGGGTTGGGCTTCCCTGCCAGGACCAGGGGCGGCCTGGGACAAGCAGGGCTCGATGGGCAGAGCCCTGAGGCAGATGTGGTGAGGTGCCCTTGTTCTGGGGCCTCTCCCACGCTCTGAGCCCTCAGCAGCCACTGTTCTCGCTCACCCAACATGAACAGGTCCTCCCCGAGGGGCCAGTGGGTTTCAGGGGGGCTTTGCTGCCCACAAACCTTGGGAAGGAGGAGCACTTGACTTCCTTCTCAGTAGGTGTTGGCCACCATCCTCACCTTCTGGCTAAATCCCCCCTTAGGGCTGTGGCTCTTAAGGTTAGTGAGCACAAAAGTCACCTGCAGCACTTGGGAAAATCTCCTGGTACCCCAGGCGACTGGAGCGAAGCATCTGAGGCAGGTCAGGTGGGAGGAGTGCTGCAGCCTCCACCTGGGCCCCCACAGGCCCCCGGGCCTCTGCTCAGAGTTGAACGGCCTTTGGGGTCAGGCCACCCTCTTCATGCCACTCCACGCTGCCTTGGCCGTGGGGATGGTGTATCTACTCAGACAGGTCAGGTGATCTTTATAAGTAGGATCAGTGACCTGTTTTCTTGCATTCCCAGAACTGGTTTACTGGCTTAGTAAATCCTTGGTGAGCTCCAGTGCGGCTTCACCACAGGTGGACTCGAGCAGAAAGATGTGAGCCACACCCAGAGTGCCAGGGCGGCTGCCTTGGGAAGGACTCCTGCGGCTCTAAATCACTGCCCAAAGCTTGGGGAAGGGCTGAGTGGCCTGGCCTTTGCCGTTTTCCAGGGCAGACTGAAGGCCCAGGCCTGAGGTCTACCCCGTTTCAGCTCCAGGCTTGTGGTGGGTGGGCAAAGCCTGGTGCCCTTTACAGAGCATGGGGGTGGCTGTGCCTGCCAGCCTTGGCTGTGGGCTGACTCTTCTAGCTCTGCAAAGAGTACAACATGTACAAACCTTACTCATTCCTCATCTCTAGCCTACAGACCCAGAACATGTGGGCTTAGTGGCAGTGCTTACTCCTGGCCATGCATGTATGCCTCCTGTATACTTGTCCAGCAGGCAGACTAGCCCTTCTGTAGGAGGAGGCCTGGCCTCCCTGGGGGTGTTTGGTGCTGCCTCGTGGGTGCTGTGCCCAGCAGCCCAGCCTTGAGCCTGATTACAAAAGTTGGCTTTGAGGTGCTTTCAATGAGGGAGAAATGCCCCAGGAGGCACTCTTGGGTCAATGGTAAAAAGCAGCAGGACCTAAGGTGGCCCGAGTCACGGGTGCCTGCTGGTGGGTACAGCATGAAAGTGGCTAGCTTCCCCCAAATGCCTGCCTTCTGTGGACAGGCGACCAGCTGTCTTGGTTTGCCCAGGACTGTCGAGTGCTAGAAAGATGGCCTGTCTCCCACGTGGCAAGGGCTGTGATGGTGTCAGATGAGCATAGGTGTCTGCCTTCCTCCTCCCAGGGATCTTCACGGCTCCATATGACGGGCGCTACCTGATCACAGCCACCCTCACCCCCGAGAGAGATGCCTACGTGGAGGCGGTGCTGTCTGTCTCCAATGCCAGTGTGGCCCAGCTGCACACAGCTGGGTACAGGAGGGAATTCCTGGAATACCACCAGCCCCCTGGGGCTCTGCACACCTGTGGGGGCCCGGGGGCATTCCACCTCATTGTGCACTTGAAGGCAGGCGACGGAGTCAACGTGGTGGTAACTGGGGGCAGACTGGCGCACACAGACTTTGACGAAATGTACTCCACATTCAGTGGGGTGTTTTTATATCCTTTCCTTTCCCACCTCTAGGGTGGCTGGGAGAGGTAAGGGAAAGAGCTGGAAAAACTCTGAAGCTTTAATATATTCAGTTTCGGTACGTACTGGAGCACTGGTCTAGAGTTTTCTGCCCCCACCACCTCCCCCTAACATAAAGGCCGTCCAGGCCACCACACCTCACAGCGTCCACGCACGGAAGAGTGAGGCACATGGTTAGTGTGGCCACTGGTTTTTCTGTCGCTCTAACTGGACAACTGAAGACTTGGAAGGGCCCTCTTGCTCATGAGCTGGACCCTTCTGTTGTGTCTTCCCAGCCTCCAGCTCCACTCCTGAGGGTTGCTGGGCTCCACCTGCTCCCCCTGGGGGCCAGGCTGGGGGCTGGTGTCCTGCTGATGGAGGAGGAGGAGCTGCTGGGCTGAGGCCGCCCTGGCTGATCTTTACCGGAGAGCAACACTGCGGCCAACCATCTGTCTGTATGTACACTGCATGCAGGAAAAGTTTAAACACTGAAGTGCTGAGGTGGCCCGTGCCACCACACAGGGAGTTTACAGGTCGGGCTGTTCCACACTTGGTCCACCACTGCCACCAGGACTCTCCCCTGCTCACCTGGACTGCTGAGGGGGATGCATTAGAGACTGTTCACGAAGCTTGTTGGCTCCTTAAATGGCATATACAATTCAAGTGCAAAGACAGGGAGTGCCAATAAAGATGTAAAACCACTTCAGGTTTTCTTAAGCCTGGTGCCTTATGGACTGGAAGTTGTTGCTAAAAAGCCAACTGCAGAAAGGTAATTGGCTTTTTCTGTTTATGGGCTGTGTAGACAGTAATATTGAATAAACTAATCTCAACTATAAAACTGTTACCCCTCAGCATCCAAGCTATACACTTGGGTTTTGCTTGTGGCTTACACAGACAGACCAGATGTGCGTGGAGGTCAAGGCCCCGGGTGATCCCGCAGCTGGAGAGGCTCCTCCAGGGGCTGCTGGAGACTCGAATCTCATCAGCAGTTGCCCAGGCTAACGAGACTGAATCCTTGTGGCTTCACTGCACAGCTCTCTAGCAGACACAGCTTGGCAGACTCTCAGGTTCCTAAGCAACAAGAGGCCCAGCATAAGACTGATCACACACTGAAAGCTGAGATCATCTGGGAAAGCAGGCATCTTCTCAAAGCGAGCATGTTCTGTTCTAGGGGAAGCCCAGGCATGTTAATCCTGCACCAGCAGCCACAGAAAGCTCTAGGCAGCCTTAGCTCAAGGTGGTCTTTGCTAATCAGGTTGCTAAAGCCTATTTGGTCAATCAGGTGCCACTGGGGAAAGACTCGTAACTCCAGGGCCCCAGGGAAAGGGTTGGACGGTAGAAACAGCTCTCGTTTCCTTGGCATGCAGAGCCATCAGAAGATGCTCTTATGCTGTAAAAATGCTTTGCGTTCCAAGGACCACTTGCAAATGAGACTATAGGGAGGCCACTGGACACTAAGGCGTTCTCACTTATCCCCTCGTCCAGCTAGGGGAAAGTGGGCAAGAACTAAAGGCTTCCTGTTTTACTATTTTAAAATTTGGACCTCTTTGTCCAGGAGCAGGAGGGAGAATGGCATTCTCACCCTTTGTTTCTACAGCTGGGGAATTGGCCAAAGGTAGCTGTCAGAGAATCCTTGGCTGTCCTAGAAATGACTCATGGGAAAAAACCCGATGCAGCCAAGCATTTTCAGGAAAACCCAGTTGGCACGTGCACATGCCTTTGCCCTCTCCCCTCACACTCCTTTTTAAAAGACCTTACTCAGTGCCAAAGGGAACAAATGCTCAATAGCTGGAAAAACAGGGACCAGGGAGAAAGCAGATGATGATTTTTCTTTTCCTACTCTGTAGATGGTTCTCCAGAACATCAAGTAAAACTTGGTCCTCCCTTCTCAATGCATCTTGGCTCATTTACTGGCAAAGGTGAACTTCAGCTCTGTGTATCCAAGACAGGCAAAACAGAATAAGCCCAATTAAGCTGATTTTGCCTCTACTTCAAAACAAAATAAGATGAAAGGTGGATTCCAGCCCATTTAGGAGATGACATCTTTAGAAAGGGAACGGCCGTCTTTTTGTACAGAGGGAAAACAACAGGGTCAGCTGAGCTCAGGGATGTGGGGTTCAGAGCAGGCCCCTGAGGTCAACACCCCTGAGAGTCAGAGGTATAACCAAACCCTGAGACATAATCAGGCACAAGGTTACAACTTCTGAAATCAAGTTGTTGCTGAAAAAGGCCAGGGAACTTTTAACGTAAACAGAGACAAGACTGGGATACTCCACCCCCTATACCCCAAGTAGCAATAGCAAATGGCCTCATTTAAATGATTAACAGCAACACAGCGGCAACTGTAATAGAAAACGCAAATCAATATAAATTGCATTAGAAATTATTTCCAGGTTGGCACACTGATCTAGCTTTCCCAGATGACCCATCTTCCAGATGGCCTCTCACAATTTACATCTTTGCAGCTTGAAAGGAGAGGAGTATTTGTGATTAGATATGTACTCAACTCCATGCTTGTAGCTCTGAAACACAGCTTTGTACATACACCCACTTTCTAAACATACATGTTTTCCTCATACTGTCCTATAAATGGGAAGGAAAAAGGAAGGATATGTGCAAACTCCAAGGGGTGAAGGGTGCGACAGAAGGAAGCTGCACTCAGGTCCTCTGAGCTCAGGGATGCAATGCCCACTGCTCCTCTAAAACATTAGAAGCCATTCTGGGTAAAAATAATTTCCTTTGTTACCAAACTGTGTGTGAGCCCTTCCATTCTATTCCCAAAGTACACCCCATAGACCCATGGTTCCCGTCACCCAGCCACCATGTCATGGCAAAGCAGCATGAAATGCAAGACTTTCCCATACTTGAAGGCACACGCTCATGGAGGGACTGTGATCTATGTTGTTCAACATATGTTACATTTGGTAGGGGCCCAGTGATCTGAGAGGATAAAAAAATGCTCATTTAAATAATGAGTGGGATGTGGTTTTTGATCACACTGATTCTGCCAATGTGATGAAAACATCAGGCTTGCTAAATTGTATTCACCCTGAGGAAGGGTTTGATGAAAGGTGGGGTGTCATGGGCTCTGGAAAGGACTCCCAGGGGAACTCTGGAGGGCTGAGGGGTAGGAGGTAAACACAGCCTTGTGGACACCAGCGAGACCACAGAAGAAATTACATATGTATGAATGAGTCATCTCCTGGCAGAACGCACAAACCAAGAGGTTAGTTCCTGTGGGTGTAGCCTCACTTCCGGAGTCAGGTTTTAAAAATAAGCACCTAAAAGAAGTCCCTCCTACTGACAAATTTAAGTATCAGCAAAGATCAAAATGCTAATTTATGGAAATTATCAATTTCTGGCAAGAGTATAGAGAAGACGGTTTAAATGCCCCCTGAAGGAAACAGGCAAATGCATTCAGTTTATGTTTATTTTTGTAACATTTTGTTTTGAACATCAAACACTGCACCAAAATATGAGCCATTCATCTTAAGACAATTGTCTTTACCATAACTAAGAGACTGTACTGATGTTTACAATTAATTTCTGACAACTTAAAACTTATTAGTAACATTGCTGTCTAATCATCAAATACTTCTCATCATAGGCTGAACATAATTATTAAATTAAAAGAGCAAAGTTTCCCCCTCCATTCCTTACCTTCAAACCCAAAAAGCAGTTTTCACCTGGAAAGAGCACTTTAAGGAAAAACTCAATTCTTAACCAGTTTTATTAAACGCAGCAAGCTCCAAAAACTGGGAAAACAAGGCTTCCCAGAATACATAGGATGATACTAAAAAAGATAAAATTCCCTGGAAGAATCTTCACCAACTTGCAAAAAGTGAAAGAGCTGACGTCTTTCTAACTGCTTATTCTGTAAAAGTTCTTGCCTGAATGCTTAAGAGTAAACTGCGGCAGGGCTGTGTGCAGGCCCACGGTTGAGTGGGCTGTCTTGGGGCAGAGCACCTCCCACTCATTCCACCAGCTTTGTTCCTCAGCTGTTCTCCCTGTGATTTTTAGCAGCTTTCATTTTAGGTCATCACACACATATGCTTTTTCTTTTTCCAGTTGAAAACTATGCAGATGTTTTTAAACACAGCAAAACACAGTACTCAAAGGAGGCTGCTTACATGCTCCAGGCCCACACGTGCACCTCACACAGCCTGACAAGAGGCAGACATCAGAAGGATAAGCTTCAACACATGGACACCAAAGCAAATACTAGAGTTAGACTGCACTGCAAAGAGGGAAAGGGGCCATTTCATTAATGGAGCAACCGAAAGAATGACGTAGAGCCCCATCTGCCTACAATCTCCCTGCAACGTCACCGTCACTGAAGGCAGAGTGAGGGTGATGCTTCAATTCACCATCCTAAGGGTTTGTGTACAAACACACTCGAGGGCATCTCTCTTTCACAGAAAGAACAAATGTCATTTGTACCAAATGGCAATGGATTTTCAGCACAAACTTAATACTTTCATAACACTATAACAAAAGTAATCATCTACTTTCAGCAAGAAGGACTCCTTTAAACAAGGAAAAAGACTCACATTAATTAGCCTATGTACCCACTGGATCAATCTGCAGCAACAAAGTCTAGTGCTAAGGGACACCGGGGCAGAGGGACCAGCCACTCTCAACACAGGGCCAGGAGATCCAGGCCTAGGCTGGACCCTCTAACAAGGCCATATGTTGAAAGAGAACAGCTTGTCAAGAAAAAGAAACAAAAAACCTAGTCAAAAACTCTTTAAAAGGACAACCTAAAAAGAACTAAAGATGTGTATTAAGATTTTCGGTACCACATGTATGCAAAGAAGTTCTACTACGCTCAGGTTAAGCACATAAAACTCTCGTTCTTCCTCTAAATAGAAGGCAGTCGAGAGGACATGGTGACAGCATCTATGAAATAAAGTGGCTACATGGCTGCTCTACTAGAATTTTAATTCACTAACTGGGCAGAACTTCATACAAACATAACCTAGGATCCCTAACCTACTATACATAAACAAACTGATTAAACAATTAGTCCTGTGAACTACTTAAGGGGGGCAAGGTTTGCACCAGAGAAAGCTTGTGTTGTCCCTTCTCTGGGAACATGCGCCTCCCAGGTTTTGCCACTGGGAATTGTGCTCAAGGGATTTCAACATTGTCTCTGCATCCAACAGCACTAGGAAAAAACGGCTGCAATCAGTCATGGACTTTCAACTCTCCAATCTGGAAAAATAACCACCCCTATACCCCATCTCTAGATCAGTATTATTTTGGGTAAAGCAAACTAAAACAAAAAGCCCCCCCCCCCAATAATAAATACATGCAGGGGCACGTAGAGTTGGAAATGAAACCTTCCCAAGAGCATCAAATCTTTATCTGCAGCTCCTCTCTGCTCAGGAACCTCCATCTCCTGTGTTCAGCTAATGGAGGACTATGACCTGGGGTCATTTCTGGTCCCCTAAAACTCTACTCTATGGTAGTTCTCTTGATGTCAATATTGCAGTGGCCAGCAATACCCAACATATCACAAGCTCTGGAGGGGCAGACAGCACACAACCCTTCCCTGGTACCATGTGTTTGGACATTTGACATGCGCTCATTACAACCAGGTCAATAAATGGAGCTGCCGTGTACATTTCAGTGAAAACATATGGGCACCCCACACCCTCACGGGTCTCACAGGGCAGCCTCTGCACTGCCGACCACAGGAATCCCCGGCTGCAGGAGTCAGAACGTGCACTGGGGACACTGCTGAGGGGTGGTCTGCTCAACAGGAGCTCTAAGACCCCTCTCTTGCATGGCTGCCATGGGCTTTATTACAGGGTGATGATTCCAAATGCCAAAGCCAAATGCTGCTGGCCAGTGGCCTCCAAGCAAGCTTCACTGCACTTTCCTGACAAGTCTGGACCACAGAATTTTAGAAATCCTGTCCCAAAGAAAGATACCCAAAGGCCCACGTAAGCCAGGCAACTGGCAGAGGGAAATGGTGCTCTTCCTAGGACCCAGTGCAAGTATGTATCTGCATTTCTGGGGCCTCCCTGAAAACAGTTGTTGGGGTTTGTTTGTTTTAAAACCCAACTTCTCACCATTAGTATTTTTATTACAGACATCAAATACAGACCTGCAAGATCTGTTCTTCTGGTTAGGTCTAAGAAATAACTTAAAGGTCTCTCACTGTGGATTAGTCACAGATGAGAAGATGATCTAAGGGGATTTTCTCCTCCAGAAGTCCATGTCTGTGGAGCTAGGCTCAGTGGCTCTGGTGCATGGGTCCGGGGTGGGGGTGGGGGTGGGGGTACGGGAGTCCAGCCCAATGTGGCTTACTGGAGCGGCTGTCCCATTCAGTGTAGCAGGAAACGAGGTGCCCAAAGGCAAAACGTGCACAGGTAGTTTCAGCCAACATCACTAATTGGACCTGCAGCAGTTCAGAAGACCCTGACCCTCTGAAGAAAGCCCTGGTTACAGAGAGAAACCATCTCAACTGCCCGGTGGAAATTGTAACACTTTACTTTGTGTAATGTTTTGGTCCACTGTTTTTTAGCTTTTTTTCTTCCTTTTAAATTATGCAATGGAAGGAGCACCCAACACACAACTCGACAGGAAGCATGTGTGCAGCCCATGAGGGAGGGAGCACAGGCCTCCAGCCCCAGGCCAAGCCCTTCCCTTCTCCCTCCAGGCGCTAAGTTGCAGACCCACAGAGCCCGAGCAGCGGCCTAGGAAGGCAAAAGAGGATGGCGGTGCCAGCTCCAGGAGCCCTGCTCAGAAAAGCTGGTGTCCGAGGTTGGCAGAAGAGCCAGTCACTTTCCCTTGCTGTGAGAAGAGTGACTGAGCCCTGCCCGCCTGATGGAGATGCCACCTCAGGCCAGGTCGTCCAGGTCCACTTCAGGGATCGGGTCTCGCCAGTAGCAGAAGGAGCTGAACTCCGGGCAGGGAAAGGCGGAATTCTGTTCCTTACTGAGAAGTGGGAACACATGCTCCACAAGCTCACTCAGCCTGTGGTACCTAGGAGAAGGGTAGGGAAGAGACACAGACTGTGGGTTGTGAAGCTGGCTACTCAGCTTCCCAGAAAGGCAGGTTCAGAAATAAACCTCAGTGCTGTCCCAGGGCTGACGTCCTCCTCCAAGTCTAGGATAATCAGGGACCCCCTAAACAGTTATTTTGGAAGAGAAAATACCCACATAGCAGGTGTAGTTCTGATCCTTCGAGCTAAGCCTGATCTCAGCTAGTACCTGTCTGATCCGAACCGCACCCCGGCTACAGGGTATTGGGCCGAGAATTGGGAATACACTTACGATGACTTGTTTCCTTTGGTCCTTTCTTGTATTAATTCACCCTTGGGGTTCACAGTGAATATTCTACAGTCTGGAACTCCAACTTGTGTGTAAGCATAGACATCCTGCAGAAGAAAACAACAAGCAGGGTGACTCCAGTGAGAAGAAATCAGGAGATGCTTCTCAGGCTCCTCGTGAGCCAGCACACTGCATACACAGATTCTCTATGGAAAACACGTGGAGCTGGGCACAGTGCAGTTCTGCCATCAAAACTGAGTGTTGGACAAACGTAAACTGGAGAGTGGCACCAAACCCAGAAGGCACTCAGAGAGTTGGAAAATGGGCAGCTACGAAGGAGAAGCTAGGGGCTCTGAAGCAGAAAAGACCAGGAAGCAACGCCTCCCAAGGGAGCGGGTGGCAAGTGCTAGTCAAGGGTGAGTCCTCAGGCCCTGTTCAAGGCAGTTCCACGGACATGGCTTAGAGCCACTTAGATGATGAGTCAGAGCTGCCTGAGGAAATGGAACTGAAGCCACAGAAACAAAGAGAAAACTACAAATTCTGGGGCAGATCTGCACCTATGGGACCGCCCCAATGCTATAGAAATTGGGAACAGATCAAGTGAAAACCCACTAAGCAAAACAGACATCTCATTTTGCTTACAAAATTGGCCTGAGAATTATGACATGGCTACACCCTAAAAAGCACATGCCTCTGAATTTCAACCACACCAGAATCCAGAGCCCAGGAGACACTTACATTTGGACGGTTTCCAAAGGCAGCATAGAAGGGCTGCTTGGATGGAGCAAACAGATTCTTGATATCATTTAGACACTCAATTTTGAACTTCTCTGGTTTCTTTTCTATCACTTCCCTAAGAAAAAAAATAAAAATATAATCACAAAACTCAGAATGGTAGTTTTCCCTAGTGTGTGGTCCTGAAAAAATTTTACTGCTCACAACTACCCCATTTTTTCTAACCCTTTGTAACTGGTATCTTTCTCTTTCTTTGCTAGTCTGATGACTAAGAAAACCTGAGTGACAGGGTTTAGGGAAGGAGAAAACTTGACTCTTCTAGCCCTTGACTTTTCTTCACCATGTCTGACATAGACCAGGTGAAGGGTGTGCATTAGGATGCTCTAAGGGAGCCAAAGAACCAAGAGAGATGCAGCAGCTCCGGAGTCTGCGGTCCATTCTCACACACACTCCATTTGCCCAGCCCTGCCCCACAACACAGAGGTGGCTGAGGCTGCCTGCTGGAGAGGGTACCTGTGGAAGGCGGAGAATAAGCTGCTGGGGGACAGCATCAGAGGGCCCCGGGGCAAGATCGTGCCCTTGTCATTGACCCAGTGTAGGTAGCCACGGGTCATGTCGGCCATGCCAATGGCCCGGGCCGAACAGTACAGAAACTTGTAGCCATTCCTGAAAGAAAACACATCCTGTTAGCTCACATGTTTTGGCTAAAGGAAAAAAAAAAACTTTACTTTTGAAAGATACAAATAAAGCTCCTTTCATTTGCTGTGAAAATCAAATTCTTGAATTTAGTAGGAAGCCAGTTAGGATTATAAAGATTTCACTGCTCCATGAGACACCATGGAGCACACATGCAACTAGGGATTATGCTCCGTTTATAAGTATGGACATGACCTGCTCAGCATCTACTCCATGAAAGCCTGGTTAGAGAATAGGCAAATACCTTGGACTATCTTTAAATTGTTTACTGTAAAGGAAAGACACAAGGGATCTTATTTATAAAGACAATCTGCAAGATGCAAATAATTTGTAAGACAAGAAACAAAATTATACCCAGGTAACTGGCATAGTCATAATTTTCATATTATGGCATTTTCAAGGAATGTTGAAGGTAGTGTAATTTTTCAAATCAATTTAATGTATGTATAAGGATCCCACAAAGGGATCTCGCTACTGCGCTACAGCCTGGGCAACAGAATAAGACCTTATCTCAAAAAAAAAAAGAAAAAAAGAAAAAAGAAATTACAGCTGTAATTAAAGATGTAGGTAGTGCTTTGAACTCATAGCATTGTGAGTATTAACTGAGATAATACAGGCAAGACACCGTCATGTGATGCCAGGCACACACGGCACCCACTCCATTTCAGCGGGGCTGCACTCACCTCTGTGAGGCCACAGGGACGGGAGTGAGAAAGAAGAGCAGGAAGAGCTGGACCACAAACATATGACTTACGGGGAATGACAGTTTACGCTATTTTTCTGTAGTTCTTAAAGCAAAATGTAGCTCACTAGAGCAAGGTGACACGTGGGAAGGGATACCTACTCGTTGATGGAATGGTAGAGCTTTGCTATACCCTGATGAGTCCAGTCTTTACCCAGCTGCGGGAGAATCTGTCCCAGAGCATCAGACCTAAGAGGGCAGAAATAGGAAAAGGCATCGGGAATCAAACATATAAAGCGTTCTCCTATTTGGCTGAATATCAGTTGCCAATAAACAACGGGTGGGGGTACACTCTGCAAGCCATTTCACCACAGTTCCATGTGACTGCGAGGCAGTCCCCTGCAAACACACCTACTGAGGTGCTTCTAACAGCAGAGTCACATAAGAGCCAGATGTTAGCTTTCAGAGATAATTTACAACACACATCCTCTTTTTCTCCTCCCCAATGTCAACAGCTTCTGTTTTCACATCAGAATTGAGACCGAATAACTAAATCTTATCAAAAGTTGTTTTTGACATTAAATCTGTATGGCTCCACCCATCTCCTCCATCCATAAAATGACCCCGTGTAGACTCCGCTCAGGCTGTCTCAGTGCAGATGGTTCCCATGAGGCTGGGGCCAAGCCGCCCCAGCTGAGGATCCCCACCACGCGCTGACTGCACCTCCCTGGACACGGGGTTGCTCCCAAACCACAGTGGGCTAGAGCTTACTTGGTTATTGTTCCATCGATATCAGAAATGATGATCTTGTCATTCCAGTTCCACAGGTAAATGGTGCCTGCACAGCGGCAGGTACCTTGATACTGGGTTGTAATACTAAACACAATATCATTTGGGCCATCATGGAGCTTCAGTTTTGCCTTTTTAAAAAAGTATAAGAATAAAGAAAATGAGCTGATAACATAGAGTTTGCAACGGAGTTTAAAAATTTACAAGACAATAACTGATGTCCAGGGATCCTAGCAATGAGAGGCAGGATGGTGTCCTTGGTGTGAGCACACAGCCTGCCTCTGCTGAGCTTGCACTCACAAAGCCATGGGCTGGGAGACCCACTGCTTGAACAGTGTTTTAGGATTCCAAGGACTTCTCTGAACCCCCACAAAACAAAACCTCTCTGGCTTTTCTTCCACACCTGAGAATCACTGCCTTGGCCACAACTTTCTGCTGGTCCCAACAAGACCGTTTCACACTGAAAATAGGTCAAAGCCAGGGGGTAGGAAGTAAGCAAGAAACTGGAAACTATGTCTAAAATGTCATTTCCTTATTGCTGTGACTCCCAAGAGACAGTGTGTGACCTGGTGCTGGGTTAGCTGTGTAAGACTCATCAGGAAAACATGTAAAAAAAAAATACAGCTTCCTTAGGTCACTCCCAGAGACTGAGGAAGGAGGTCTAGGATGGGTGGAGGAACCACTGTTGCAGGCTCCCCAGGTGGGGGTCGCTGTTCCACTGTGGCTGAGAATTTACACGACATTGTGTAGCACGTGTACGGCTGGTGACGGGGGTAGACAGAAGAGAAAGTGTGTCAAGTTAGACGGTTACTAAAATGAGTCCTACTTGGACCCACACGGACCACACAGGACTCACAATCTGGTCCGAGGAGAGCCGGAGGGACTTCTTATATGAAGTTGTGTTGCCGTGGCTCAGGGGCTCCGTGGGGACGGGGTCCACTTTGATCGATTCTTCCAGCTCCTGTGAACCCTCATCACTCGAGGAGTCATCCTCAGCTGGCCTATTCAACATCAACCCAGTTACTGAAGAGGCAACGGGGCATTTTATTGATGACAGCTTTCCATTTAGGATCAACACAATGAAGATATCCTAAATCCTTTCTAGGGAAGGGAAGAGTTATTCCCCCTGCCATTCTCCCACATCCACAGCTCCTTATGGCTGAGATACTCGTACCATTAACTGACAAGGCCACCTGTTCCTCCCTTTCATAACTGGCAAGCAGTTGCTTTCTGGTTATGATCTGTTATTTTCTGCTATGCCCTGTGAAATGCTATGAGGCCTACTGACTCTTGTTGAAAAGGATGTGTATGTTTCAAAATTACAAATTGAAAAAATGTAATTGCTTATACTGGTTTCAAAAAACTAGTAAGAAAGATTTTATACTGCCCTTAGAGGAAGATGGTAAAGAGCAAAAAAGTAAACCCTTTGGCGTAGACAGACACAAAAGGAAAGAGGCAGGGGAGGGGAGAAGAAAGCATGGACTGATGGAGTGAGCAGAGGCAGCCACTCCTCTCAGGGCTGGCCAACCCTTGTGTCCAAGGGTGCCATTTCTCCCAGAAAATGAAATTCACCCAAACCAACCCTTCAGAGTCTTTCTCATGTCTCCCTCTGGTACCTGACAGGAAGCAAGGGGAGCCTGGGCATGGAGGACAACTCCCTAAACTTCCCTTCCCCACAGTCCTGCCTTCCTCAGGCTCCTGATTCCATGGCTCCATCGTGGGCAGGTATTTAGGAAGCAGTGATGAGCATATTTACTCCTCTAAACTGATAATATTTTTTAGAAAATTAGTTGTCATCTGCTGAGTGGCACAAATATGCCACTGACTGTCACTTCTACAGGAGAAAGACGTTTCTAAGAATTAACAAAGTGGCCAAGATAAACTTAGAAGCAACGGCCAAGTGGAGCAGCCTGAGTGCTGTGAGCTGGGAAGAAGGACAGGGCGCCCACCTGGCACTTGTTGGCTCCTTTGCACTTGACGGCAGGTCACTGGTCGGCAGCACCTCAGATTTTCCTTCCTTGGATTCTGGCAGCTAAAACAGCAAGACGGTAATGGCAATGTGCAATGTTTTCCCTGCAGATAAGTCAAGATTCAACAGCAGCCCTCTCCAATAAAGAACACAACTGCTTTCTGAACCCACAACTTAAAAATGTCCAAAAAAACCAGACTTTTTCTACTTTGAGTCAAAGAACAGAAACCTAAGATAGAAGTCACATGCTGCTATGCAGAAAGCTGTGCCTACAAAGCTAGAAGTAAAAAATTTTAGGAGCACCATTTCCAGTCACAAAATACGATACAACTGGCCCAAACTTGTTAAGTCCCTGGCAGAGACACCTCCTGGTCTCTGCACGATAGAAGTGACTGATGCTTCCTTCTCCTGGGAGTGGCTCAGCACATGCAGAAGGGACTGGAAGGCAGCCCCCACACTGACATGGACACGAACTGGGTTCAGGAATGACTATCCTTCTGTCATGTGAAAAACAGGTGAAACTCCCTGAACCCTCTTTCCAGAAGGCGCTGGGAAATGAGGACCTGATCTACTGTTCATTTAGTATGGTTCCCTGGATGAATTTGTTCTGTGGGCGCCTTGCTAGAGCAGATTCTGGTAATCTGCACCTGGAGTTGTTCAGGAGGAGAATAACCTTTTGCATATATCTGAAAGGTAATGCAGAAAAGTGGAAAGAGCACAGGCTATGGAGTCAGACTCAAGGTCAAGCCTCAGCTCCATCCCTCACCAGTTACATGACCTCATCAAACCACATGGCTTCTTTGTGCCCAAGTTTCCTTAGCTGTGAAAGGGCAATTCAAACATAAAGGCTAGAGATAACATTGACCTAGCACAGTATCTGCAGTAACTGCTCAAAAATGGTAATTGTTATTATTGTAAAACAGCACTGCATGGCCCACTTTCTTGTGCTTGGCAAAAAAGTTTTTTGAATAAATGGAAGACTCACTTCTTTCAGGCCACATAAACAATTACTTGTAGGTCTGTTACCTGTTTGGTCATGCTTTCTCTCTTACGCCAAAACCACCAGCGACCAGATTTCTTTGGCATCTTGTCTTTAACCCAGGACTCAACTGTGGCCTGCAAACAATCAACGTGGGTTAGTCGGGGCAATCTATTGGTCATACAGCACCTGATTATCTTCCACTGCGGACCTGCAGGACAGTGCCTTACTACGGAATGTAAGTGACGCTCTCCACACCTCCCAAACTCTCTGAAAGATGGACACTGTCCTGCTTTCATGGCAGCACGGCTCCGTGGCAGTTCTGTGGCATGAGGCCAGGTGGTCCAGCTATATAGGACCTTAAGCGCTGGCAGGTGGGCAGCTGTCATCTCTGTCTCTGGAAAGTGTGGCTCTTGTCAGTGGTGAGGACCAATGAGGCTGATATGGTCTTCTCGGTGGACAGATGAAAAACAAATCTTGAGGTTCTGCATAAAAGGTGTCTCAGCTACAATATGACCTAACCATACTAATATCAAGCTTTTGTTGATCATATCACCCTCTTTCTTGATGCTTCTTCCCACCTTAATGAGAGGAATAAGTTTTTTTTCATTCATGCCATACCTACAATTAGTAAAATCTCTCAACTTTTATACACAATCAAAAACTGGTATAAATATTTAACAAAAATGACAGAAAGAAGTGGCAGCCCAGCTAATTTCCTGGAGTTTGGGCATGAGATATTTTTAGTGAGCACATATGGATCTTTGAACTTTTCTTCTAAATATTAAATTCAAATAAGACTTTGAATAGTACCAAGTTCAGAAATACGCACATACGGAGTTTTCTAAGTACTATATGCTGTCGACACTTTAGAGAAAGCAACAAAGGTGGGTTGTCTCACCTTAGGCAAACTCTTCTGGAATACCTGCAAGCTGAGAATCATGGGAGCTGCCAAAGCCCAGTTATAGTAACTGCAAGAAACAAAAGTTGTACAAAACCATCACACAGTGAAAGTGAGCAATAGAGAGGGAAGGGCGGAGAGAGAGAGGAAGGAAGAGAGAAGTAGAAATAACATAAAATAGCTTATTCTTTTCAATAAAAAGATGATCAGCTAAATTTTTTGTCACATGAATAATCTTTGCTTCAAGCCTAACTTCTCCAAACAGAGAAGCAGTAAAATCAAACAGAATAATAATATTTCAATGCCTCATTTAAAAATAAAGTTGAGGCTTCACTTTCACTTCAAAGTCATTGCTCACTGGCTCATTTACTTGAGATGACAAATTTTACAGCAAGGAAAACTGTAATAGGTAAAAAAACCTTCAAGAATATTTAACAATTATAAAAACAAGAGTAATTTACCGATTATATATCCGTATTACAAGGTTAGGATTGTCTATGAGTCCAGGGTTTTCTGCAAATTCGTGGTAAGTAATGATATGCTCCATGAATTTTTCTGCAATGTGAAATAATCAATTTGGTTAGAGATTACACAAATCCCCGTATGAGATTATTACAATAGTCTGCATTGCAGAAACTGTAGGCTAAAAGAAATCCTTTTTAAAAAAAAAAAAACAAAACTTTTTTATATCCATCACAAAAGCAAAATATCCTTTTTTTTTCCCCATGACAAAAAAGAACACTTCTTTTCTATTCTCCCCCCTTTCCCCACTCCTCCCCTAATTAAAACAAACAGGAGAAAGGGACATCCAGAGACTTTTAGAAAAACAGATTACAGATGCGGCCAGAGAGAAGGAAGACACACACACATACACACATACACAATATAACTAATGAAAACTGTAAGTTCCATTCTCCTCCGATGGAGGAACTTTATTGGCAGGCAACTGCATAACTGAGGAATATTCATGGGGGTCTTACAGCTTTAAGGGCATGCTACATTAGAAAAAAAACAAAACATCTTACAATTGCTTGGAGAATAAAAAAAATAAACCCAGAATTTGGCTTAGGGTCTGTCAAGAAATAAATCCCAAGTTCTTGTTGAGTGAATGAGAATTTACATGAACTTTATACCCTGTTCCTAAACCTGTACTCTAGGAGATACAGGCTAACACAGAAATTTCTCACTTGGATTGTTCCTCCAGGTAATGTGTTATTACTTACTTTTACTTGCCATTTCTGCCTCTTTCAATAACAAACTCTATCAGACTAAGATATCAATATTTAAAACAAAAGTGTAAATTTTATATTTTATATAAATTATATATTTTCCATCCCCTCCCATATAACTTTTTTAATGGAGGGTTTATAAGGATTATAAAAAGAATGTGATCTATTTAATCTTGCCCTTACGAGGAACCAGAACATATTCTTAACTTCTTGTAAAATATAAAGCAAATAAGCAATGAAGAAATGGAGGAGACAGAGGGATAATAAGCATCCTGTAGCCCTAAAAAGGAAAAATTTCAGGAAAACATGGTTTTTAAGGCTCTGGCCACCCAGTATGCCACATCATGCCTTCAAGTTCCTCTGAGGAGGAAAGAAGACAAAAGATGATGCTAGTCATGGAAGGAAAATCTTTCCTTAGAGGAAAATCAATCAGGAGCCACCACCCAAACTGAGAAAATACTGAAGAGTTTGGTTTAAAGAGGAAGGTAAAACCAAAAAGGCTGAAGAATTAAGGGCAGATGCATACACCGGTGCTCACCCCCACCTGGAGGCATCCCGACTATCTCTGCTAAGCTCCTTCCTTACTCTTGAGCAAGTTTTACTCTTGTGGGCCCACTCTCGAGCCTGATATACAAAGTAATCCTTCTACTTTTTGCCAGAAAAACCATTTCTGTGGATGATCAATTTTCACTAACTTCAGGGCCCTACACTCACATCTAAGGCCCAGTGCTTTCCAGGAGGGTAGCTGACCCCAGTCCCACAACTATTTTAATAACTTCACAGGTGAGAAAACCAACCCAGTGTGACTGGATCCCGGCCACTCAGCAAACAGGGCAGCCTGAGAACTCTCAACCTCTTAACTTGAAATCAGAGCCTTTTAGGCACACTCCCTCACCAAAGCCACACCATAAGAAGTCCTTCAAATGAAGGTCTAAGGGTGTGACATTATAGAAAAATACCTGTTACTTGAACAAGATCACTAAACAATTTAAACACCCAAAGAGCTAAATGGCAGGTTTTAATCCAGTGATGACCAGGCTGCTCTCTGAAGTGAAGATAGGGCATGACCACCCAGCGCACCTTTAGAAATTTCCCCGTTCTCACTGAGGCCCCCGCACAAGGAGAGGGTGACATCAGGCAAGTCCATGGCAGAATCTGAGAGGCACTCGGTGCCGCTATCAGCAGCTGCACTTCCCACAGACTGTGGGGACTGGGAGCCAGACAGCGTGTCGGACTCGGGCCACTGCCTGGAGCTGGGGTCCAATTCACTGTGGGCAGCAGATGGGGGAGAAAAAGATTTATTACAACTTCTTACACTCCTAGCTTACTGCACAGCTCTGTGGGAGCTCAAACCAAATAACACACCCCTATAAAAAGGGGCAGATGGACACAATCAGACAAAGCTTTTCTTAGGTAGGGTTTAGAATCGTATCATAAATAACATTCAAGACAACCTAACATAGTGCTACTGAGGAATTAACTGTGAATATAGTAAATATGTTACAGAATCACTATAGTCATTCACTATAATACAAACATTTCAACTATGGCCTTTCTGATTTTAATTAAAGGAGTAAAAGAGTTATAAGCATTTATTTACATTTCCAGATGAAAATGACAGGGTAATTAAGAAAATCTGATGTTTGGAAACCTTTTGATCCTAAGTTCCTAGAAAAAGCTGTGGTACTAATATATATCCTGTAGAAAATGACTATAGTCCATGGCTATATTCTTTAAAAGAAAAAGAATAAGGCTTTTCTAAGTTCATCTACTGCCTCACAAAAAAGGAAGCAGACATTAAGTATGAGAAAATTCTCAGGAGACCTGACCCATCTAGAAAAGGAAAGGTATTGAAAAATGAACTGGAAGTAAACTGTTCTAACAGGAGTTCTTACAGGTGAGGGCCAGAACTAAAGATGAAGTCATTCAGTATTTTCATTTTTCTAGATGCTAAGGCACAGAAACCAGGTTTCAGGTGATCAAGGGAAACCTCCAGTAATGGAGAATAAATTTGAGAGAAAAAAAACAAGGAAATGGCACCTTAAGTCTCTCAGTCATGAATGTTTACTACTCTACACCCTTTGAATAGATATTTAATGTCACATTTGAGACACTGTTCTAGAATTTTCAAATTCATTTATTTTATTAAAAAAACTAGTATTTTTAATGTTTGATTTTAAAAAACAGTATATGAGATCCAGTGAAATTACTGGATCTTTTGGGAAAAAAATCTCAACTCTGAGCAGTAGGTGGCAGCAAAGTACAGATACACTGTAAATAGAAGGCAGTTTCAAAAGCTATCAAAATATTATGTTTTACATTTGAACCAATCAAAGATTTAGGTTTGGGAATTTTTTTCTCTTAACAGCTATACACACTCACACCACAAAATTGAGAATAATTAGATGGACAGATTGTTTTCCTCACTGGAAATGGTAAAGCAGCAAAACCTATTGTTAGGCCTGGAGGGGAGGAGCCCGGCCAACCCTTGGGTAAAACGCATTCGGAAGACTGCCATGTGTTCACAACACCCACGCCTTTTCATTTCATGGGGTACATGGCGAGGCCCCCCCCTTGCAGTTAGGTGTGACCACATGACTGAGCTGTCAATGTGGACATAAGGGATGTGCGGCCCCTTCCCCAGGGGACCCTCCCCTGTGCAATGCTCCCTTCCTTTCCTTGCCTGTTGCCTGTAAACTTTGGACTCTGAGGCCCTTAAGGGTATGGTGGAGCCCCAAGATGGAAGGAGCTTGTGTTCCTGCATCCCTATGTGCAAGGCCTCCACCAAACACCAACACTGAATGCTATCACATGAACAAAAAATAAATTTCTACTGTGGTAAGCCAATGAGATCTTGAATTTTATCAGTTACAGGAGATAGTGTTACCCCAACCAAGTAACAATATCTATGCACATCTGATGTCACCTGACTCAACATGTCGCCAAATCCACAAGAGTGATGTAATTTATATTAAGGTTTAGCTATAATTACAAATACTGGATATTTAGTATTAAAAGATGATAATGATCGTGACAAAACACACGCTAGTAAGCATTAAAACAGTCTATTTTTAAGTATTTATGAACTGTCTCAAGAAATAATTCAAGAGGTAAGAAGCTATAAAAAGTGCTTATTTGAATTCATACCCCCTTATGTAGGTATAACTAGCGTCTCTCTCCTCATTGTATTGAAGATGTCTTCACGAATAGGTAACTATTAATTTCAAATCCCAACAGTCAAAACAACACAGGCACTATTTCTGAATTTTCCAAAACCTGAAGCCATCAAGGTGACAGCTAAGGGACACCATCACCTTGCTCCTTTTTCTGAGATGAAATTTTTTGCTCTAGAAGTAACTAGAATATTTCAGAGCTGTCCACCCTTTCAATACACAAGGAACATATTACCTTTTAGGAAAATAGAGAGCTGCAACTTCAGGTTCTAGAGCCTTTAGGTCGTCAAGGTAAATATCATCAGGTCCCTGGTGCTGGCTTCTCTTGTGGATACCTGTTTTTTACATACCAAAAAAAAAACCAAACAAATCAGAGGTAAGAATTTAGTTATTCTTCGTTTTTGACAATTCTGCAAAAAACACATGCAAAAGTTTGCAAACAATAAGACTGATCATGATTTGAACAGAGTTTTATTTTTAAAGGTGTCAATTAACATTTCTAGTCGTGTTGGTTCTCAACCATCCATGACAGTGGAAGAGAAGTTCAAGTGCTCAATAAACATGTCAATTTACTCATTCTTTCACTGTTGTTACATAAATAATCCTAAGCCCCTAAGTAACTTAGATTTAATGAAGGTTTTTTTTTTATATTTATAGGTAAGAACAAGCATGACCAAACTTGAGGCAAACACCTGCACTGAGAATGAAGGCCGTTACTCGCAAACCATGAAGGGAAGGTTGTTGGGGAACAGAATATTCACATGGTGCCCAAGTACCAACCCACGTATCACCTTCTAATTACAAAAAGAAAGAAATCCTTTCCCTGTTTGCCAGATGAATAGATATGGCAAACAACACCTTAAACAACAACCACATTCAGCATCACTAAGTGGGTCATCATGATACAATATGAAGTACCTAATACATCCCATAAAGCAATCTTTTATTCAAAAAATAAATCTAATTAAGCCTCTAGATCTGACAACCCACTGTAGTGGCCACCCGCCACATGTGGCTACTGAACAACTTAAACTGCTGCCAGTCTGAAATTAAGGTATGAAAAATGCGTTAAAAAAATGTATAAAACACATCACTTTAGAAAATGCAAAATATCTCATTAGTAATTTTTATACTGATTACATATTAAAATTATATTTATCATTTGTGTGGCTATCGGCCAGGCAAGGTGGCTCATGCCTGTAATCCCAGCACTTTGGGAGGCTGAGGCAGGAGGATCACTTGAGGCCAGGAGTTCAAGGCCAGCCTGGGCAACACAGCGAGACCCTGCCACTACTTTAAAAATAAATAAATAAAATAAAGTGGCTATAAGACGACTCAAAATTACATATGTGGCTCCTATTCCATTTATATTGGACAGTACTATTCTAGAGCTAATTTCCAGTTAAGAAATGTGTTGATGTCACCTTGAAAAAACAACCAGACCACATTCATAACATGAGGAAGTCTATGACGAAACAAGTGGCTGGGTTCTTTAAAAGGTCACTATCACGGGTGTAGAGGGGGTACCAGGGTGAGTGGGGCTGTATGAGGGGGAACAGGCAGTAGGGTGCTGTTAAAAAAAAAAAAAAAAAAATTAAAGAAACATAAAAATCAAATGCAACATGTGAACCTTGATGGGATTTTGGTTTGGGAAAAAAGCAAGCTAAAAATATTCTTAGTATATTTGGGGAAATGTAAATACAGATTCTTGTGGCTATGCAGAATGTTCCTGTTCTTAGAAGGGGTATTCTGGTGTATTTAAGGGTGAAATGTCATGCCTGTAACTTGTTTCAAATGTTTTACAACAGTAAAAACCCGTAGGCCAGGCGTAGTGGCTCACACCTGTAATCCTTGCACTCTGAGAGGCGGAGGTGGGAGGATCACTTGAGCTCAGGAGTTTGAGACTAGCCTGAGCAAGAGCGAGACCCCATCTCTACAAAAAATAGAAAACTTAGCCAGGCATGGTGGCACGTGCCTGTAGTCCCAGCTACCTGGGAGGCTGAGGCAGGAGGATGGCTTGAGCGCAGGAGTGTGAGGTTGCAGTGAGCTATGATGATGCCACTGCACTCTAGCTGGAGCGACAGAGCAAGACTGTCTCAAACAAACAAACAAAACAAAAAACTGTATGTGTGTGAGTGGAGAGACAGAATACATATAAAAATTTTCTCAATAAAAAGTTGGGGGAAAAAAGAATAAGGCCAAAATACTGGTGGAAACCACTCAAGGTTCCTGTCTCTAGTCAGCTCCTACACTACGTGCTAAGCTAAGAATAGGGGTCATTATTGCCTAGACTAAAACAAAGCACTCATCCTAGAAGAAATAGATCTTCTGCCTTAACATGTCTTAGAGCAGAAAAAAATGGTCTGGGCCTTTGGTGAAAGAGCAGGTGCCAAGTTAAGACACTGTCTGCTGGATGGTCAGATTTGGCCACAAACACCCTTGATAGTCACATTCTTTTATTTTAGATAAATTATTTGAGTGACTTTGAAGGTCCATACCTGTAGTGGATATTTATTAAGTCAGTTTGTGATTGTCTAACATTTGGTGTTAGAATTACAAAAAAAAGTGAAGTAGATGCTTGGCTAAGTATGAAGATGGGTAATTTTCGGTGCGGTTTCACACTTCCCTAAAAGTAGGACCCGAGACCAGTGTTCAGAGAGAGTATGTGTTCAGCTCTCACTGTACCAAGTATCAATGGTTAACTTTATATTTTTAAATAGTAGGAATGCTCTGATTAAACTTGTGTTCTATAAGTGAGACAGCACTGCTGAACCAAGAGTTGGATCCTGTTTTCCCTCTACCTAGTTTAGAAAGAAATAATCAGTGAAAGAAGAGAGCACATACTAATAATTAGTGTACATTTATTTTTATCCCATATCATTGCAAAATAAGTACTTAATTTGGCCTCAACTACACAAAGTTTCAAGTGAAAATATTTTTTCTATTCTAATATTTTCTGTTTAGGATTCCACTTCACTTTATTGACATACCTAGTCAATAAAGTGGTTACTTTTACTCATTAACTGATTAGAACTCATTTATTTTCTCAATAAAGGCTTCTTAAGAATGTACTGAGGAGCAACAGCTGAGAGGCAGTAATGAGGAAGTTAGAGCCCTGCCTCAATTGGACTTCCCAATGGGGAAGCCACAGTAACCAGTGAGCATTAAGAAAGTGTGACGTGTTCTGACCGGGAATACAAACATAAAGGTAGCCATCACATATTATTTGATACACTGACATAATTTACCAACTAAATTTAGAGTACCTGATACCAAATTAAACAAACGATTACCTTTTTTCTTTGACGGCGAGTCTACTTTAGCTGCTGGTTTGGATTCTGAGGCAGCCTCCACTGAGGATGGGCTGGGAAGGTGGTCCCCGTCTAACATAGATGAAATCTGAGGATTCTCAAGAGGCTGGAGGAGCTCTGCTGCAGAAGTTGTATCACTCGTCTGCTTACACAGGGCTCTGGGTTTGGGTTTAACAATAGTACAGATAGTGTCTTCAATGGAAGCATCCTTCTCAACTTCACTTATGAGGTTGTCCTCACTGGGAATTACCCGAAAATGGGTATTTTCTGATGGTGTAATTGTAGCTGTCCTGGGATGATGGTCAGATCTCTCTCTTTTGCTGACCTACAAAAGTTAAATTGTTTAAAAGTTAAACTACTTTCAAGGTATTTGTTATAATCTATTTCTTAACCTGGTAAATGTGTTCATTTTATTTATAACTTAACTCATTCATTAAATATATTATCTTTGTGTGAAATATTTCATAATAAAGTGGGAAAAAACTAATTGTGTTTTGTTCAATATCATGATATTTATAAAAGAGTTATATTTATAATTGTTCTACTATGAAGAGTTAAACACTGGCGAAAACTGTGAGTAAATACGACATTTTCAGATACTAAGAGATAGAGAATATTCATTTTGAGTGAGAAAACTAAATGAAAATTTAGCCCTACTTAGACTACCTCAAGGCTCTGTTAAAACAGCATGGAAGTAGGTATTCTTCAAAAGTGAATTTAAAAAAGAAGTGTAGAAGTGGAAGTTAAGTCTACATTCAATCACAGATATAAGCAAAATGTCTATCTTTTAAAAATTAAATTCAATAAAGAATCTAAACATTTTCTCTCTCAAGAAATATATCTTCCCAGGTCTGTCTTCTTTCATTATGAGTTGGAAAAAAAAAAAAATTTTTTTTTTTTTTCTGAGACAGAGTCTTGCTCTGTCATCCTGGCTAGAGTGCAGTGGTGTCATCATAGCTCACTACAACCTCAAACCCCTGGGCTCAAGCAATCCTCCTGCCTCAGCCTCCCCAGTAGCTGGGACTACAAGCACATCACACACGGCTAATTTTTCTATTTTTAGTAGAGATGGGGTCTCGCTCTTGCTCAGGCTGGTCTTGAACTCCTGAACTCAAATGATCCTCCCACCTTGGCCAGCCAGAGTGCTGAGATTACAGGTGTGAACCACTGTGCCTGCCCCTCTCCAAAAAAAACCCATTAATAATCAATTTCCTGTTTAAAATTTCAGTGTGGAAATTTTAGTTTCCTTTAAGGTGCCTTTTAAAATTTCCTTATATTAATTAACAATCAATATTATTATTCACTATACAGAAACACAAAATACTGCTTGATTCCTTCTGTTGCAAACATATAGCGCAAACATTATGAAAAATGTTAACTTTGGATCTACTTTTATGACCACATGAGGGCACTACCATCATTTATATTCACAAGAGCTCAGTCTGAAATTGCCTCCTTTACTTATGGGTGGAGGGACTCTCCATAAGTCTAATCAGACACATTCCACGGGCAAGTACACCCTAGTACCTTGGTGGACTCTGGGAACCCACCCCACGTCCACTCCATGTGAGACTCTGATCTGAGCAGACTCTCGGTGGGTTTCACCTCCAGCTCTGAATCACTCTTAGGACACGCTGCCTGGGAATAGGTACTGTAAATACAACAACAAAGATATGTGATGACTTGAAATTCACAAAACCTTCAGTATTGCTGAGCTTGACAAATTAAAAGAAATATAAGAAAAAAATATATATCAAGGCAGGTAAATAACTAATACCTGAGGATTTGATCAAAGAATAAACAGTATGACTACATGCTTTTTTCACTATATTATTCACAGTTACAGTCAATAGTTGACACTAAAAGATGAGAATTTAAGAATTATAGGTGGCCAAATTCTATACTGATTATACAGATGTACAACTAGCCAACACTGTTATAGCAAGTTGGATAAGGTTTAGGAACAAAATGATTGAGAGAAAAGGTTCATATTTATGTTAAAAGTAAACATTCAGTGATTCTGCTATATGAAAGAAATGGGAAATATTCATTACTGTCAAATAACATAAAAACGAGTTAACATATCCTCCCCTTCCTCTTTAAGAAACCAAGAAATTTCAAAGACACTTACTTCTCTAAAGGGGACCAATCTCCATCAGATAAGGGGTAGTGATCTCCAGAATGAAAAAGCAAAGGCTCCTTATATTCTTCTTCCTTTAAGGAAGCATTTGAAGATCCTCTGTAAAAGGAAAAACCAAAGAAAAGTGGAACAATGACATTTTTTCCAGCTTTAAAACATTCCCCCAAATCTACTGATGTGTCACATAAACAATAAAAATGAAGAGGGCCAAATGATTAATAACTAACCCTCTTAAAAGGAAAATATGAAGGAGAATGGGAGATTTGCCAGTGATACCCACCATACAATACTGCAATTACTATTTAAATATGGAATAAATAGAGGAAGCACAGAAGAGAAATGTGATTAAATATTCCTTTTTACATCCCTTAGGGGTAATTGGTTGAAAGACTAAAAGAATAAAACGAAGGCTTTTTGTATTATTTCATTCGATCTTTACAAATCTGAGGTAGTAATATTCCATTTTAGATATTAGGTAATAAAGAATCCAGAGAAGCTTAATAACTTGTCCAAAGTTAAAAAGCTAATAAGTAGTTGGATTCAAAACAAGCCCTAATTCTTTCCACTATACTCCCCTGTATATTACAGAAAATATAACAGTATTAGCTGAAGATAAGAGATATGCCTCAAAAAACACCCTAAACTCTTAAAAACCCAGGACTAATTTTCTGGTTTGGCCCAGGGATTGTCTGAGAACTTTCTCTTTACTTAGAATCTATACGATGTGGAGATGTGAGGAAGATGATACAAAAATATGATCAATGTGTTTAAGATTCATACACAGACCCTGGAATTCTAAGAGGTTGAACTAATGCTAATAAGGTTTTAATTAATTTACCCTTTGGTTTTAATTTGCAGAGTTAATATAACTAACTTGCCATATAACCTTGAAAACATCCCTCAGAAATACTGTGGGCCCCAGTTTTCATCTGTAGTTGGAAATTTATCACTTGTCCTGTCTACTTCAGAGTTGATGTGAGATATATGTGCTGTAGCATGTTGAAATCTCTGAAAAGCATAAAGCACCATATTATACAAGTTTAAGAGCTTCTTACAGAAAATTCAATGTTCTAATAGGACAGATACTAAATGTAAATGAGAATATCCATATCACTTAATTTGCTGGAAGAAAAACAAGAATAGAAAACCAGTTCACTATTTTTTTAGCATCACTTTTCTTCCTCTATATCTTAATTTAACGTACTCTGCTTTACCACCAACTTTGACATGTAACCATTTTTCCACACAGCTACATCTTTTAATTTAAGGTTTTCCTTACGCTAATCTTCTCTCTTCCAGAGGATTACTCTGGCATACAACCTCATTTAAGGGAAGAAAAACATACCTGAGAAAGGCAGGAACCTAGGAAAAAATACTCCATTTCTTAATAAAGGAAAATCAAAAGGTAAATTTTCCCTTAATAAAGGGAAAATCAGATGCTTGGGAATGGTTTTTATTTGTCCAATTTGAAAGGACACATCAGCGTCATCCATCACTATCTATATATGTGAAAGTGGTCTGAAAAGAACAACGTAAAAGCCACACAAATTTCTCTTAAAAGAAATTTTTATATTAAAAATATTTTACTTTCGGAACTTATTTCACTGCAGTATAAAAGGTAAGCCAAGAAGGATTAGGCAAAGCAAATAGCATTTAATACAAATATTGAAAGAGAGAGCCATCCAGTACCATTAAGAGTTTTCAACCCCAGAAAGACATAAGGTAGCCTTTTCTGGACATGTCCTAACAAAAACAGAGCCCATTAGTCTAGGCCCATTAGACTGACAGAAAAGGTTTTTTATGTTGAGGTTCCTTTCAGTCTTATATAGGATTTCTAAAGACCTGTAAGCACTTTCAAAATGGTACATATGCCTGAGAACAGTGACCAGTGAGGCAGACCATCACAGAGTAACTTAAACCAAGCACATGACTTGAGGCTATAAGGGAGTGTACACAGTAAAATGTGAAGGAAATAGCATAAACACTGATTCTATCTGTGCTAGAACACAAGAGCGCTAATACGAACATCGGCACTGAGCAGAAGAGGTAAACAGTTTAAGTCTAAATCAGGGCTGGGGCTTCCAGTTGCTGAGGTTCACAGTCGGTGTGTACAGGCCACCTCAGCTTTCACAGACGTGCCTCAACATCCTGTCTTCAAACTTGGCATCATTTTGTAGGCCAACATTTTTCCAGTTCAAAAGCTAACAGGTTACTAGGACACATACAACTGCCAAAATTCATTGAACTGCGCACTTAAGATCTGTGAATATTGTTGGATGTAAATTATACCTTAGTTTTTTTAAGTGGGGGGAAAAATCAATAGAAAGCTAAAATAAATAGCCTGAATTATTATGTGGGATAAATTATAGGTACAAAATGAGTTTTAAACCATTTCACCGGTAGTAGAGACATATGGGATTGCTAACTACCATGACCAAAGATCACTCTCTCTCTTAACAATATGTTTATTGGCAACCTTAGCACAGTATTAAACAATGAATTTCAGTGTGGCTAATGACCTAAGTTGGCATTTGGATACAGGACATTTCCCATAAAAGATATCCCTCGTAACAGGGTGAACGGACCAATGCTTCTGTGTGTGTGCCATGTCAGAAATGAAGGGGAAGAAAGGCAGGCAGTGCCTGGGAGATCCTTGCCACCCTGAATATCTTCATTCACCCCAGAAGAACATGGAGGGCAGGTTTCTAGAAGCCAGATACTGATCAGGAAACGAAGTAGGTAGCCTCAGGGAAATAGATGCTGTCTGTGAAAAGTCTTAGGCTTCCTGGACTCAGCTTCCAGATATAATTTTTTAAGCAAGTCTCCCTTTAGTGGATTAAAAGTTGAGATTCCTTTTTGATGGTCTGGTCTTGATCCTCCATTATTGCTATCGCTGGGTATTTGAAATATTTCCATCAGTGTTATGTTTCGTATATTTGCACTCAAGATTGTGCTAAAACACAATCTAATTTGAAAAGTCTCTTCCCTCCAAAAGGCTATTTATGCCTGGGTGCAATGTTTTTAGTACACACACACACACACACACACACACACACCCATCCACCCTCCAGAAGGACAAACAAGGCTTCCATGCTGTCTTCAAGCCAAAAGTCCATCTTTAAGAAGGGAGAGAGACTCACTAGGTACAGTTTAAACCAAGCCCTGTGTAGTTTAAAGCTCTCCAATGTCCAGAAATGAGTTTCCTCTAGTGTACAACAGCAACCTGCTCTAAAGAATGATTCCCTCTTTCATTTGCCTCCTTCGAGGAGCCTCAATCAACCTTAATTCTATTATCAATAAAATTCTTGAAAAGTAAAGAGTTTAAATAGAATGCCATTTGTCAAAATAAAATAAAAACCTATTTTACATACCTTCTCTGGAAACAGAATTTCTTTCCTAAGTGGTAGGGGCTGAGGGGAGTAAGATACATGAAAGCTGCAAATTCCCCAATCCCACATAATTCCTAGACCTCACAACTGCAAAAGCAATAGACCGCCTATTCTTTTTCTCTCAGATTCTTGGACGTGCTGTTTAATATTCTGTTAATGACCCTAAATACCTTCTCTCAGATTATTTTATAATCTAGATGCTGCGCTGAAAAGAGCCTGGCAAACCACGTAGTTTAATCCTTTTATTTCATAGATTAAGAAACCATGGCCCTAAGTAATGAAGAGGGCTACTGTTCCACAATCTATAATGGGCCAGTCTACCTTTTAGCTAGCACTTATTTCAGAAGATGACCTGAACTCTCACAACTGTTTACATTTTGTCTTCTTTTTTTTAAAGTCCTAATTTCTGTTGGCTGCATGATTAAGCAGATTCTATTTCAAGTTAATTTCAGGAAGGAGTTCCTCCAAGTGGGTAGCATCTATAATTCAGTGGTGACCTAAAGAAAAAGCAAACCACCAAGCTCCTGCAAGGCCCTAGTTTACATGTGTTATGACATGCTTGCTTACTAGGCAAGTGAGGTGCTGGCTTAGAGATGGTCTGGCAACCATTCATAACTGTCAACCAAACTGGTATACCAACAGCTTTGGCTGATATAGCCTTTCACACAATCTCTGGCAATGCATTGACTTACAACAAGCATTTACAAAATACCTTTAGAATATGATTTTTGTGCATTCAGTATGGGACTTTGCATGTGTTTTAGACATGTTTTATAAAAAACTTCCCAAGTTGAAGCTGCAGGTTAGTCTTGTTCAGGAGCCCTAAATTTTGCTCTATTATTATGCTAACCAAGGACACATGTCAACAAAACTTTGGAGGCAAAAGCATTTTTTTTTTTTGGTAGATCTTGAAAGAATGTTAGTCAGGAAAATATTTTCAGGAATAAAGCACTTAAGGGAACATTACAATGCTAATCCATACAAAATTTAGATGTGTAAGTATTTCAAGTTTTTCTCAAAAGAATACACATTTCTTGCCCACCTAACACATTTTACCATACGTAAGACAAAACTTTTAAAGGAACTATTTACAATGTTTTTAAACAGTCCTGAAATAAAGCAGAAGATCAAAAGATGCTCATAGTTTATTCTCTAAGGCAAGTGAAAGATAAATAATGTTTAAGAGACTGAAAGCAGGAAAAAAAAAAACACAGGAGGAATCTCCTTTAAGAAATTATGGTACTTTTCAGTTAGTTTAAAATTCTTTGGGAATCAATGATATATATAAAAGTAGAACTTAGAACATTTATCATTAAACTCTTCCCAGCTAGTATTCTGATACTGACCAAAAAAAAATTACCCAAATTTGTTGATTTATTCAGGATTTAAAAATTTTTCAGGTATAACTTATGCTGATCTATAGAGCCGGATATACTCTTCCCATGATTGCTTTCCACCTTCTGTTGTTTAGTTCTAATGAGGAATGCTGCATTCTGAAAGCAAAGTCCAATATATTCAGTACTGGAGGAGCGAAAAAGAGTACCACAGACATGTCAGCTGGCAAGTGATAAAACAAGGGGGTGGAAAAAATTCCATGTATTAAAAATTATTGCCAAACATGGAATTTTATTCTAGAATCTACAATCCAGATTTCAAAATTTTAGAAAATGAGTTAATAGTGTTGCCAAAAGGGGATTTATTGATATACTATCTTATTCACTAATGTAGTATAATTATACTAATAACATATTAATAACAGTTTGTTCCTGACTTGACCATTTAAAGTAAAACCTTAGTAAATAAAACACATACTAGATTAAGGTAGACTTTACTCTTGGTATATATTTGGTTTATGTAAGTAGAGAAAAATTATTTCCCCTCTTTTCCATAATGAAACACACTTTAACAGCACTACTTCTTTCAAGAAGTAGGGCATGATCCCTCTTTCCAGCAGCTGAGGTGAAAACATACAAGTGGACCAGCATCTCCCCCAGAAAGCCACCCCCACTTCAAGTAAGAGTTTGGAAATGCAGGGCCACCCGTGGGCAGCAGCTTCTTGTCCAATTGTCACCAACAAAGATAACCACCCACTGACACACAGACAGTCCTTCTAGAGCCAAGAGGACCACCAAGTGGAACAGGTGGAGGAAAATCGAATCTTGGATGAGAAAATATACGTTCTACTCCCAACTGTCACCTTCAAACCCCAGGCAGTGCTGACTTGAGAACTGGCATATATTTTGAGCTCTTCCACTGAGCTGGTAAATAAGCAGTGATGAGATTTCTCACTTTAAAAAAAAAACACAAAACTTCTTCCTCTTCAACTTACTAGGATATTTTGATGATAAATTCAAACAAAACAGAACTCTGAACTTCTCAGGAAAAGATGAGATCTCAAGCACAAGACCATTGGGTAGGGAAATCCTGACAATGTGCCCACCTGTATCTGTTCAGCCAGGGGCAAATCACTAACTCAGATCTTCTTTTGACTTACAATTTATTTGGTTTTTGGAAACTTATGAGACGAAAAAAGAGACACCACCAGCCTGCTACAAATGACATTTTAGTACCATAGCAGGATGTCTGATGGCAAATTTTGTGAATTGTAGAAAGGAACAAGGGAAATGCCCCTCCCACCTGATTCTACAACAAACCGTCAAGGGGAAAAACAAGTCCAAATCTCACACTACATATCCATAAAGGAAAGGGCAGCCTCTGGCTTTACCTGAGCTCTACCTACAGCACGAGTGGATGGCCCGTTACCCACACAAGACCGTTCCCAGGCTGACAGCCCTACCTTGCTGACTGGGCACCCTTCTCATCATCAGAGCTCATGCCCACATCACATGTATCTTCTGCAGGAGGAGAAGCAGCCTGCTCTTCCTTCTTACTGTCCTGTTTACATTTCTTTCTCCTTCGTTTTTTCTTTTTCACAGAACTTGGAGCGAAAACTGTCTCTGTTTCCAAGATGTGTGAGATGTCTGAACTCTGAGATGGTCTTTCATCTCCACCCAATTTCACCAAAGGGGTGTCAATATCTTTAAAGAACTGATCTTCAGTTGGAATTGGTGAGGTGGCAAGGTAAGCAGGAAGCTTTTCCTTGAGGAGAATATGGAGAAAGAAAAGTTATCCATGACAAACTAGACAGTGAATCAAAACAGTAATTAATATTTTGAGCATATAAATTTTCACGGTGGTAGAAAAAAAATGCTTATTTCCTGAAGGTAAGGAAGTCACACTGAACTAAGGCACTGCCTGCTCTACTCTGAGTAGGTCTTTACACTGTTAAACACAGCTAAGTGGTAGCCCATTTCAGGATATGTAACTGAGTACATTTGGAGGAACTGATGTGTCACATCGGTGTAGAACACCCCAAAGCTATGATTAAAGCAGAGCCGATTAAATTCTCCGCAAAGAAAAGGTCAAAGCAGCAACAACATTCCAAGGAGGTGTTACAAAGGACTCTGTTAACAACTTACACAGGACAATAAGAACAGGATAAAGCACAAAGCAGAGATTAAGGACACCGCATCAGACAACAGGCAGCAGGACAGGTAAGTGAGGAGAGGAACTACGGTGAATGTAGAGTGGTCAATGCTTATGTTTTGCCAAATTAATTGAGGATGGAGACAATACCCTATAACAAATGATATCAGTGAATTTTTAAACCATAAAGTGTTTAACACATTTTTTAGGAATTCAAAAGAAAAAAATAAGGCGTAATATTTAGAAGTAATTAAACTCCTAATTTAATACTGAATGAATGATCAAGTCTGGTGTTCAGTAAATTAACATCTTAACCATTTCTTTCATTCCTTTGTATCACTGGGGAAAATGGAAGATACATAATAGAGATATACATTAACCTCAGATAATTTACAACACTAAGTTTTACACAATAGTCTTGAAAATGTGTGGGTTTCCATAATTATTTCCTATTAAGCTTTTGAACTTGGCTTTGATAAATACATTACCCTGAAGCTGAAGTTTTATTTACACAGGAAAAATTTGTCTTCACCAGCAACACACACACCCCCAAGGCACCCAGATGAGAAGCTGTGGTCTTACAATCCAACAATCTCTTTTTACTGTACTTCTTGAAAGCTGTTTTTGTTTCTGGTGGTATTTCCTAGTTCTGTTACAGCAATGTTTGTGTGCTTGAGATAACCCGAATGCCTACCAGTAAGAGAACGGTTAAGTAAATTATGGTATATCCACCCTATGGAATACTGTGCAGCTATTAAAAGGACAGAGTTAGATCCAGAACTATTGACTTGAAAGGGATGTTGATGACATACAGTTAAATGATAAAAGTTTGAGAGAAATAAAAAGCAAATAAATGGCAGCCAGATAGGTTTTTGGTAATTTTCATCCTCCTCTAAATTATGAACTCTTGAAGGGGTCGGGGGCATGTTTTATAGTATGTGGCATACAGTAGTAATGCCAATGTTTTTTGGATGAATTATCCAACTTTTTATTTTAAAGAGAAGCACACCATACTAGAGGAAATTTGGTCAATTTGGTCATACATGGAATAGGAAAAAAAGGCTGAAAAGACATTCTCCAAGTTGACCTTGGTAAGCATAGTTTTTAATGCAATTGTCAGAATAAACCATGAAAACCAGGTAACAAACTATCAACGACCCAGTCCTCTCACTTACTGTATCTGTTGATTTACACAAAGCTCAATCAGTGTTATGGACTATATGTGATTTTAAGAAACACATAAAAAATGTTTTATTCTTGTGACAAATGTCATTTATTATGTTTCACTCTGTTCTTTGCCTCTGTCTCTGATGAGTAAAAATTCTGCTTAGGAAAAGTAAATGCAAACAAGGCAATATAAAAACAAGTAATTAAGATACTAGAAAAAGCACCAGTCTGGTAAGAGTCTACTTCATACATCATACTATTTCAATGCTGCTTTACATACTGGTACCTAAGTTGTTGGCTTCTCTCTAAACTGAAAAATGATGAACATAATCTCATTTTGCTATTGTTTATTTTTTGATTTTCTAAATGAATTTGGAACACCAAACTGGCAGTTCATCTTCAAAACCAAAAAATGCAGTCCTGTATCCTTAATAACTTGATGCTTATCAGTTTTGCTATTCAAGATTTTATTGTTTATGAAGAAAGATGTAATCATGCCTTCAAAAGAATTTTTTAAAAGATCCACATTAAACCATCAAGAATAGTTGACTACTATTCAAATCGGTAGAAAGTGTGTGTGTGTGTGTATGTTGGGGACAGGAAGGACACGACAAATTGCACTCTCTTGCTGAAAGAAGCCAAACGTAATCATTTATAAAAGAATACAGGCCAATTAATTTAAATCTCTTGAGACCATAATAAATTAATTTATGTGACTATTCAAGGTTGGGGATGTAATATTCCTACCAAAATGGTAAGCATGATTTCCAAGTTTAACGGTCATAACACACAGCCAGAAAAGATAAGCCTTAATTACTCAGATGGAACTGAATATATTCAAGTCAAGGTGTGACCTGTAATAGACACTAAGTGAGAAAGCTCATTAAGATTAGAGATGTGCCTTCCTTTACGAAAGGATCAAGTACAAAGGCTTTCTGTACGTTCTCTGTACCCTGAAACTTGGTATGGAGAAAAGTTCCTCATCTCTCCAGCTCCTTTTGACATCTCAGTTCTTCAACCTGAATCTAAAGCTTGTCTAGCCAGCAACAGTCATGTGTATAACCCACCACGAAAACTGCAGAATACTCCTGTTTGGGACACACACAGGAGGCCTGAGCACAACGTGTAAGGAGGGTGTGACCCATGAGAACTTACATATTCCTCTTCGGTCTCCTCCACAAAGAAAGCTTCTCCATTGTCACCTAATTTCATGTGAAGATCCACTGCATTGCCATTGATTTCTATATCAATCTAAGTAGAAAAACAAAGTGTAATTTGGCATTCAGTCTTTCCTTCAAGTGAAACTAAGGGTAAATTCCGGGTTCTCATGGCCAAACTTGGTATTGAGGTTCCAGAGCTTCAGTCCCAGAGAAACAATGCTACCTGAACCCATTCCACCCCTAAAAACCAAACAGACCTGGGGTGGGGGGAAGAGGGATGGGTAACCAGGGATTGAAAGAAAATGTTTCACCATGTATTTTACAATATATAAGAAGTTTTGTTTAATTTCTCAAATATTGTAAAATGGGGGAAATATCATTGTCAAACATTTGTACACCTTCCGAGTTACAGCACAGGCAGGACTAACCTCACACAGTCCAGACACACCCAAGTTTCAGTAACCCTCAGTATGTGAACTGTGAACAACTGTATCAAGTACAACTTCACTGCCAGCTCTGCCCTCCACAGATCACTACATAAATAACAGATGTTGTCACAATCAGTGATCAATCACAGCACTTCTTCAAAGTTTATTGGTGACTGGTCATTGTGCATCTGTTATTCAATTCAGACACAGCAAAGCATGTAGTTGTGTGGCTTCCTCATCTCCCAGTGATAAACCCACATAAAATATTTTATAAAAATGGACAATTGGAAAAGGAAATTGGCCAAGATGTTAAGTGCAAAGAAACAAGAAGTGAAATTTGAATCTACCGTAAGTGGAATTATAGACAAAATTGCTGACTGTGGGAAAGGTGATCCTGCCACCATTCGAGAGATTCTGGATGTCAAGAGACTCTAGATGTGCAGCTACAGGAACTCCGTGACGACGAACTATCGCCTTCTTGAGGAAGAAAATGGCTGTGACGAAAAGAATAAAGGTGGCCCCAAGGAAGTGACAACAAGCAAAAAATTTGACATAAAGGAACCCTCAGAACTATTCATGACATTCAAAGCTCAAAGGATGAAAAGTTAAAAGCTGATACAAACTTAGAAAGGAATGTAACAATTTGCCAAGACATAGAAAAGGTGCTCACTCTGAATCACATGTCAGGAATGCAAGCCCTGTTCAAACTACACTTGATAAGATTTTTTACAGAGGAGTAAGACACTTTAGTCTGAATGCTGCCAACATTTAAAAATTGCAGTATACTAAATAAATACCATTTTGCTACTTTTTCACTTTCCTATACATTTACAACTGACAGTAAGAATTTTTAAAGTTTTGACAAAAATTTGTAAAGGTTTTGAAAAAACCGTAATTTTCTCTATTGTTTATTAAGCTCATTCACTTTGCAAGGTTTCCACTTGTTCGGTCCCTTTTATGGGCTGTACTACATGCAAAGTGAGGAATGTCTATAATATTAAATACTACTGTATCACTTAACACATTAACTGCCATGAGAGTCATATTTAACTCACTCTAGTTTTGACCCTGGGGCCACATGATGCATATATAAAATCTTACTTGTTAATGTTCTTATTGTTACAATTAATATTGACAATTTAATTCTAAAAACGTGGATTAAATGAAGAGAAGTCAATAAATCTCGTTTTTCTATTTATGTTTACCTTTAAATTACACCTGAAGTTTTTATTCTATTTTCATAATAAAACACTGTGGTCCCAAGGAAAAGTCTCTGGTTTTTTTTGTGTGGCAGTCAGTGTGTTAAAAATAATGAATCTGCATCACTTAAAATATGTATCACTTAAAAATCATTTTTCTGTAGGCTGAGAATACGTACTTCTAAATACATCATAATAATGAATGAACACTAACTTTCAAAAGTCTTACAGATAAACTTTAAACTCCAGTATTAGACTGTTCAGGGGTTATAAAGACAGGAAATAGAACAGTCTATAATCTAAATGTGCTTAATTCTGCACAGCCCTTATGGTGGGAACAAACTGCATTGTCAGCTAGGTTTTTCCCAGAAAGTACCAATTACTCCCTCTGACCAGAGATCGAGTACTGGTTTATGTTTGGTCATTGACGGCAACTCTGTTCTCCCAGGTAATGATGGGATAAGTAATACCACATTTAAAAAAAAAAAATTTAGGTAGACGTATTTTATCAAAATGTTCATTATAAAAATCCTATTTATGAATAACATAACCACACTGAAGAAGGTGAGGAAGAAAGGAACCAGCCTAAGTAACTTAGGAAAACAGTCTTCTATGTATTTTAAGTCTAAAGACATTTTAATATGTATAGAACTATAAACAAATATTACATAGTAGTTTATAAATTTTTCTTAATCACAGAGATGTGGGCTAGCAATTCTGAAACTAAAGTGTTTTCTTGGATTGAACAAATAAATAGACACATTGTGGATAATCAGAGCCATGTTTTCTACTGTAAGAGAAAATAAGTTACAAATAAGGAGAAGGGAAGGAAGCCTGTGATAATAGACTAGAATTAGAGGAATTCATGTGAACTCATGATTTTTATATAATATATAGGTGTAGATGTGCGTGTGTGTGTATGTATATACATATGTACATTTCCTAGCTCCGCCAGCTAAGATAGCCTAGAGGAAATGATATCTCAAGTAGTAATGAGCACACCTAAGTGACCAGATCTTTGTTTCTAAATACCATTCTCCAATAAAAGGAACCAGGGTTCCTTGGAGAAGCAGAATAAATTAATTGTATAAAAATGGAAAACTGAATGAGGAAATTGGCCAAGATGAAAGTGCAGCGAAAAAACGAGAAGTGAAATATCAATCTAACATAAGTATAGTTATGGTAGAAGTAAAATAATTAATTCCAGGGCTGAGGCAGGATAAGTAGCTTCTTCTGGAACACCTTATGGTTCTAGAAAGGAAGGAAGGGCTCAAAAAATGACGGGAGCCTTTCAAAGGGACTCAACTTGAAAAAGCTATACTAACAGCCAAACTGGGACAATTTGAATACTAAATAAATAATAATAATAATGGATAAGGGATAACTCATACTGTAAAATTAACATCCATGAGTTCATACTGTTATAAATAAATAACTGAATAATGAAGTAAAGAGGAGAGAAGGAACAGCTCTTTGACAAAGCAGAATTTCAATTAATAAATGGAATAGGAATGATAGAAAAATCACCATTTGGTAAACATAACAGTAATGATTGTTGTAGGCAAAATTCATCAATGTATGCTAAAATTCTTGGGTAGAAATACAATGAAAAACAGGACAGTTGTAGAGTTTCAACGTTTCTCCCCCAAGGAGAAACCTAGGAGACACCATTAACCAAGTGATCAAAGTTAGTATCCCCAGTAATGAGACACAGCAACATAACGGGCCTCCTGATATGATGCACTGATAAGGGCACAGCATCACTCTGTGTTATTCCTGCCCCAAATGAGAAAATGCAAACTCAAACTGAGTGACAATCTACACAATAACTGTTCTGTATTCTTTAACAGTCAAAATCACAAAGAAAGACTTAGGGAGCCAGGCGTAGTGGCGCACCTATAGTCCCAGCTGCTTGGGAGGCTAAGGCAGGAGGATCACTGGAGCCCAGGAATTCGACTTCAGCCTGGGCAACACAGCGAGACCTGGACTCTACTTAAAAAAAAAAAAAAGAAGAAGAAGAAGGAACTTATGAAAAAGCTTTGTGCATGTAGTTCAGTAGCCAAAAGAAAGACTGGTGAACTATAAGAGCACGCAGGATGAAAGCTATGCAGGGTTCTGGACAGGATCCTGAAACAGAAAGAGGACAGAAGTGGAAAAATTGATGAAATTTAGATAAGGTCTAATAGTTAATATTATTATACCAATGTTAATTTCCTGGTTCCGATCATTGTAGGATGGCCATGTAAAATGTTACCATTAGGGAAAGAAGGTGGGTGAAAAATATATGCAAACTTTCAAAACTACATATGCAACTTGTCTGTAAGCCTAAAATTAACTCAAAAAATAAAAAGTTACAAAGTCAGTCAGCATCATGAAAAACAAAGACCAAGGAACTGTCACAGACTGGCAGAGACTAAGATGACAGGACAAGAAAACACTCCTTTTAATTATGGAAATGATTTCATGGGTGCAAACATGTTAAAAACTTAACAAACTGTATCCTTTAAATATGTGCAGTTTATTGTATATTATAATATAAAGTGGTAAAAAAAGGATGAACAAAGAAAATGGGAAAATGAGCAATTAATACAGAGTAACGAGTAAAAAAATCCTATCCAATTTAAGAAATGTTAATAAAATGATTACAAAAAAACTCAATTTACTTTTGCTTTTTAAATGAAACAGCTTCCTAGGTCAGTTTCCACAGGACACACATTAACCCTAACCATTTTTCACTCAGCCTTCCTTAACATTTTATATCACTGCAGAGAAACTCAGGCTGGTAGAAGTCACTTAAGCATCTCTAGGGTCAAATTAAATTTCTGAAGTAGCTGCAACAATAGCAGCTTCACCTATAAGCACAGAAGTAACGTTTACTAACTTAACTAGTTATGTGAAAAGTGAAATAGTAAAAAAGGTTATTTTTTTTTTAGGCTATTATAAGCAAGGAGGCAGGGGAAAACTAAGTTAGCTCCATAATCCCATGTTTTAAGTTTCTCAGGATGACTTAAGTAAAATATTAAATTAAATTTATTCAATTAGAAGTTGAAAATAATTAAAATAATCATTTGTTGATTTGTTATATAAACTCTTTGTTTAGGTTAAATTAAACAACATGAAATATTTAGTTATTTTATGTTTAATAAAAAATAGATTCAAACTAGTATTCTTCATTTAAACAAAAATTTTTCTTTTTCTTTTTTTTAGAGACACGGTCTCGCTCTAGCTTAGGCTGGTCTCGAACTCCTGAGCTCAAGCAATCCTCCTGCCTTGGCTGCCCCGAGTGCTAGGATTACAGGCATGAGCCACCGTGCCCAGCCAAACTAGTATTCTTCAAAATTTTCATTTTAGAAAGTTATTCATTTATCCAATGTAGCTGGGAAAATAGAATAATGCTTCCTCAGGATGCTATTTATATACCATCTTAGAAAAATTAACACTTCACCACCTTGACTTTTAGAGGTCAAATATGATATTGCTCAATATGACTACTTACTTTATTCTCTTGATTTGACTTTGGAGTTTGGTCTTTCCAAAAATTAAACCTAACATCAAATCGTGCCAATATTGAGTATACTTAAAAGAATATGCCATGAGCTCTTTAGGCAACAAAGGAATAAGATTTTTAAAATATTTTGAGATAGTACCAAGTTGGAATAAATGCTCCCCAAGGTGATTATTTTAAAGAGACACGCATTTTGATGTATTAAATTCTAGTAAACTCGCTTTTAAAATAACCACTCATTTTCATACAGTCATACTTCCTACACTGTGGCTCAATCTTGCTCAACATATACGACTAAGATGTTGAAATGGAACTGATTATCTTTGAGAAATACTGGATATAGTAGATACTTGATTTGGCTTGCCATTCTTTGGGTAAGACATCTCTGTCTTTTGGGGGATCTAGTCATCCTCTATTTCAGACCATATACAGGTTGAGCATCCCAAATCCAAAAATCCAAAATCTGAAATGCTCCAAAATCCAAAAATTTTTGAGCACATGACACTCAAAGGAAATGCTCATGGGAGCACTTCAGATTTTGGATTTGGGATGCTCAACCATTAAGTATACTGCTAATATTCCAAAGAAGAAATCTGAAATCCAAAACACTGTCGGTTGCAAGCATTTTGGATAAGGGATACTAAACCTGTATTTCAGGTGTGGCTTCAGGGAGTGGAGGTGGGGCTCTTGTCCAAGCCAAGCCAATCAATATATTCCATCCCTAGCTACAGTGACAGATGGGGAGACTAAATAACTGAGACTTCTATAGGAAGCTCTCTTTCCACTGGGGTTGAATAACAGGAAGTGAGCCTGGAGGTACTGGTCTTCCAACTTTAAAGAGAACCCACACAAATGGAAGCAGAACTGAGGTGGGTAAAGAGAAAGAGAATTCTGATAATACCTTTAGAGCCTCTTAATACAGCCCTGACTAAATCAAATGCCTCTGGACTTTACTTATGCAAGCTTTTTTACTTAATCTAGTGGGAGGTGGATTTCAGTCATCAGCAATGAAAACAGTTCTAATACACTGGGTTATTTAACTTTGATAAATAATCAAATCAGCAGTTTTGTGGTAAGTCAACAAGATTAATATTTAAAAATATAAAGTGCAGGTTTACCTTCTAAATTTAAACTCCTGAGTTATGAAATATACTAATAGTATTGGTATTCCATCAAGCAAGAACTTATCAATGGCAGTGGGGAAATTATTATACTGCATCTCTCTAAACAGTGGTTTTAAGGTGGTCATGATTTCAAGTCCACTTCATAGGTGTTGCTATATTTGAAAATTTGTTTTAAGCAAGTTTGAACAGTTTAAAATCAATGACCAGCTTTCCCTAACCCAAACTGATTTGAAGTAAATAGTTAATGCAAATTACCAGCATATCTCAAGGCACATGGTTTCAGTTTTACCATCACAGGAAAGCTGTATTCTGGTAAATCAAATGGCCAAATTGCCTCCCAAACATATTCTCTGGGTTTCTCGGATACCAAGGGAGGGAGTGGGAGAAAATTTTTTTTCTCTTTTCCTATGTCTCATGGGTATACTTCCGTTAAAAATTCAAGGGTTTGACAAGATATTTAACAAAATGAATTGTGTAGCTGTGCATAGAAATTGTATTACTTCTTAAATTAGAAGCACACAACACACAGAAAAAGGTGTTCTATTTGCTCAGTCGCCATTTACAGATGCACAAATGCTTACATACATCTGCCTGCAAGTTCCATTTTGAAAGGCCAAAGGACTGATCCAATCTGCTGATCAAAAACCCAGATGCCAGCCAATAAAAAAAAAGCCTCAGAAACAGTTTTACAAACAGATCCTAACACAACTAACGGGAAATTTCAGTGCATGAACAGTTTGCTGCTGATCCCCCCAAAACAGACCCAGTCTGAAAGTACTGTTAGTATTACTGGAAAGAAAGAAAAAATTCCAGAGACGCTCAACTGTGGCTAAACACCACAGTTTTGCAATGGAAAGTTTCTAAGTCACTAAGCAAACTGCAACCACTTTTGCTTTCTAAATGGTGACTCTGAATAGAGGCCAGACCACACAAACCCTGCCACCCTGAAATGTGGCTCTCCAGTGGAAACTGATTTTGTAACACATAGAAGGGAGACTTTTTTTCCTGGAGGGGAAAAAAAAAGAATTACCTAGTTTTGTGAAATCCATTTTCTTTCCCCCTCAAAATAACATAAGTTTAATGAAATAGAAGGAAACTTTTATTTAAAGAACAGTATCAGCTATGTGAAATAGCAAAAAGCTGAAAATAGATGTTTTCAACTTATGCCAGTGGTCCTCTAACACAGCAGTCCCCAACCTTTTTGGCACCAGAGACCGGTTTCATGGAAGACAATTTTTCCACAGACTGGGGCAGGGATGGTTTCTTTCAAGTGCACTACATTTATTATGCACTTTATTTCTATTATTATTACATTGTAATATACTATGAAATAATTATATGACTCACCATAATGCAGAATCTAATGCCGCTGCTAATCTGACAGGGGGGAGAGCTCAGGCGGTGATGTGGGCGATGGGAAGTGGCTGTAAATACAGATGAAGCTTCCCACCACTCACCTCCTGCTGCGGCCCGGTTCCTAACAGGCCACAGACCAGTACCAGTCCACGTCCCAGCAGTTGGGGACCACAGCTCTAACACATACTTTTAGGTCCGTGCCAGAAAATGGTGAGGATCTTTTGTTGTGCTTAAAAATCTCGACAAAACCTCTACATTATTTAGGGAGATACTACAGGGCAAGAGTAGAAAGAAAAATACTACTATGTACCTGCAAAGTTTTATTACTCACTCAATTTTCTAACTTGATTGACATCAGATATACTAACAAACCTTCTAACTATTCCACAACCTGAAGGGAAGAGGCTAAAAAAAAAAAAAAAAGAAAAACCAACACAAATACCTTCTTCCTGAATGAATCTTCCCTACAACAACTGAAAGTCAACCAGCCCCTGGTCTGTGGATTAGCATTTCAATCAGACTTGGGGAGAAGTCCTGGTATCAATAACAGAAGTTAGATTACAAGTAAGATTTTACAGCTTTGTCAAAACAAACAAAATGTGCCATTAATTAATTTCCTTTAAACAAATTTAATGTATTGTTGATTACATCAGCCTATTCCAGTTACAATTAATTAGTATGACGGTATTAGCCTAAATATTTTTAAATGCTGTATAAGGTAAAGGAAATTTTCTTTTTCTAATTATGCCTAACTTCTCCATTTATAACTCTAGCTTGTTTTGCTCTTCTGAGTTGCAACATGTAGGATTATTATAATAATTTTCAGTTTCTTTTTCCCTTGGAGAGACTTCCCGTAGTAGGGCTTTTTGAATTCAGAAGCAACTTTAAAAGCAACATTGTCTTCAATATCATTCAGGTTTTAATTAAAAAAAAAAAAAAAAGAAAAAAAGGCCCAGAGAGCTCACAATAACTAAGATTTACTTGTTGGCACTAATTTTTTCCCTCCTTGAGGAAAGGCTATATACTGTACTCACCACTTTCTCTTTGGATCTCAGGACTCCCAGCTTCCCAAACCGAACGTGGAAAGGTGAACACTGATAGGTGCCATCCTGCTGCTGCACCACAATGACATCGATGCACCCAGAGAGGGTGGCCTGGTTAATGCCCTTGTAGAGTTCCTTCACGGTGACAATCACCTGCCCAGCCAGCTGTCCCACATAATTCATGGTTTGAGACTATAAGAAAAAAAGTTAAATGAGATGTTAACACTGAATGTGTGGATCTATTGACAATGACAAAGAAGTAACAGTAGTGACAAAAATTAAATCGTTTATTTGCACACCAGATTTCACACTGTTATTAACCTTTGCTAATTTTGAACCTAATAGTCTTATGCCACCAGAGTTTCTACACATTTCCATGCATGGACAATCCCAGACTGTCCTCCTTTTATCTGAGAGGCTGCTGCAGCCAGGGCCTTGAGGCATGCACACAAGTTCCCTTTCCTTTCCCACATCACAGAGAATGCCAACTGCCATTGGGAATTTTCCCCTAAAGTTCAGGACCAGCACAGAATCACCAAAGAACCCTGACCACTACCACCACCCTCCTGCCCAAGACTGTTTGGAGCCTGGGGCTACTGCATCCACTCTGGCCACAGCAGCCAAGCAGAAAAAACAAACGAAGATCACCCCGAAGACCACCCCTAGGAGAAACCGGAAATTCATCTTCCAACAGGAAGAGAGGCATTCTTCACTGAACCATCATTGTTCAGATACATGTTAGATTAAATAAACTCTGGTGAGCTGGCTTAAGTCTAGCCCATTTATAACATTACTTCTAAGGAAAATCCCTTCAATGCCTCTGCACAACTAACTGGAACACATATTCGTACTCCACAAAGTTCAAAGCACAGAAAAGGTTTTAATCTTGTTCCTCAACCTCAATTCACAACTAAAATCAGGATCACCAAGGGTCTCTAAGTTAGAGTCTCCCAGAGAAGAGGGATGTTGCAGCTGAAGCCAAAGCTGGCTTTATCTCCTTGGCCCCACCCCCAACTCTTCTACTAATTAAAAAAAAAAAGTTTAGTCCTAGGGTTGTCAGATTTCATTTCCAGGTACTGAATACACCTCTACATTTCACTTGTTAGACACTGACACCCCTAATATTATGTCAAAGCACAACTCAGTGAAAGCCATTCTCCTGGGACCAGAGTGATGTAGACCAAGACAGGAGACCCTCCACTGCTCTAATTCAGAGGCCGACTTTCACCCAGCCACTGGCAGGACCCACAGACTGTTCTCCACGTTGTTCACCATAAGCGCAAGTGTCTCTCTAAACCCAGCTTTGGAGCTGCCTCGAGCTCAAAGTTCCACGCTCTGAAGAGTTCCAGAGAGCGCATTCTGTGTTGCCAGGCAAGTCCAAAGCAGAACTGGGTGAAAGAACTCCATCCCCTTGGGAAAACTCAGGGGCCTGCCAAGACATGTGCCTGCACAGAACCTCACTCAACTCTTCACAGCCGAGTGAGTGGCCACAGCAGAGCCCTAATTCGACTCAAAAATCTTTTCTATTCCTACACACAGATGTATGTGTAATCAAGGCTCCTCAGTTCTACACCATGAAGCATAGCCACAGTAATTTTGCCCTAGAAAATTTTAAAAATATTTTAAAGCTAATGTTACCAAGGCCCCAAAACGTACCTACAGAAGAGCTTGCTGTGAGCTATGTAAACTAGCTGCAAAACTTACTATTAAATAACAAAACAAGGTGGAATCCTTTGAAACAATTATGATCTGGTGATGATTTTGGTTTTAGAATAAGTAATTTGACCTTGATAGCTAGGCCAAATTAAGTACATATCAAGTGCTCAGTAATTATTTCTTGAATGAATAAAGGAATAATCAAATGAACCAATAATAAACTAGACTAAAAAAATAAGAAACACTTGTGGGGAGGAAATAGGTTTCATCAGAATATTCACATAACATCATTACATTTTTAAAAATTAACTTTTTCTATTTTGAGATCATTGTAGATTCACATGTAGTTGTAAGGAATAATACAGCTAGATCCCATGTATCCTTTATCCAGGTTCCCTAATTGGGAAACCAGTGCAACACCACAATCAAGCTCTCAACACTGATTTAGTTAAGAGTTGGAACATTCCCATTATCACAAGGATCCCTCCCGCTGCCTTCTGCAGCCACATCTACTTCCCTCCCACCCCTATCACTCCCTCCTGAATCCCTGGCAACCACTAATCCGTTCTACACTTCAATACTTTGTCATTTTAAAAAAGCTTAATAAGCTATTTTATTTAATCCACTACATGTAAAATATATTTGAACATGTAATCAATGTAAAATTATTTTTTGCTTTTAACTTTTTGTCATTTTAAGAGAAAATTGTATGAGTGGAAACATACTGTATGTAACCTTTTGGGATTGCCTTTTATCACTCAGCATATTTCTCCAGAGAATCATCCAGGTTTTGTGTGTATCAACAGTTTGTTTCTTTTTATTGCTGAGTAGTATTCCACGGTATGGACGTACTATAGTCTGTCTAATCAGTCACCTGTTGAGGGACAGCTGAGCTATTACCAATTTTGGCTATTACAAATAAAGTCATTATTATAAGCATTCATGTACAGGTTTTTGTGTGAAAATAAGTTTTCATTTCATTGAGATAAGTGCCCAGGAGTGAAACTGCTGGGTTGCATAGAAATTGCATGCTCAGTTTTTTAGGAAATTGCCAAACTGTTTTCCAGAGTTGCCGTACCGTCATTTTACATTCCCACCAGCAATGTATGAGAGATCCAGTTATTTGGCATCCTCGCCACAATGTGGCATTGTCACAATTTTTTATTTATCCATGACGATAGGTGTGTAGTGATATCGACTTTAATTTGCATTCCCCTAATGGCTAATGATGTTGAACATCTTTTCTTATCATGATTCACCATGTTTATCTCATTGAATTTCGTTTCATTAAGAGAGCACTGAAACTAATTTAGAGGAAAAGAGAACACACACCTTTTTTTTCCCTTATTTCTGGAGTCACAGTATATTATTTTTGTATGTTAATAAAGTCTCCAAAGACAGAAGTAAAATAAAATTCAGCCTTAGGTATTTCATCTTTTCACCCTCTTTTACCAGGTAGTTAATTCTTGGCAACCTAGAACAGTTCATCGGAATTTTCATATTCTGTAAGTAATATATATTCATGACATGCTTTTTGCCTATCATGGCACACACATTAAACAGCATCCAAGTACTCAATCTTTATATTGCTGCTTGACTGATAGTCGCAATGTTAAAACATTTTGTTACAAGAAATAAAAAAAATATGCAACTAATTATATAGGCCTTGTTTCTTAAGTGAAACCGAAAAATGATAACTTTTAAGCATCTACATTCAGCCACAAACAAGTCTTAAAAACGTAACTGTGCAACAAGCTTACATCAACTAGAGCACAAAATCCATAATCAAGTGTAACTACATCTATTCAAGGATGATTTTAATTACCATGGTTAAAGGACGGCGTGCTGTTATACACAAAAATCTATTGTGTAAATGCCAGTTGCTAAGTGTAGAAAAATACAGGCTGTCAAATGACTGGTTTTCTCTTGGCAGAAATAAAACAATTCCATTTATATTATGGAAGCTGGGAAAACAAAAGTGAAGGGAGGCCTGGTGCTTTAACACGTCCTACACCCTGGGACGGATGAGCAACAACCTGCTAAAAGGGTCGCCCCAACAAAGCTGGAGGAAAAGCAGTTGACCATCATATACACAAGAGGGTAAGTTAAACAGCTTCCTCTTTAAGCAGAATCTAGCACCATAAAACTTTATTCCTACATACCAGCCCAGCACCAGCAACAATAAAGCAAAAAAACAACAGATGCAGGCCTGTCTTGGTCAATGCTTAGTTAGGTAAGCCAAGTTCTGAACTGGGAGGGGAAAATGCACACGATCATGTAACCCTGGTCACATACAGGGGGAACACCCCACATTAGCTTTTGAAGTAAAGCAAAGATTTAAAAATACAGTAAAATGATATACACTGTAAATTATTCATCATACTTCATAGTGAATGGTGAGAGGAAAAAAGTGGGAGGGAGGAGAAAATGAAAGAACGCAGAGTGACAGAGACCCAGGAAGAAGGATGCAGAAACAAATGAAAAGTCAGAGAAAAAGAGAAAAAGCAAAGGCAGAATACATAATCAGAAAAGCAGGCTGACCTGGAGATGCCCGCACAGAAAGCAAAATGTGGAACTGAAGGATGTTCACACAGTAGCATCCCTATCTTGAGGTTCCCAAGCATAGATAAAAAATTTTTAAATGTACTTACTGCTTACTGGAACTGGAAAACTTCATCCAGCCTAGTCTTTTAACAAATATCAAAAATGCTTCTAGTGCATCTCTGAAATATGGTAACAATAATCACAGCAGCAGCAGCAACTCTTTTTTTGAGAGCTTACTATGTTCCAAATTCTAAAGCTTATACGTTATCAGCTCAGAACTTTAAAGGTAGTATTATTATTTCTATTTTTAAAGATAAAGAAACTGAGGCTTAGAAAGCTTAAATTGTTATAAACTGAATGTTTGTGGCCACCCCCCCCCTGCAAATTCACATATTGAAGCCCTAACCCCCAATGTGATGGCATTTGGAGGTAGGGCCTTTGGGAAGTAATTAGGTTTAGATGAGGTCATAAGGGTGGAGCCCCCATTTGATAGATTAGTGCCCTTATAAGGAGAGAAAGAGACCACAGCCATGTGCTCTCTCTCTCCTTTCCACAATATAGCAAGAAGTCTGCAAGCCAGGAAGGGGGCCCTCAAGAGATACTGAATCTGCCAGCACTTTGATCTTGGACTTCCTAGTCTCTAGAACTATGAGAAATGAATGTCTGTTGATTAAGCCACATTTGTTTAAGTCAAATACCATCTACGGTATTTTGTTATAGCAGCCTGGGCTAAGACAAGCATCTTCTTAAACATCATAAGCTATACTGCTTTTCAACTTCGGGATACTTCCAGTTGACAGAGACTCACTACTTCACCAAGAAGTTCATAACAATATCAGACAACTCTAGTTATTATGTCCACTAGAAGTTACAATGAATATTCACCACCCTCTTCTAAAAGACACTGCTACACACCAAAGAGTTTACTATTGTACAACCACAACTAGGTCTCATCTAGTCTGGGCTAATACTCTTATTCCTTAAAATATCTGAAATGACTGGGTTTACTTTCACTTTTATGACAAACTAGAGAATTGTCTATGTCTTTCTTTAAACAAAATAGCCAAAACTAGACACAATGGCTCAGATACGCCTGACTAATATACAGTGTATACAATACACAGTGTGCTGTTTAGATTTAGGTACCTGCCCTATGGGCTGAATTAAATGTTGGGAGCATCCAAGGAAAAGAGGTACTTACTGATCACTAACTTAAAAAATAGAAAAACAAAATTAATAGACAATAGCAACTAGCTTATTAGAGGTCAAATGGCCCTTCACACATAAAATTCAATAGGCTAAACAGTCCTTCAGGCATGAAATTCAATAGTGCCCACTATAAGATTTTTCTTATCAAATACTTTAAGGTAGAAAAGGACATACACTGGAAAAAATGGGTAGCTTTCAATTATTCAATTATTCACCATCAACAAAAATTCAATTATTCACCAAAAGTCTGAAGATTTGCTTAACATCTTTCCTGAGCAAAGAAACTAAATTATGATGATATATAGTAGGGATTTATAAATGAAATGCACCAGTAAATAGGTTTAAATACACATCTCCCTCCTACAAAAACTGCCCAAGGGTATTTTAAGGTGATCTGTTCAATCAGAAATAACTCTTGTTGAGGAAAAGAACAACAAAGATACAAGGTAGTTAGTAAAATATAACTACAATATTTATAAATTATCAATACAACAATGGATAGTCTATATCACTTTTACAAACACCATCAAAACCTGTTTCCTAATTTTAAGTTTACCTTCATATTCAATACTAGTATTATTAGTTAGCAGTACCACTACCAACAAATACCACAACTACAGTTGTTCCATGTCCCTCATATATGTGTAAAGTGCAGTGTTAAACAGTGTATCATCTCATATGATCTTCACAAATCCCCATGAGTTTGTTATTCCTCGTCCGGTTTATGTGGGGAAACTGAGGTTCAGAAATATCCAAGGTCACCACACTATTAAGTGGCAGAGCCAATACTCAAACTCAAGTCTGAGTCTAGAACCTATGTCCTCAATTGCATCTCTAAGTGACAGAAATGCTCTAAGCAACCATGATAAAAGCCTTCTTCATGAAACTCCCAGATTTCTTACTGCAAATGGGCTGCTTTCAGTAATCTGAGTATCATTTTCACTTACTGCTACTTGGCCACATAAATATAAAATGATTGTAGGGAGTCCAAAGAAGCAATAACCACCCCCCAAGTCCCCTCACACCACTACAAGAGGTAGCGCCTACTACTAACCCTCCCACCACTAGACCATGGTTCAATGTTAAAAAGAGGACTTCCTGGGAGCATCACGTGTGGTCAGACTTGTGGATAGAGGTAAAAACAGCTTTTATCAGAGACCCTACCATTCTGTCTAACCTTCTGCTCACAGATGTGAGGAATACGCTAGGAAGGAACAGAGACACCTAGATGCTTCAGGAAATAGATATGAGGACACTGCTACTTATTCCAGCTTGTGCCTATGCTCCTGGACCAAACGCCTCCACAATTACACTGTCCATTTGATTAGCACTTGATATTTTTCAAGAACGTTCTCAAACATACCTCTCACCTGATCTTCAAAAAGAACGAAGGTTATGTGAGGAAGGCAGTATTCATTTCACATTTGAAACTTGAGACAAGAGGTGTTTACTTTCCATTACCATTCGCTAGAACCCAGTTCCTCCTCGACCCAGGGTCCCAACTTTCTCCACTAACTCCCATCTGTGACTTAAATCATTGGGTCTCAAGGTCAACTCGTGTCCTTGAGGGCAAAAAAATCTGAGAGCTGAACTAAAGTTATACTAAGGTTTTTTTCCAGAAATCCCAGACTAACTAAGTGGCCAAATATGAATCTGGAGGATTCTGGAGGCTAAGACATGGGTGATGAAACGGAGCAATGGTACCCACAACAGCATCTGCCACAAGCTTCTCCCTGGTCAGGGAGGGCAGGGGGTGAAAGTCACCCTGGGGCTTGCCTACGTCTTGTGGGAGCTTAACCAAGTCCAGACATTTTATAAAACATTTACAGTGTGCCCAGCAGATGCTATGGGGATCACAAAGAATGAAAGGAGATCACAACTTAGCTAGACTAAGGGATGGAAAACTATACAAAACAGTGTAGTCTACGAGTAAGCAGCAAGCAGTGCCACAGACAGTGACGCTAAGCCTTGACAAAGAACCCAGCCTTTCTGAGAAGCTGCTCTCGGACATTTAAATTCAAGCAAATGCCTTACTTTGTACCTTTTAGTTTTTTTTCCCTTTTCCCCCATTGTAGCATAATGCCAATTTGTTTCCTTTATTTTTATTATTTTATATTCTCACTTTATAAAATAAGAAATAGGAAACAGCAGCAACACGAGGAAGAACCTTGCCCACCCCCAGGAGCACTACAAAATGGATGGTCCATTAACGCCCATCTGATCTTGAAGCTAAGATGGTCCCATGAGGAAATGTTGACAGCTGCACTTCTAAAATTCACAGCTCCTAGACCACGGGTGGGGAACCTGCGGCCTTAAGGCCACATATGGCCTTCTTGGTCCTTAAGTGCAGACTTTTGACTGAATCCAAATTTTACAGAACCAATCCTTTTATTTTTATTAATACCTTTTTGTCTTTTATATTATTTTATTTTTTTAAATGAATATATTTAAAATACCAAAGAATAAAATAAGTTTCAACGAAATAATCCTCTCAGATTGACCAGCACAATTAGAACATTAGTAAGCCATAAGGGCTAAATTGATGGCTGCTATGCTCATGATTTAGTTCTAACTTCCCCTGCCTGACTGGCACCACTACCACATGAAGCTGGTTGTCAAGAGTTTATGCGGGCCAAGTATGCCAGTCTGTTATCAGCTTTTGACAAAGGTGCACTGTGTTTCTGTTTGAAGTGGAATTTGTAAATAGTTGCACAGCTCGACAGTATTTTTTAATTCTGTCTGCATGATTTGTCATCATGTCAAAGAAGACCAAGAGAATGCTGAAGGAAGAAAACAGATTTTTTAATGAGGATTGAGAACTGCTATCTTGTTTCTGCTAAAGATGATCTGCTTGCTTTGTGATACTACAGTATCAACATTAAAGAAATTCAATGCTCATCAGCATTCTAACACTCAGAAGGACCACACATATTTTAAATTAGAGGGAGAGGCACAAAAGGTTGTATTGCAGAAATTAAAAGATGAAAAGCAAAAGCAAAGACAATTCTTTCAAGCAGCAATAAGACCTGGAAATAATGCCACTGAAGCAACTTATAAAGTAGATTATATACTTGGGGAAAAAAGGGAAGCCATTCAGTTATGTAGAAATTGTGAAAAAATGCATTGTCAAAGTTGTAGGATGCGTAGACCCTGATAACGTTTCAAAGTACAAACAACTGCCTCTTTCAAGGAGAACCATTAACTGATCCGCAGCATGAATTAACCTTCAACTTAACAGAACAACTTCATGCAATACTTCAAAAGGAAAATATATAATATTCAATCACTTTTGATGAATCAACTGATACTACTGACTCGGCACAGGTTTTATACTTCATTTGGGTCATAACTGAAGATTTTCTTTGCGACGAAGAGTTACTCGCTTCGGGCACTCTTGTGAACAGAACCCGGGGAATAGATATCTTCAACAACTTTCAAGATAAATGTCCTGAAGTTGGACTGAATTTGGTAAATTTAGTGAGTGTACATACAGTGTACCTTCCATGACAGGAAAACATGAAGGATGTACTGCACAGATAAAAAAAGTATGGACAGATCCAGATGCTCTCATTTCTTTTCATTGTATCTTGCATCCGCAAAATTTCTGTGCTAAAGCTACTATTTTAAGTGACACTTTGCAACAAGTTGTAAGTATTGTTAACTATATTCTTGCATTTATTGTCAGTTTCATAACACACTAAAGTTGCACAATGAGGTATTCAGTGTGGATTTGCCGTATCATTCTAAAGTGTGTTGGCTATCACAGGGACAGGTGTTAGCCAAATTTTGTCTCTGCGAGAACAGATAGTTAAATTTTATGAAGAACAGAATCAGCAATGTGAATTATTGAAAGAAGATTTCTGTAGGAATGCAGCATTTCTGTGTGATACCATGTCAAACCAAAATAACTTGAGTATTTCTTTGCAAGGTAAAACTGAGTCTACATATAATATGTGGCAAAAAAATCCAAGCATTTCAAAAAAGGCTATCTTTTTTCAAAACACTTCTTCAAAAGGAAATTTCAGATGAATTTGCCCCAGTTAGCAAAGGTCATCGACGAGCAGGATGATACATGCAAATCATATGAAGAATATGCAGCTATTATAGACCTATTAATTGAAGAATACAATGAAAGGTTCACTGACTTTAAGAATCATGACATCACGCTCAAATTAGCATTTCAGCCTCATCTAGATGATATCACCAAGGCACCTAAAGAACTACAGATGGAACTGGTTAAGCTCTCAGTAGATGACATTTTAAAGTTATTGTCTGATGCTAAGAAAGATCCAACTGAAATACGGAAAAATGCAGAATACCCACGCCTTCGGCCACATGCCTGAAAAATGCTTTCTTGCTTTCCAACCACTTATTGGTGCGAATCTACATTTTCCCAACCCAAATCAAGACGCCCTTAAGGTCACAAATGACTGATGCCCATCTAGAGGACCAACTGAAACTGCGGACTTCCATGCTGGAACTAAATATTCAAATGCTTTCCAACAAAAAGCAGACACAACAAAGTCATTAAAAGGTTAGTTAACTTTAAAATTAACAAATAGTTTTCATTTTTTGAAATTATTAAGTACACAGTAGTTAGATTTTTACCAAATAATGTGCATTTTCAAGTGTATCTAATTGAAGTTTCTTGAATGTGGCCTTATTTAATTACTGTTAAATTAATGTGGCCTCCCAACATGAAAAGGTACTCCACCCCAGTCCTAGAACCTCAGTGGAGCAAGATCCCCAAATGTCTCAGGCAGATCTCTTCCTGCCTGGGCTGGTGGAACAGGGCCCTCCTCCATTCCTAGGACCGTTTAGTCCTACATATAGATCTGCAACTAAAACCCAATGCCTCCCAGCAAACTTCCTGAATACACCAAGTTCTCCAGACAGCTTTTTTCACACAATGAAAAAGGAAGTCTGTAAGAAGTCATATCCCGGAAAGGCCTCTCAATGTATTAATAATATCCCTACAGGTTTAATTTAGAAACAATTACATAAGACAACTGTGTAATTCCTTCAAGGAAAACACAACAGGGGATCTGTAATCAAGTTGTCAAAATGTCCATTACAATGGCCTGTTTCTGGTAAAATTTAGTTTCGTATAGTGAAAATCGAGCACCTGCTTCATGCCAGGTACTACAGTAAGTCCATTTAATATGAGCAAAATTCTGTCCTCCTCTCACAAAGGACTCTGTTTCTTGAAAGAAACTTAACAAATACTGTCTTAACTTACATAATGCTTTGTGATAATGCTATTTTGGTGACTTTTAGGAAGGCCAGAGAAGGAACAGAAAAAAATCTGCTTGGGGGAGGCAGGAAGGCTTCAGAGAGCAGAAAATACTGTTCTAGGGATGGAAATACGTGTGAGGGGTTTATCAGGCTAAGAAAAGGAGGTTCACAGCAGGCAGTCCCAGACAGAGAGAAAAGCATGTAGCAAAAGCATGCTCAGTTTGAGAGGCAAAACAGAGATGATGCAAGGCCTTGGACCCCATGCAAGTTTATCTGGTTGGCAATGGTGTGATCAACGGTTCTGGTCAGGGAAATGACATGATCAGATCGTGTGGGGAGGACGCTCAGGGCAGAGAGCACTTCAGAAGCCACTATAACAAATTCAATCAGGAGTTGGCACAGCTCTAAGGCAGCAGAGGTACGCAGGGGACTGAGAATCAGCAAGACCCGATGACAGGCTGAGGGCAGAGGCAAAGGGGAGGGAAGCAGTGCTGAGAATCACGCCACAATTTCTAGACAGACCTAGAAATACCTCTGGCACATAGGTGAGATTCAGTAAACACAGCACAATGAACCAACTTAGATACATGGAAATACACAGGGCACATTTGGTGGGGAATTCCCTGCCAAGGCTGAACTTAAAGGACATTACTTACTATGCTGTTAAAAAGTTTGTGTACAACTAGGCAGTTTTTATACTTGATCTTAATCAAAAGGCCAAGAAGCAATGTGGGCAGTTTTTAAAAAGGCAAATTTCTTTGAATTTGTTTTAAAGCTTAATAACCAATTTTGAAGATGAGCCCGCTTAGGGAAGCATAGTTCCATATAAAAGCAAGAGCTGCTGCTACTTTTTGCTTCTTCCAAAATCAGTTCATCATAAAACTGACAAGAAGGCTTCGAGCTTCTTGTCCTATGTCTTTTATAGAGAAGAAACATGAGGGAGTTTAGGAAATTTCTGAGCTGTATCTGGGACTCAAAGGACTCCTTCCTGAGAGAATGAGATTTAGCCAGGAAGAGGTGTGCTTTGAAGGATTTGGGTTCTTGTCAACCCCCTGTAAATCATGAGTTCTGTCTTTGTAAAGAAGAGAAACCCCACTGCCTCCATTGAAAAAACAGCCAGGGACCTTTTTATGTCTAACTTCTTTTTTTCCTGCTAAATGAGGAAAACTGGCAAGGAGTACCACCTAGGTCAGTATTTCTCAAAGAGTGGTCCTCAGACCATCTGCAACAGAATCAAGTTTTGGTGGTTAAGAATGTAGGTCCCTGGGCCCCAACCCAGATCTATTACATAAAAAGCTGGAAGTGAGGTCTTAAGAATCTATTATCCCTGATTCTGATGGACATCCAGGTTTAGGAACTAACTATAGGCTCTGTTGCAGGAACTTTCTCCTCTCAATCCTGATTAAGCTTGTGAAGAAGACTAAGTTGTTATGGGCTGAAGTACAGATCCTGTCCTCTAAGGCAGTGGTCCCCAACCTTTTTGGCACCACGGACCGTTTTCATTAAAGACAATTTTTCCATTGGTGGGGGGGAGGTGGGGGGGATGGTTTTGGGATGATTCAAGCGCATTACATTTATTGTTTACTTTATTTCTATTATTATTACATTGTAATATATAATGAAATAATTATACAACTCACCATAGGTTGGGGACCCCGGCTCTAAGGTATATCTATAATATTACTTTGACTTTTGATTCACACTTAACAGACCTTGAATTTTAGACATTTTAGTAACAGCTGACTTGATCACTTTATGATACTTGAACTGTAAGACTGGCAGTGGTTCTATAAAAAACTCATAAAAATTCTGGTCTTGGAAGATTGCTTTCCTAAGGGTCCCTTTCAATAATTACAACTCAATACTATTCAACATCAACCTTTGGGATATGTAAGTAAAAAGAGGAGATTTTCTGACTCAATATTTCTGTTTGGGAGTTTAAACAGACACATGATGCAATGGCTAGATCAGAAGGCAAAAACAGACTCGCTGGATTACAATGATTTCTTCTCTCAGAGAGACCCCCAAACACAGAGGTGAGCGCCCAATCACCACGTCTGCCATACGGGATGCAGGCCATGGTATCAGCTGACTGATAGGGGTGGGGAGACATTTGACCCAAACAGATATTCATGAAATGTGTATGGAGAGCCAATGCAACCAGATAGTGGCAGGACTGGGCCCCATGAGCTTGGATCCAGAAGGCCCACCAGCTGGAAACACTGAGACCCCAACTGGCCGTGGCTCTTGCCCTCTCAGCATCTCTCTGAATGATGACCAGACGTAAGTTCCTTGCCCTCTACCACCCACCCTCAAAAATCACCCTGGCAAAATTAGCAAAACCTTAAATGTAACCCCAGTTAAAGTTTTCTTCTACTTAAAACTTAATCTGTTTTTAAATTTTTTTTAAATGAGAGGACATGAGGCTGGCCTTCAGCTTGGTTGTCAAGGCTGATAAATTGATAAATTTGGATTTTGGATCTGTCACAACACAATTTCTTTAAGGAAGTATGGAAGCACAGATTTCTGCTCACTGAGATCACTTCCCTATGATGATTTCAACACACTCACAATCTACAACATAGATGAATGGTTTTGCTGGGCTGAATAAGGTTCAACAAAGGGAAGACACTTTCCCACTACAGTCACACCTGTTCTCTCTGGAGTGGAGGCCCCAGCCCTTACTCAACTATACTGTTTGCTTCAGCTTTTCAGCAGGTATAACCAAAGGAAGGACTGGAAGCGTCACCTACTTCACAAAAACCATCACCCCACCCTCTACCCCAGACACTGGCCCAATAATTTTCAGGACAATCCTTCAAAAGCCAACACCAATTTTCTTCTCAATCTAATATTTTATAAGAGGAGCAAGGATGTTTTAGGCTTTCTGGATAAGGAGGAAATGGGATCAAATAGGAAGTATGTCCACAACAGACCATGAATCCACAGAACACAGCGGGAGAAGATCAGAAAGATGAGGGGGTGAGAATGTATGGGCATGATGGCTGAGAAGAAAGCAGAAGGTGACAAGACAGGGGTGCTTCGCTGCACATGTCCACAGCCCCCTGCCCTCTCCCTACCACAGTACTCACCCGCTGCATGAATTTGTTTACCCCACCCCAGACTCTGAGTTCTGACAAAGGGAGAAGTACTGCACACTTCACTGTCTCCCCAAAGCCTGGCACCAGTGCCTAGCAACAATAGGTTCTTAATGAGTGTTTCTGGATCAATGAACACACCAATCAATGAATGAACGAATGCAAGACCCACTGAACAGAATCAGCAAGGAGAGGCAAGGAATATAGTGTTTTGTCTCATAGAATGAGGCAGCGAAATTCAAGAGGTTAAGTGATGAGATACATATAACCACACAATTAAAAAATAAATAAATAAATAAACGGTGGAGGTCAACCCAAAATCCCAAAAGTAATAATCACACATTCAGAAACTGATACTTTTCTCCGGATGCTGGTGAAGACCTCACAAAGAAAAACCTGCATAAATCTAGTCTATGTCAGTGACAATTAAGAATGACACCACCTCAGGATGGGTAAATCTAAAAATATCCCCATGAGAAAAAAGGACACCTGTGAAGATTATTCTAGAGAACACTGAGCAGCCCAGCAGCGACTTGTGGCAGAAAAGAGACTGTTGGTCTGTTAGATGAAGTCAGTGTGAAGTCAGCTGAGGCGAAGGCAAGGGGTGAACATGACCACGATCATGCCATGACCAAAGATTATTACAGAAAACAGAGTGAACCACCAGGTTATCAATGTTTTAATAGTCAATTTACTTACATGAAAATATGCAACATGATAAGTCTATAGAGCACAGCCTCCAAGGAAAATAGCTGGTAACAATAGTTGAATTTTCCTAATGCTTAACAATGCACCAAAATATTCATCTTTTTCAGCAAAAGAATTTGATAGAGAACAACAAAAAAAACCCCTAATGTTCACTTTTACACATATCTTTAAATTTCAAAATAATAAAACAATATGTGTTACTTGAGTAGATCCTAAAATGGCAAGCAGCACGCTAGGAAAAGTGGGCCCCAACTCCTTTCCCTACAACACTCATGTGACCAAACCTGTTTCAATCAATCCTAGCTCTATAAAGCTAAATGGTTCCTGCTCCCGCATTTCTCCTCACTGCTTCTCCCCTCATTTCCCAAACTGCAGAATAAGGTCTTATATTGAAGCTTTCTGATAATTTAGTTCTTATCTATTCCTATCATGGCTAAAATATGCCCAGTCTTGACCTCTGTGTACATGAGGTGACATGCAGTTACAGGCAACATCTAACCTGACTGAAGACTAGAGGGAAATGCAAGAAGTAAAATCATAAGAAATATAATGAGTTTAAGATTCTGTTTATAATTAATCATGAAAGATAGTAAAATATTACTCAAGTCAACCTTTGTGTAACGGTTATACCTATTAGCATAGAAAAACTTCTAGCTAAACGTTCATGCCAACTCTGCTATGAAAAGCAATTTTAAGATTTCAAATAGCTGTATCTTGAACTATTCAAAATAGGTCTTTAAAAAAAAAAAAAGAAAATACACTTTACAGATAGTAAAATTAACCCTATAGTAGTGTACAGTTCTGTGAGTTTTAACCACAGAATCCTGTAACCACCTATAATCAAGATACAGAACAATTAGATCATCCCCCAAAATGCCCACACTCCTCTGAAGTCAATCTTTCTCCTCCACCTCCCTGGCAACCACTCATCTGTCTTCTGTCCCTAGCTTTGCCTTCTCTGGATATCACACAATGGAACCATACAGTATGTAACTTTGGAATTTCACTTCTTTCACTTAGCATAATGCATTTGAGATTAATCAATATTGCTCACTTATCAGTAGTTTGTTCCTTATTGTTAAGTATTATCCCATTGTATAGATGTACCAAATGTTTATCCATTCACCAGCTAGAAGACATCTGAGTTGTTTTCAGTTTTTGGCAATTACAAATAAAGGTACCAGTTGAGTATCCTTATCCAAAATACTTGGGACTAGAAATGTTTTGGATTTCAGATATTTTCAGATTTTGGAAAATTTGCATATACATAATGAGATATCTTGGGGACGAGACTCAAATCTAAACATGAAGTTCATTTGTTTCATGTATACCTTATACACAGAAGTAATTTTATAAAATATTTTTAATAATTTTGCACATGAAACAAAGTTTTGACTGCATTTTGACTATGACCCATTACATGAGATCAGGTGTGGACTTTTCCACTTGTGGCATCATGTTGGCACTCAAAAAGTCTTGGATTTTGGAGTAATTTGGATTTTAGATTTTTGGATTAGGGATGCTCAACCTGTACTATAAACATTTGCGTATGGGCATTTGTCTGAACATAATTTCATTTTATTTGGATCAATTTTCAGGAATGGGATTGCTTAGATATATTTTTACAAGGTTGATTTTCCAGCTATTATTTTTAAGATATCTTCAGTACACTCAGGGGAGCTTGCTATTAAATCCTTCCTTAAATTATTTTACAAAGTGAAGATGATTTAACTGTTTTTTAAGTTTAGCTTTTCGTATGTGGGATTTACTTAAAATGTAGATTCACCTATACTGGTGAAAACTCAAAGTCTTCATTTGCTCACAGCCATAACTTTTTAAACACTGCATATCCTTGACAAATGACATATAATCTAAGTTACAAGTCAAATGTTTTACTCATTGTTCTTCCTAATGTGTTAGTCATGGGAGATGATGAGGGGAAAGAGAGGGCACTAACCTCTACCTCTCCCAAATGCCATTCTGATTCAATCCTCACATCTAGGCGAGGTCAGCGTTATAAGCATTGTACTAACAAGGAAACTGGGACCCAGAGAAGACAAACGACTTACCTGAACTGAAGTCAAGCAGTTACACAGAGACAGGCCCAGACAAAAGCCCAGGTATGCCTGTCTTAAACAACCACACTCATTCCAAGGTTATCTAAGGACCACAAGCTCCTAAAACAGTAATGCAACATTTATGGAATTTTCAGGGCTATGTGTAGGTAGGAATTTCATAAAGACTTTTTGAAGGCCATGATGATTTTTCCATATGCCAACATACATGAAAAATGTTAATCCTTTTATTATGAGTAGTTCTGAAGATATGATCGCATTATGATCATAAATATGTCTTAAGGGACATGTTCTCACCTTAAACCTTCTAAGAAAATTGATTGAATAGCTAACCTATTTTGGTGGTGATTATTGATAACCATAAGCAACTGTAAAATAAACCAGGAAATCTGATCATTTGGCTTAATTCCACATACAAAGGGCACACAATTTTAGCAGGTTGCTACAGAAGCCATGGGTAGTACTTTCAGGGTTGACTATCACAGACATTGGTAGTATACAATTTCCTTTGAAACATTCCAACTCTTTTGGAAGGAAGTTCTTTTTATTTACACACTGACCTAGAAGTCAGGAATTGACATCATGACTCTTCTACTGTCAAAATTACAGCCCCAGACTGGGAACAAAATTAACATTCCTGTAGGTTGTAGGTCTAGGGAAAGACATATTAACCTTCATTCATTCTCCTCCCTTCCATCATCTTACCCTCTCTCACCCACCAAAAAAGAACCCTTAGTTAATATCGCAGGTGAATTGTGTGGACACTTTAAACTTGTCCTAATTGTGTTAATTCCCTGGGTTAAAGGTCCCTAGATCTGCATTATATGGTACCCTAGTTAAGTTTGGGTAGGAACAAGCCAGATGAACTACCATTGCACCCACTTGTTAACTAACGTGGCAGCTAACTTAACAAGCACATGCGGGCCCAAAGTTCATAGTCCAGCACCCTCAACAATCCAGGGCTGAAGAGTTTATTATCAAGCAGTCTGACAAAGTACCTGCTTTAGAAAGAAAACTACACTTAGAAAAAGAATGCAGAAATGCCTTATCAAAAAGAAGGTAACTCAAGGATTAAAACAAATTTGCTTTTAGTGAAATCCTGAAACTTTCTGTCATTTGTTTGGGTGGGTCGTTGATATGTTTTTAAAAATGTTTAACAGTTTCCCTGGGCATTCAAGTCACTAAACATTCCCTCTAGTGTGCTCAATTTCTCTGACAAATTTTTGTAAGAATTTTGGCCATGAAACTGTACCACTTTCCACTCCGCTACAAAAAGGGGATTTATTTTTCTAGGAGGCTAAGTTTCCTCAGTTATGAGGGCTAGGAGTGACATAAAAATTCTCTTAGTACAGTAAGAAGAGATGACGACTAACTCAATTATGGAAAATGATGGTTCACCATGGAAGAGACTGTTAATTAACAAAGAATACTTAACGAAGCCACAAGAGCCTTTGGATCCACATTGTACCTAACAGATATGTATCTAAAAGTCATCATTCTCCATGTCTAATTAGTCAAACAGCTGGGAAGCTTCTAAAATTAAAAATTTCCTAGAGGTGAAGACTAAAATGAACCCTGTGGTGTTAGACTGGAATTGGAGGTCTCAGTAAGAACTCATGGTTCCTACATGTATACACAGATGAATAGATGCATAAACATAGATGTGTTTATGCCTGAGCTAGAATACATACTTATATACCCTAAGAGGATCTAGAATCAAGGATACTCTCAAAGCAATCTGCACATCTAGAGCCTAGATCTTGGTTTCTAAATATCATTCTTCAATAAAAGGAACCAGGACTCCTTGGAGAAATGGTTGATTCCAAGGCTAGGGGCAGGAAAATACAAGATGCTGCTGGAGCATCTTGTAGTGTCAGAAAGTAGGAAAGTGCTCAAAATCAAAAGAATAGGGGCATGCTAGATAAACACAGAAGTCAATCTCAAAGAGTTCCCAAGGGCTAAAGCTAGAACAATTTAAGCAACAAAATAAATTGTATTATAATCCATAGAATAAAATATTCATGAGTTCACACAGATATAAATAAAATTTAAACTAACAAATACGTGGAAGAGAAGGGACAGCTTTCTCTTAAAGATGAATTCCAATTCATAAATGAAGAAAGAATGAAGGAACTAGAAACTATTAGAACACACCACAGATCCCTTAACGAACGTTAAAAATAGAAGACAAAAGTTTGAGGAGAAACAGGATGCCTGCATATCGTCAAAATATTTTCCCCAAGATACATATTCATTATGAAAGGAAAAATAGTAACTTTACAGTGGAGAAACATGGCAGACACCACCATAATCAAGTGATCCAAGGGAAACTTAAGACACCCCAACATCAGGGACCTCTAGTATGGCTCACTGAAAAAGACGTATCAATTTTGTGGTATTTTTATCCCCCAAAACATAGCCTCAATCTAATTATGAGACAACATTAGACAAACTCAAATTGAGGGAAATTCTACAAAATATCTGACCAGTACTCATCGAAATGTCAAGGTCACGAAAGACAAGGAAAGACTAAGCAACTGTCACAGATTGGAAGAGACTAAGGAGACATGATAACTAATCCTGAAACAGAAAAAGGATGTTAGTGGAAAAAATGTGAATAAAGTCTATAGTTTAGTTTTCAACACAAAACAAGCACTCCTGGGCTCCACTACTGCCTTCACTTCTGCTTCAGTCTGTCTGGGAAATCTGTATTTTCTATTGAAAGCTCAGCAGGGATTCATGTTCCAGTGATTAAAAAGACCTGGGAATCACTGTCCTTGGGAATGGCTTCTCACCTGGATGACCATTACAGTCACTGAGGTGCTCTGAGGAATACTGACAACCAGGCCACCTCCCAGAGTACAGGAGCGAGTACTTTTCAAAGCCCCCAAGTGACCCCCAAAAAAGTCAGCATATCTCAAGTTGTCTGATAACCACAGGTGATTCCCAGTCCCCTCCTGTTTTCACGAATAAACAGAGTTGAAGAGCGTACTTCCTGTTCCTTTCCTGCCTCTCTTCCCCTGAAGGAATTACTTTTTCCACTATGATTTCAATTGTATGACTGAGTATCAGTCTATACTGATTATGGCTTCACGCTTTGTTAGACTATATGAGAAATCAAAGTGGCAAATGACTTCTAGTATCTCAGCTATTGCCCCTTGACCTAGCTGGAGATAGCTTCTCTATTTGTAGTTCAAATACAGTTCAGATAAACCGAGAATGTGATAACATTCTAGAGATTATACAGCTCTCTCTCTTCAGGTTTTCCTGGGATTCATCTTAGGTAGATTTCTGATGAAGGTCTCTTCCACATAGATGAGCAGTAAGTTTAAGATGGTACACAAAAGGCATACAAAGTTCTAAACACTACTTCATCACAGAGCTAAAATGATATTCTAATAAAGTAAGATCAGCACATGGTTTTTTCCACCTTTTAAAGAATGTATTCCCTATAATGTCTTAAGCAAATTATTCTAGATTATGTAATAGACTTCAAAGAGGGAATATTTTTCTAGAAGACACAAAAGAAAAAGTAACAAAAACTGGTGTCTCTACTTTGAATTAGATAAAAAGCAATGTAAAACACATGAATTACCTACTCTAGAATGTGTGTCTATAATTTTTTCTCTAGTAGATCTGGGTTAGTTTTGAATATTTAATATCTAAGATATGAATGTAACACATAAGTTGTCTAAAATCAGTGTTTTCCCAAGAGGAGTGAAACTTTCATTTATACCCTTTCAGAGAGTTGTGTCCAACTCCTCTAGACCAGGCAGCATAGTTCCTGACTTTTTGGAACATCTAAAGGCATAGTGACTTAATTAAGACATGTTTTCCCAGGGCACAAACCTGAATGACCCACACCTGGATCACATCTACAATATGGGGCTCACCCAGGCACTCTAACCGAGTGGAATAGCTCAGCTAGCTATGAGTATGTAAGCAGGACCACCTGGGCAAACTGAAAGTGCTACTATTTATACAGCCATTTGCTGGAAATCTGTCCAGCTGTGTAATTCATAAACCCTGAACAGCAAATAATTCAGGTATATTAGTTAATGCAAACAAAAATAATTTATTCGTAACCACCTGTTGGACTCAGTTGTGGCACAATAAATATTTGCTGGATGAAGAGAATTGTGTTTCCTTTGAACTAACAGTTTTACGCATGCACTATACAGCCCTGTGTGGAGGCAGGTGTGTACAACCTGCAGCCTCAAGGCCTTATGTGGCCCTCCAGATCCCCAAGTGCAGTCCCTTGACCGAATCCAAACTTCATAGAACAAATCCCTTTATTAAAAGGATTTGTTCTGTAAAATTTGGATTCAGTCAAAAGGCTGCACTCAAGGATCCAGAAGGCCACATGTGGCCCCCAGGCTGCAGGTTCCCCACTCCCTAAACATATTCATGGCCACAGTCCCAAAGCCACTCTCTCCCAAATTCCTGAGCTCATCTGTAGGTAAGAATTTAAAAAGGAAAGCATGCTGTGAAGATGAAGATTTTAAGAGAATTTACTCCCTTAAACTGCCTGTTAATAGTAACATCCCCAACCCTATGCCGCCTACCCACAATATATCCTCTTAGCAGGCCTTAAAGTTTTCAGTCCACATTGTCACTTGGCTAGTGAACCTACTAAAGAACACCTGCAAGTTTACTAGAATCTTCTCTCTCAAACACAGCTACCTCTGCAGGGGTTAAGGAGCTATCACCCACTCACACCTCAGTGGCAAGAGCACAAAGCACTCCTAAAACTTAGAGGAGATAGGCAGCAAAAGGAAAGGCATAATTTTAAAGCTCATCAAGGTTGTTGGTTGGGGAGAGTGGGAACAAAAAGATGACTTTGAAAATGGAACTCAGAAAATGTTTAACTCAAAAATTTTGGTGACACATGGCCCTTATCCAGGAAAGGAGGAGGAAATTCTTGCTTTAGCCCCCTCTGTCCTCCTTGTTCCAGGACTCAGAACTCTGGTTAGTTGAGTTCTATTTGTTAATTATGAGACAGTTAAGTTGAATAACATTATTTCTATGAGGAAATCAAGTTCCACTCAATTAAATAACCACTTTTGTAATTAATTTAATTAATCCACTGCCCATGCTATATTGGAGGAATCTGATTAGTTTTGGACCCGTTTACCTAGTGTTGTTTTACGATTTCGGGAAGCAGCAAGTAATTACAACGTGCTATGGCTGGGGTTCCACACCCCCCAGCCTCACCACCACCCCCACCCTGAAGCTCAGGGTTTCCTAACTTAGTATGAAGCACTCAGCCTCATATCACATCCTCCACTTACATGGTGACTTGCTGTCTCCTACCACTGTTAAGGTTATTAAGTCTCGCTGAGCTTTTGGGAGTCAACCAGAGGTCCCAGGTCTTTTAATAAAGAGCTCAGACAGAAAAGGGTTGAGAAGCACTGCTGCCCTCAAGGCTTCCTGGAGTCCCCTGCAGCTGGTGACGATGTGAAGACCCAAGGTCAAGTCTCACTTCTGCTGAGAACAGGTCTGGGCAACAGACCTGGGCAACCTCTGTGCCTGGGGTTCTCGCTAATAAAAACAGCCAGGTGACCCCTGGCGTCCCCTCCAGCTCTCAGTTGCAGAAAGACTCCCAACTCTTTAAGCATTTCTTAGGACTACGAGTTTGGCTAAGAACACCTATAGTACATTCTGCCCTAACTTAATATAATTTGGCCTTCTCCTTACCAAATAAACTATCTTCACTTGTTTAAAAAACATGGAAACATGGTTTTTAAAAATTCCCAATTTCTAACAAAGCACAGAAGTCTCCTTATGGTTTTTAAAATCATGAGATGTACACATTTACGTTCCAAACACATAAACCACGAGAAACGCTCTTTCAAAACTCAAACTGTCACCTTTCAACAACACGAATGCCCAAAAGAATGTGACTTGTAAGGAGCGTCCAGGTCACAGAAGGCCTGAACCCTGAAAACCAGGATTCTCTCTCTTGCCACACACACCCAGGTTATAAAGTCAAACTCCTATATAATCATTACAGGTTATTAAGCAGATATCAAATCCAATATTGCAAACATTAGCCATTCAGAAAAGTCACATTTCTCATGGGGCAGGGAGGTGACTCATGGGACTTCAATGTTCTAACAGTAACATAAAAGGGAACTGTTAATAAAATGCAGCCTAAGCAAACACCCCTTGACCTCTTTGGAAAACAACAGCTGCAAGAAGTCTAAGAACTTCTTCCTGTGATGGGCAGCTTATATGTGTCAGTGCTACTTACTAAATGAATTTTTAAAACATTTCATAAAAAGTCAGCTGTGTTCACTATTCTCCCTTTTGACCTTTACAATAAATGTGCACAAGCCCATATGTATATACACTCTATAATATTAAAATGTAGATTTCAAAAGCAAATTGCCTCCCTCGGTAGCACCTGACTTCCATTCATATTCAAACAACATCTTTCCTTTAGTTCCTGAGAACTCTGACAAAGTACACTTTTACCAACAGATCCAAAAGCAAAAAGCACACAGAATGTAAACATTTTTAAAGGTAACAATAAGAACTGTTTATAACTTTAAAACTAAAATCATATTATGAACCACAAGTTTTAAACATATTTTTGATTTTATGCCTCTTTTCATAAAAAATTCATCCTTTATTTTAAAAAAAACATTTAAAATACACGTTTACTTCACATTTTTAAAGGAAAATGTTCCACAGGTAGAGTTAAATTATATTGTCCTTAAAACACCTGATTTTGTTTCCTTAATGCAGACTTCTGGAACTTACACTAAGCTTATGTAATTTGTTCTATTTTACACCTTGTTAACAGAGAAAACTAGATTTAAAAAATTCAGAAATTTATATTCTCCCCACATATTTCAAGCTTAAAAAGATTTTTTTGTTCAAAATCACAAAGAAAGTAACTGCAGTCATTCACCATCATATATCCGAATAAAATGCCAGTTTCAAAACATTAGCTTTCAAAAAATTTTGGCTGGGACCAAAATAAAAACCATAAAAATTTTAAATGATTTTTATACCTAACCTACTATACTTTGATGCAAAGAGAATGTGAAACCAAATGTGAAACCAAATGTGAACCCTAGTTTTAAAAACTTCTCATTTTAAGCAGCAATTTCTTTTTTTTTTCTAGGCAGAAAGCTATTTATTAAATAACAACAAATAGAAAAAGGTAGAAAGATGGTGTAGGGCAAGTAGCCAAAGATTTCTGTTCCACATAACACTTAAAAGTTCATAAAATTCACTACAACATTACATTTTCCAAGTTAAAGGCATTAGCCAATTTCTCTTGGTGGATGCCCTCCCCTCTTCTCTCAGCAGCATCCAGATTGAGCAGGCCAGGAGATGGGGACAATGACATGTAACTCACCAGGATACCAGGAGGGGCCTTGCCATGGTAACCATCTTGAGTTTTACTTAATGAGCCTTCAGGAACCTTCTCATCTTCACTATCATCTTCTAGGTAAAGCATCTTAACACTGAAGTAGCTTACCAAGCATGTCTTTTTTCGAAGATGAAGGTATCATCAAAACAGAAAGCTGCTCTCCTGACAAACTGAGTACAGACTGTTTGCAGACACAGTGATATGGTTAAAACTGAAAGGAAATGGTTCTTTAAAAAAAAGAGCAAAGCATACACGACTTTACCAATGAGATTTGCTCAAAATGCCTCAACCCCCTCTCTCCAAAGGAGATAAGCAGGGGCATGGGACAGGCTGTGCCATGTGTTTACACCGATAGGTACCAAGACCTGCCCAATCACATGATAAGCCACTGCAACTTCCATCACACAGGACAGGGATTGAGTTAATAATTCTCTAACCAATCACATCCTCATTTTTACAAACAGGAACAGCTTTACATATGGAGAAGTAACCTTATGTAAACTAATCATGTGAGGGAAATAATTTACATACATTTTCTGAGCATTTGTGAACTTCCCAAAGTCAGCCAGTTCATATATGCTTTCTAGAGCCCAACTACTAAACATTTTTACTTTGTCATATTGGCATGACCCAATATATTTTCACAATTTTGGGAGATATTCTGCTCAGCACTATAAATAACAAGCAAAATTTATTTGATTTCAAGAGTATGATAATGCAACACTGTAAAACTCAAACATTCCTGGTATTTCCTTGCCAGCTCTCAGTAAGTCAACATACAATAATTTTAGTTCAATTTTGCTAAAAACGTAAAACATACTTAACACACATGGACAAAATATATTAGATTTCTGAATTAAAATAAACCATTTTATTCAAACCATTGTCTAGGATTGTGCTGTTCATTACAAATAGCCATTAGCAATAATAGGTGGCTACTGAGCATTTGCAATCAAGCTAGTACCAACCTCAATGTGCTCTAAGTATAAAATATACACACTAGGTTTTGAAGACTAATAATGAAAAAATAATGAAATAATCTCATAACGTTTTATACACATTACATTTTGAAATGATAATATTTTTGATATACGAAGTTAAATAAGAAATTGTAATTATTTTTACCTGGTCTTTTCTTTTTTAAAAAACTTTTAAAAAATCTGATTGCTACAAAACTTAAAACTACACATGTGGCTCATATTATATTTCTATTGGGTGTACTTCTCTAGGCCCCTGAGACAACCCTGAGGCCAAGGGAGAAGCAGGGAGGATATTCAGGCAAAGTTATAGCTAAGGAAGAACTGAAGACAACAGGATTGTTCATCATTCCTTAAAAGTATTCACTTAACACATCAACAATACACTAGCTGATCCACATACACTTAATGATCTCCAAATTATTAAACCTTTTCTCTACATCTAAACTTCACAAAAAGACAAAATTTCAAATGTTTGACCAAGTAATGGGGGTTTGGTAATGTTTAATACAGCAATACATCACACCAAGGTTCATATAGTAAAAAATGTTAAGTGGCAGAATTAAAAACAAATTACACCAAAATTAGAAATGGGAAAATCTATCTTGCATTCATCATGTTTCCCTGCTCGCCGTCCAGCCTATCAGATAGTAATGTGAGCCTGGAGTACACCAAAGTACCCACAGTTGCTTGTAATCTAATTCAACACACATCACGTACACAAATTCCTCTTTTCAAAAGAGAAGTGTTTATATGGTCTAAATATTATACAATGTATAAAAATTTAAATCTCTTCTCCATGACTTGCTGCATTTCCAGATCTCTGGCATCAGATGGTGGGAATAAAAACCTGATATTGGGGTGCTGCCAGTGGGGAAAAATGAAGGAGAGCCAGGGGTCAGGGAAGAGAGGTGAGTAGGGGAGAATGAGAAAGGCAGATAGATCAAGGAGAAACCTAAGAAGATTAAGAAGGGGAAAAAAGGAAATGTTGGAGGGGCAGAGGAAATAAAATGTGGAAGAGATGAGAAAATATGCAGGTGGATAGCGGAAGGGGAAAACTCTAAGTAGGAGAGTGCATGGAAAGAAAAAAGAGAAAAAACAAGAAAAACCTTATCCATTTTAAACGTGAGGAAACTGAGACCCAGAAAAAGGGCAGGAAATTAAGCCCAAGGTTACCCACGTGGTCGGCAAAGGTGCCAGAACAAGCTGCCTCCCAATTTCTGGTTCAGTGCTTCTTTCACTATACTAAGCAGAGATCAAGACAGAGTGTACCAGGGGCAGGGAGAAGGAGGCTGAGAAGCAACAGGAGGAAAGGCCTGACAAGTGAAGTGTGGTGGAGATCTAGCAGGGCAGAGATCAGTGGGCAGAACTCTGCAGCAACATTCACCTCAATTGCCTCTTACACAACAAGCAGCCCCTAGGCCAGCCATTGGGTTTTCTGCTAGCCTTGGTTTTGTTTCACTGTTTTGATCGATGACTCACAGAATGTCCTGACTGCAAGAGAGCACGCACCATGGACCCATTAGAGGTGAGCTCATCTTCTAAACATCTATGTCGACACCAAGCTCGCACCCACAGCTTCCTCCTATGGCAACCTGTGGATTACCCTGACCCCCAAGGCTGGTACCCAACTTTCTGGTTCCAGCTCACCACCTGTGGGGTGGCACTTTTCAGTCTTGATCAATAAATGTTAAAATCACTAACAGTGCTTAACCATCCCTATGATTTTCAAAGGAAAATGCTGCTGTAATGTCATACTTTTTCTCTACAGGCTAAAATAAAACTAAACGGCTGAATACCAAGAAAAACTACTTTTGCATAGCATCTCCAACAATCTTTAAAAAAAAGTGGGTAGAAGTTGGAAGCCTTTTGTCCAAGACTTAAATCCTTCAAGAAATAATCTAACTTAGGGAAATAAAGCTAAAATGCTAGTCAGGAGAAACAGAATCTTGTTCAGATTCCATAACTGACAGTGATGCTTGCTGCTAAGTAAAATATATACTTGTAAATCTTTTTCTAATAGTAATTCCTTAAGTATATCAGACTAGGTATAAAGGGCTTTTAAAGAAAGTGTAAGGATTTATTTAAAACTTCCTAACCTGAAATTTGCTCATTTGAAGTTGTGCTAAATTGGTTCCACAGAAATATCTTTACACCACAAGCTATGTCCTCATTTTGCCACCAAACATGAAAATAATTGTACTCCCCCACAGTGGCCATAATGTGGAAATGCAACCCCTTTCTCCTGGATTACCAGTGAAGATGTGAGAAACTAAGCTTTGATAAGTAAAAAATCATGATGAATACATTTTTAAAGCCTCAATTACAAAGAATTTAGTAACATCCACCATTATTATTCTATAGTAAAGGACTAAAGTGCATTTTTGCATGTTAAAGGCCACTCATGACAAAGGGACCCACATGTGAAAGGACCAAAACCCTCCTGAAACAAATTTGTTTTAATTTAGAGCCAAATGGTTCTCTTATCACCTACTCTAAAACATATGAAGTGTTTCTTCCCTATGTGGAATTACTTAAAATTCACTGTTTAAACTGTGAAAACAACCCAAAAGGGAGTGATAGGTTTTATTCAAAACCAAGAGAAAACTCCTCTTCCTACCTCTCTCAGATTTTTCAAAAATCTGTAGTTTAACTGCTTATTGGATAATGGCTATATAGTTTACTCAAGTTCCAGTGTCTCATAATATCCTCTCACAATCCCAAAACTCTAAATAGGATAGCTAGTGGCTATTCCACTGAACTGTGAATGAATAATTAAATACAAACAGATCTTTCCAGGAACAGAGGAGAAAAACGGAAGGTCTCCAAGGTCAACCGTGCAAGCTTAAGTTATCTTAACCAGTGAATTCTTTAACTCTGTATTTAATTCATCGATTAAAATTTGAAAGTCTTTCTTCAATCAAAGTAAACAGCAAATTTTACCTTAAGTTCAATGTATCCTTTCACACAGTTTAAGGCTAAACCTCAAACAACCAGTTAAACCCTGACAACATGCCCTAGGCCACTTCACCTTCCGACAGAAGTCTAGGCAAACTGTAACTCCATTCTGCAGCATTCAATGTAATTACATAAGAGTAGCAGCAATACATGTAATTAAATCAGAATAGGCCAAACGCACTTGGATCAAATTCTGACACTTGGTACAAACCAAAGAAAGCGTGAAAAATAGCCAATGGAGGGCTGTACAACGGTGGTGTAGTGGGGTACCTGTATGCATCGTCTGTACGTTGCTTTCCTCTCTTCCAAACTGGGATAGAGTGAAAGGGGACGTAATTGCAACCTAAATTAAAGAATTTCTTATCTAGCTTATCATCTCACTTCACTCAATTCAAGTCCTATTGAAATGCAGGTTGTACTTCCAAATTAAAAACGTAATAATTTTAAATCAGGCGGTGCTTTAACTCATTCAAACAAAATATTTGCTATAACGTAAAATTAAATAGGGGCACCCACTACAAATTGTGAGGCCATGTAAGTACTTGGGAACAATTATTGTGATTCCAACTCAGGACCAACGTGAGGCTTAATAACTTGGAAGAAACTGCCAAATACTTGGGGAACAAGAGTTATTATATCAATACACAATCCAAAGAAATATAATGTGAGAAAATATTAACAAATGGAGCCAGAGTGATAAACTGCATCCAAGTCATTAGAAAGGATGGAAGGAGATATTAAGGCCAGGATGGAGCACAGCAACCAGTAGCAGAACCGCATGTATAAAAACAATTAAAGAAAAGAAATTATCAACAACTATGTCACGTAAATACAAATAACATACACATTCCTGACTTTGAGAGGATAATTTCCCTTCTTACGCTGGCGACATTCCATTTCAAGTCTCCATTTTCTGATTGCAAATTCTGGTTTGAATTGGGTAATTTTTGTTGCTGTGATTTCTTTAACTTCTTTCAAACAATTACATAAAATTCTTTATTACAAAAATATTTGTAATTAGTTGATACTCTCCTTCCTGCCACCTTTTTCCATCTAGAGAAATGAATGGCTGTTGTAATGTTAAGTACTGTACTTATAAATCAGAAATTCAGCAACAATCTCCTGGACGCGTAGTTTCTTGGGGAGAATGCAATAATTCTATCACATATAAAGTTCATACAAATAATACACACACTAGGATCTCAAGAGATAAATGCACGAAGGACAGAAACCGACATTCTATACACATAACTATCATCACCGTGAGAACCTGCTCAGTCTCACAGCTGGCAAGCGGAAAAGCCAGGATATAAACCAAGGTTGTCTGACTCTGGCGCCTCTGCTTTTAACCATACTGTTGATGTTTAATTAACAGTTTGCTCTCTATCATATTAGCAGGCTTCAAGAAAATACCACCCACGCAGTTGGGGTTTTCATTTTAATAAAAAATTATCATGAGTGCTGTCAGGAAGAGATGGGTGACAGTATAAATTATTGACCTCTGGGCCTTAAATGGGCTCCCAACAGAACCTGGCAACTCTGCTTTGTTTCTGTGGTCAGCTCTCTCCTGTAATTTCTGCTTCTTTTTCAAACGTCTATGCTTCTCAACCTCCGACTGCATCCCGCCACTCTATTTCCCCGTCAGAATGTGCAACATTTCATATTCTCGTACATGGGTTCATTTGGGTTCTTCAGGAAATAATGAACAGCAAAAATGGCTAATATAATTTGCTATGAGAATGATAACTTAAGGAATTTACTTTTACAATGTTTAGAAAATTCCAACACTATATTAAAGTCTGTTACAAAGTAAGGATTTTATTTAACTGGTGAAATTTAATTTCAAATGAAAATAGGCCGGGCGCGGTGGCTCATGCCTGTAATCCTAGCACTCTAGGAGACCAAGGCGGGAGGATTGCTTGAGCTCAGGAGTTCAAGACCAGCCTGAGCAAGAGCAAGACCCTGTCTCTTAAAAAAAAAAAAAAAGTAATAAAATGAAAGTAAACAGAATCCTTAGATTATTTCCTTCGGAAGTTAAACCTGCCTACTTCAATCTAAAGTTCAACTAAGATGTGTAAGAGAAAAATTGTGGCTGTGATACCCAGTTTTATACATGACAATAGTTATATCACAGACACACAGATGAATACAATTCCAGATGGAAGGAGTAACTGCATTCTCTGGTGAGGGTAAAGCCTCAAATAATGCACTCAGTAGTAAAAGAAAAAGGGAAAAGTTAAGTCATCTTTGCTACTCTTAGAAGTAAAATGCCTGTAATGTCTAAAATTTAACTTTACACTGTCAGGACACAGATAGGATCCAAAAAGCCAACAGGTATCTAATCTAAAAGCAGCAACACTAGAAGAAATGCTCCCCTCTTCTGAGGATACAGCACCACTGAAACACAACAAGTGCGACATTTTATTACAATTTATTTTCATTCCAGGTTCAACATGCTTTATAAAAAGGCTCAGAGGAACAGAACATTTAGTTTGTGTCAAAATCATTAGGCTTCGCAACAAATTAATTTTATTCAAGTTTTTAATGTATACTTTAATCACAAAACTTCTGAATGTGAAAAGCAGTAAGCAAACAAAATTAATGTAAGCTAAATGTTCATGAGACGTTATATAATAAACCATATATATATATAAGTGTTTATATTGATATCATATAAGAAAATATAATCCTGGCAGCCTAGCACTATTTATCTAGTCCCTGAGCCACAACCTGGAGCAAGTCCTTTGCATATATTATCTCCGATCTACACAACTTCCATGAAGGATTTGTTTTATCCCTTTATTTTACAGATGAAGAAATAGAGGCTCAGAGAGGTTATGTGATATATATCCAAGGTCAACCAGCTAGAGCTCAAGATGTCTTCCATAGTGTCCTTGAATTTATTACTTAAATTGAAGCTCAGATTTAACATGCTAGGTATTTAAAAAATCTCAAATATTATGCAATGAATCTAAAAGAATAAAATACCTAGAAATAAATTTAACCAAGGTAAAAACTTGTACAATTAAAATTATAAAATCTTGCTGAAAGAAATTAAAGATGACCTAAGTAAAAAGAAAGACATCTGTGTTCATGGATGGGAAAACTTAATATTGTTAAGATGCCAATGTTACCTAAAGTGATCTACAGATTCAATGCAATCCCTACCAAAATCCCGAAAACCTCAAATCCATATGGAGTTACAAGGAATCCCTAATAGCCAAAACAATACTGAAAAAGAACAACGTTGGAAAACTTAACATTTCTTCATTTCAAAACTTATTATAAAGCTACAGTCATCAAAACAGTGTGGTACTGGCATAAAGACAGACCAATGGAATAAAAGTGAGAGTCCAGAAATAAATGCAAACATTTATAGCCAATTGATTTTTGACAAAGGTGCCAAATCCATTCCATGGGGGGAAAGAATAGTCTCTTCAACAGATGGTGCTGAGACAACTGGATTTCTATATACAAAATAATGAAGTTGGACCCCTATTTCACACCATATACAAAAAATTAACTCAAAATGGATCAATGACCTAAAATCGTACGACTCTTAGAAGAAAACATGGGGCTAAATCTTCATGATCTTGGATGTGGCGAATGGATTTTAGATGTGACACCAAAAGCACAAGTAACAAAACATGAAGTAGATAAATTGGATTTTATCAAAATTTAAAAATTTTTTGTATTGAAGGACATTATCAAGAAAAAGAAAAGATGTACAGAAATGGAAGAACATGTCTGCAAACCATATAGCTGATAAGGGTTTAATAAACAGAACATATAAAGAATTCCCACAACTCAACAACATAAAGGCAAACAATTTAATTAAAATACAAAGGATGTGAATAAGCATCTCGTCAAAGAAAATACACAAATGGTCAATAAGTACAAGAAAAGATGCTAAATACCATTAATCATTAGGGAAATGCAAATCAAAACCACAATGAGATACCACTTCATATTCACTACGATGGCTATAATAAAATAGGAAAATAGTGGAAAAGAATGTAGAGAAATTGAAACCCCTGATGAGAAAATAAAATAGTACTAGCCACTGTGGAAAACAGTTTGGCAGTTCCTCAAAAAGCTAAACATAGAATTACCATATAATCCAGCAATTCCACTCCTTGGTACATACACAAAAGAACTGAAAACAGAGACTCAAACAAATACTTGTACACCAGTGTTCAAGGCAGCATTATTCACAATAGCCAAAATGCGGGAACACAATTGTCCATCAACAGATGAATGCATAAACAAAATTTACTATATCCATATAATGGCATATTATTCAGCCATAAAAATAAATGAAGTTCTGATACATGCTGTAACATGGACGAACCCTAAAGACATGCAAAATGAAACAAGTCAGACACAAAAGGACAAATATTATATGATTCCACTTATGAAATATCTAGAATACGCAAATTCATAAACAGAAAGTAGATCAGAGGTTACCAAGGGTTAGGAGTAGGGTAATGGAAATAGTGTTTTGGAAATAGTGGTGATAGCTGAACAACATTGTAAATGTAACTAATACCATTAAATCACACACTTAAAAATGGCTCAAATGGTAAGTTTTATATGTATTTTACCACAATAAGAAAATTACGCAATGAAACCCTAACTGAAACTTGAAGCAATGTCAATATGGCTCAGAGTTAAAAATGAGAATATTTTCATTCTTGGCAATAAATACCATCACCTTCTATTCCTACACTGTCACTAACTTGCCAGGTGATCTGAGCAAGTCATTGAGTTTCACTAGCCCTCAATTTCCTCATCTAAAAAATGAGTTTTTGGATAATTTCTCTCTACCCTTTTAGGTAAAACAATCTGACACTGCAAAAGCTAAAGTTTTCTGAGCACTCAGCTCTACTAAATAGAAAGCAATTAAGTATTTCCTACAACCTAGTGTTCACGATGAACATAGTGATTCTACAGCAATGACTTCAACAAAAAATTACACGTAGTTTTCAGTTTATGTATACCTATGCACAACAGAGAACTTCTTCCTTCGGTCAAAACAATCACATTGGACCAAAACAAATCCACTTCTGATCTCAACTCAAATTCCTAAACTAAGTTTCTAAACACCTAGAAGTAACCTTAGAGAATATGTAGTCCAAGGGTAGTTTGTGCCATTCTCACTTCTACGAACCCAACGGAGCTCTAGAATGCACCTTCTTTACAGAAAATGTACAAACCAGCAGCATACATGTATACCCACACAACCATGTACAGTTTTGTGGTTTGAGGATCTGCTGGAACCTTCCATGTGGACTAGTATGGGGACTCCAAGTAAAAAAACCTCTGATTCTAAACCAAACTGCTATTTAATAAAGACGAGAACATGCAGGTACTGAAAAATTCAATTACTTCCCAGCCAAAATAGTTAAAACATACTCAATCAGTCTTTCATCATATAATAACAGCCATTAAAGTGTAGTATAGAAGGTACCTAAATGCATGCCTATCACTGAAGGATGCTGCTAGGGAAATAAAATACTCATTTAACAAGTATTTTCCTAGTGCCTACTTATATGCCAGGTACTAGTACTGTCTTTAACCCTGGGCCCTGCATATCACAAACCCAAAACATAGAGACAGTGTATGTTTTTCCTCTTCTTTTCAGACCTCGAGGAAATTTTCTGAAGATAATTTAGCTAACAGAACAGGTGGTAACCACAAGCCAAACTGCACCTAAAATCTCTGCAGCAGACCTGCCTTCAGGCTCCCCAGGATGCCTGGGAAAAGGAGGCAGCTTCGACAGGACCTTTGGCGGCAATAGAGACCAGGCCATGGGGGGTGGTGACTGGATTTATAGCTTTTTGGTTTTGTATTTTTTTAACTAATATATCAGAGTTCTACTTATTTTGGGGGTGCATGTGATATTCCAACACATGTATACAATGCGTAATGATCAAATCAGGGTAATTAGGATATCCATCACCTCAAATATTTATCTTTCTTTGGATTTATAGCTTTTAATAGTTTAGACCTAGGTTTCCCAGTCTTGGCATATTGATATTTGAGGTCAGATAATTAATTCTTTGGGAAGGGAGGGGGAATGTAGCGTCCCTAGGCTCCAACCACCAGAAGCCAGGAGCACCCTCCCCAACTGTGACAACCAAAAATGTCTCCAGTCATTTCTGAACGTCCCCTGGGGGCAAAATCACCCCCAGTTCGAACCACTGGTTTAGAAAGATGGTATGCGGCCCTGTATTCATAAACCCGCTCTGGCTGGGACGCCACAAAAATGTTGGGGTGGGCCAGCAGGCACATAACTTGGGCTCTGAATTTAGACAGATGAGTTTTACATGACAGCTCTCCCATTTACCATGGACCCCCAGCACTTAACCTTTCTCAGCTTCAGCTTAACCTGAGCTTCACAGGACCCCTTCACAGAGCAGGAGTCAGAATACCTATCAGGTAGGACTGCTACAAGGATTCCATGACATGGTACCTGGGAACTACTAACTGCTTAGTAAGTGTTAGTTTTCTTCCTTTTCATTAAAAAAAAAAAAAAAGGAATTAAATAGTTCTAAGACCTATGCCATAGTAGGTGCCTAGCAGATGACCGTTAGGAGAGGATCCCTGCCTTCAGGGAGCTCACTAGTGAGGGGCACATGAAAGTAAACAAATGGCTTTCTAAATCTAAATTTCCATTTCAATTAACAGCTCTTTACATCTCTAGTTTAGCTTCCCAAACCATTTCCCCATTCCTTAAGACCCATCCAACTGGACCCCACTCCTCAGCCTATTTGTACAAATAGTATGAGCCTAATTCACATTCTAGCCCCAAATAGTCAAAACAAGACTAAAATGGGCCAGAAGAACTATAGGGCTGGAAGGAATGATCTTAGGGTAAAATCCAGCAGATCCAGCTGCTCCCAGATCTGCATTCGGTTCAGCCTCCCCAACCTCTTCAGGTAGGTAAGGCACCCTCTCCAGTGTTTCTCCTTCTTCCAAGTTTTGGTATAAAACTGTTTAGTCACACCTACACTCAGTATCTAACTCTGTTCAACGTAAGTGCTGTCTTTTAAATTAATCACCTCTGAAGGCTACAATAAATTGATTCTAATGATACGCCACCGTCCAGCATATCAGTGCTCCTCTTTCTTTCTGCAGGAACTATCTTTAAATTTAATTTAGGTGCTACACAGGATAAAAATCAGCATCATTGCTATATAGTCACACAACTCTTACAGTCCAGAAGTCAATATGATTCATCTCTCTGACATTGCATGATTCACCAGATGTTGCTCTGAATGGCTTCTGGCTATTTCAAAAAACCTAACCTACCTTGAAGGGTAAAGATTTTCTACCACTGAGGATAAAAGAATACACTGCAAGGCTCTGAAAGCAACTCAAAAAGGAGAGGGTGTTCCAAAATGTTTTCCAGAATGACTACATGGTGGAAATGCATATCCTGCCTCTAAAGTGGGCAATGTACATTTGATTGTGTAAGATTCCTTCACAATTACATGTATTTTAATAGGAGTACCACGAATTTCCTTATTATACATGTATTAATATATGGAGGGCAAAACTGAAGAACTTGAGGTAATGAGAGCTTATGGGAGAACTTTAGACTTACTAAAAGTGTTGCATCTGTTATTTATAATGTCCATCAATTGTATCATCCATCACCCCCATTTCAACAGGCATGGTGAGGCTACAGAAAAGAAAGGACTATTTGCTCACATCCCAGGACAGTATCTTTACTATCTGTCTGCCAAATCTCTCTCATATAGATATATCTCCCAGAACAACAGACCCATGCTCCACTCCTTTCCATCAAAGTATCACTCAGTTTTACAAAGACCTTGCCAAGGGCACCAAGTTCGCTATACTTGCTTGAAACTCCAAAGCCAATTGTAAACTTCTGCCTAAGAGGTGCCAGAGTCAACACTTCATAAATATGTACATTTTTTTGATGCTTGTATTTTTCTAAACCTAACTGAAATTCCAAGAACCATTAATGAGAGCAAAGCGACAGCAGTCACCTTGGAGACATCATCAGAATGCCAGGCCACTGTGCCTGTAACTCTGCAGTGTGCCCTGATGAAATCAAGACAGTGCCACGGTTTTAGTTAAAAGGTGACTTCTGCTGCATAAACAATTCACCAACCTCACCTACTGCATCACTCATCATTTAATGACTCCTGCAGATAGAGAGAAGGATCTTCCGTGATTACTAGAAGTACAATTCAAAAAAAGAAAAAAACAGAAACAAGCGCAAATTCATCAGCTTACTTAGCTGATGTCATAAAAGCGACCAGGAGAATTCCTCACCCCCATGGCACACACTCAGTTTTTCAAACACCTCCAATTTCTCTTGCCTTTAGCTCTCAGGGATGCAGCCCCAGCTTCCCCAGAGGGAAGCCTGCTAGATCAGCAAGCACAAATTCACCATTTCTCCATTCTTCTCTCTGGAAGCACCTGGGTCTCCCTGTCTCAGTTACATAGAATATGGTGACCATGAGGCCAAGAAGCACGGATACTTTCCACCTCCAGGCATCCCGTGCCTGTGTCTGCAGAGGGTCCTGGGGAAATGGGGAGAGGCTGTGGAGATGGGGGACTCTTTCCCAATGACAATCAAGTTTCATGCCCTGCTTTACTCTACAGGGTGCTCACTGGGACCCCAACAAAATCTTCAGAAATGTGAGGAGGGGGACCTTCCTTTCCTGGCTCTGGGAGGACACTTGGGTGGATAAAGGGAGAGGCTGTGGCTATGTCAACTGTACTGCTGCTGTCAGTGCCACCCATCACTCGGGTTTGGGCTATTTTTATGCAGCTTTGCAAAACACACACCAAGTAAGGTTGCACCAGTGTGTTATCACAAGCTGACTTGCACACTGAGCTACTTCAACAAGAGAGAAGGATGTCCAAGAGCAACAGCAAGTCAGTGAAGCAACACTTGGATCATTGAAAAATAAGGCTTGTTTCACTCACTGATCCGTTTAACAGCAGTGTCTATTCTGAGAGCTGGGGATCAAACAGTGAACTTGGCTGAAGATGTGCCTGCCCTCATAGTGCTTATATTCTAATGAAGGGAGAGAGATGACTAGGACAATGACAACAGTTAGACTGGGACAACTATTAAAAGGGGGTATTGCTGCCAGAAAGTGAGGGAGGAAGGGCAGGAGAGCTCCTTTAGGTAAAGGAGTTGGAAAGCCCAAAACAGGAAAATATATGACAGTTTTTAAAAACAACAAAGCTCTAGGAAGGCTCTAATCTGAAAAAGAAATAGAGTATAATTAACATAGGGGGACAGAGCATAAGAACCTGGCCAATATGTTCCCATAACTATGCCAAGATAGAGATAGCATTTACTTTCTCACAAGACACTACTGCTGTTCTTTCTTTAGTCATTTTGCCAACTTTCAAATTACTTTAGAAACAAAGCAAGAGTAAAAAATGAGACGACTCAGATACTAAGTCATTAAACATTCGGGAACCTGCAGAAATTTTAGCAGTCACAAGTCTGAACAAAAATCTCCAGTTGTAATCTAAAAATTACTTCCTGAGAGTTTCTTTCTGATCTTTACTGAAGACAGATGTGACTAAAAGCATCTTTAAAAATATTACTGTAACTAGACATCCTGTTAAACCCAGAGGGTGTCACATGCTTTATCTCCACTCTCTTGAAACTCACTATTATGGGTCGAACTGTGTCCTCCAAAAAAGGTAAGTTGAAGCCTTAACTCCCAGTACCTCACAATGTGACCTTGTTTGGACACAGGATCTTCACAGAGGTAATCAAGTTAAAATGAGGTTAGCAGGGTTGGCCCGAATCCAGTAGGACTGGTGTTCCTATAAAAAGGGGAAATTTGGACACAGAGACAGACACGGAGCACACAGGAAGAATGACATATGAAGATGAAGAGATGAGGTGATGCATCCACAAGCCAAGGACTGCCAAAGGCTGCCAGCAGACCACCAGACACTAAGTAGGAGAGAGGCGTGAACCAACCCTGCCTACAACCTTGATCTCAAACTCCCAGCCTCTGGAACTGTGAGACAATAAATTTCTAGTTGTTTAAGCCACCCAATCTGTGGTACTTTGTTAACATGGCCCAGCAAACTAATATACTCACTAATTTAACAGTAAAGAAATACAAAAGGGGTAACTCACAAGGACAAAGAAAATGGTTAGAGATAACAGGAAATGAAAGAGGTCAAGTTTTCTGAAGATGAAAAATGAATGGAAGACCAGGAAGTTAAGGAAGTGGGCAAAACAAAACCCCTCATCGGTGATGATCTGTCAAAGGAGTGCAGCAACCAAGTGAAAGAGCTCCCAGTAGCCCAAGCTAGCACAATTTGGGCAGCATAATAAAATAGCACTGGATTATAACACAAAATATAAAATGAATATCCATGAGTCCATTCCAATATAAATAAAAGATTGAATAAATTAATAAATGGGGGAGAAGATAATTATTTCCCATGCAGAATTCCAAATAATTTATATAGATATTCCACCCTTAAAGACGGACAGTGTAACTCCCCACTCCTTAGGTGTGGGCCACACAGAGCAGCTTCCAAGAATACAGAATGGAGAAGGGGGAAAAAAGACTTACAGTGGAAAAACCTAACAAACACTACTTGTCAGATCACAAACCAGGCGATCGAGGCCAACATTAACAGTCAAATAATGTTGATAGTATGTAACCTTGATACAATGTGATAAGAATGGCACTTTTACCTCTGTGGTCTTCCTCCTAATAACCCACAATCCAGTCTTATCATGAGAAAAACATAAGAAAAAATCTAACAGTGGGGCATCCTACAAAATAACACCGTCAAGGTCACTGAAGATAAGGAAGGTCTGAGAAACCGCCACACCAAGAAGAGCCTAATGAGACAGGAACAACTAAATGTAATAATGTGGTAACCTGGAAGGGAAAAAAGACACTAGATAAACAAAGAAAATCTAAACTATAGACTTTGGTTAATAATAATATATTAATACTGGCTCATTAATTGTAACAAATACAAATTGTACCAGACTAATGCAAGATGTTAATAACGGGAAGCTCACACAGGCTGTACGGGAACTCTATAGCATTTTGTCAATTTTTCTACAAATCTAAAACTGTTCAGAAAAATAAAAGTCCATTAAAAAGAAAAGTAATGGAAGAGAGATGACTGACTTAGCAAATCAGACAGAATTGACATAAGAAATACCACCAAGAGGAAACAAGCTGAATCACTTTACAGAAACTTAGGGAAGGCTCAGGTCAGAGCTACCCTCCCCCTCACTCCTTAGCTCCCAGAACACCAGTTACCTCAATAACACTGAGCAGATTTTTCTCCGAGGAATTTATCAACTGGTATTTGGAAGTCCCTACCTGATTACCCATCCTGAGGGTGAGCAGCACTTAAGCCTAGCTCATGTACAAAGCATCTCCAATCGTTTGTTTAGTCTCACTCTCAAACATAAACAAATAGCCAACAAATAGCAGACACTTGAGGAGAGCCTAATGTAAAAGACAGAAATTAAAACAAATGGGAACTTTTTTGGGAAAGAAACAGAGACAATGTAAAGATGTTCTATAAACACTATAATAGTATCAGAGGCAAGAGAAAATATTGTATCCATAAAAGACAACAAGATACTAATGAAAATGAACATCCAAGAAAGCCCTCTTGGAAATCTAAACATTGGACGGATACATTGGTTCACTCCTGTAATCCTAGCACTCTGGGAGGCTGAGGTGGGAGAATCACTTGAGGACAGGAGTTTGAGACCAACCTGAGCAAGAGCGAGACCCCACCTCTACTAAAAATAGAAAAATTAGCTGGATGTGGTGGTGTGTGCCTATAGTTCCAGGTACTTGGGAGGCCGAGGCAGGAGGATCGCTTGAGCCCAGGAGTTTGAGGTTGCTGTGGGCTATGATGATGCCACTGCACTCTAGCCCAGGAGACAGAGCAAAACCCTGTCTCAAAAAAAAAAAAAAAAAAAATTAGCTAGGCATGGTGGCACACTCGGGAGGCTACTTGGGAGGCTGAGGTGGGAGGAATGCTTGAACCTTGAACCCAGGCACTGGAGGATGCAGTGAGCTATGAGCATGCCCCCGCACCCACCTGCCGGCACTGAAGCAGGGGCAACAGAGCAAGACCCTGTCTCCAAAAAACAAAACAAAACAAAAACACCCAAAAATAAAATTGAGAAATTCTATAGATAGAAGGGTTGGAAGATAAAGCAGAATGCAAATCTCCCAGTAAATACAACAAGGATAATAAAGGAATGGGCAAAAGGAGGAAAAAGATGAATGTCAGAGTATCAATCCAAAAGGGCCCCAGTATCTAATTTGTAGGCTTTTCGAAGTACAGTAACAGGAAAAAAAGAGGAGGGAATATATATCATACAAGAAAATTTCCCAGAGTCAAAGATACAATTTTCCAAATTGTAAGTTCCCACCATATGCCAGCTCAAACGATGAAGAGCTACCTGCACTGCTGTGGGCACCACCAAAGGCAGTCATGTGAGAAAGATACCAACAGACAACGTTAAAGGATATGCAGAGGAGTCAGAAATCGCCATGTGGGCATGGCTACACAAAGCAGGATACACATCATGTCCTCAATCAGAGGGACAGCACCCAGTGCCAGCCACTGCCCCAACTTCATGAGAACATACAGCTGCAGATGATTCTGCACGTGGGGAAAAGCCTCAGCAAGCCTGAGAAGCACCCACTACCTTCTCTGGATGTTTTTATGCCCTCTGACCTGCGGAAACTCTGGTGACATACCTGCCTGCCAGCCAGATGCTAGTAATAAAACAAGGACAGCAGCGAGGGTCTCTGTGAAGCCAAGTGAGGAGGATACTTCCCAGGTGTTCTGATCACTCCCCAACCATGTCTGGTCCAAGGACTGAGATGACATGGCAAATCACAAACCAGGGCACTTCATCACGAGATGATAAAGTAATAAGAGATACTTTAAAAAGAGATAAAGGTACTGAAAAAAAAATAGATGGGGGGAAAAGATAGGAAGAGGGGTTAAGAGCACATACACAGAAATTAAAAAGAAACACAGAAATTAAAAAGGCTTGGGACTTTTCACTTAACAGTAACAATTCCAAATTCTAAAGGAAAACTATTTCCATTCTAGCATTATATTGCTAGCCTATCAATTAAGTATGAGGATAAAATAAAGAAGTTTTCAGACATGTAAGGTCGCAAAGAATTTACTTCCTACAAACCCTTTCTCAAAAAGCTGCTGGAGGATATGCTCTACCAAAACGAGGAAGCACTCCAAGAGAGAGGAAGACCTGAGATCTAGGACTCAGGATCCAACACAGGAAATTACTGGGATTCAGAGTGAGGTGTTGACTGCACAAGCAGTTCTGTAGTCCTGTCAGAAACTGGGTGCCTGATTTTGATTGGTACTGAGAAAGTAAAGCAATAAAACAATTGCTGACTCTAGAGAAAACAAAAAATTGAACTGGTGAAGAAATAAAATCATTGTACATGCTTAGTTTTGCACAATATTTAGTCATGAAAACATAAACACTGAATATTGAGAAAAAATGATATAAATATATTGGCAGTTAGTATAAGGAAATGAGAGAGAAAGTGTTATATAAGAGAGATGAATGCTCATCTTGCATAGTAGGAAATCAATAGAAAATGTCTAAAATAAAAAACCAAGCTATAGCAGTGTAAGCACACAAACGTAGAGTTAAATCCCACAATTCTTTTCTAGGGAAAAGAATTGAAAGCAGCTTTTTCTAGGAAGCAGTAACCAGCAGTAAGAAAGAAAACCAGTATTGTTCATCATAAACCTCATAATACTGTGTATTTGAATGTTTAAACTACATACAAAAAAAACCTTTAAAATTTCAAACACGAGTAGAACTAGTATATGTTATAGCCTTATGAAAAACAATCATATTTACAGAAATGAAAACTACTAGGGGAAAGAAAATAAACACCAAGCAAATATATGCATTGTAGGGTTTTTTGTTTTGTTTTGCTTTTAATTAGGAAAAGCTCTTTTCCAACTCTCAGCATCAGCATCTGTGATCCACTTGAGCTTTAGGTATGTCTCATTAACAAGAAAAACCAAATGAACCAGGAAATTTAAATATAGCAAAGTTCCTATTAAGTTATCTAGTTCATTCACTCGGAGCAGGGAGATGTCCTAACACAAAAGTCCTGTTCCGTTTGATGGCACGGATACCACTGAAAGATTTAGCTAGCATTTAAAAGGATGACATTCAGAAGACTCAAAATAAATCAGCCCCCATAACGATACAGGGATACTACTAGTATTTTTTAAATAGTAGAGAATAAAATTTCATGTAGTTTTATAATATAAGGAAATTGGTGTCCATTTTAATGAAAATCAAACGTTAGAATTTATAGAAAAATGTTAATTACTCAGAGGCTTTATGAACTAGTCAACAATTTTTTTTTCTTTTACTTAAGTGTTCACCTGCACTATATACTGGGTATGTAGGACAACACTGCTTTCTAGGAGTCACATTCTAGATAAAAAGAAAAGGCTCTACAAGGCTTTTACATTTATAAACACGTGTTTTATATTAGATTTGTATACCAAATTGCTAACTCTGACATTATGAAGGTAAAGGTTCTTGGTCAAGATAGAAATTTTAAGCAAGCACATGAAACCCTATTTTTCTTTGAGACGTTAAAAAAACTTTCAACTAAACATCATATTCTCACACTAAAAATATAAGCACAGAGCTCTCTCCAAGATATTTTCTTTGACTCTCACTCACATACTCCCTTTCCAATTCCTCCCTGTCCCTGTTTCTGCTGTATACAATAGACACTTAATTCCCCTACAACGCTATAAGCTACTTCAGGGCAAGAAGGACATTCAGTGCATCTTCTGCCCTTTGCCCTGTGACTCTCTCAACACTGGTATCACTAGCTCATTAAGATGTCCCAGCCTGTGGCCCTGCCTCTGGACCTCTAAGTAGCTGATGGTTCTGGTTTAACACATAACCTCATTTAATCCTCAGAACCAGCCTGTCAGATGGGTATTGTTATCTCCATATTACAAAAGAGACAACTTAGTAAATGATATATCAAAAGTATTCATGAATTTGGGAATTCCTACAGTTCTGAGTTTATATCTGTTTAATGAAAGGGTCTTCTGTATCAAAATTCATAAATCAATTATTTATTCAATTACCAATAAGTAAAACACCATTAAAGCTCCATTAGAGAGGAGATTATCTGCAGATGTAGTTACCAAGTGAGTTAAATGATATAGTGAAGAAAGCACTAGCTCAAAGGACAAATCTGTTCAAAAAGAACTCAATACTCAGCTGTCTGTGTTAGTGGTTTCAGTTGGATACCAACAACGTGATGGGACAAGGATTTCTGAACAGGATAAAAAGCTGGAAGCTCTATCCAACTCTGAAATTGTTTAACTTAATGCTCCTTTCTACATACAGTCCAGTCCCATGTAATCCAGGGGTTATGATGTATACTTAGTCAAATCAGGAACAGTCAAAATAAACAGGGAAAATCCTTGAAGGAGGTATCATGTTGGATACTGACATTCCATGTCTCAAATAGTCCAACCAACCCCATTTCCTCCTTCTCAACACTAAAAGAGAATCACCTTCCTCTCAGGTTGAGCCTGAGAGTAATATTTAGCTTGAGTTTAGGGGGCATGCTGTATAAAAAATACAGCTTTTAGATACTTAATCCAGTTTCAGCCCAGTGACATGCTCATACTGTGAAAGGCAGGCAGAGGAACTTCAGATTCACACTGAATCACATGTGAACTCATTCCAGAGCGCACCAAGTAGACATGGTGGGGCCGAATCACCTTCTCTATCTTCTTGGCTGGCACTTCTCTCCCTGGCACAATTGGCCTTGCATACCTAAATGAGTGAGAGAAACCCACGGCTCCCGTACAGCAGGTGATAGCCCTGTATTACCAGTTGATAGATGCTGACGTTAAGAATAGGTTCTCCAGTTCTACCTAATAAAAGTAAAAACAAAACCCTGAAACTGACTTAGGGGTATCAAATAAATGCACAAGAATTGTTACAGTCCCTGGGCAGTGTGGTTGCACGGGAACAAGGGCAATAGAAAGAGGTCACTGCCACCACATGACTGTGAGGCCTCTGGCTAACCTCTTTCAGTTTCAGTGTTCTCACCCAGAAAATACGGCTATTATTTCTACCTGGCAGGGTTGTTGTATTGTTTTTGTTTTCGTTATTTTTTGAGGAAGAGTCTCACTCTGTCGCCCTGGGTAGAGTGCAGTGATGTCATCACAGCTCACTGCAACCTCAAACTCCTGGGTTCAAGCAATCCTCCTGCCTCAGCCTCCCAAGTAGCTGGGACTACCGGCTCACACCACCATGCCCAGCTAATTTTTCTATTTTTTGTAGAGATGGGGTCTCACTCTTGCTCAGGCTGGTCTCCAACTCCAGACCTCAAGCGATCCTCCCACCTTGGCCTCCCAGAGTGCTAGGATTACAGGAGGTGAGCCAACGCAGCTTGGCCTGTTGTGACTCTTAAAGAGATAATTTATGTAAAGCACTTAGCACAATGCCTAGTCCAAAGATGTTCAATCAGATAACTGTAATAACAATGATAATCTTTCACAAACATCGAACACCTCCTAGAAATATCCAGTGTTCCTAAGTAGTAGATATCAACACCATTTTACAGACTAAGAATCTCAGTGGATAGAGTAGATATTAAAGACTTCAAAATTCCAAATTTCTGCCTTTCAAGTAATTCTACTTGGGCAAGTTTTCTTGAGCCATTTCAGCCAGTTAGAAAATCCTACAACAAAAGATCAGTCCTTTCTTTTAAAGCATTTAACACATTTTAAATTATAAAATAGAGAGCTTTCTCTCTTAAGTAATACTTCCCCAAGTAATTGTTATTCCTGTATAGTTCATATATAAATAGATGTTATGCCTATAATGTCATCTATTATTCATCAAAAAAAAATTAAGAGATTTTAAAGAAATTTATTATGTGGGCAGATGTTTTGGAATGTTTATGAAGAAAAAATAACACAGCACCTTAAAAGAAACAAAAAGTATATTATATTCCCTATGATGCCTCACTAAGCCCAAACATTCCTTGACTTATGTTGGTTCATAAGAAAAGCACATCACTTTACAAGGACCACAAGTTTAGAGATTCAACTGTCAGGAAAAATACCATAATACAATTGAAGGAGCACCAATTCAGACCTTTTAATTCATACTAACTCTCTGATGGTTTTGCTGGCACATAGTGGGTAACAATACAAAATCGTATAATCAAATTACCAGATGACTTTATATTGAATAGATTATTTCCAAATACCTTTTAAGAGCTATTTGCATTCTGGACACCTCTTTTTAGAATAAGTTAAACATTAAGTCTCTAGTACAGCTGGATATATCTGTCTTGCCAGGAGCAATAAATATCACATCATAATGCAGTGAACAGATTAGAATTATCTTGACCATCATATAATTCCACTGTTTATTCAGACGTATTAAAAAAAGTCTTCTAAGTAGATTGCAATCCCAGATTAACCAAGGAACTTTTTGCTTATAATTATGATTCTTTTTATGAAAAGAAACTGTTAACAGAAGGGTGGGCCTGAAAAAGGGCAAAATGTTTTATGAGTTGTCTCTTTAAAACCCCTCACCCTTTTTGAGGAAGAGGGACAGAGGAATGTTCTTTGTTCTTTGTTTTAAACCACAGGACATGGCTCCACGGAATTGTCCGGGCAAAGGTCATGGGATCATCTTCACTGGATATAAGGTCAACCGGGACCACCAACCATAGATAAACAGCAATAGCCCAAAGCTGAAAACCCCCTTTAAGAGCTCTGTATTTCTGCTTAAAGGGAGGATGGTGGCTCTTTAAGACAAGAGTCTCCATCCTCCTCATTTGCTGGCAAATTAATAAACTTCTCTTTCCTTTTCCTCAAACCACTTGTCCTCATTCTCCGTTTGGCCTCAGGAACAAGTACCGAGCTTTCGGTAACAAAACCACCCTACTATAGATTTAAAAACATATTTAAATCAATGTCCTTGGGCCAGTTATCCATTCCATTATATTTCAGAAATAGGCACATGCAGAAATTCAATCGGTCACTAAAGAAGTTACTTGCTACCATATGTGTATCTTTCTTCTTGAAGTAAAATCACTAGTTCCAACTTTCAAGTTTCTGAAGGATGCTTTCCCCATCTTTAGCTTCTCCTCTTCATCTAATAAAACTTAGTTATAACCACCCAAACCAAATAATTTTTAAACCCGGATCCTGGTACCCCTTTCTCTTCGAAATATTAGTGTGTTTAATCACGTTTCTTGAATTTTTCAAATCCATGTCCCTGTAGGCCTCCTTTAATGTTACTTAAAATTTCAACTAAATTAACAAGTGACCAAAAAAATTAAAATCAAAACAATGGGAGAGCACGCCAAACCTTCAAAGAATTTCCAATGCACTGCAAATAACAGGGTGTCTTTGGTCTCAGCTCACTATGTGAGCTCCTTACGCACATCAACCTATGAAGGTCTCATCCTTTATCCCCTTTATACCCACTTTAAAATCAAAAGAGCCCCTCTCCTGTGGCCATACTCCAAAGGTGCCCATATTTAAATGTTCTTTCCTCCCTTCCTCAAATCCTACTTTCTCTTCCAGAATTTGCCAAACCTTCAAGGCTAGCCTACCACCCTTCAATACTCTTTCCATCTCCTCTCTGCTCCTCCCCCCTTAGTTTGACATTTACAGAAAGCAAAGGAGGCAAATTGGCATTACTCACAGGGAGTGTCAGAAAATTGAGGAGACAATAGTTATTAAATATTTACCCTAATACTGATTAACACCTAGAGGAAAGCCACAGATGACTGGAGAGCAAACACAAGGAAATAGAGAGCACAAAAGAACAGTATCAACACATGTAAAGGAGTTTGACTCCTACAGCTAAAGTTAATCAAGTAAAGTGGTATTGAAAAAAATGATCAAATGTTTGGGAGAAATGGGGATGATAAGGAGAAAACTGAATTAAGAACTGAAATGAGAACTTTAGATTTGCTAAAATAGGTAAGAATGGATCATTGTAGATTCTTGAACAGGAAAGATTAAAAAGATACTAGAAGTTAAAAACAACTTAGAACTTAAAAATCAGTATTTTAATTTTTTTTTCTTTTCTTATTTACTAGAATACCAGAAAAACTATTTAAATTTTATTTATACTCTGCCTGGTTGGAAAAACACAAAGCAGTTCACACAAATACACATATTACTAAAAAATAAAATTAAGACAAGGGAATTGGTACAAAAAGCAAATAAGGATATGAAGTAAAACAAAGGCAACAGACTCACATTTAATGTCCAGTTACTGTTCATAAAATTATGTATAGAAGGAAAGACTTCCAAAACTGTTTAAATATGTCATAAAGTCAGATAAAGACAAGGTTGGGAAGGCAATCCACTGGGTACCCAAGCATCCTAAAGTGTACTTTCTGTGAACCAATGTTTCTCCTCCAAAGAAAAGGTAGAGAAGCCTAATTTGGATAGTTCATGTTGAAAATATATGACACCACAGATAAATACAAACACTAAGTAGTAAAGTTCTAAATGCAAACATCATAAAAACAGGTTCTACATTCCAAATGGATTTTTAAAATATCACATTCTGGCAGCTCCCCCACCCCTTTCCTAATACATTTCTGTAGTCTCTCAAATTATATATCTGACCTAAATAATCTAAAAAGAATTTTAAAAGGTCCCATTTCTAACAGTCATAAAAACCACCTTGGCTTTGTACAGAGAAAAAATGAAAGCAGAAAAAAGAGCTGATGATGTAACTGTTTTGTTAGGCATTACAAGCGAGAAGCCTTGCTTTTTGGTAACAATTTTAACACCAACTTAAATTGACAAGTAAGATCCCCGAAATTTAGCACTGAAAGGCTTTAGAGGAAAAAGAGACTCTGAACAGCAGTCAGCAAATCAAATTATAAAAAAACATTTACTTCATCATCATTTTAATCCTAAAAGTCACTTGCTCCTAAAGGATTCTTTTTTCTTCCCCTTCCCTCTTGACATACTGAGAAGTTGGGCAGAGACAGACCCTCTGGCCTCAGCTTCCTGTTGCATATCAGGAGCAGGGTGGCTTGCGTGAGGACAACCGAGGCTAGAGTGGCCCCAGCAGGATTCTGGCCATCTCCCCACCACGCAGGTTGCCACTGACTCTTCCGAGATACCTAGCTGATTCATATGGACTGCGGGGGTGAGAAACTTTCCCTCACATGTTTGGCTTGAGAAGCACAGACCCTCACACACATAGTGTTTAGTGTTAGTAGTAGCACGTTACTAAAACAAAGAATCAAGCCAACCACTGGGGAGGTGGATTCCAAAAATTGCAGTTAATTAATTGCTAGAAAAGCCCTCAAGACAAGTCCATATTCAAATGTCTTATTACCAAGATACAGCCATAAAACTTACTGCTCCAGCCAATAATAAATACCCTCAAACTCTTTAAAGTTTTAATAACACATAATTTATATAGGATTCTGCCAACTGGAGGCTCTGCCTAGCAACTCGTGAGCTGCTTCATCGTGAAGAAGGCAAATGAGCAGTCAGAAGACGGAGTCTGAGTCTCAGCCAGAAGTAGAACGACTTATTCAGCAATGAAGGGAATTAGAGAGACAAAAACAGGATTTCAAAATGAAGGTTCCAAACCACTGCCTACCAGTTGACAGGGCAAGTCAACACGCATACACTACGCACACACAATGACAGTCACTGGGGTCAGAGCAAAAAGGAAAGGATTTAAATTAAAGATAGAAAGATCTAAGTAAGACTTAAAGAAAAACTTCCTGACTTAAGTTACTAAGCACCTCAGGGAGACAGCTGAATCTACCTCTCACCAGGAATCCACCTGCTAACTAGACGAAGCTTGCAGCGAAGTGTTATCGTGCTTATATTAGGAAATACATATACAAAGAAGCACAGAAAATAGCTGTTGACACAGAACTAGGCTATATTTAAACTAAATATTAATATTTAAACTAAACATTGCAAAAATGTTCACTGTAATGTCCATGGGCTTAACTGAACCTTTTACCACCTCGAATTCATGGCCCCACCAGGATTACTCACCAAAGGCTCACCATTCAGGAAAATTGAGTAAACTCATTCAGGAAGTGCCACTGGCTCCCAGGTCTCTGGTAAAGACAAACTGCCTGCTGCTACCTACCTTCATTCAACAAATCTCTACCAAGTCCCTTCTCAAAGCCAGCTCTGTGCTTGGTAGTGGGCAGCTAAGGGAGTTTTGCCTCTAGGTCCAGTCAGTAAACCAAAAATTACATACAGGGGGGTGATGAGGACCTTTATTGTTACATTCTTGTAGCAATAAAGGAAACAAAGCCCCAGCTGACCCTATTATTTGCTTCTAAACAGTGCTTACTATAGTGTTCAAGGGTTTTCAAATGCTTCCATTTCCAGATCCTCTTAAGCATAATGCGTCTCTGTTGACTTTCAACTGTACCATCGAATATTAAAACAGAACCTGTCGTTTCACTTCTAGCATTCTATGGCTCTCTCTACCAAAATTTGGGCATGGAGATACTTGAGTCTGATCAACCATAAGCAACTACACATTTAATCAGAGGGAAGAAGCCCTGCTTGGATGGCTTTCACACATGGCTTCGGACTGTTCTTTTTATACTGAGGCTGGGCATGGCCTGAGGATGACTGCCCTTCAGACAAAGTGAGGATGCTGCACTAGGAATACCAGCCCCACAAGGGCTAAGTCACCTGTCTCCTTCCCCTGCACCTTGCTGCCAGCTTTGCTGCTTCTCCCTTCAGCATCACCTGTCACACTTTTCATTCTCAAGCCACAGAAGAAAACAATCAATACCAATACCGGGCCATTAACATATAAACTATTATGGCCTACTAAATTAATTGGTAAATACTTCAAAATGTATTTCAAAACTGACCTTGTATTGTCAAAACATTATAAACTAGCCATGCCAACTTTTAATAAATAGAATTAACCAGCATCTCTACTGGGCAAAGAACTTCAACTGGGCCTGGCCTGACACCAAGGCAAGAGACTGGTTTTCAATTTAAATTAAAAATTTGGAAAATAAGCCCCAAATGTGCATTAAAAAAATCAGTCTGGCCGCTTGTTAAGTAATCCTTCAGGGCATTTCCAAGTATTCACAGTTCCAGTACTTTCTGAAAAGGAGGGTGCTCTTTCTGGTCCTGTTTTGCATAATTACGCCTTCAAAATGTCATCTCGAATTTTCAATGAGAATAGTCTTAATTTGTTCAGGCGAATGGAGAAAATGGTGATCCGCCGGCGCTAGGAGTTGAGAGAGAGGTTCCCAGCATAAACCATATCTGAACGTGTTCGATACAAATTAAGATGTTCGGAGAGGGCAGCAGGGTTTGAGAAGAGAGAACTACTCACACTTGAATCCCGTCTACAACCTGAAGGTGGAGGCGCCGGGCGAACGAACGCCGCGAAGAAATAACAGCAACTTGCCAGCCCCCAGCTTCGCCGCCGATCACGTGCCCGGCGCCCCCTCCCCCAGGACCGAGGGCGGGATGGAGACGCGGCCTCCCCCCGCGCTCCCCCAGCGGCGACCCGCTCGGCCGCAGCTCGAGCCCCGCGCCAGAGGCCGGGGGTGGGGGGCCCGGTGACCATTCCCACGGGCAGCGGCGGGGGCCGCGAGCGCTTTGAGTCCTCGGGACCCCCCCCGTGTATACCCCGCCGCCGCCGGCTCCCCCGCTCACCCCTAAGTCCGTCCTGCGGCGGCGGGGCCGCGTCTACGTGGCGCGGTCGCGGCGAGGCGGGCACAGAGACTGGGCACGGGCAGGGGGCGGCTCGGCCCACGTCGGCCTGCACGGTCCCGGCCTCCGGCAGGGCAGCCCCGCGCCGCAGGCGAGCCCCCCCACCGGCCCCCACGCGTAGGCATGCGACGCCCGCCCCTGAGGGGCGACGCGATGCCCCGGCCCGGCGCCCGCTTACCTGCAGCGGCTCCGCTCCCGGCCCGCGCCGGCGCCCGCGGGCAGCCGAGGGGAGGCGACGGCTGGACGGCTGCGGCGAGGACCCGCCGGGGAGGGCGGGCGGCTGAGGGGGCGGGGCCGGCCGGAGGCGCGCGCTGGGCCGGGGCTGCCGCCGCCGCCGCTGCCTCGGGAGCCGCCTGGGCCGCAGCCGAGCCGGGCGGCCCTCATGAATGGGAAGCGGCGGCGGCGGCCGAGCCGGCGGCGGGCGGCGCGCAGGCCCCGCCCCGGCCACGTGACGCGCGCTCCGCCGCCCCCTCCCGGCCGCGCGCCGCGCCCCCGCGACTCCTCCCGCGCCCTCTGCCCCGCGCCCGCCGCCCCAGCCCTGGCCTCTGAGGGCGGGACCGCGATCTTCAGGAGAAGAAATGCTTCGGGTGACAGGAGCGTTACTTTAAAACAAAAAAAAAGTTTCTTCTGGTTCCCGTGGCAACCCTGCAGTGCGCCACGTGAGACTTAGAGCCCAATTGCCAAAAAAGAATATTAAAGTGCAAAAAGATCTACAGCATGTTTTATAATCCTTTTTTGATCACCAGTAGCGCATCTCCTTTGCTTACTTTCCCTTCCAAAAAAAAAAATCCTATTGCACACCTCCTTTTAAAAAACATACTTTTGAAGAAATGATTGCCAGGACTGTATACTGCTGGTGCACGCTGGTTTTTATCTTTTTGCAGCCTATTCTATTACTGAAAGTTATGAATGCAAGCGCATGTGTTACTTCTAAATGCCAGCTAATTTCTCAGTGCGATCCTGCGCATGATAATGTGTTCAGCTCCGCGGGTACTGACACGGGCATGTACCCACAGCTACCCCGGGGTGCGCGGCGGGGCGGCCGGGAGCCGCTCCCCTCGCCGCAGCCACTTCCTCCCCCGACTTCCTTTGGCCTCTCTCTGGAAGTCCGCTAAGCTTTGCCCCTGTAACCAGGCCCTGCAGAAACAGGTGTTTGGAATCTTCTCCACTTCACTGTCCTTCACCGGGCTTCACAAATGAAATAAAAATTTAAAACGAGAGGGACTGGAATATCCCCCTCCACATTCAAAGGATTTTACTCTGCTATGGAGAAGCAAAATTAAAGCTAAAGAAAGAATTTAATCCTCAGTTTCTACATCAATAAAGTGGAAATAGCAATGCCTTTCTCACGGGATTGTTTTGAGAATTACACGTGATTACCTATAAAGTGTCTAATTTAGCTTAGTGTCTGGAAACCGGAACACGCTGTTGCTGTTTATTTTCTTTCCTTTCTTCCATTTTTCCCCACTTAGACTTTTCGTGTCTCTCTCGGGCTATTCTCACTACCTCCTACCTTGGGAGGGAAATATTCTACCAAGCTTCCTTCCTTCCTTACGTCATTCAGGAAGCCCTAGACGTCCCCTCCCTTCCTCCAAACAACCTTGGGTTTGAGACCTCACTCACAATGATTGGATCTCATTTCTACTATTTTCCTCATTCTCGGTGTCTACCTAACTCACACCACCGCTTAAGCCAAGTAGGGACTCACTAAATATTTGCTGCACGATGTCACTTCACTTCCTGCCCTGGCTCCTAGGAAGTAGGGGGCCACCCAATTCCCTAGGCCACTGGCCTGTGGGAGAAAGAAAGCGCTTCCTTCACCTGTTCTCTGACCCATCGCTCCCCAGCTCCAAGGCCAGGAACCTCACTCCACTAATCACGCCCTCTTCCTCAACTCTGGCTTCACCCTTAGCTTTAGCAGACAGGCTTTTCCCACCATTTGAAAAGAAGGGCCAGGCGGGGTGGCCCACGGCTGTAATCCTAGCACTCTGGGAGGCCATGGCGGGAGGATCGCTTGAGCTCAGGAGTTGGAGGCCAGCCTGAGCAAGAGCAAGACTGCCATCTCTATTAAAAAAAAAAAAAAAGAAAAGAAAAAAAAATTAAGGTTGAAAAAAAGAAAAGAAGAAGCCTTTGTTGTTCCCTCTAAGGCGATTGACTTATCACGTGGCTTCCCTTCCCAGCCCTGCTACCTGGAAGAGTTTCTGCTTTTTCACTTCTCTCACAGTTTTGCTCCTCTGCCACTCCTGAAACTGCTCAGGCTAGGTCACGGTGACCTTCCAGTTGCCAAACACAGTGGACCCTTTTCGGGTCCTGTGTCTCACGATCTCTGTAGGGCAAGATGCTGTTGACCACTATTTCCTTCTTGAAACTCCCTCCACCTCTCAACAGATGGATCCACACACCTGTGCTCGGTGGCTTTCGACATCCCCACCAAGGCCTACACTGATGTCAAATTCAGGCCCATCCTTTGAGCTTCTTCAAACCTGCTGCTCCTGAATCTCCCATCCTGGCTGATGACATCGTCATCCATTTAGTCATTCGTTCCAGAAACCTAGGAGGGAGGTCCCATTTCCCTCTACTCCCGTTCCACGTCCATCAAGTCCTGTCATTCCTACTCTCTAAGGCTCTCTGCAGGACTACCATGTTGTGCTGGCCACCTTCAGGGCCCTCCTCCATTGCACACCTGTGTGCCCTCACCTCTGCTTGCAGTCAGGCCCCCTCCATCTCTCCTGTAGGCATACGAGAGCTGGTCTCCCTGCCCTGCATTCCTGCATGGTGCTAAGCATCCTCGCCCTGAGTTGCAGATCTGGCCACAGTACAGATTGAGGAAAAAGGGCAAGTATGAGAGCGTGGCTCCTTTTCTCTCCAGTTTTCTCTCCTGCGTCTTCTAGCCTGTATGCTTTAGCCATTCCATTTGCAACAGGATAATTTTTCAAATGTTAACTTCTGTGTTTTTCCTTGCATTTCCCCATTTCTTTTTCACCTTATAAGAATGCACCCAGGCATTCTGCTTGTCTCAAGGAGTTTTGTTGGCAGGGTGGAAAGCAGAAGTCTGCAAGATGTTTCCTTCCTGTCTTTTATTTCCAAAACTCTACACTTGGGCTGAGGAACCTAAGTCAGGAGGGAGAGGTAAGGGGGTAGAGGTACCTTGGAGGGAATCCTGAAGGGGGGGGGACGGATTTTCCCTAGAACAAGAATCGAGTCTCCCCAGGCTGGAGTTGGAAGGGGGCAATCTTATGCCCTCCTGTCTCGCAGCTGTTACGGGGAGGTGATTAAACCTTAGAGAAAGAGCTTTGTTGTTCCAAACTTCAGCATCCCTTTCTCTGTGAGGACAAAGAATGGCCAGCATTTTCTGTGCCATGGCTGTGTGCTCAGGTCTTCTAGTAATTCTAACTACTGTCGTTAACACCAGTGGTGGTGTCATAGATGGAGAAACTGGGGCATAAAGACGCCGAGTAACTTGCCTCACATCTCACAACGTGTAAGCAGTGATGCTGGAATTTGTCCCCAGGCCTGCTTAACTCCCAAACTGCATTTTTAACCAATTCCCACCACATTCCCTCAGTTGCCCCCACTGCCCCACCCCAGGCAATGTCACTGTTTCTCATGTTTCTAGTCTATCTTGTACAGATCACAACTATAGCACTTATTACACACATAGTAGGTGCTCAATAAATATGCCATGAGAAATAAATTAGCATTTCTAGTTCTCATAATATGCTCTACTAGATGTCTAGACCGATTCTCCCACTGAAAACAACAGCAACAAAAATACTGGGTAGAATATTAAAAATATATTCTATAAACTAGCAAGAAATTAAGAAAGAGCACCAGGGGAGGGTAAAGGTCAGAACCCTGAGATATAAGCAGAGCCCAAAGTCAGCATGTGCCTGGAGGGTAGTTGCTGAATCTAGTGAACTTAAATATTGGTTTTTGCAGCCTTGGGAGTTTTGTGGATCAGAAGTAAAGATTAGTGTGTGTCTTAAGTACAGAGAAGACCCAATAAAAGAGGAACCTCAAAATCTAAATAATATAAGAAGAAAAAAAAATCATCTCAAGCCCACCCAGAAACCTCACTAAAGATGATCACATATGAGCCATAAAGCAATCTCAACAAATTTTGAAAATTTTGTATCATACAGACTACATTCTCTGATCACAAAGCAATTAAGACAAGAATCAATTTTTTAAAAAGGTAACTAGAAAAACCTATTTGTTTGGAAACTCATGGGTCAACAAACAAATCATTATAGAAATTTGACAATATTTAAATGCTACGTATCAAATATTTGATACCCTATATCAAAGCTTGAGGTATAAAACTAAACATGTAGTTAGAGGAGAAATTTATAGACCTAAACGCTTATATTGCAAGAGAAAACAGTTTGAAATGTAAAGAGCTAAAAAGTTAGAAAAAGAACAAGAAATTAAGGTCAAATAGAAGGAAATAATAAAGATAAAATGAGAAAATAATAAAATTGGCAACAAACACACAATGGAAAGAACCAACTAAGCCAAACACTGGATTTGTGAAAGACTAATAAACTTTACAAACCTCTGGTGAAAAATAATTAGAAAAAAAGAGAAAGCACAACAAACAATATGAGGAATAAAGGGAAAGCTATAATCACACATGATGCAGAAATTACAAAGACAAAAGATCTTTGCGAACATTTTTATACCAATTAATTTGAAAACTTAGATGAAATGAAGAAATTCCAAGAAATATAAGTTAATAAAACTGAACTAGAAAACCAGAGTAGATTCATAACCGTTTAGGAACTCGAATCTCTTGTTAAATATTTTCCTCTCTTCAGTATTGGACCAGAGGTCCTAATTGTGGAGTAAGATAAGAAGAAGAAATAAAATAATATAAATTGGAAAGGACAAAATCATAATAACATGATAGTGTATGTAGAAAATTTAAAAGAATATATACATTACCTATTGAGATAAACGTGCGAGTTTAGCAATGATGCTGGATATATACAGAATTATTAGCATTTATATATACCAGCAATAAACAGGAATGAAATTTTTTGAAAGATCCATTCAGAATGATATCAATAGACAAACTACTGAGGAATGAATCTAACAAAATATGTGCAAGACCTTTATAAAGAGAATAAAATTATAAAATTTCATTAAAACACTATAAAGAGCACCTAATTAGAAAAATACCATATTTATGGATAGAAAGAACCAATCTCATAAAATAGTAATTTCCCATAAATTGATCTACAGAGTCAAGACAATTGCATTCAAAATAGAGGTCTCTTCTTCAAAAGACTCTTGAAGAAGAGTATAAAGGAAAGAATTACCCTGCTATATATCAAACCTCTAATAGCAGGCAGGGTGGTGTTGCTACAGGGGTGAACAAATGAACCAAACACAATAGAAATTTTCACCACAAAAAAATAAATATAAGAGGTAATGAATATGTTAATTAGCTTGATTTAGGCATTCCACAATGTATACAAAACATCATGTTTTTTTACCATAAATATATATAATTTTTGTTCGTCAATTTAAAAAATTAATTAATTTTTAGAAATGCAATATAAAGCTCAGAAACAGGTTCAGCATGTACAGACACTCGATGTATGGCAGAGCTGGCAATTCAGAATACTGGGGAAAAGATGGACTAAGGAGGCAGTTGATTGTTGTCTTACTCTGCTTTCTGTTATAACAGAATACCACAGACCGGATGATTTGTAAAGAAAAGAAGTTGATTTAGCTCACAGTTCTGGAGGCTAGAAGTCCAAAGTTGAGGGGCAACATCTAGTGAAGGCCTTCGTGCAGCATCATAACACGGCAGAGGCATCATGCATGTGGTGAGAGGACAAGAGTGTGCCAGCTCAGGTCTCTCTTCCTCTTCTTATAAAGCCACCAGTTCCATCATGGGGGCCCCACCCTGATGACTTTATCTAATCCTAATTACCTCCCAAAGGCCCCACCTCCAAATACCATCAACATATGAATTTGAGGTTTAAGTTTCCAACACATGAAATTTGGAGATACATTCAAACCACAGCAGTTATCTAGATGGAAAAAGTGAATTTGGACTCCACTCAACACTATATCCCAAAATCAGCCTTAGCTGGATTAAAGTCCTAAATGAGAAAAACAAAATTGTGTTGCTATCATCATTTCAAGGACACACTTTCTTTTTCACATTTTACCATTTCTGAAGTTGTGATGTTTCTTACAATCACTGTCAACTTAGATTCAATGATTTGTGATATAAAACTTTTAGGAGACAATATAGGAAAATATGTTAACAAATTCTGAGTAGGGAAGTATTTTTTTTGTGTGTGAGACAGGGTCTTGCTCTGTCACCTGGGCTAGAGTGCAGAGGTGTCATCATACCTCACTGCAGCTACCTCCAACTCCTGGCCTCAACCGATCCTCCCGGTCTTGGCCTCCCAAAGTGCTGGGATTACAAGTGTGAGCCACCTTGCCTGGCCTAGGAAGTATTTCTTAAGTTGAAAAAAGCACTAATTATAAAGGAAAAGATTGATGAATTTAACTACCTTAAAGTCAGGACTTCTTTAAAAGAGACCATAAAGAGAGCAAAACAAAACAAAACAAAAATAAGGATCATCCTAGGAGAATATATTTGCAACATATATAATCAAAGATTAGAATCCAGAATATATGATGAACTCATATGAATCAATAAATAAAACTCCAGCAAATCAATAGAAAAATTAGCAAAAGAAATGAAGAGGAACTTCACAAAAGAACAAGCACAAATGGTCCATAAACTTAAGAAAAGATGTTTAATTTCATTAGTAATCAGGCAAATATAAATTCAAACTACTAGGAGATACCACTACACACCCATCAGAATGACTAAAATTTAAAAAGTTGTTCAATGCCAAGTGTTGGGGGTGTTGCCAAAGCCAAGCCACGGAGTGACCAAGCAGAACTCAGACACACTGCTGGTTTGAACTCAAGTTGTAACAACTTTAGAAAACAGCTCAGTATTACCTAGAAAGTTGAACATGCACATACACATAGACGCAGCAATTCCGACATTAGGTATATCCTCTCAAGAAATTCTTACACAAGTGTACTCAAAGACACTTATGAGAATATAGCAGCATTGCTCATAATTGCAAAGAGGGAGAAACAATCCAAATGTCCACTAAAGATAGAATGGATAATTAAATTATGGTGTAATCATAAAATGAAATACTACCCAATTACATCAACATGGATGAATATCAAAAATAAAATCTTGAGCAAAGAAGCATCAAAAGATTAATGTATGATTTTACTTATTCTATTCCATAAATGATATATTGTTTAGGGATAAAAGCAAAGTTGATAAAAACTATAAAGAAAAACAAGGCACGGGCAGTGCATGGGCAATATATATAGCCAAAGTTTTGTACCCCCATAATATTCTGAAATAAAAAAAAAAAGAAAAACAAGGAAATGCGTGACAGTATTGACTTTGAGAAAGAGAGACCAGTGCAATCTGAGATGGGTATACAGTGTCTGGGGTAGGGTAGTGTGCTGTTTCTTGGCCTGTGTGATGGGTGCATAGATGTGTGTGTGTGTCTTTATTTTACAATAAAAATTAAAATAAATGAAGGACAAAGGAGGACAAGTGAATAAATACATACATCTCTGTATTTTTTAAAAATGTTTTTGTGTGCCTATAAGTTTTGTGAGTTTCACTTCATCTCTTGTAAAACAAATTCAGTATATCTTAGAACTTCCCTATCATACTGTAAGGAATGATTTCTTTTTAACAGGGCGTTGCAGTTTGTTTTGTAATAAATTTAGAAGAATGATGAGGAAGAGTGAGTTATGTAAAATGGGTCAGATGTGCAAAAGGAAACAGTAGAAGCAGGAAAGCTCTTCTAATAAGTCACAATATCCTTGTCTCCAAATCATTCTGTTTAGTTTTGTTTGCTTTCTTTTAAATCAGTGGTTATCATTCTTAGGCCTGGGAACAAAGAGTCTTCTAGTTATTCAATGGACTTTCTCATTTTCACTGGTCATGTGCTGCCAGGTCATAAAACAGGGACCTTGGAAGCCAAGGTGTCTGAACCACTGCTAGAGCAGAAATCCCCTCTGGAATCTTGTCCTGTCTGCTTGAATCCCTCGGGTCATGGGCAGTTCATCATGTGGGCAATTCATTCTGTGATTAGGCAGTTAGGACTGTTGTCTTACTCAGGAGGCAGACCTATCTATGGAAGTGACCTTCCTGAGGTCACTTGCTCGATGTCACCTAGGAGAAGTACTCTCTCTGAAAATAACTATCCTGTTGGAGACCCGACTGCCTTTCATAGGTTTCAGCTGGGCAGTTTAGAGACAATATGTTCCATAAATTCTGGTATAAGAAGGATTTGATTATTAGCACTTTGAGATTTTTCTGCTCCTTTGTAACATCAAATCTTCATCATCATGTATTTTACATTATAACTAAACAAATAATGATAATAACAATAATTTTAGAAGCTATGGAGGGGAGGAGAGATTTTAAAAGGCACTTGCCTAGAAAGAAATCTGCTCACAGTGTGTTTGAAAGCCCTCAGCAGTTCAACTGTTGTACATTAATGATTCAGAGACCAGCCTGGAAAACTTCCTTGTGCTTCCAGGTTGCCTGTTTCAGCAGCCACTGTCTTAATTTTTTTTCAGAATAGCCACTAATTTGAATGGAATGTCTGGACTATAGTGAACTGTTCTTAAGAATGTGCTTCCAGGATTATGTGTGGTGTCCTTATACCCTTCCAAAAAAAATTTCAAAAACCATCCTTTCTTTCTTCTCGGTTTTTGGATGTTTGTTCTACATAACGATCCTTGATGAGGGATGCAGTCTGCATATCAGGGTCAAAAGACAAAATTACAACAAATTTAGCTTGAAGATCTCAATTGGCTTTATTGTGATTCTAGAATTGGGCAACACTTCATTCCATAAAATAGAGTAAGTGTTCGATGAGCTGCGCAGAAGGGGTTGGCTTTATAGACCCTAAATTGCAGGAGAAAGCAGAAGCAGAGAGCAAAGAGTGGATTTTTTCCAAAGCTACTTTTCTTGTAAGGGAGGGGACGGGGAGACAGAACAATAGAAAAATAACTGATAAGCTAACATCAGGTTCTGTCTGGCTACTTGTTTTTTTGTAAGGATTAAAACAGAGGGAGCTTCATTATCATGCTGATTGAAGATTTAAACTGGCCTGTTTGGGAAATTTGCTGTTATCTCTCTCTCTCCTGAGTTCTCAGGAAGTTAGATAACAATTTTGAGTGGGTTTGGTGAAGTGGAATTTAGCATGGGCGACTCCATTTTGACTTTTAGTCTGGTCTGTTGGGGCCTAGTGTAGGAGCTTAGTCCAAAACAATGGCCTCCTGTAACTTTTATTTAACAGCAGGAAAGCTAAATCTTAGTATAGGGAAGTCATTCCATTTCAGCCAAAAATGAGCTGCTGTCTCTCTTCACTCGTCCCCTTTTTTGCCTCTCCCCGTTTTTTTCCTCATATAAGCTCTTAAATTAAATTAATTTTCTTAGTGACACAAACTGTTTTTCTTTCATTCTCTCCTTATTTCTTTAAACGGCTTATTAATGCGAGAGAAATGTCTTCCAATGTTAGCAAAATCAGGAGGAAAGTATATGGCTTTGTAGATTATTTTCTAGTCTGTTAAAACTAGAGTTTTAGTGTTCTCGCTAGGAGATTCTTCTGTCATTAACAATCCCCAGAATTTATGAAATAACTGCTTGGTAATTTTAGAGCACCGTGTAGTTATTAAAATCAGCTAATCTATGGAGCATCCCTGTGAGCTAGTTAGTTACTATGTGCCCTCCACAAACTTTTATGAGGTTTTTCAAACCCAGGGTTGGCCCAGTTTGTGAGTATTCACCTCTGGGAGTGGAGAATGCAGCACTTGGCTCAAAGAGTAGAGAAAGAAAGAAAAGGTACAGATCCTCAAATGTTTCCTTGTTGGAACTTCTGCTATCGCCAACCCTCCCTCACCCTCAGCCAACACACCTGCTCCATCCTCCCCTTCGCAACACAGCACACACAATACTGAGACTTTCTGCTCCAGCCTGAAGGGAAGAGATAAAAGAAAGGTAAAAACGGAGGAGTAGCAAAGAGGAGAAAGGTAAGAAGGAAGGCCAGGCCTCTGCACGCAATCGGGAATCAGCCTTAATAACCCAGTGCCCTGTGAGCAAGAAACGAGCAGTCTGGGGCGCAGTGGGGGCACTCTGCAGACAATCTCCCCCATAGCTGATACTATCACCATCAGATACCCACCTTCCTTTCCAAATTTCATGTCTCCTCAGTTTTTCAGGAGTTTTCTGGAATCTTCCCGTGATCCTGTGCCAGAAAACACAGCTCTGTGTGTCTACAGTCTGGAAACAGATGCAGCCGGGGATGGGAGCCGTTGAAATGATTCTACAAGATGGGAAAGGAAATTCAAACGGGGAATGTGGAATTTACAACAGAAACAAACAGTCTGTGACTTGCTTTCAGATTTGAGTCTAAATTTAGATCACCATATAGAAGAGCATGCACAGGCCTGGGAAGCTTGCCCTGCTGGGCTGACATCTCTTTACCGCTTCCATTTTTAGACTCCTAGAGAAAATTTTATGTTGGTTTTTTGTTTTGTTTTGGAGATAGAAGGCTCCTAAAAAGCCAGCCCCTGGCTTCAGAGAGTTTTACCAACTCACTTCTCAGCTGTACACGGTGAAACCTCATAATGTCTGCTAAAACTTTTTTCATGTCTCTGTTAGAAAATGGAACTTGAAGGATGTTTGCTTGGTGTGACTGACAGAATCGTTAGGAGCCAACTCTTCCCAATTTAAAATCTCACTAGCCTTTTACTTTTTAGTTTTAAGAAAAAATCCCAGCAACCTGGAGATATTCACAACAGCAACATGACCACTGTGGGCCCTCCTTAGCTAGACCAAGGACACCTGAGGGAATTGGTTTGGGGACATACCCCATTCACTCTGGTCCCCGCCATTCCTTTCATATGTCCTCTGGTCCTCTCTGTTAACAAGACACACCCCCATCCTCCCACCCAACTTTGTTCAAGTTGCTCCCCCCTTCTGGAATGTTCTCCTGTCCCTCGATTCTACTTATCCTTCCAGGTTCTATGCAAGTGCTGCCTCTCCTGAAGAGTCTTCCCTAATCTCATCAACTAGACGTCATTTTTCCTTTCATTTTATTGAATGGCAAAGCAACTTATTTGTGTCTCACGTAGGCCCTGCATTGTGATTATTTGTGTGTAAATCTGATCTCCTTTCCAGATTATTAGACACTTGACTGCCAGATGCATGGCTAATTTGTTTTTGTTTCTTCAAGAGGATCTAGCCCTGTGTCTAATACATTGTAGAAGCTCCGTAATTATGTGATGCACAAGTGGATGGATGTGGCCTTAAGTAAGAGCAAAGATGGATTTCCCATTGCGTGGACAGTGCCCTGCAGCTCTGTCCGATGGGATGAAAGTAGTGCCGGACAGTGAGCAGTGTCTTGGCCCTGTCCCCAGGCAGCAAGAGCCCAGGGCATTTGCCTCCACCAACCTCTAACATTGCTTACCATTTCTTCCCTCTGCATTTCAGCCAAACCCACCTCTTCATTACTGCTGGAAAACATCAGGAGCATTCCCTGGTCTGCGGCTTTCATTATGACATTCTCCCTACTTGAAATACCCTACTTCTCTGCTTCTAAGTCTTGCCCTCCATTCAAGGCTCAGTTTAAAGTCCACTCCTCCAGGATGCCTTCCTTGACCAGTCTAGTCTTTGGTAGCAGCGTGCCATGCGGAAAGGGCAATGGATTAAGATTCGTCATCTCTGGATTATAGTTTCTGCTCAGCAACTAGCTGAGCCATTTGCTTTACCTCTCTTGACCTCTGACTCTTCATCTATAAAATGAGTTCTTGGATTACCTGGTCTCTAAAGCCCTAATGGTTAATACATTCTGTAATGTTTATCTCTCCAATCTTGGAACTTCTAGCACTTATATTGTTGCAACCATTCACTTGGTACCAAAGCTATGCTAACCTGCGTTGTTATTTATCTTTTTTATAAGCATGTCTGGTTCATCCAATTCATTTATAACTCCCTAAAGGACTAAAAATATGTCCTTTAATTATTTTGCAGCCCTGTCATTTAGGATAGAAGTTTTGGTAATAAATGTTTTTGGTAATAATGAGAATAACAGAAAATTATAAATGCTTGTGCCCTTTTTCCTAATGTTGCTTGGAGGGTGGGGTTGCTCCCACAAACATCCTTTGTATTTCTGTCTGTCAGGAATGGAAGGGTTGTCTGCTGACATAGGCAGTACTTGTGGTGGTTAAAACCACCTTCAATTGCTCATGACTTTGTGTCTTAGTATAACTCCTTAAAACCTCAGTTTCCTTATTTGAGTTTTATGCAGGAAAGATAATCTCAATATTGGCGGGTACTATTGAATGGTCAACCCGATCCTCATTTCTAACCCCCTTCTCTCTTGTCTGCCACTATTATATAGCTAGAAAAAGTAGAATGTTGTATTCTAGCTTCTCTTGCAGCTTGAACTGGCAATGGGACACAGTTGTCACCAGTAAGACATAAATGGAGTCTGTAGGTATTGTTGTTTCTCTTCTGTGTACTCTTTTATCTTGCCTGTGAAACATACATAATGGCTAGAGCTATAGCAGCTATTTTATGACCATGAGGGCGCAAGCAAAAAATGAAAACCATTTTAAGGCTGGTAGAGCAGAAATATAGAGGGATCCTAGGTCCTTGACTGCATCATTGAGCAACAGTCCTACCCTTGGACTGTATACCTTAGAACTTCTTGTCATATGAGAAAAATATTCCTGTTCCCCATCTATTTAAGCTACTGTCATTGAGGTTTTCTATTACTTGCAGCTAAGTGCATCTCTAATGAGTACACCATTTCATAGTCTTGTTATAAGGATAAATGAGATTAAAATGTAAATCTCTTAGAATCTTCCATATCCCTCAGCAGAAGCCCTGAAGTAGAAGTTTTTATTATTATATTGTTACAGCCCACCCTGTGGTGTTGCCTTCAGTCTCTTCCCAACCAGTGACAGAGCTTTTACATTGTATCATTGCTTGTTCACAGTGAAATACATCATGCACTAGCAGCACCATTATCACACACTGTCATACAACCTATGTTTTATTAATGATATTACAACTTCCCATTAGGTGGGGATTTTAGTATTACAATTAGCTAAAGGGCACTATAGGACAGCCAAAGCAGTTCTAAAAAAGTCAGGGCCCGTCTCTGCTGGTCACTGTAAGGCAAGAAAGTGCTGAGGTACCCAAGAAAGTGCTAGGCACTTTTCCCAGGCCCAGTAGTTATCCTGGTACTTGCTTAATCTGCTTTGTAACAACTTTGCTGAGCACTCCAGGCTAGCCCAGCACAGCGTTTCTGTTATGTGGTGGGCAACTTGCATTTTTCCCTCATCCATTAACCACACTTCTAAAAGCTCAATGCAGTTTTAGTTCTACACTAAAATATGTGCTGATAAAATAGGATAAACCAGTGGTTTATTGCTCACATGTCAGAGGCCCCTTTGTTTTATAAAAGGATTCAAGACAAATTTCAAAAAGAATTATCTTTAAAAATTTCTTTTATGTTCAAATTTTCAGGAGCATAGTAACAAAATTACACACAGTAAAGTACATCTGTATCTCTCCCACGCATGCAGCATTTGATTTACAAAGACTGGTAGAAACGCTTATGTCTTCCAAATTGTGTGCACTTCTAATGAAATGTTTTCCTGTCTCATTTCATTGGGAAAAGCCACCGAATGGCAGGGTAGGTCAATAAACAGCGGTGATATTTCTTTTAAGCTTAGCATCCTAAATCACCCTGGCTTTGGGGGGCCACACACACACATGAGGGGTTTGGTCTGTTGTGTTTAGTGGCTATGATTTGTTCTTTGCAAAAATCTTGGAGGTTGACGACAGTGGCAGGGAAAGCACAAAGCAGAGGTGCCCACGTATGTATGTGTGTGTTCTGAACAGGGTGTTTACTCGGGTGCTAGAAGATAAAGTTGGCTTATTCACCCTCGAATCATGTGTTTTAGGAGTGCTGGTTGGAACATTTAGATGAGATTGAAATAATAATTACAGGAGTTATGGGAGATTTTTAATCCACGTTTCTCAAGGGGGTAAGCAATGCATCCATTTAAGAAAAGAAATAGGAGCTGAATTTATAGAAGCCCCTTAAAGGACACAAGAATAAAGAATGTGGAATAATAGGGTAGGACATATACAACTTAATTAAAACTAAGAAAAGATAGTAACTATTAAATAAATTCTCAATTAAATAAAAGAGAAGTTTGAAGAAGGAAGATTTTCCAACTGTCTAGAAACTGGAGTTTTGGAATTTGGACATATAATAAAAAATTTTATTTTACCTTTACAGTTGTATAAATAATAAAGTAAATTAACGGTTATAATAATATATATGGTATAGAAATTTCTAGGAGTGCAACTAAACCAATCTAAAGCCACTTAAGTATGTGTGAGTTACACATAGTTTATCTTTTAGTATATAATGGAAATACAATTTTATGTGGATAACCCCAGCTCATTTTCATTCATTGATTACTCCTTACATCACTCCAGTCAAGTCAGCAGGTTCATTTCCTTTTGAAATAACCGATGCAGAAAGTAGCAACTAACTGAGCAAGTTGTGTGACTTGCCTGAAGATAGTTAATCACAATGGAGCTAGTTGGGAACAGATTACAAAGCCCTGACTCACTGTGCAGCCTTTTCTGGTTGTGAAACGTTTCTTCTTCCTGTTTACACTACTCATTTAACCAACATATATTGTGAACCTAGAAGGGTGCTAAACATAGCACAAGGCAGAGAAAAATAAGGCTTGCGGTCTTTTTGACTCCCCCCCTCAACAAGACTCGTATTATATAATAGTGTCTTTCCTGAACACAAGAAAGGAGTTTGGATGTTGGGCAGCCACTGAAGGACAAACACCCCCTGCAAGGCTGAAACTCTGAGCAGAAGTCATAAAGTGAATGCAAATATTTTGATTCTTAAAAATTGCTCTTTATTAGAAGTTGGTGCTAAATATGTGTCAGTTCCAGCTACAGACTAAGCTAATTATGGTCTCTATAGCAACCATGTTGTTTAGCATTTCATGTTTGGACTTTTTTGAAGTAACTTGCAAAAGAAACTGATTTCTTTGCACAGTAATAGAGCATTTAAATATATATTAAATTACATTTTTACCTAAAAGATTTCTTCTAAGTATTAAATGAGCATAACCTTTAACCTCTGTGGCTTCTCTGAGTACAGCTATAATTCACTGGACAATAATAACAGCAAACACTTATATAGGTTTAATAAGTGTTTTACATGTATATTAACTCAATCCTCACAACAACTCTAAGAGATAGGTATTTATTATCTTCATATTACAGATGAAAAACTAATGCCCAAGAGATCAAGTAATTTGCTTAAAGCCACACAGCTAGCAAGTGGCATAGGCTCCAGAGCCTGTACCATCAGCCACCACAATATATAAGCCTAATTAGCACATGTCAGAAGTGGACCATCATACATGCTCAACTTTATATAATGCCTTTGCAAAATATAGTTTTTCCCTTATGTTGTTTTCTGTCCTGATCCATTAAAACGTTATAAACCAGAGAAACAATGTCATCTCAACCAATCATTAGGAGAACAGAAATAGGAAACTTTTTTTTAAATTTTATTTTTATGAGACAGGGTCTTCCTCTGTCGCCCAGCCTGAAGTGTGGTGGCATGAAAATAGCTCACTGCAGCCTCGAACTCCTGGGCTCAAGCGATCCACCCACCTCAGCCTCCTGAGTAGCTGGGACTGCAGGTGCGGACCACATGCCTGGCTAGAAAACTTTTAATACCTGTGCTATCAGTGTAAATAGAAGAAATCATGAAAAAGGCACAAGAGAGGAAAAAAATTATTTTCAAAACTTCTCAAGGCCCACGAGGTACATTTCAAAGTCAGAGAATGTCCTTCACCTTTCAATCATAAAGGTAATTTTTAATTTTTTGGGAGGCAGTAGTTTCATCTGGTTTTTTTTGTTTGTTTTTTAGCATAGTTTCTTGTCTGTTTTTAATGTCTCACAATACTGTAAAGAAACAAACTGACATAAAAGGAACATCAAAGGACCCACTAAATCTGAATTTAAAATAAGCCAAAAAGCATAGGGTTTTTCAAAGATAAACAGTAACTAGATGATTCCTGAGCATTTATTTCTGCATTATGTAAATCAGAAATTCTAGACAGTCTAATCAAGGCAAATTATGCTACCGCACCATAGAGCAACTATCCAGAAGCATCTAATTTTATTTTCTTCTTGCTCTTAATCCCATCCGACATCCATTGTCCAATGTTTCCTTCCATAAACTATATTTCTGCATGTTCCCATGCAGTCTCCTTTTATTACTTGTCCTTCCAAATATTTTTCTTACTCTTAATCTTTCACTTAATTTCCCTTCCGTCCTTGGCTACTTAGTTCTTGCTTTATTGAATTTTAGTCATTCATGATGTACAGCATTCTTTCCCTGGAGGTTCTAGGCTGAGTCATGGAAAGATGCTGTTCCCTGACAGCTGGCACACTGAGGTGACCTCTACATCAGGAGATTATTTTGGTGTTGTCCTCACCACTGTTCACCAGCAATCAGTTGGCTCTGCAGGGGCAGCACAGCTGGAGTCCTGAGAGACCCTGCTCCTCTAAAACCTGGTCCCTACGCGGGATCCCAGATTTGAGCTTGAGGAGCCTTTGTTAAAATGTGTTTTTCAAAATAGATTAGCATTTTACACTAGTAATCCCATCACTCACCTTGCAGGACACTGAGGGAATAGAGCACAGGACAGGGATGCCTTGAGGAGGCTGGTTCTTGGGATAGGTGGGCTGTCATGGGACATAAACCAGAAGTGAGCATCAAAGCCCAAGGGCGGGGAGGTTTGAACAACCAGGAACCAGTATCAGGTGAGTGAGCTCCAGGCAGAATGTGCAAAAGGAAGGTGTGGAATACAAATAGAAGAAGAATGAAGACAATTCTCCTACTTGATAAACTGCCCCGGGGCTAGGTCTTATTAGTTACATATGTTGGGAGCTGTTGCTATAGATCCTAACATTCTCCACCTGCCTCCCCGTCAAAACAGAAAAGCACAGTAAAACGTGCTTCACAGAAAGAAATTTTCTTACAAAAAGTGAGGCATCCCATTGCTTTAATTATGCCAATACTCAGAGTGAAAATATGATCCTATATATTTATTTGCCTAAAACTTAACTCCAGTTGTCACAACAAACCAACATGAAGAAGGAAGATCTGAAAACATAGTTTATAGACAGCTGCCATCTGTCTGGGTGGAACTGTTACTGCCTCCTCAAGAACAAGACTCTTGTCTTGGTTCTTAGCTTCTCTTTCATCCCCTCCCACTTTTCATCTGTGTTTTCTGAGGCAAAGCCTTCACTCAGCTCAAAGGATGGTGCTTACAGACATAGTACTAGACTCTTAGGAGAGAGTAATAGGAACTTTCTTTTTCTAAGGCTGCATAATAGTAGAAATCCTTAGGTGTTTGGGGGCAGTTGCCATTTCCACCAGCCATCCTAGTCAAAGGATTGTGTTCTCTCAATGCTCTAGCAGTGAGTCACGAATTCATCTAACAAACGTGGATTCCCACCTGTGGGTCCCTGGGCCTTTGAAGACCAGTACCTCAGTGCAGCTGGGGACAGAAAGTGACTAGGGTGGAGGTGTGCAGACACTTGGCTTCCATTCTTCCTGCACGTACTTGTCACAAGAACTTGATGGCTTGGTTGACTTCACTTCCTGGAGTGTTAGTTTGCTAATCTATAAAATGGGGACAATGACCTGAGCAGGAGCTGCCCCACTGAGCTGTACATATTATTTTATGCCATCTCAACTATAAAGCACTTAAAAACATATTTAATACAAAACAGTTTTCAGTAAAATTCTTAGGCAATTCAAGCAAGAAAATCTCACAAAAATGAATTCCTGATTCCATACACCTCAAATGATTCCTGTACCATGGAGGGGAACAGAGGCCTTTCCCGCTTCCATAATATATATATATATATATATTTTTAGAGATGGGGTCTTGCTCTTGCTCAGGCTGGTCTCGAATTACTGAGCTCAAGCAATCCTCCCACCTCGGCCTCCCAGAGTGCTAGGATTACAGGCAGGAGCCACCACGCCTGGCCTCCCATAATACGTTTTAATTTGCCCTTTGGAAAGGGTTACCCTTGGGAAGAGGAGGCAGCAAGTACATTGCAGGGGAATAGGAAGGGAAATCCCCTTGCTGTGTGCCTACTATGTGCCAGGTGCTCTCCTAGGCACTGTTAAAAATGAATTACCTCATTTAATCCTTGCAAAATCTCCATGTGGGAGACAGTGTGGTGTCCTTAGCCATTTTAGAAGGAGACTTGGTGGTGGGGTGTCTAACTTTCACACAGTCAGAAAATGGTGGGTTTGAAGCCAATCTGTCTAGCTCTGTGATTCTGCCATGGATTGTACCAACTTGCTCGCTGACCTACAGGGAACAGTGATAACGGAGTCACCAGGGGAGTAAAATTTACACACACAAAGGACTTATTTTTGTTCTCAAATGACCTTTTAATCAGTCATGCTTTTAGCACAAGATAGAGAACTTTGTGCTTAGCAAGACAGTTTGAATACGCTCAGTTTAATGATGTGAATGAGGTTTCACCCACATTGCCATATTTAATAAGATATGATATAACCTGATGTAAAAAATCCTATAGGTTGCCTTCTGTTATAGTCGGGAGTTGTGGGTCCAGATTTTTGGTGCAGCCTGGTGACTACCCTACACATTATTTTCTATGCTAACTTTCTTCATTTGTAAGAGCTGGGATTCCTACTTAGCAAAGAAAGGAAACTGTGGAAATATTCATCCTTCTTGAAAAGTTTTGAAATACAGCCAGCCATCCATATCCGTGGGCTCCAAATCTGTGGATTCAACCAATGTCAGATTGAAAATATTCAGAAAAAGAAACATGGGTGCTTGTGTCTATACTGAACATATGTGGACTTTTTTGGGTCATTATTCCCTAAACAATACAGTACAACAACTATTTACATTGTATAAAATATTATAAGTAATCTAGAGATGATTTAAAGTATACGGGAGGATATGTGTAGGTTATATGCAAATACTATGCCATTTTATATCAGGGACTTGGGCATCCTCGGATTTTGGTATCCACAGGGGTCCTGGAACCAAATCCCCTGTTGATACTGCGGACGATTATGTATGTCTACCACAGAGGCTACTGCTTCTGTCCTGGCTTCTCTTGCATGGCTGTCATAGTATTAATAGCGTCACCTATACTTTCTCATGCTCACAAACTAGCCTCTTAAAAAGGCCTCCATTGTGGAAAAGTAGTCAGCGAATTCCAGAAATACAGATTTAAAAAGTTCAAGGATTATCCACAAGTCTGCTCTAGTTTCTGCTTGCTGAAATGGGTAGACTGTGCAGATGGGCCACCCACAGATGGCCCGGATTCGGGTTCAGCAGGGAGAAGTACTTACTCAAGATTGTCTGAGCAAGGACCATGTCCTGGTGGAGTGTAGCCAAGACCTAGAAGGGCTGTGCTGAGCACCCTGGGAGGGAGTCCAGAGAGCAACAGGGGCTCTGTCTGTGAGGAGGCGGGTTGGACTGGGCGGCCCCGTGCTGGAATGCTCCTAAGGTGCTTATCTGGAGGCCAGCTGAGGGTGGAAGGAATGGAGGCTAGCGGGGGAGTGTACCAAGGCTGCCCAGGTGGCTGTAAAATGCACATGACAGATGCATGGTGAGATCAGGGAGGGCCACAGGAAATGGAAGCAGCAATTTCTATATGCAGCAGGCTTGATGCTCCCAGTTCACAAACAATCAAACAGAAAACCAGACAAATACCAATCACGGTACGGTTTGTGTTAAGTCTTGTGAACATGCCTTGAATGTCGACTCTGTGCAAGACACTGTGCTAGATGCAAAGAAGAGAAGTAAAATAAATCCACTAAAGTAAGCAAAGAAAGGGCAGAGAGGCAAACATCCCGGCTCTGGGAAAGAAGCCAAGAGGAAGTCTCTGTGCATAGCATTCCCTTCCACCGACCTGACTGCCTCGGCCTCAGGTGACCTCTCTTTGTCCTGCATCTGTCTGTATTACCCAGTAGGCACTTTCTTGGCGTTTTCTATCTTAGAATCAGTTCATTCATTTATAATGAAATACTTATGGAGAAGCGACTGTGTGCCAGGGAGTTGGGAGATAGAATGAGGCATTAGATGCAGTATCCACCTTCAGGTACTTGGCTGTCCCTCAGCCTTTCTTCCCCTCCCTGGCTCCACTGGTTGACTGTGTGGTCTGGAGCCTTCGGTGGTTCTTTTCAGCCAAACTCTTACTCTCACGCCAGGATATACTTTGCACTCCGTTTGCAGCGCTCCTGGGCCTGAGCTGCCGCACTTTGCTGGGGAAAGTGGCCAGTGCCCAGGGCTGGCCCCTGCAGCCCACGCGGTGCAGCCGTGCTGGAGGCTCCATCACGCACCGCACCGTGCATCCTGGAGGGGCCCCCTTCAGGAGCAGGGCCACTCCTCTGCCACTGTCCTGGAGCCATAAGCACACCCTTGCGTTTGCATTCCACATATCCTCTTACCCCTCAGATTCCCGAAATGCGTTTCTCTTCACATTCTCTCACCTCCCTCTGGTCTCCTTTCCTCTCCTGCTCTCCCACAGCAAGAACTCTCTCTTCTTTGTCTTGGTCTCCCTTCTCTGCAGCGCCTTTCTGTCGGCTCACAAACTGATGATACCCTTCATCCTAAAAAGAAAAGCTCTCCTCTAACCACGCCTCTCCTATCCTGCTTCTCTCCCGCGCTCCCTTCTTTCCCGGGATCATTTTGCACGTGGAAGGAGGTGCCTGGCTGCCGGCTCACCTCCTTCCTCCCCGGCCCCTGGGGTCTGGCTCCCACCCCACCCCCACGCCACATCTGTCCTTGAAGAGCTCACGGATGACACCCTAACTGTGACACTAAGTCACCACCGCTCACCTATCCGGGAACCCAGAGCTCTCACCTTCTGTGACTTCTGTGACACAGCACATTCCTGTCTCTCCTCTCCTCTCCAGATGGCATTTCCCAGCCCCTCTCCTGGCTCCTCTTGCTTCTGTCCAGGAAATGTGGACATTAACTAAGGTTCTCACTCTGGTTCTTGTTTTTTCTTCCTACATCTCTTCTTGGGAGATGTCACACACTCGGCAGCCACTGCTGTCATACCCATGCCCGTATCTGTCTCCTAAATGTGTGCATTGGGACTTGAGATTTTCCTCAGTGTCAGACCCAAGTTCACAGTTGCTGGATCAGCATCAATTCTGATTCAACTCATGGAAAATCAAATGCATGTTCTATTCCCCCAACTCTACTTCTTCTGTTTCGTATATCTCAGATAAACACATCACCATCTTCTCAACGCTCAGGGTTAGAGCTCCAGTCGTCTTTGATTCTGCCCCTCTCTCCTCCTCTTCACCACCCACACTACCTAATTAGTCACCAAACTCTGTTCTTTGGGAGCATTTCTCACATCCGAGCCCTCTTTCTTCATCCTTCCGCTGCTTCTGTAGCTCAGGACTCGGAGGCACGTGGTGCAGTTGGAAGGATGGAGGCTTTGGAGGCCAGCAAGACAGACTTGAATTCTGATTCCACTGCAATCCAGGAAGAGAGCACAGGTAAGTCACTTTCTCATCTAAAAATCTAGTAATACCTTCCTCCTGGGGCTGTCGTGAGGGTTAATGGTGTAATACACATAAAGGGCCTGGTACAATGCAGGGTACAACATAGCCATCAAAATATGTTAATTCTATTGTCTCTCTTTCCTCTTTACTCAGATTGTTTTGAAATGAACTTTTTTTTTTTTTTTTGAGACAGAGTCTCACACTATCACCCAGGCTGGAGTGTAGTGGTATAGTCATAGCTCACTGTAACCTCAAACTCCTAGGCTCAAGGGATCTCCCTGCCTCAGCCTCCCAAGTGGCTAGGACTACAGATGCGTACGACCATACCCAGCTACTTTTTTTCTTATTTTTTTGTAGAGATGGACTATATTGCCCAGACTGGTCTCAAACTCCTAGCCTCAAGCGATCCTCCCACTTTGGCCTCCCAAAGTGCTGGGATTACAGGCATGAGCCACCGTGTCTGGCCTTGAAATTAAATTTTAATGACCAACCATTTTTATGTTTTTCCTTCTGTCTTTCTTGCTTGCTTGCTTGCTTTTTTTTAGAGATGAAATCTCACTGTGTTGCTCAGGCTGGTCTTGAACTCCTGGGCTCAAATGATCCTCCTGTATCAGCCTCCCGAGTAGCGGGGATTATAGGCATGTGCCACCGTGCCCAGCTCTTATTTTTTTCTCCTTTCAATCCATCCCTCATATTAGCACCAATTATCTTCCTAAAACCCAGATGTAATATTATGTCATTTTCCTGGTGAACCACTTCTGGTAATTCCCTAATTGCCGGAATGGAGTTCAGATCCCTTGGTACGATAGCCCAGGCCTCCCCCGATTTTGCAGCTGTTTATTTCCACGAGGTCGTGCACACCTCTGCAGGACTGTAGAAATCCACGGGACCAAGATGGTGCTTCTTATCCAAGTTTCTCCAACTCAATGATTGGAACATAGCAGAGAATTAATATGCACGTATCCCAGTTACATCTGCTGCTGCATTTCCACCCAACCTCATCAAACGTTCATCCATTTCCTCCAAGGCATGTCCCTTGGACATACCCACTATACTGTAAGCTCCTTGGGGCTGTCATATTTTAATCATTTTTTAATTCTTAGTTGAAATCCTGCTTAATAAGTGTTTATTGGTAATTTTCAAAATATTGACAATTGTTGATGAGCCCTGAAGGTTCACATTCTTTTCTACATTTACGTATGATTGGAAAGCTCCATAATAAATTTTTTAACATATTAATGAAGAAGAAATGTAGGAATGAATGAATGTACGTGAACAGCATTTATCCACTTCTATGCGTTTCTTTGTTCTGTTCACTCCACCTTTATGTTCTTTCCATTTCTACCCATTCAAACAATACAGCTTTCAAGATTCATCTCTCTTCCGTGAAACTATCTCCCATTTTCCTAATTTTAAATTGATCTTTCTCTACTCCTGAACCAGTTTGTTTGCTATTTGTGGCTGAGAAGCTAGTTCTCTTACAAAATCCATTTTCTACTTCATTCATAGAAATAAACCCCCCAATTTTTAGCTGGGTTCATGGCCACCTAGAAAAGACCACTTCCTAGGCTTGTTCATGGCTTGGGGTAACCAGGTGATGAAGTGCTCACCAATGAGATGCAAGTGGAATTGTCCTGTGGTAACTTCTGGGAACCTTCCTCAAAAGACCACGGACCTGTATCTCTCATGTCTTCTTTTTGCCCTTTCCTCTGTCTGGCTTCTGGAAAGAGAACTTGATGCCAGGAGATCTGGCTGCTGTCTTGGACCGTGAAGACGAAGGCCACATCCTAGAGATGATGGAGCAGTGAGCTGGAAGGAGCAGGGTCCCTGGGAATTTCATGGGCTAGAGCCACTATGCCAGGCCTGGACTGGACACCTACCTGTGGAATTTTACATAAAAAGGAAATTTGCCTCTATCTGGTGTAAGTCACTGTTATTTTGGGATTTTTTTTCTTCTTTTTTAAATTTTTAATTATTATAGGTACATAAGAGTTGTATATCTTTATAGGGTACATGTGATGTTTCGATAAAGGCATACGATGTGAATTAATCAAACCAGGGTAATTGGGGTATCCATCATCTCAGGCCTTTAACATTTCTTTGTGTTCTATTTTGGGTTTTTAATTCTCAGAGCCAAAACCATTCCTAACAAATATACACTTATTCAATAACATTTCTTCTTTGAATTGTATAGCCATGCATTGCATAACGACAAGGATATGTTCTGAGAAATTCATCTTTAGGTGATTTCGTTGTGTGAACATCACAGAGTGTACTTATACACACCTAGATGGTATAGTCTACTACACACCCCGGCTATATGGTATGGCCATTGGCTCCCAGGGTACAAACCTGTACAACATGGTACTGAATACATAGACAATTGTAACACAATGGTATTTGTGTATCTAAACATATCTAGACAGACAAGGCACAGTAAAAATATAGTGTTATAATCTTATAGGACCACTGTCATATAGGTGGTCCATTGTTGACCAAAATGTCATTATGGGGCACATGACTGTATTTCATTGTGGATCCACATCAGGACAGGATGTTTCTTCTTCTGTGTGCTCCCTTTCTACCTTGCTCACAGATTACGGAGATGGTCTCACTATTAGCAGGAAAAAGGTTTGTTTGCCTGGTAGATGTCCAGTCTGAAGAATGTGAGAGAACTAGGCCTACTCGGGGCCTACAGGTGCCCTGGTGTGGTGGAAACATAAAGGAAGAAAAAAGGGAGGGAGACTAGAAACCAAAGGAACCGGTAGTGAGCATCTGAATGGAATGGGCTCTGTGTGGACGGCAGGGTGATGGGATGGCAAGATCAGGGCTCGTTTGTATGTCCTCTAGACCAGGGTGTGTGTGAGGTGGGTTACTGCTAAGACTGTCTCCTCTCAGGGGATGGATGGTACCTGCAGGACCCTCCAGATCCTGCCAGCAAATCTTACGGGCGACATTCTTATTTTGCTCCATTAAGACAGCTAAGCTTCGCATGGGCAGGGTCCATGTTTTATTCATAATTTTACTTTATACATGTTGCCTAGTTTATAGTTCCTGGAAATACTAAATAAAATGTTTGGTATTGTTGATATTGATGATTCTGGTAATGATTAGCTTTCGTCTTCAAATACCAGTACGTGTGGGATTTTTCCCCGTTTCACAATCTGAAAAGAATGAGGTACCTCCTCCCACTCGTCCCCTCCCCCAAAGTGTTCAAGGCACTTCTTGGAATTTGTCTAAGTACATACATACCCACCTCGTGTGTTTCTGTGTAGCAGGAGGACATTCATAGCCTAGGGTGCCTTTAGCCAAGTATTCATTAGCTTACTTTCTTGATCTTTTTCTATTCCATTCACCATTTTACTCTACCCTTTTGGTTACAAGTAGAATAATCAGAAAGTGAGGGAATGTATCTTCCTAACGATTGCATTTTTAATAAATATTAATTGAATGAATGAATGATAACAAGTCAACAGATTTCCACGAATCCTTGTTATAACCAAGTGTTCATCCCCTGCTTTGTGTTAATTCTTAGGGACTGAAGGACAAGCTCAATGTCAACCATATGGGTGAGTTTATCAATCAGTATTTACTGAGTGTCAATTTCTGTATTATTGTGAGGAAACCCACAAGACCCACCCTACAAACTGAGTAGAAAATACACACAAATAGAAAATAATTTCAGTCTAACATGTAAATCTAGTACTCGTTATAGATAAAGTAGGAGTTCAGAGAAGAAATATCCACAAGGCCTGGAGGGAAAAGTTAAAGATGACTCCACGGAACAGGTAAGCAGCAAAGAAAGATTAGAATTTGGCTAGGCAACATGGAGGAAAAAATGATTTGCAGGGGAAGGAAAATCGTGAGCCACGTTTATTGAGCAAGGTCATGAGCCAAGGTCATAAAGTTTTGAGCAGAGGAATAGCAAAAAGTACATGCTAGAAGACTGGTGTATTGTGTTCACCTGGACAGAAAGATGCTTTTCTTTCTTGTCAAAATGTAGGGTCTGGGTCATTGTGGGGGCCTAACCTGTGTTTGTTGATAGAATGAATGAATAAATGATGGTCTTATTTGCAAAAAATGTTTTACCCTCCCTCTTTCATTCCAAAGGGGATACAGTAGGTGACATGATGCTCGCCCTTCTGCCTCCTGTCTTTTCTTTCTTTTAAAATCTCTGCTTTTCCAGTTTTGGATTCATTGCCCACGTTTCTCTCCCTCCTTTCCTTTCTTGGTCTGTTTGGAGTCTACAGTAGGAGCATAGGAAATGCGACAGTAGGTGCCACATCCCAGGACAGTCTGCCGACTTGTCTGCATGCAGCAGGATGGCTGGCAGTCACCACAATTGTCCCCTGTCATCTCCTCCTGAAATGCACTCCCTCAGACTCCAGGAAGATGCCTGAACTATTTTTGCCAGGCCTTGTAATACTGCCTGTCTTCAAGCTCCAGCTACTGCATTAACTACATTCTCCAAAGTAGCATAACTTAATTATCAGAAAAAACATATAATAGAAAAAGAATGTTGTACCTTCCTGTCTGGATGTAGGCATCATTATTTTTTGGCAAGAATCATTTCTTTTTGTAATCCAGTAATTCAGTTTGAGTCAACTGCTTCTTTGCAATAGATGCTGTCAGAATAAATATTGTGAATTAAAAGCCTTATTTATTTATTTATTTTGAGACAGAGTTTCACTCTGTTGCCCAGGCTAGAGTGCAGTGGCATCATTATAGCTCACTGCAACCTCAAACTCCTGGGCTCAAGCGATCCTCCTGCCTCAGCCTCCCGAGTAGCTGGGACTATAGGCCGGCGCCACCACGCCTGGCTAATCTTTCTGTTTTCCGGCTAATTTTTTCAATTTTTAGTAGAGACGGGGATCTCGCTCTTGCTCAGGCTGGTCTTGAACTCCCGAGCTCAAGCAATCCTCCCTCCTCGGCCTCCCAGAGTGCTAGGATTACAGGTGGGAACTATCGCGCCCGGCCAAAAGCTTTGTTTGTTAAAGTTAATTAAGTCTTATGGCAGAATTTTGAAGCTGGTTGATGACTACATTTTGGACAGCTAGGGAATAAAATCAAACTGGATATTTTCCTTCATGATTGAATACACCCACGTTTAGTCTTGCTTTTCTACAAAAACATTGTAAAGTGCAAAGAAAAAACAAAATAAACTAAAAATCCCCCGTAATCCCACCCTACAACTGTAACAGTGGTTCACAGTTTGGTTTATGCCCCTTTCATCTTTTTTCCTCTGTATTTACTTATGCGATTTTTAAATTAAAAGAAAAAAAGAAATGAACTTTGTTTACCAACTAAGCAATGTATCAATCAATATTTTGATGGCTGCATAGCATTTCTTCTGTGGATTACTATAGTTCTTTTTAACTAATCTCCTATTTTTAGCATTAATATTTATGTGTGTGTGTTTTGATAATATAAATAATATTGTGATGAACATTCTTATTCAAACATCTCAGAACATTATCTCTATTTCCTTATGATAAAATATTTAATGCAGAATTTCTGTGTCTAAGGGCACATATTTTAAAGATTTTTGATACATATTTCTGTTTTTTATTCCCTTTTAACAAAACTTGCAGTTTGCTAAATTGTGAAGGCCCAAACCTTCTGTTTCAGGTGCTCAATATCTCTGCTCTTTCCCACATAAAAACCTGTCCTCTGGAAATAATCTGATAAATTATTTCTCAACCAACGGTGAAGGTGGGCGGATGCCAGTTGCACAAAGTTGGAAACAGCGTCCGATTTGCCCAGGGCTGGCACCAGCTGGTTGGCCACATGGGACCTTTGGCTGAAAGGGGTTTAATTCATACTCACTAAAGGGAGTGGTGTGGCACCCCTTCTGCGTCGGCATAAGTCACCTTTCCCACAGGGTTTTCATTTTAATAGGAAGTAACTTGACAACGAGGGAATGGTTTTCTAATTATGTAATTTCAGCCATCTACGAGGAAGTTGCATATGGGGAGGACAATGCACCTTTCTTGCTATTTCTGGAATCTCATCCCATAGATTAAATATTCTACTACTCACAAGGGGACTCAAAGGGGGGTGGAGGGACCGTTTTGAAATCCCAAAGTAAACATTCCACTCTCTGATCATGACCCCTCGTCCTCTGGGCTACTTACTAAAGAGCTTAAATTCCGAATGTCTGTATGTCGTTGTGACTAACAGTCCCCTGAATTGCACTGCTCAAGTGTCCTCTCCCTTCTTACCCAGCCGTGGACTCCACGGCGCGGCATCTACTCGCGTCTTCGTTCCCTCTCCATCCGCCCACCCCGCAAAGGCCCGGTCCTGCGGCAGAACTGCACTCGTGCAGCGGCGGTGCGGCTGTTGCCCGACCCTGCTGACAAGTCCCATCTTAAATTTATGACACGCGGGTTTCAAATGGGCCCTGACACCTCCTGGACCCCCTCCCACATCCCCTGTTGTCTAAGATGTTTATGTCATGCCCTTTCCTCTCTTCACTACCTGATTCTCCACCTTCCCCTCAGCCCTTCCCTCTCAACCGGTGACTCCGCCTCGTAAGTCCTTAAGAACACGGGAACATTAGGTAGCAACTTCCTCATCATCTCACCACTACCTACCTCCGTCTGTGCTCGTATTTCTCTGCCTTCTGTCCTATGAAGGCAGAGGGCAGTGTCCCCATCCAAGCACAGCCAAACCTCCACCTGTCCTTGGAATGTCACCCTTTCTTGTCTACTCAGGGCTGCGTCTGCATCTTCACTCTCTCGCCCTCTACTCAGTCAGGCTCACCTGCATCTTCTTCTCTATTACCCGTCATCCTAAAGAACCCCAGCCTACTCTGAGCCCCCTTCAGCTGCCACCTCATTTCCTTACTCCCCATTCAGAAAAACTGCTTGAAATAATTATCTGTACTCCGTGTCCTCACTTTCTCAACCTCTGTTTGGGGGGACACACATTCTTCTCCTTCGCCTGACACTCTCGGGTCCTTCTTCTGCCTCCCAAGTTGCTGCCTCTCGGTTGCTCTGCTGGCTCCTCTTCCTCCTCCAGAAGTCTACAAGCGCCGGCCTGCGCCAGGGCTCGCTCTTCCTCGCTTCTTTCTTCCCGAGGGAGCTGTCTCTCGGCATCTGCAGTCCAGCGGCTCTTCAATCTCTCTCTCTCCCGTGCCCTCTCCCCTGATCACAGACGGGTCTATCCAATTTCTTCCCTGCCACATCCATTTTAGGTCTGATAGGTGTAAATTAATGTGCCCAATGTTAGGCCTTTGATTTTCCGCCAATCCTCTCTGTCCCCGTTTTTCCCTATGTCGTGTAGCAGTGCCACCACCCTTCCAGTGGGCAGGCCAAGAGTCTCCAAGTTATCCGTGTTTCTTCCCTCTTTCCCGTATTCACTCTACCCAATGCATCAACAAAACTTTATCCTCAAATTATATCTCAAATCTGTCCACCTCTCTGCATCTCTAGCGCTAACTTTAGTCTGAGCTGCTTTCGATTCTCTCCCGAGTCAGTGGAGAAGCAACTTCGCTCTTTTCTTTCTTTCATTTCTATCCCACCTCAATCTGTTCTCTACTGAGCACCCAGAGTGACCTTTCTGAAAACGCATAAAAAGTTAATCCACTCATGTTGTTCCTCTGCTTAAAATCCTCCAGTGGATTCCCGCTGGATTTAGAATAAAGTTTAAATTCCTTACCCCACTCTAATGGCCCATTGATCTGACCCCTGCTTCCCCTTCTGACCTTGTACTCACGTTCCAGGCATACCAACCTGACCTACTTGCTGTTAGTCAAACAGGGTAAGTGTAGACATACCCCAGGGCCTTTGCACTTGTGGTGCCTCTTCCTGGACCATCCTATCTAAACTAGTTCAAACCCATTACTCATTGTACTGTCATGTCTTTATAGCTCTTAACTCTAAAATTTTCAACAAAGTACCTTACTCTTAGTAGATACTCAATACATATTTTTTATTATATATGTATATATTTAAATATATTTACATATAAATCAAATATATATAAATTTTGTCATAATATCTCTAACAGATTTGGATGTATAAAAGTATATGTAATATATTTCTTAATATGTTTAGACAGCTACAGCTTTATGGTTGTGTCTATTTATACTTTTGTGATGTTTTACTTTGGTCTGTCTGCCAGAAAGACTCCAGAGTGCTAGGCATTGCCACAGTGTCCTTCAGAGCAGCCACTCTACGCTTTGGGTGCCCTCCAGGATCTGTCCCTCTGGTCTAGCATGTGGACTCAGAAGTACATTGGACTTACTGTGTAAAAGCTATTTCTGTTTCTGTCTTTCCATGAGGGGTAGCTCCAACAATAGAGGAACCAGAGAGTGCGTGGGGTGTTTCTGGACTAAGGCGGCCAGAAAAAGCCTAGTGAATCCCTTCACATCACGGAGTCTTTCACTCCTATCTGATCTTAACACAGCATCTCTGAGCTCAATAAATATATATTTTTTAATAAACAAATGATGCTGCACAATGAAACTTGTACATTGATTGATTCATGGCTTAATTATCTTCCAGTTAAGAGTATTGCTTGGGCATCTACCCAAAACTGAAGCAGGATTAAAGTTGAGAGAAATGGGGATAGAATTAGAAATAATGCAATGGCATCACTTCATAGTCAGCCGTTTTAAATGCTGTATTTGAGATAGTTCCTGGGACTATAATAAAATGGCAGTCTAGCCATCCGCCCCGCTGCCCCCCAGCCCCGCATCCATCCACCTCCCACAGCTGACAGGGCCGAGCTCTGACTCCCCTGCCAATGTAGTGCTCTCTGGGCCCATCAGAGCCCAAATTTGTGAAGAATGGGCAAGAATGAAGGGCAGACTGGCCCGCCCCTTACCTGCTCTCTCCCCCAGTGCAGTTTTCTCACTGCTCAGGCTCAGACTCATTCGTGCACGCAGCTGTAATATTTCTTCCTTGTTATTCTGCATTTTATTCTGATGATCTAGATGTGGATTTTTTTTTTACTCATTCTGCTCATGAGACAGGGAGCTTTATCACATATCTTCAAGTATGGAAAAAATTTCCATCATTTTTTCAATAATGATGATTTGTGTTCTTCTCACTCTCCTCTCTGGAACTCCAGTTAGATTTATACTGGTATTTCTCATTTTAGTCTCCAGGTCTTTTAAATGACCTTTCATGGTTTATTTCTTATATCTCTAGTCTGATTTATGAGGTATTTCCTTTAATCTATTTTCCAATTCATCAACTCTCTCTCTAGTCAACTGTTTAATTTGTCCATTAAGTTTAAAATTCCAATTAATATATTTTAAAAATTAGGATCTCTATGTTATTTTCCAAATTCCCTTGTTTTCCCCATAACATCCTGCTCCTACCTTATAAATTACACTTCTTCATTTACTTGTTTTAATATCATAAACACAATTATTTTAAAGATTCTTTTACATTGTTCCATTAACTCTAGTTATTAGATGGGAATTCTCTTTTTGCGATTCTTCCTCGTGGTGCATTTCCCAGATGGTTTCTAATTTTTACCAATAAGCACATCTGTAGTAGGTATTTTCTACCAGAATCTTTCTCTTGAAGTCCCATATTCTCCGGTTGTGTAGATAAATTACAGGAAGAGCAGGTCAGCTTGCTGTAGTTTCTCAGGACTCCTTGTGCAGTTAGAGTGTTCTCGTCTGTGTTTCACAGATGGGACAACTCCCTGGCTTTGTGCAGAGAACTCTTCTCACACAGGTGAGCAGCTTCATCTTTTGACGTGTGTGAACATGATGTATTTGATCTATGAACATTTGATGTATGAGCATTGAGACCTCAGCTTCTAATTCCTGAAGCTTATGCTGAGTTCCAACACCTTCTTTATCCATTCAGTTTTACTCTTGCACACTATTTTGGCTTTACGTTTACTGTTCGTTTCCAGCCCCTCTTTTTTTTTTTTTGTCATTCAACAAATATTAATCGAATGCCTACTAATGTGCCAGGCACAATTCTAAGCCCTAGAGAATCAGCAATGAAGTAAGTAATGTCTTTGCCCTAAATGATTATACATTCAAGAGATTTATTTTTCTTCTTCCACATTCTAAGTGCACTAAAAACATTTCTGTTATATTTTATCCAGCATGTCTATGCGTTTGGAGTGTGTGTGTTTGTGGGGATCCTTCCTGCAGCAGCTCAATCTTCAGCAATGCCCAGATGTCCCCCCACATGTGCCTTACAAAGTCGAGAGGATGGTAATGCTCCTGGTATGCCTTGAAGACTGTGAAAATATTTCTTTCTTTCTTTCTTTTTTTCTTTTCTTTTTTTTGAGACAGGGTCTCACTCTGTTGCCTGGGCTAGAGTGCAGTGGTGTCATCATAGCTCACTGCAACCTCCAACTCCTGGGCTTGAACAATCCTCTTGCCCCAGCCTCCCAAGTAACTGGGACTGCAGGTGCGTGCCACCACACCCGGCTGATTTTTTAAATTTTTTGTAGAGATGGGGTCTCACTATGTTGGCCAGGTAGGTCTCGAACTCCTGGCCTCAAGCGATCCTCCTGCCTTGGCCTCTCAAAGTACTAGGATTACAGGAGTGAGCCACTGACCCTGGCCTGTGAAAATATTTCTATCCATTTTTAACCTGAGAGGCAGCAGAGTATAATTGCCTGTTAAGAAAGTAAACTCCGGAGCCTAAATGCCTAGGCTCAAAACCCAGCTCAACCACGTGCTGGTTGTATGGTCTTGGGCAAAAATCCCACTTAGTGCTTCACATTCCTTGTCTGGAAAAGCAGCCCAATAACAGTATCTTCCTTATATGCTTATGGGGAGGATACAGTGAGTAAAAGGCTGAGAACAGTAGCTGGCATATTATAAATACTTATTAATAGATGCAACACAAACATCAGTGACCCAGTGCTAAACATAATGCTCTATGACTAGCAGATCTTCAGGAGATGTTTAATTGTTGCCTTTATTGGCATATTTTGGTTTCTTCCATCTGGGTCAGGACATGCTGGTGAGATGCCCATCATAGTGGTCTGCCAGTGTGGCTGGGCTGAGTTGTAAGCTGGAGCAAGGTAGGGAGCCCAGAAACCAAACCAGGTTCAAACCAGGGGCATGTCTGAAGTCCCATGGGGACTGTATTAGTTTGCTAGGGCTGCCATAACAAAGTATCACAGACTATGTGGCTTAAGCAACCACAATTTATTTCTTCATAGTTCTGGAGGCTAGAAGTCTGAGTTCAAGGTGTTGGCAGGTTTGATTTCTCCTGGCATCTCTCCTTGGCTTGCAGATGGCCATCTTTTCCCTGTGTCCTCACATGGTCTCCCCTCTGTGTCTGTCTCCTAATCTCATAAGGACAGCAGTCATGTTGGATTGGAGCCCATCCCAGTGACCTCATTTTAACTTATTTACCTCTTTAAAGACTTTATCTCCAAATATAGTCACATTCTAAGGTACTGGGGGTTGGGGCTTCAACATACAAATTTTGAAGGACACAATTCAGCCCATGACAAGGACAGAATGAATTCTGCTAGACACCTCCTTTTTCTGGGAGCATTCACTGAAGCTCCCTCCTGTGTATACCTGTCTGGTTCGGGGATGTCTTCACGGTGCTGAGTGATTTCTAACAGAAATACCCTTCTCCTCAGTCTAAAACTGGCTAACAGCCACCTGCTCATCAAAGCTCAGATAAAATGCTTCTGGTCCTTAGAGCCTTTACTGACTCCTGTATTCCACCTTCCTGTTCACCTCACCTCACCGTAGACCAAGTGTGGCATCCCTCCTCAGAACCCAGATAATAGCATGCTGTCTGTATCTTCCTATGAACGTGTGCTGGTGTTACGGTGATTCACGTTCCAGTCACTGCGGCAGCTGGCAGGAAGCATGCTGAGGGGCAGTCTCTGTCTGATACATCTCTTTCCTCACAGTGTTTGCTCAGTAAATATTTGTTGAAGGAATAAATGAATAACAACAGCAAAACTGGCAGATATCGTACACCTGAAGTCAAGTACTGAGAAGTCCCAAACATCTCTAATCAATAATTGACTAATTTTAAGACATTGCATGCTTAAAAGAACTGCTCCGTGGGCGGAGGAGGCATCATTAATGTGCACCTGTGTGCAGGCGGCTGGGTACCTTCAGCAGGAGGGCACAGTATGCTATAACGGTGTGCAACTCTCAAGGACTCATGCAAGAGGTCCACAGCAGAAGCGAATTGGGTTAGAATTTTTTTTTTTTTGCAGTAACTTGCCTAATCTCTACAAAAAGTTCTTTATAGGCTATAGAAGCAAACACTTTCTGAATTTTTTTTTCATTTCATTTTAAAGGGAGTTCCCAGAATTTGACTCTTGTTTTGAATGATGTCTTTGTAACAAACTTCCTGTGTTGACAAAGGACACGCTGCATTTCTGTAACTGTGGCTACCATAGAAAGAGGAGCCAAAGTCTTACTATTTTAAGGTCTTTATACAATTTTTTTAGAGTTCAAGTTCCCTAATTTTTATTATGCTTGTGGCTCTATAATTACAGCCATAATACAATATAATATTACTCTAATACCACAGTAATGAACTATATCTGTCTATATATAATATATAAGTAATATATTTCTTATAATACACAATTAATACAATAACAATAATTTACAACTGTATCTCTACAACATACCACTATAACAAACATTTGAAGTAATGTGTGAATTTTTTTTAAACCTTCTTCTAGTCCTTTGACCTCTATTGCTTTAAATTATTAATCAACAAAGGTCTGAGCACTTAGTGAATATTTTCAGCCTCATGGTGATAAATTTTCCCATTATTTTAGTTTTGTATTATCAAAATAGAATGGAAATAGGACAAATTGACTCTGTACCTCTGCTAGGCAGGAGACCAATCTGCTTCTACTTCATAAAAGTTGTTCAAATGTCATCGATTCAGATTCTAGTAGGACTAGGGACATCAAAATGTCTCTATTTTATAATATATTTTACAAGCTAAAGTGATTTTAGCATGACCATATTTTAAAAGGCAAATAAAATTTTTCTATTACTGTAGTTAGGATGATTTATCATTATATTTTTATTTACAGCTTTCTATTTCTTTGGTGCCTCATATTTAAAGGCAACGACCGTCTTCCATACAGCATTAGAAGTGCTCAACAATTTTTTGAAATGCTAACAATAATGTAATGTAGCCTAGATAAGAAAGAAAATGAATTAAGAGCCTCGAGAACTATAAAATTGAGAAATATTCTAATTAAAAATGTTTAAATGAAATAGTCTAATTCTTCACAGATGTGAAGTTTATGCATAGAAGCCAATACGTATTTCTGCCTTTTCTCCCTTTTCTGCCCTCACCTCCCGCCCCCACACACCAGAGCAGCTCTGTCCTGCCACACTTGAGGGACATGGAAAAAACCAATTCCTCACCCGGTTCACTTCCGTGGCTTCCAGCAGTGCCTGTTCAGAGGTCAAAGCTGTCAGTGATTTTCCACTTAAACTGGACATAAACCTGGCTAGAAGGCAGGGATTTGAGGGATGGAGGGCTTCCTACCATGGCTGGTCAGCCTGTCATGCTGAGGGGTCTAGGGGGACAGGGCCTGACCCAGACTGAGTAAATATTTGTTGAATGAATGAATGAATTAATGAATAGAAGAAATGATGTGTTGTGCTTTTAATAGCATGGCAGAAAGGTGATTGCTTTCTCCTTCAGTTTTGAGAAGAAAAGAAGGAATTCTTTCATTTTCATCATTTCCTCATCCTTACTTCAATGCTGCTGAAACTTTCTCCTGAGAGGAGGATTTCAGATTTCCTGATTCTGCCCCAGCAATGAGTTGCTTCTCTTCTCTCTCTGCACCGTCTTCCCTTCCGTGAACAAGACAACCGCTCTTGGCAACGCAGTTCCTAGTTTTGAGTATGTGAGGAAGAGACACTTCTCATGAATTCTGGTGAATGGGTCTGGACTGATGGGAAGCTTACGAACTGGAGGTGCCTGTGCTGACGGACGCCTGTGAGCAAAGAGGGTTCCGAGGCCAGGTTAGCTCTTCCCAGGAGGGAATATTAAGCTGTAAAGAACAAGGGAATGGTGAGGAGGGGGCATTCACATGTGTGCTGCAGTTGGCATGGAGGTCTGCTTGGAGAGGCTTTGTGTGGGCAGCTACTGGGCACATTCAGCAGGGGACATTTAAATAATTAAGATCAGGCCCAGAGCAGTCAAAATAGAGTCGATGTAATAAAACACTCTCTGATTCTGGGCCGTGTCCTCTGGTCTCTGAAAGGAAACTCTTCACTTCTATTTGTCCCAGAGATGTGGCACCTTTTCTCTTGGCTCGGAATCAGCTCTTGGCAAGCAGAGTAGGTGGCTCTTATGTGATACCATGAGCACCAGTAACTCCTCTGGTTGGCAGTCCTGGCCCTATAGGTTATGCCCTTCATCCTTTTAAAAATAGAAACAAGAGGGAAGAAACTATAGAAGGAAACCACAGAAACTCAAGACCAAGGTAGGGAAACACTACTTTCATAATTTATTCAAAGCAGGGCCTATTTTGTTTCCAAAGTGTTTTAAATTAAACTTAGTTGTATATTGTTCTCTCTCTTTTTCATAATGTGAATATTTGCCTTCAAAAGTACTCACCATATGTGTGTGAGCTTTGCGACAAGTATGATTATCCCTCTTGACACTGGACTACAATTAAATTATGTAAAGAAAATGTTTAAAAAAAGTGTAAAAAATCACTTAGATGTTAATAACTATGAGTTAAGTTATTCTGGAAACTTTCATGTAAATTTTAGAGATTGAGATTTTAATTGACATGTATCAGCTGATTCTTCAGAACTGTTTTAAATAACTTAAGAAGACTTTTTTTTTACATAACTATTTCTAAAGCCCTGAGGTATAGGTCGAAATGCAAATGTCTGAAGCCACTATGTGTATCGAGCCTGCAATCATCCATGAAATCTGTGTATTTTATCTAAATGTCTTGCCGTGGATAAGTGAAGCTGGGCCACAGAGGAGAACAAAATGAACACTTGTGAGTCTGTGCCAGGGGTACTATTAATTCATAAATCACTTTTTCAGTTGATAGTGGTGGATACTTAGAAGTAACCGGAACATACAGTTTGTGCTAATAACAACAGTGTTAGTCGGTACCGCAAATGCCATACCTGGAAGTGTTACAGTAACTGCCAGAGCAGTGAAGAAAATTCTTTATTCTATGCCTGCGAGAACTGAGTCTTAATACCCCTATTGTAAAAGATTTGCTGTTGTAATGTAGATTAATGCACCACAAAGATGGGAGGGGTTTCATTTTAGTTTTTATAACACACAATATAAGAATTCAGAGTTCCCAGCACTTTAACTCACATTTTCTCTTTTATTTATTCTTAGAATTCAACCCCAGTAATCACCTAAACATCATCCTCTGTTGTGTTCTGGTCATACATCTCATATTGCCTCCTTCTCTTGCAATCAGGGTTCTATGCAGCTGGTATCTTCGGAAAGCCATAATTTCTTACCCCAAGTTGTTAGTAAACTCATGATTTTGCCATGATGCTACATTCCCTGTCTCCGCATGGCTCCCTTTTCAGCCACCCAAGCGTCTGCCCAGCTGCTCAGGCCTGTAGGTAGGTGAGTCCTCCTGAGCAATTCCCTCCTCTTCAGCCCCTCTGCAATCCACTCCCGAGTCCTGCCCATTATATCGCCTAAATATCCTGATCTGCACATCCTCTTCTCCTCGGCGACCACTCCCACAGATGCTGCCTCCTCGGTGGTCCAGCCCAGGGCAGAGTTGGACTTCCCAGGAATAGAGGGATAGAGGAGTGGCATGGGCTGTCAGGGCTGAGCCAGCATCTATTCCCACGCAGTGCTCTTGATGGAATTGGCCCTGAGGCCCAAGAACCCTGGTGCTGGCCACGTTGACGTGGAAGGAGTGCATGCTTGGGTACAAGGCTGGGCCAGAGGGCTTCTGGCAGAGGTGCATCAGGAGCAAGAAGAAGAGACTAAAAATGAGAAAAAATCTATTTCATATTTACCCACATATTCACCAGTTCTGCCATTCTTCATTCTTTTTTTATTTGAATTTCCACCTATCATTTGCCTCTGTCTGAAAAACTTTATCCTAGGTTTTTAAAGATGGGGTCTCACTCTGTGGCCCAGGCTGCAGTGCTATGGCACCATCATAGCCCAATGCAGCCTCAAACTCCCAGGCTCAAGTGATCCTCCCACCTTAGCCTCCAGAGTAGCTGAGACTACAGGCACTCGCCACCATGCCCAGCAGATTTTTTTTTTAAGTGATGGGGTCTTGCTATGTTGCCCAGGCTGGTTTCAAACTCCTGGCCTGAAGTGATCCTCTCACCTCCCAAAGTGCTGAGATTTCACGTGAGCCACCATGCCTGGCCAATGCCTGCTACATTTTTGACTGGATACTGGCTATTGTGAATTTTATACTGTTCAATAATGTATTCATTTAAAGTATGTTGCACTTTGTTCTGACACACTATTAAGTTATTGTAGCTATCTGATCCTTTTGAGGCTTGCGTTTTAGGCTTTGTTAGGGTTGGTCCAGAGCAGCTTTTAGTCTGGGGTTAATTCAGTCCCACTATTAAGGTGAGAAACTTCTGAGGACTCTACCCAATGCTCCATGTATTACAGTCTTTTAATTCCAGCTGGTGGGAGTGAGAACTATTTACAGCCTGTGTAAGCTTGGAGCATTGTTTAGCCTATGACTTTTCAGCGGCTCTGTCCCGAAGCGCTCACAGAGCGGTACTCAGCCAGACACCATCCCAGTTCTCCAGCACTCTGTCTCTGTGCAACTCTTTTCTCTAGCACTCTTTCTCACAAATTCTAGCAATCTCAGCCTGCTTGAACTTCAGTCTCCACCTCCTCAATTCAGTGACACTGACAGGTTCTGCTGGCAGAACTGCAGCCTTAACACTCTGTCCAGGCAAGCAGCTGGAGCAATCATAGGTGTCTCATCACTTAGTCCCCCTTTCTCAGGGGTCACAGTCCTAGCCAACGCCCCAAACAGCTGGTTGATGAATACCTTTTGCACAGCTAGGGAACAAAATCAAATTGGATATTTTCCTTGATAATTAAATACACTCACATTTAGTTTTGCTTTTATACAAAAATGTAGTAAAGTACAAAGTAAAAACAAAATAAACTAAAAATCCCCCAGAATCCCACCCTACAGCTAAAACAGTTGTTCACAGTTTGGTTTATACCCTTTTCCTCTTTTCGTCCTTGTTTTCTACTTGTTCATGGTAGGAGGACAATTTCCATAACAGTGATCCTTTGTGGGTAGACACAGAAGTCCCTTGTAGTGTAGTTTTACATTTGCTTCTCTGGGGCCCCAGACATTGACCCTTTTTATGGGAATTCTTGGCTTGAGATTCCTACCACATGGTGCTATAAATTTGGACCCCGTGAGCATGCATTACTGGTTTAAGGAATCCATTAATTTTTTTTTCTATCCAGAACCACCCCCAGGCAGATGGCAAACTTCTATATAGCTTCTCTATGTTAGTTGGTGATATTTTTACTATTCCCATTTTTGTTTTGACTAAGCTACCCTTTATGCATCCCAGATTTGTGCATAGGCATTAAAACTCCAGTCCCAGACTCTAGGGCCTATATCTAGGTAAAATTTATATTTTTGCATTATGGAGTCTGTGCATATTTGATTTTTATGTATTTGAAATGTTTTAGATATTTAGCCTGGTAGCAGCTCAGCTTTGTGATTCTAACTTAAAATGTTTAATTGATTACAGTTTTATATTGGTCTTACTAAGTTTATATACAATATGAGAACATTTAAGAGACCCCAAATTTCCCATATTTATGTACTTAGTTGAGTAGATACTTAAAGTTATTTAAGTTCTTGAGATGTTTTTGTTTAAGTCAGATAATAGTTGTATTTAAAATGGAAAGGAAATATATTAACTTATAAATATGGTTTAACAAATTAAAGGGAATTTAGTCCTGCTACAAAAAGCAGCCCTAAAATTAGTTTTTTAATGACTAGATTTTTAAATAGAAAAATAAGATTGCAAAGCTGAACTTTAAGGATTTAGGAAGACCTAGGTTTTAAAATCTGTGACTTGACTACATTATATATTTGTTTCATAAAACTAAACTCTGAATAGTCTTTTCTGTGTGGCAATATGATTCCCTGTGTACCAACAGCTCACATTTAGCAGGTCACAGATTCATAAATTCTTATGTGTTAAAAAGTACCTTCAGCATCATTAAATTGATGGATCTAGAGTTTCAGTTATATTTTTCCCTATAGAAACAGCAGCTTTTTACCTAAGCTATTAAATCATGATGATGTTGGTTTAGTTTGGTCATTACAGTGGCTGAAATAATTCTTATAACCATTTTATTGAGAAATCTCAGCTTATAGAACTCTGAATACAAAAGCCATTTCCCTGGCTGAATGTTACTGTGTCCCATCAAGTCCCTCTGCTGGATGGCCAGGATCTTAGTGAGAGCACACTTTGACTTCGTACGCTTTCATGCAATTTTGGAATCTGGAAATACACTGTTTTAAAATTTTATTTTCATCTGATTCAAAATCCTTCTTGCTTTCTCCCCAATCTGGGCTCCAGTGGGTGGAACTGTGGGATGGGGAGGCAGGTTCTGCTTGAAGACACCCCACTTCTCCTGACTCTGTGACTGGCTCTCATGAGGGGTGCACTGGGGATTCTTTGCAGAGTCCTAGAGTCCTCTCTCCTGCACAGCCCCATGGCATGGGAGAGTGGCCACTGCTTGACCCCTTTCTCCTCTCTTTGGCTCCCCTGCAGGTGTCCTTCTGGGGGCCACTTGTCCAGAGGTAGCCCTCTTGCCGAGGCAGGCAGGACTGCAGACTGCTCAAGGTCAGCTATCTTCCATGTGGCCCAGTGGACCCTCGGGAAACTCATGTACTTGCCATGCCTGAGCATGAGAATATAGCATCTCGCTCCTGCCTGGTGTTCAATGTGATAGCAGCACTATTGGGCACTTGGCTGGGCAAATGAACTGGCAACAGTCAGATGAGAGGCAATTTTCAGCCCTGAACTTTGTAAAGGAGAGCATGTGTAGGAGCCCCTCCCAACTATGTAGGGAAACTCTTGCCCCATCCCCTGCCCTTGGCAGGAGAAAGAAGGGGAAAAGACTTTTCACCGTGACTATTTTCCTAGAGTGGTATGTGTGTGTGCATGTGGTGTTGGGTCTGGGGAGGACCAAACTTCCTAAAGCAGCTGCTGGGATGCTGCCAAAGCTGGCAGTTCTGTCAGTTTATAATGAGCGTTCTTTAGGGCCTTTTATTCTTAGCTGTGGGCCCCTAGTCACCACTTCTGGCACTAGGCCCCTCACTCCATCTGATCACATGTAATTGACACATTACAATCAATTACCCTGTGTATCTTAACAATGGAACTGGCCTGATTGTGTGGTAAGCTACCAGCTGTGCAATGACAGTGTAATTTCACACCTCTGAACCTCAGTTGACCTCAGGCAACTTATCTGATCATGCAGCAGAGGAACTGCTTTCACCAAAAGGAATATAAATCAGAAGATGTGTCACAAGAAGTGTCAAGAAAGATGCAGCAGAGGGCACCCAACTGAGCAGCAAAACAGCAGGAATTTGAGAAACACCGTTGGGGAAGAGGAAAGATGTGAGAGCTGTTTATTCATGCCGAGGAAGTTCTGAACCACAAGATGCCAACAGAAATCACATCACTACCGTAACAACACATGAAACTTACTGAAATGTACCAATGGGCTTCACAGCTGCATCAGATCCAAACTCTGTTCCACAACACATCCTTCTGCTCTCCCGCCATCATTCGATGTCCCTCCAACTTTATTCTGGTCTTTTCCATAAAACTGTTTTCTAATATTTGTGCTACCAATGATATTTTCTTAACACATAATTTGTAGATAAAGAAAACCTATTAGTTGGTGCTTTTTTTATATGAATAAAAGACTTGATAATTTTTTCCCCCAAACCAGCACAAAATAGGGAGGAGAAAGCTTGAAGAGTTCCTCATCCTTAACCCAAACCATTCTCACACAGGTGGCACGGGTCAGCTCAGCTCTCCTCGGCTCTCCTGGCGCCCCCACCACCAGGCTCCGGTCACTTGGCCTTCTTGCCGCCTTTCTGGGACTCCAGAGCGGCCTTCCTGGCCTCCTCCTCTGGGATGAACACGCTGACAGTGAAGTCACTCGTCTCCGAGCCGTACTTGTTCTTCACAACCAGCCCGTATTTGCCAGAGTCAGAGGTGGTCACACCTGTGATGGTGAAGTAGGCGGTCTTCCCGGCCTCGAACTTGAGGCTGCAGTGGTCATCTGAGGCCAGGAGCTTCTCATTCTTCAACCACGAGACCTCAGGACTTGGGTCGCCCCACACGATACAAGTGAGATTAAGGGCCTGTTATGAGAGGGAAGGAGATAAATCAGTTATACTGATCCACCTTCAAGAATCTTGCTGCCTGGCAACTTGGCATGACCAGACAGAGGATAAATAAAAACCTCCCGGACCAGGATTTAAAGTAGTTGCGTGTGTGCACCTGTGTGAGTCACAGTTTGAAATAACATCTGAGGGGGTGTCTTTAAGGCTGGGGCTTTCTGGTTTCTGGAATGCTTACTATCAAAAGCACACCAAGGAGTTTGCTTCTCTTCCCCACCTCCACTTTCTCTTTCATAAACACAGATTTGCCTTTTGCTCTAACGTGGCATTTTGGGCTCTGTCTCAGTAGAGAAATCTCTGCATTGCCATAATCACCACCTGGTCTCTTTTGCATTTCATCCCAGCAGCACAATTGCAACAGCTGCTTCAGAGAACGTCATTAATTTTCAAATTCCACTTTCCTCCTTCTACTGCCCTCCTTATCCCCATTCAATCTGTTGCAGTTGCAGGGTGCACCACCAATACGTATTCCTAAAGAAAATATTCCCATTTGTGCTAAAAAACTCTTATTCTAAAAGATTGATATTTAGGTCTACAGTTTTACTTTAATTTTTTCATTGAAAAAAATTTAGATGATTGTAGACTCACATGCAGTTGTAAAAAATAGAAGAGAGATCCCGTGTACCCGTTAGCCAGTTTCCCCAGTGGTGACATTTTACACAACTGTAGTAAGATAACACAACCAGTACATTGACATTGCTACAATCCATTGATCTTGTTTAGATTTCCCCAATTTTACTTGTACTTATTTGTGTTTGTGTGTGTGTTTCATTCTATTCAATTTTATCATTAGTGTAGGTTCATGTATCCACCACCACAGTCAAAATACAAAATACTTCCATCACCACAAGGACCCCTGTGTTGTCCTTTTATAACCACATCTACCTCCCCCTCCGACTTACCAGCCCTGTTCCTAATCCCTGGCAACCACTAATCTGTTTTCCATTTCTAAAATGTTGTTACTTCAAAAATATTATATAAATGGAATCATATAGTATGTAACCTTTCAGAATTACCTTTGTCATTCAGCCTAATTCCTTACAGATTCATCCAAGTTGTTGCATGTATCAATAGTTTGTCCCTTTTCATTGCTGAGTAGTATGTCATGGTGTAACTGGCTCCATGGACAAAAACGCTTTTTTGCAGTTCTCTTATGTTTCAAGTTCCCAGGCCAGTAAGATTTGCTGACCCAGAACTTTGTAACTTTCTATTTCACTTAGCCATTCCCTTTTGAGTTGTTTTTTTCCCCCCCAGAAGCAGCAGAGCCTCCTTGCAGCCCCAAGATAATCACAAGGCCTTACATAACCTAGTTGTCCAGGGAAGACAAGAAAAGCAATACCCCACCACAGATGGTGCCCAGGGACCTGCTGAGCAACCTACTCACATCCTGCCTGTGCACAAGACTGAAAGAATGACCAATATTAACCCCTGGCTCATTAAACTATCAAAATCTCCACCCTGGGAAGGATTTATCCACCATCTTTTTATCATGCGATGTACTAGCATGATTTCTCACTGCGCTTGCATGTCCTGCACTCTACCCCAAATATGTAATGATGCTCACTCACTTCATGCGTTATTCATTTCACCTCTGGAAAAAACTCTGACTCCTTAGGTCAGGGCGGTGTATTTGAGGCAGTCCATTCCTCCCACCTCCTGGTTGACTTGTCCTCCACAATAAATCTCCTTTCTTCCTTGACAATCTTTGATATCTTAGTAATTGCCTTTTTGTGGGGTGAAAAACAGAGGGAACCCCCACTTGTGGTATGTATATGCCCATACGGGTTGTCTGGGCTTTTTCCAGTTTGGGGCTATTACAAATAAAGTTGTTATGAACAATTGTATACAGGTTTTTATGTGAACATAAGTTTTCATTTCTCTGGGATAAATGTCCAGGGGTACAATTGCTGGGCTGATGGTAAATGCATGTTTTATTTTTTTCCAGAAATTGCCAAACTGTTTTCCTGAGTGGCTGTACAATTTTGGTTTACATTCCCACCAGGAATATACAAGTGACTCAGTTTCTCCACATCCCGACCAGCATTTGTTGCCATATACTATTTTAAATTTATGTATTTATTTATTTTTAGTGACAGGGTCTTCCTATGGTGCCCAGGTTGAATGCAAACTCCTGGGCTCAAGCGATCCTCCCACCTCAGCCTCCCTAGTAGCTGGGACTACAGGTATGCACCACCATGCCCAGCTACTATTGTTTATTATAGTAATTTTGATAGGTGTCATGATATTTCACTGTGTTTCAATTTTCTTTTTCCTGATGGCTAATGATGTTGAATTTACTTCACATTTTAAATTCCATTCTTGCATTTTTTTCCCTAAGATCCAGAAATTACAAAGAAAGAACTAGGGCTCACCATATACAGAGAAAAAGATTTCCTTCTAAATATCCTTCTAAAGGGTCTTATGTGATCACTTGTTACCTCTTTTGTAGGTGTATAATTTAGAATTGGATAGATTAAGAAATCTGTTTTCCTCCCATCACTAATGTACATTTCTTAGTGAATTATTCTTCAAATACATTTCAGCAAGAAAATATTTGAGTCAAATTATTGCTATTAAACTTACCCAAACAGACCAGTTATATGATTTTGGAAACTGTGATTACTTGGAGTTAAAACCTTTAAGAAAATCAAACAAAAACTCCCAAACACCTTAGGCATCATGGAAAACTCTTACCCATACTTCAGATGTGAGTGTAGATTACAAAATGCTTTCACGTCCCTTCTCTCGGTTCTCACTACCGCGTAGTGAGTTGTACATTTTTAACGTCATTAGGTGAGAAAAATGGAAAAGGGAGTTTGAGAGCAAAAGCAGCCCCGCACAATGGTTGAGCTTAAAGTCAACTGTGATCGTATTTTCCAACCACAAAGACACACGGCTGAGTGAAACCTGTCTCTTGCTAAGGCATTCGACATGCTTTTCTTCGTCACCTGAGTTCTAACCATCCACTGTGTGTCTTCACTGCCCTTTGAAGTGGAAAAAGTTTTGTCCCCCTACAAATATCTCTACCTATAGGACGGGTATATTAAACTTGTTTTCACGAAACACAAAGATGAAGAAAGTGAATCCAGGTTAGAAATTATGTTCATTGCCTCTCAGAAAGATTATCATGGAGCCAGGGCGTACCAGTTTAAAACCAAATGGAAGGAAATCAGTTTTCAACAGAAATAGAGCCTATAGAAATTCATGTAGCAGTGTGTTTTCCTTCAAAGGTGAGGCACTTAATAGTACAGTCCATTTCCCACTATGTGTTAGAGGTTGTTTCTTTCTTTGATTATATTTGTCATAGAGTTATGACTGAACATTTTCAGTTTCTCACAATTTTTAAGGGTGACTCTGGAAAGATACTAAGTGATCTACATATGCCCATAAGAGACAAACTTGTATCCTGATGCTTGGCCTATAGAACATTAAGATGATTGGAAAACCAGCAGCATTTGTAACCTTGCTGTTGGCTATGCTGGTCAAGTACACGCAGCCATGGAATAAGATGAAGATGGTGGGATGTTAAGTGTATCTGAAAAGAAGCAGAAAGTCTGAGGCGCTGGACCCCATTCCTAGCATAGAGGGGCAGGCACAGCAGTGCTCTGAGCTTACCTTGCCCTCTTGGATGGTGACCACGTCGGGGAGACCGCCCAGCACCCGGGCGCGATCTGCAAGCACAGGTATTTCTGGTTAATCACTGCAGTGATGAGGACCAGTGAGCACACCCACAAAAACACCCCAGGGAGCTAATTGTCCATTCTAGTTCCCCTCTCCTGAAAGTTATTTTATACTGTCTTCAATATGCAAAAGAAGAAAATGATCCAGGGATTCTGGATCTTAATCCTTCTTTACCCACATATTGTGTGCATGGGGGGCTCTGTATCTGTACCTAAAATACCAGCTGAAATACGATAGCTTTGTCATATCAAGACCTGTTTTGTAATTTTCATGGCTATTTTCAGCCCTGGCCCTTCTGCAGTTTAGTGGGGCTAAGCTCAAGGAAGCAGAACAGATCTCTATGCACAGCTTCCAAGCTTGGCTTGGCTCTTTTATGGGCTTCCATACGATGAAAAAAGGTGGCAAATGGGTTGTATGCTAGAGAGATTTGGAAGCTCATGCAGATGTGAGCTTTCTTTGATGCCTTTCCTAGAGAGCTTCCTTTTCTTGTCTCCTGGTAGTTCTTGGTAGTGATGTGCCGGCCATGTACATGGCTGTGAGTACAAGGGCCCCCAGATGAGGGGACATGGCATGGGATGGGTGCTGAGATGCAAAGCTGATGTCCTCAGCCAAGCCATGCACTCTGCATGCGACTGCCTCAGCCCCTGGGAAGAGTGCCTTTCTGTAATTTGCTCAAAGGCATCCTCTCTGGCATGCATACAGTGGCCAACCTTCCTCTCATTTTTAGGCCTACTTCAATTAATTTGTGACTCTTAACTGTCATTTCTACAATTCCTTCTCCGCTAAGTCAGGCTGAAGATTTGCTTGGAATGGAACTTGACAGCATTCTACTGCCGATTCCATCACAGCACTTGTAAGCCTAACGTATCATTTGGTTCCCTGCATGACTTGCTCTACAATACTGGGCCAATCACTTCCTGTCTGGGCCTCTCCTAATCTGTAGAATGGGGGAGGGGTTACATCAGCCCCACGGACATCAAGTTTCCAAACTCTGCTCCACAAAGTCTGTGGGATTCCTCTGGGGGGCCTGAGAGGAGGTAAGGAAGGGGGCACTGAGTTAGGGAGCCAGGACCCCATCCCAACTTCAGTCACGAGTAACTCAACTTTTACCTATCTCAGGTATTAGATCTGTGTGGAAGACTTTGCTTGAAATAAGTGTTCTGTGGCTTATAAAATTTTAAAACACATAAAGCCAGAAGATCTCCAAGGGCTTTTCCAGCTCTAAAGAGTTCACAAACTGGAGGATCAGGCTCCTTGCCCACAAGAGTTCAAAAATCAGAAGAGGTGGGACACTGCTTGCAAATATGGGCTTTGCTCGGTACCAGACAAGAAATGCTCCCTTTTGCTCCAACACCACCCCCCATCATGCTTCCGTGCCCCTGGTACCGGCACCCCCCCCCTTCACCACCAGCAGCAGCCTCACAAACGCAGGGCATGGGCCAGGAGAGGGAAGGAGGAGAAAGGGGTGTAGGGACACAGCTCAAGTTAACAGTCCAAAGTCCATTCTGAAGGCCCTGGAGGCACCAGCAGGTGGAAAGAGGACTTCACTTCTCGCTCCTTCCCCTTCAAACCCAGCTCAGATCGACTCTACCATTTTAACCCATAAAAATTTTTAAATTCTGGCTCCCACACTGAGAAAGAAACTGAATTAGTATTATGGGTTAGTCTGTGACTTCTGGGATCCTGTAAGACTGAGTTCCAAAAATCTGTGTGTGTGAAGCAAACAGCTGACAGAAGTGCAGCAGTGAGTATGTTTCTGGGCATGCAGAATTGACAGCTTGCTGTTTGTTCCCTGGGACTGTGTCTCATCAAATGAGAGGAAGGAAGGCCTTATGCAGCATCTTTTCTCTGATGGGGGCTGGTAGCAAAACGCACAGTACTTGTTGGGGACAAGTTACAGTGATTTACTTGATATCCAATTTACAATGTTTCTTGATGTTTCTCTTCCTTAATGGCTATATATTTTTCTGGTACATTGTGCCTGCAAGTGACTAACAACCTCTTGTGTGATTTGCAGCAAAGTGATTTCTCAGGATGTCTCGGTGGTATCTGAAGACAAGGGCTGGGTGACATTCTTATCATGTTACCTGACACCCTCTTTTCATAGACATTCTTACTCAAAAGACTAAAATGAAAGCATATGTAGAATACCTACGATTTGAAAAAAAGAAGGAAAAAAACTCCACTTTCTTCCATCTGTAGTCACAATGGCAAAGTAAAACTATATTTTGAATCTACACCAGGAGCCAATGTGAAAGTGGTTTACTTACTTTTCTCGGCAATGGCAGCTTGTCTGTGGTTGAGAGAAACGAACAAACATACAAACAAACAAGAATTGTGTTTTAGCGTTACTTCAAAGTAGCGAACCTTGACTGCATTTCATTGCCTCAGAAACAACTTGCTGCTTCGTATAACAGTGGGAAGTGCTGCTTTTACTGCACTGGCTGACATGAAAGACTCTATCTAACACTCAGATGGGCAAGCAGTACACAAGTTTCCAGAGAAATTAATGCATGGGAGCAGCATTTACTAGGACAAGCGACTTACTTCAACCTCTGGAATTCAGCAAAGGCCTCGTCATATGCTTTAAGAGAAAAAAGAAAAATTAGAATTTTCTCACCCATAATTGATGACATAGGGGCGATTAAAATGCGTAACTCGAGGTCATTGTGATCAGTCTAGACACCACTAAACTGACTTTGAATAAGACTGTGCCTAAGCGTTCACTCCACAGCTCAACGTACTTAACAAGACAAGCAAATAATTTCTAGGCAGAAAATATGAAATAATAGATTTAGAAGCTTTCAACTCAGTGAGAGACCTTCAACCCCTTGAATGGAAAGGCAAAGGTTCACTCCACCAAAGAAAAAAATGGGAACAAAAGCCTGTTTCAAATAAAAATTGGTTTTCTAATAAGCATCCTGAGCATCAAAAAAAGCTTTCTCTTACTAAGTTATTCCAGACATCATAGCATCCTAGAGAGACAGTTAAACACGTTCATGTTATGTGTCTGGTCTATCTGGGCAAAACAGCATGTCGAGTGTCTGCAATCACAGGGTGTGCCGGTGCTTGCCTGAAGCAGTGTTTCTTACGCCATGATGGAGGCGAAATGAAAGACAAGTGAAACAAGGAAATGAGAACTATATAATTCTAAAATAATTTTTTCTCTGTGCCTGCAGAGTGAGCCACTTTGACAGATGACTTCAGGCTAAATGGCGGCTTCATTTTGAAATCCCTCTTACCTTATCTGTAAGATCCTCTGTGGTTTAGGAATTATAATATTTTAAGTCTCTAGAAAATACTTAGATAATACTTGTCCACTCCCTTATTTTACAGATGGAAAAATAAGTATAAAGCTGGGCTTAAAGCCACTGGTGCTTATTTTTTCTCATCTGTAAAATGAGGAGGGTACTGGTCTGGCCAACCCGAGCTGAGCATTGAGCGCTGCTCTTTGTCCTCACACCACACTGAGAGGAGACGGGCATGGCTGAGCCAATCTGTGTTTGGGGGCAGTGGCAATGCTGGCAAGACAATCCACAGCCTTCTGCTTAAGGGGGATTTGACAGTGAGGTAGAGAGTACAAATAAAGTTTTAAAAAAATTTTAAGTTTATCCACTCACTTATTGCTCCCCTCTTCCTACTGTGTTCTAAATGGTCAGATGGGCTGCAGAAGAAATCCCCTATTGCTGTGCACTTGTGACAAGGCAAAGTGTGGCCTAGACAGCCTGTGTCCCTCAGGAGCAGGGGCACTGCAGGTCCTGCAGGGGGTCCTTCCAGTTACAAAGGGTGGTGGGTGGGGATAAGGGGACTCAGCACAAAAAAAACTCCAGGCAGGGTTGAAATGCTGCTCTCTAAATAATGAACCTACTCTCTGAGGATGCAAAAAACTAAGAGGTATTCATATTTAGACTGTATTTTAATATACAAAGAAGAGGAGGAAAAAGTCAGTCTATAGCTTCCTTTAGTTACTTTAATACAAAGTAGACTGCTTTATTTTTACAGAAAAGAGTAAGATGAAGAGCATAGTACTAGGAGAGGGAGGAATGGCTCATTGTTTTCAACTTTTTACTTATAATCATGTATGTTTTAACTTTAAATTTTTTAATTAATAGCTGCACCTCACCTTTTGTCTTTGCTCTTAGATGGAAAACTTTTGTCTGCATCTCTCATTACTTTCATCTTTGTTCTCTCCAGAACCCCTCATTTTCTCAGCAGACGGCCAAGAAATCTGAGGCCATAAGGACCCAACCTCTCCAACTTCCTTCTGTTCACCTCAATATTTGTCTCTGCTTGTTCACTCCCCTCTAGTTTCTGAAGAATAGGTGTCCCTGCTCCTTCCCAAAGTCAACACTGTTGCCTCTGCCCTTGGACTCAAACCTTCCATTCTTTAGAACTTTGATTGTCAACGATTCCCCTTCACTCACATCTTCAGTTCTGCCGACACATCTGGTTTCTTGGACTCTATGAATATGCTTGAATTTTAGTCACCACAAAGCAATCGCTTTTCAGCGCTTATTCTTGTTTAAGTGACTGTGTCAGCCTGCCCTTCTTTGTAAGCATCTTCCTGGAAGAGCAGTGCTTTTTTTCCTCGTTCACTGTCTCCACCTTATTCTACACCCACTAAATTCTTGCTTCAACCACCAGGGCTGAATGAAAACTGTTTTATCAAAATCACTGCTAAATATGAAGTTCATGGGAGGCCACTGTTTCGCACTGAGCTCCTGCACTAGGCCTCAACAGAGCAGACCAAACAGGAATGGAGTCAGGCCTCGTGCTAGGTACCACATAATCAAACTGAACTTTAAAATAGGCCAGTTTTCCAAAAAATGGGAGATTCACAGCAACCATTGAGAAGGGACCCAGTCAACCTGAGCCAGCATGATAAAGAAGTCCCCGCTGCTCTAACCCCATATGGAAAGTAACCTGAAGTATCTTGATGGTAACCAATCTGCGTTTTACACTGTGCTGTCTCCTTGATCCTGCTCAAGCTACCTTACAAAAATCAACTGTTCTGCTATGCCGGGCAGCGTGCCTTCCTATTTCGTAGATGGGATACCGCCCAATCCATGAGTTGCTAATAAAAACCAATTAGATCTTTAAACTTAATCTGTTGAAATTTTGTTCTTTTTTAGAAATAATTTTTATTTATACACTTTTCTTTTTTTAGAGATAGGGGTCTTGCTATGCTGCCCAGGCTGGCCTTGAACTCCTAGGCTCAAGTGATCCTCCTGCCTTAGCCTCCCAGGTAGCTGAGACCATGGGCATGTGCCACTGCACCTGGCAAAATTTTGTTCTTTGACATCACCAACGTCATAGCTCTGTTGACATTACCAACATAATGACCTTTCTTCACCCTTCATTCTTTTTAAAAGGTCCACTCCTCTGTAGTAAGTCTGAACCTTCAGAATATCTGTTTACCTTGTCCAGAAAGATCCACTGTCTTCTGGTGTCCAGTTTTGCCATCAAAGAGCTCCATCACATATTTCCCTTTGTCATTTGGAGTGGGCTCATTGATTTGTAGCCAGATCTGCTCCCCGGTGACCCCACTCTTAACTCTGTCTGAGTACTTTATAGCAGTCCCACTGTTAAAATCAAAGAAAACATCCTCAGCGTCTGCTTTCATCCACAGCCAATCTTTACTTTGTCTTTTACTGAAGGTCTCATCATAAGGTTTCAAAGGCTTTCAAAAAACATGGGATCTGCATATGTTATTCTTCTGCTTCAGAGAAATCATGGGCCCTGATGTACAGAACTGGGATTCCAAAGCCCTGGTCTGGTAGTCTGAGCATTTATTTTACTCCCCATAGCAGTCTGGGGCCCAGGACAGATTGTGACACCGACACTTCTCAGTGGTATTAATTATCTTTGTTTTACTTGGGTTTATTTGTAGGACTAAGGGAATCTTTAAAGCTAAAAGACCAAATTACCAATTATTTTACTGCATACTTCATACAGATAATCTGTGGCTATAAATCAAATTTTACAAGCTAGTGAAAAACACAGTTATGGAGGCTCATCTGTGCCTGATATCTATTGACATATGTTGTTACAAAGCTATTTAAAACATATGTAAAAATGCACTTGGTAGTAGAGCCAAGAGTGAATGAAAAGCTGAGGTGCTGCCAAAATGAATGAGGCATGTTCTCTGTCCCTGGGTGTGAGTTTTTCAGTATTCTATAGGAGACCCATGCATCGTATTCTCTACAGGAGAATAAAAGAAGATACAGCTCTTTGTTTTGTGATCTGCTGGTCTAGAAATGCTACTGTTATAGATGAAATATGAGAAAAGTACGTAGATGTACTCTCAATGATGTCACAAGAAACTTTATGAAGAGTTTGTAAAAATGTGAGGAAATAAGAAAAAAAGCAGTATACAAAACTATTATAGCAATAATTATGCATAGAAAAAAAGACTGGAAGGAAGAGCTCCAGATTGTTCATATTTATGGCTAGTAAAACTACAGATGATATCATATTATGAATTTTTCTAATTTGTAATATGGTATTATAAATGTGTTTTCTCAAACAAGCATGTTTATGTTTGTAGTTGTAGTAAACAAAATGAACTTTAAAAAACACAGAACAAATTTTCCACCAAAAAACTTTTAGCTTTCAAATACATATTTAGCATTTTTCTTATACCACTATATTCTTTAAAGAATGTTTATTTATTATCTAAAAAGATATTAAAAACTAAAATGCCATAAAATATAGGGTAAAGAAATCCATCTGTACCCTACAAATTTAGCCTGAGCAACAGATACATCTTAGAGAATTAGACAGAAAGATTGTTCTCTGCTTTGTGGTAATAAATGTTTGAATTCTTTACTCTCTGGCTAACACGCATAATATTAATAGTACCTTACAATTGTAAAGTGCTTCATATAGAATAGGTATTATTGTTCCTATTTCATATAAGAGAAAACTGAGATTCAGAAAATTAAATGACTTGCCCAATATCACAAGGGAAGATAGCAGCAAAGTCAGGACTAAAACCCATTTCAAGGTTTTTTTTTCCCATAATGGCACATTTAGACAGCAAAGACAATCTTAGATTCCTGAATCTTATAGGAACATGAATACATAAAAACTCATGTGGCTGACCAGACCAAATAATATAAGAAGCTTATGCCTTGCTAGTCCAATAGCAATTTCCTCAAAACACATTTTCAATATTCTAATTTTTTAAATAAGTAATTCTTATAGAGATGATATAAAGCCTTTTGATTGATGATTCAATGAATTTTACTTCTGTCATTCTTCAGTCTGATATATTAGAATGTCCTAGATGTCACAGAGAAATTCCTAGAATTTGATCTATTTTAACTTATAATTACCTTCCTAAAATGTATTCTGAACAAAACAGAACAAAGGAATGACACCCCAAGCATTCTAGACTGGAATTTTACTACTTCTCCTTTTTAAAACTAAGGAAATAATTAATACTACTACTAATAAAAAAAAAACACTGTTCTACATAACAATAAAGTCATTTTAAAGAAAACACAAATGACTGCTTTGTGGGACCCGGCTCTGGTTAACTTTTCAATCTAGACTTTATGCAACATGAACATGGGGTAGGTAGTGCCACGATGAGCTGCTCTGGAGGGAGGTTGTCTGGGCTCAGCCCCCGACACGCATCTTAGTTGTGTGACCTGGGGCAAGTCACCTCCCCGAGCCTGAGCTTCCTCATCACTAAAGTGAGGTGTACCTACCACATATTATTGTGACTATGAAATGAAGTCATATATCTAAAGGGCTTGCAGCAGTGCCTAGCATACTGTCAGTGCCCACTGAAGGTACCATACAAATAAACACAGTTATCTGCATCCTCCTGGAGATACCACATGGCCTTCTCAGTGGGGCTTTTAGGAACATTTGATGGTTTGGAATGAGTGTCTGCTACATCCTAAAACTGGACTGAGGGTGGCTATGCCCCATCAAATTATCTATGCCAGGTCTCTGTTCTCTTTCAGCTCAGAATCTTTCAAGGAAGCACAGAGGTTAATGACATCAGCAAGAGTGTATGTGGGAGGGTTCCACTTAGAAACCTATTTCAGCTCTTGGAATCCCAGAAGTGAACTTGAATGTAATCCCTCTATAACTCCACAAAGGTAGCCTGGGATTAGAACAGATCCTCCAGGTTCAATCCAGTTCAAATACATATTCCCCAAAGTTATCTTGAGATCTCTGAAGCCTTCTGAGGGTAGACAAGAAACATGCTAATGCCCAACTATGCCAACTGCTGTACCACCACCAACAATAATAACTCCTCTGGCCATTAATTCACATAGTGGGAAATTTGGTGCACACTGCTTCATTTTTATTCCAGACCATAGGATGTGTTAACTGCATATAGAAAAAGGCGGCTAAGAATGTGGCTCTGGACACCTGGCAAAGCAGAGATGTCCCCAGCATGAATGTCTGGAGATGGAGGTTTACATTATAAAGATATCTATTAATTATGATACTTCTTAGATCACAAAGAAAGATGTACTGTAGCCATTACTGGCCTCACCATGTACAAATTGAGGGAGAGCGAGCTAACCTCACAGGAAGGGAGTGCCCTGGATGTTTTTGTACTATGCTCATCAATGTCAGACTTGGGAGTTAAGAAGACTCCTTACCTGAGAGGAACAGAAGATTTTTTTCTCACTCCTTCCCTCCCCCAGCACAGAAAGAATTCTACAGAGCAAGTTCCCATTTACTTACTTGTGGGACCAGTTAACTTTCAAATCATCCAGGTAGTAAGTAACAAAAGAGTACAGCCGAATGCCCTCAGCTGTGCTCTGAATTTTCAGGTCTGTAGCAGACAAAGCTGAAAGAAGAAAATAGAATATTTTATGCACCTGTAAGCCCATCCTGGCAGGAGAATAATAATGACAATATTGTGGTATGAAAATTTTAACTTACCTATTTTTTTGCATATTTCTGTTATCAGTTCTTTAAAGGCTGTGGATAGAGGTTCATAGCCAAAACTTTAGCAAAAAAATACTCAGTGTAAAGTCAAATCTCAAATTGTTAGTTCTCAAAAATTCCCTGTCTAGTGAAGGGAACTGGACAAGTGATCTTTGAGAAAATAACTCAATTTTTATCAGGTTTTTAAAGATCCCTGCTTATTTTGATATTTTTCCCTCTAATTCTTTATAACTGTTACCATATTTACATTCTAGAGAAAGGGCCACAATGAGATTTCCAGGAAGGTTCTCGGCTTTAGGATTCTCTTTCTTAAGTCCCAGGAAGCCTTGGTTTACATTAGAGGATGTTTTCTTATCTGTATCATCAATTCATAATGAATTCACCATCTAGGTTTCCTAGTCTTCCTCAGCCTAACAGTGCTTTTTGCCAATAAACACATTTAGCTCTGCTCTACCAGGAGCAGGAAGGTGAAATCAGTCAGACTTCTGCTGTTAGCAGAAGTTAAAAGATCTTGCTAAGGAACAAAATTGGAAGTTTGGGGGTCACACGTAGGTTTTTGTCATCATGATATATTTGTCCTTAGTAGTCTCTGAAAAATGGAAATTGCTTTCTTGCTTTGCTAATAACTGCGGGGCTTCAAATTTCCTGTATAAATCTTTCTTGCTGCCTTTAAGAGTGGACTATTTTTTGTCATGCTTCTGACAGAAGTTTTTTGATCCTGGAGCATTTTTATAGAATTGAAACAAAAATGATGATTTAAATTGAAAACAGACCCCTCGTGGACTGTAAATTCTCTGAGAATCAAAAGTACATTTCTGATTTCTAGGAAGACTAACAGTGAAGTATTTTTGAATAAGATAGTAGTTCACTCTGCTGGAATTTTAATTAAACCAAAATCTGCAGACAAAAAATCAGCATGACTTCAATTGTCAGCCCAACCTCAGTCATAATCCTGGTAAACTGTATACCGAACACCACAAAAGAGCCCCCAGTGGTTGGGGGACTAACCTTCATCCACAAGCTTCAGTCTGCTCTTATCTTTTCCTCGGTCATCTTTCAGGATAACTTCATAAATTCCAGCATCTTTCTTGGAAAACTAAGGGGGAATGGATATGCCACATTGTAGTTTATCACAGCCACAGGGTATGGGGTCTGCATTTTTAAGGCTCATGATTTATGGAACTGCCATCAAAACACACATTGAACAAGCACCCAGCCATGCGAGTGATGAACGGTTCAGAGATGCTATCCAGAACAATCTGACCAGCTAGCAGTTCTGACTTTTTACCTTCTAAGGCTATATCTGATTTGAGGCTTAAAGTCCTTATCTTTTACTCTGCCTTCATTTATTAAAAACTAATGATCCCATATGTTTGAAAGCTGTGCTCTTTTCGACAAAAAGTAGATAAAAATCTATACTTAAACGAATACTATGTCGGACTGTCTCTGTATTTTTAGGGAACAATTTATCATGAGGCTTAAGTACAAACAAAGAAGGATCCACTTAACTGCCCACATATGAAAAAAAATGTAGCTCAGAACCATTCAACAACTGATATTGGTTGGATATCTGACAAATCCATGCACGTCCCAAGGTGAGAGAAGCTTTTGTGTTCCTATAGCAGCTGGAATTAAGCTATCATAAATTTCCTGGGCATGAAAGGAATATAGACTCTAATCTCTGTTTTGGGGAAGGACGTAGGGGGTAGAGCTAATACATTACATTTCACATTTACAATCACCTACCTCTGTTATAAGCAGGGTACATATACCATCCTTAAAGTCATGCTTCTCATCCACTGATATCTCCCTCTCATCTTTGTACCACACAATATGAGTCTCCTTCTTAATATTCGCCACCTACAAGAAAAACCATAATTAGCCTTCTTGAAATAAGGAAATTTTGCTCTTATGAAACTAAATAGTTCTAAATGCAGCAAGACATAGAAGAAAAAGCACAGAACATGGAGTCAGAAGACACAGATTTCTAAAGAAATCAATTGAAAGCTATTTTAATGGAGAAAAGATTTTAGAATAGAGTGGATGCCCATGAATAAACCTAAATCAATAGCTTCTCTACTTCCAGCAGTAAAAACTGACTTTAAAATCATTTGGTAGAAAAGAAAAGAGAGAACAGATACATACATGCTAACACACATACTTAAAATAGAAATCTCAAAACCAAAGGAAGACAAATCCCATTAGATTAAAATATAGGCTGTCACAAAAACAAATGACTTTATTAAAGGAACAGAATGGGTAAGTCCCAATCTGCATCTAAACATTTAAAAAAAGATGAATGAAGCATTGCAAATACATGTGGAGGGGAGGTATGGTTTAACAAATTAATTGCTTTGCAATTTTGAGGAGACTCATTTAGATCCTGATCTATACATCATATCACAAATTTCAAATGGACTAAACAAATTCATATGGTTAAAGGGATTTTGAGCTTTATCTACAATGTTTGAATTTTTTACAAAGGAGAATATTTTTATGTATTCCTTATATAATTCAAATTGTATGGAAGAGTAAAAACTTCATACAAATCAAGAAAATAATCTTAAAGACTCCACTGAATAATTGGTGAAATGTATATACAATTCTCCAAAGAGGAAATACAACTCCAAAACCAACGGATGAAGAAAATGTTGTCTTATTATAAATGAGAATACATAAGTTTTAAAATGTGAAAAAATTTCAGCTAATAAATGAACATAGGAACCAACACTGGTAGCTGCCGTGAAACCAGTACAAACAATCATTCTTTATGACCCTGCAAACTGCTTCCCCTGAATTATAGAAACTGTGTTACTAGGTGACATTGACATATAATAAAAATGACCCAATTGGAAAGCTGCATCTGGACTGGGAGGAACCAGAAATGGACTCCACACCTTTGGGCTTCACTTAGTACACCATCTCCTGTAATTTGGACATGCCCCTTGTGGGGATCCTGGAAGCTCTGTTTAGGAAGTTGTTACAAAAAGTACTGGATCCCTGGGCATGAGGGTTTTTTGGAAGCCATGATGCCTGCCTCCCACACCTGCCCAATATGGATCTTGTCTCCTTGCATCTGAGCTTCCTTTCATCTGAGGTGGCAAAGGGAACAGCTCCATGTGTGGACTCCAGCAGGAGAGGAATGCCCAGCACTGCCTCTCAGGAAAGCTGGGGGTCCTCCTACATTCTTGAGTAGACTAGTGCCAAGTGGGGTCCATGACAGTCTTGTGAGTCTGAATGTTTAGCTGCATGTACTCCATGAACTATAATGCAGCATGTAAACTGCTAAAATTACATAAACTGCTACAATAATGGAAAAAAGAGCTATGGGATGGCAGAGGAAGGTTCATTCTACCTGAGCTGAGAAGGGGTAGGCCTTACAGAGGTGACTGAGTGGGGCCTGAGAAAGGATCGTCAGAGAAACTGAAAGAAGAAGGCTATTCTGGGCATTGGAATGGCATAAACACATAATATGTGAATATCTACAACTTTTCCTGGGCTCCCCTTGGTTGCTCAGAATCTGGGCAAGGAACTGATGATTCTCCTGAGGAACCATCGGCATGGGACACCAGAGCTCACCTCTCAGAGAGACACAGCTAGCACAGAAGGAGGAACATGTGGGCTTCTGGGACAGGGGTGGATTATGAGGAGGGGCCATGTGGATGAGAAACTAGGGGGGGGCGGGGGGACAGCACAGCAGTGGGCAGCCGGGATGACAGAGAGGGGGAGGGTTTTAGCTGCTGCCTGTGGAGGAGTTTTTAAAGCAGCTTTGCCATTTCCTGAGAGGCTAAAACCTAGAATTGATTTTTCTTATATACATTTCTGGTAGACTGCTGTTTCTTTGAATTTATCATACCTAGTAGAGACTGGGACACTTGGGTTCTGGCTTTTATAATGACAACTGCCAAATTCACACCAAACACCACACACATGCTTCTGCCTTTGAGTGGCCTTTGGCCAGCATGACCTTCAAGCTCCAACCTCATCTGACGGTTCCTCACCCAAAACATTTCTGATGACTTGCTCAGCTAAACACCATACTCTAAGGTACAAAATAGTTTAGAATGTGACATAGAATTTTTTTTTCTAAATCTTTCCAAAGGCCTAATAAAGACAATTGGTTGTGAGCTGCCAACTCTTTACCAAACCTCTGCCCTCAAGGCAGCGCAGTGGCTTGGAACCAGCAGCACAGCTGGGAAACACAGAGGTACTGTGCCAGTCTCACAATTTAGATAAGAAGGTCCAGGAAAAACACTGTGAATGGACTGATTCTGGAATAGGTCTACCATTTACAATGCAGATTTGGCCTAAAACAAAAATCACCGTGACAGTCTTCTGAGATTACTAATTAAGAGTCTGTGTCTTTATTAAGTAGGTCATGGGTAGTGAATAGGAACGATCATTTTGCCTTCTCAACTTTTTATGTTGTTTTATCGTAACTGTTTCTTACTAACAAACAGTTACAGCAACATTCAATAGTAAGGATGTGCTCCCTATCATTTTGGCTCAAACAGAGAGGTTGAAAAAATTTTCTTCCTCTTCTCCACATTCTACTTTATCTTTATTTCACTTGAATCAAATATTAAAAATTAATACATCTCTTACCTTGCATTTTAATAGTACATTACAGTCACCAGTCACTTCCCAGCTCAAATACTCAGCAAAATGCGGGCCTATAAAATTTTAATGACATCAGCAATTACTCTATTAATCACGAATGCAAAATCGAAGCCCATTCTTAAATCCTAAGGTGATTTATGTTTGAAGTCAAATTTTTAAAATTCTGATTTGGTTTTTAAATATTTTTGACATCTACATATTTAACAATAAATATTTTCAATTTTTTAAATTTACTAGGCATTATTAACATAATTGATAATATTCATTTTAATTTGTTATGGAAATAATCTTGGAGTATTTTGTACAAAAAAATTGAAGTTTTTCTATTTACCCACTGCCTATTTTTACCTTGTTTCCTGATCCATTCTTGCCGCTGGAATTCAGCTTCTTTCTGGAGCTTTTTGTAAACTAGAAATTGAAAAACAAGGTACTATGAAATTGATTTGAGCAGTATAAATGCACATGCTAGCCACTGTGCTAAGTGATTTATATTCATTATTAAAACACTCATATATTGTGACAACCCTACTCGTTGTCAGTCTTTACAGGTGAAGAAATAGGCTTAGAAAGCTTAAGTACTTTGTCCAAGGTTATAAAGCTAGGAAATAGTGAAACACTATTGGATATTGCAAATATAAAGATCTGCCCAGCCTTTCCATCGCTTTGTTAAATGCTACATTTTAAATCTTGGTAGTTTTTATGGCAGCTGATTTACTACAATCTAGTTATAATATATGATTAATAGATTTGGCATGTACTACTTTTGCATATTTTTCTTCTCAATTTAAGTAATTTAAAGTAAGTATGCATTGTAAAACACTATCATGGTTTGTTTCTGAGACACATATACAGTCTCAGTTGTATTGCAACCTCTCTCACTGGAGAATTTTAGTAATAAATATTTGTTTATACAAGTCTATTTAAATATAGTCTTGCTTGTGGGCTAGAGATAAATTTGATATTCTTTTAAATTAACTTTCATGTCTGTGAAATGAAACACTATGTAAAGTGTTAACTAAAAATTGTATTTGGAACATTAGAATTCATTTAAGAAATAATTCGTACTACCTTTCACATGACTACTTTTATGCCGTGGGGTGTTTGGATTGAAGGGAGTATCAAAGTCCTCCAGTTAATGTTCCACAGGATTCTTACCATCTCCAATGAGAACAAGAGTAGAATGGTTAGTTGCTTTTCCATCGTGAAGCTCGAAAGTGTATGTTCCCTCATCCTCGTCCTGTAGCTTTTCCATGAACATTTCAATTATGCCAGTGTTTCGGTCGATATGCATTTTATATTTCTTCAGAGTGAAAAGGAAAAGACAGAGAAATCAGTGAGGTATGTATTTTATTTTGATGACAGTAAGCCTGATAAAATAAAAATAAACCCCAAAGAATCATAATTTTAATAAAATTTCTTGACACCTGAGCAAGTTCTTTAAAATCTTGTATCCAGGAAAAGGGAAATATTATGTGGAAAATATGACCTAGACTGCAATTGATTACTAACAAGTCTGAATTTAATTTCTTAAATGTATATAAAGTTTTGTTGCCCCAAGTCACAAAATGTTGTCAAAAAGCTAATTTTAGATTATCATTTTACCTTCCAGATTACTTTTTTCTGAGACAGGGTCTCGCTCTGTTGACCAGGCTGGAGTGCAGTAGCCTGATCATAATTTACCACAATCTCAAACTCCTGGGTTCAAGTGATTCTCCTGCCTCAACCTCCCAAGTAGATGGAACTACAGGCGTGCACCATCACGCCCAGCTAATTTTCACATTTTTTGTAGAGATGGGGTCTTGCTGTGTTGCCCAGGCCTCAAAACTGCTGGTCTCAAGTGACCCTCCTCCCAAAATGCTAGGATTACAGGCATGAGCCACTGCTCTCGCCCTGTCCATTCTGAGTTTTTAAAGTTTTTTACAATAAGGATGTATTGCATTTTTAGCCAGAAAAGCAATGAAAGACATTGAATTTTTCTCAGCCATTGGAACATGAGGCCTATTCTCCACATAATGTATCAGGTCTCTGCTGGGGCTCCTGATGTGAGTCTGATGTGGGCTCAGGTAGGGTATCAGCTCCTTTGCTTTCCCAGGAAGGCCACTGTGTTTTCATGGGTGACCACACTTCTTGGTTGGCCTGAGACAGTTTTGGTTTATGACTATTGTCCTGGAAAAACTATTAACAGCACCCCTCTCTTTGTCAAAAGTGTCCCAGTGTGGATAATATGACATAGTCAATCTGTATTTTCATTTCACATTTTTTACTTGTGAGAGTGATTTAAACTTCCTGCCCCACTACCCAGTGGTTTTCATAAAACTTATCTACATCCTAATAAGGCTTCCTCAGTGTATTCTACAATGATATTTTAAAAATCTAAAAAGTTTAAAACCTACCGGCCCTTCAAAAATTTCCCTTTCGTTAAATATGTAGTTGACTTTGGCGTTGCCAGACAGCTTCTCAGCCTGCATCCAAAACCGGACCTGCCCTTTCTCCAGAATTTCAACTGCCAACTCTGATTTAACTGGGACAACTATAAAAAATAAAAATAAACATAGTAATTATATTGGTAACCAATTACATCGATGTGGATTTTCTAACAAGAAAAAAATAGGCAGTGGAAATGGCAAGTAGCACGTTCTTGCAAAGCCCAGAAGCAGCGACAGTGCTGTAGTGAAGCCTCAGATTCAGGACAGAAGACCTGGACTGTCACCTTGGGCACGTTGTTCACCTTCTCGGAGTCATAGTCGTCTCAACTCTAAAAATGAGGAGGACAAACTCACCTGTAGGGGCACTTCTATTCAACATCTGTGACTCTCTACTGTGGCTTTGGTTAGGTCTCTTTGGGGGTAACAACAAGGTGGGATGAAAAGAGTATTGGGCTGGCGCCAGCAGAGCTGGAGTCTAGTCCAAGGTCTGCTACAAACAAACTGTGTGATACATGGCAGGTCACTTCATGTCGTTGCTTGACTTGTCTGTAAATGAGTAGAATTAAACTAAATGCCCTAATTAGCCAAGGTATTTTCCAGCTCCAACATTCAAGGGTTCAATATCTTAGTTACTTCAAAATATTTAGAAAGGAGTTAAATTTGACTTTTTCAAACAATTTAACTCACTCTGGGGGTTCTTTTAAATGTTTTTTTAAAATAAATTTTAAAAAAGAATTAATGTTGACTATACATACAAGATGAACTAGGTGGTCATTTAAACCTTATCCATCCCAGTGATATATCAGTTCCTTTTAGTTCGAAGACCAAGCAAAAATTTTCAGAGACAAACAAGTGAGTCACTGTTGAGAACCTATGTTAAAATATGGCACGGCTTTCTTCTCATGGAAAGTGAAGGAACCATATGGGGTCACTGACTTACATCTATATCGTTTAAGCCATTTAAGTCTCAGTGAAATTTAAAAAGTTGGCTGATGTCTCTCAAAACCAGCTTTTAAGTTTCTTGTAACTTGACAATGCTCTCTAGAAAGGCTCCCCCAACCATAGTTTTGCATCAGATGTGGCTCCAGGGTATACTTCGTGGAAAAGCATGGCTGTTTCTCACAGTTTAGCAGTCCTTGGCTTCCTTGAGGGGAAACCATCACCCTTTACTTTCTCTAAACTGTTCTTACATTTACTCAAAATTTTAGCACGTGCTATATTTTAAATTACAAGCTTCCCAAACTTGTGTCAAATGTATATTAATATTTCTTTGTGTTTATCCTAAAACTACCTTCAAGCTTCAAGGGACGCTTTCCTTTGCGTTATTCCATATTCGCTATAAAGTTCAGAGATAGATTCTTTCCAATTCAGGCCTTTCCAATTAGACATTGTCTGCTGAGGGTACCATGGTGGAAGAAGATGGGCTTTAGAGTCACACCATGACCTTGACCAGTTACTCTCCTCCTTAAGCCGTGTGTTCTCACCTGCTAACATGGATGTGCTATCAAGAAGAGTAAATCTAGTAATAGAACACATTAAGATACTGTGAATAATGACCATTGCTCAAGAAGGTTAGTCCTCTTCCTTCCCTCATTTTACTAATGAGAACATTGAACCCCAGTAAAGAGCAGCAACTTATCTGGGTAGTAGAGCTGAGACCAGGGTTATTTCCTTTATTTTGCATTCCTGTTGTCCTGGCTGTCCACTCTGAAGAACACTGGTGGTTTGCCAGTGTGAGCATGATGTCTGAGTGAAGCAGACAGTGGACAGAACCCAGGGTGGCAAGGGCAGAGGCCAAGCTTTCTCCCTACAGGATGCTCATGCTTGCTACAAGTAAGTCTTGAGGAGAGTGGAAAGTATAATCTTCTCTAGAAATGTCTGGAGACCCCATTCTGGGGAACCTTATATATGAATGAGGTGGTTACCTATGAGGCCTGGAGTGGTGATGGAGGGGGAGGAGCGAGTCCTCTTGGAAGCCTCCAGCTCCCATAATGTTCACTGTCCTCCCTGAGTCATAAGAACATTGTCTGGGGAACACTGGTTATGCGAATTGCCATAGATGGCATAGAGGAAACACAGCAGGTGCATGAACAAAGACAACCCCTTTTGAGGGGAACAGGCTCCTAAGTCAGACCTAGGTTTAACCGGCTGGGTCAAGTCGTCACAGTACTGACCTTTTTAAGGTCATTGTGGAGTTCAAATGATATATTCTGTTTCAATATCCTAGAAAGAACTTGGCTTATTATAATTGCTCTATTAATGTTGGCTATTAATATTTTGGTGTCTCTTTCCTTCTCCAGTTGCTTCAACAATACCCTACAACCACCAATTTTAGAATATAATATATTGACAACTAAGAGGACATACCAACATATCTATATATATGTATATGTCCTTGTGTGGTCCGCACACACATAGTGTATGTGTACAAGGGGGATAATAACAAATGTCTGCAAATGAAGTGCTAGTATGCAACATGTTGACAACACCAAAGTATACCCCCCACACAAAAATACCTCAAATTCTTGATGTACCGATACATATTCAAATAAGCTGCCTTTCCGCAACGAAATTTAGTATCAATACTGGCGAGATAGACTAAGTTATTTTCTATTTTTAGCTGTATGCATTTTTCATTTTTCTTTTTCTCAGCTCTAAATTTCCTTAGGCTCTTTTCTCTGGCAGTTAATTTGCTCCAGCAAAATATGTTATTTGTAGGTTTAAGGCATATATTTAGTGGTTTTCAAAATATTTTTGAAAATAGCTTAACACAGGAGAATTTACTGTGCCAAAGGATAAAGGAATACCATACTCTTTATTACATTCTGTAAGAAATGAGACCATTTAAAACCTTACAAAAAATCTCAATAAAATGACTTTACTAACATTTACTAAAAAGAAGTGAGTATGAATTAAGAAATTAGATATGCTGCTTTGACCCAGTCATCAGATTGTCAGGTGTGGTTTTTGAGAGGTGTCATCCAGGTTTTTTGGTTTCTTGCTTCAGGGTTAGGGTTTGTCCTTTATGTTAATCTCTAATATGTTAAGCTGGGGGTGGAATATTTATGTTTTTTCAGGGAAGTGGGTGGAGATTCCCGGAATCAGGTACTTTCCCATTTTCTGTCCTTGTATGGCTGGTTCCGGAGGTGTCATGGTGTTAGGGGGTGTGAGTTTTACTATATTAATGAGGGAAAGGTTACCTTTGGTCATAAGCTCCTAGCTCCTGCACATGCTCCCGGTATGGAAAAGTTCCTAACTTTACATTTTTGTTGTTGTGGTTTCTTTTTTCTGTTTTTATTGATCCCGACCTTCAGCCCTTGACCACATCCCCCATCACCTGCCCTGCTAACCTGTATGTCTAACCGTCTGCCCTGCCACCTGCATACTCCCATCCCTACCTAACAAGATCTCTGAAAATATTCATGTAGGGACCTCACTGGTCTGCTAGTTGTAGGGGAATGAGAAGTACTGAAGCTGTGATGTTTAAAACACTGCTTTGATGGGCTAACAAAAACTCCCTTGGGCTGGGAGAGTCATTACTTGCATGTCAGAGTTGTTTTAAACACATCCTCAGGCTCTCCCTCTGTGCCTACCAAAATGCTACAGTGGGTCTCTAATAAAAGGGTACATGAGTTGCTGCTACCTTCTCTCCTAGCACCAACAGAGTCCTTAGGCTTATGCTAAATAAAATATCTCAGCATAAATGATAGTGATATCAGGCAATGTACACTGCCTTAATTAATTTTATCTCCAAGTCCCTATGATCATTGAACTCCAGGGAGGCCTAGGTGGCTGGAGCCCCACAGTGACACCCCACCCTCTCTCATCTCCATCCTTTAAGCTAAATGTAAATGTTGTTTCAACCAGTTGTTGCCTAGACACTTAATCAATGTTTACTGTCTGACTAATGAGATTGGTAGATACTGCTATTTCTCCTCATTTCTACCAATGTTTGAGAGTACACAGTGTGACCATCCTATGTGACTTGGAGACACTTCTGCTCTGAGCAGTGGGTTCTAGGATCACTGTTCTGTTTCAATCCACGTTATATTTTTCCTGAGGAGTTCACAGATCAACCAATACCATATTTATTATCTCTTATAGCATCTCCATATGACAGGTGCTATGAACTATTATGACAGCCACTCCTGGAAGAGAAACCGAGGCACGGGGAAACGGAAATAAGCTGCTCAGGTTCGCAGAGTGAGTCAAAAGTACAGAACAAAGACAGTCCAGACCAAACCTCTACCTTCCATACAATTTTTCAGAATTAACTTTAAAACCTCATTCACTATATTACTTTTCCAGTTTTATGGTGAATAAGCTTGTCAAATAGCACGTGGCAGGCTCTCCCTTAGAATTTAGAAATCTGCATCCTGCAGTTGCACCCCAGGGGCATTCCACTATGCTGCTTTGCTGAACAAAGTTGGCTTTGAGAACATTACATCTGAGGCCAATAGACACCAGCACTTAGCTTCACCATCAAACAAGTCATTCCTTGCAGATGTAAGAGAAGGCAGGCAATTGGTTCTAGAGCAGTGTTTGTTTTAATCACAGCCTCCATTGAGAATTTAGCGAAAACTGAGAATCCTTTTCCTAGAAAAATGCACATATACAAATATACAAAATTTCACCCACAGTTTGGGATACAGCTTTCTGGATTCTTAAAACTTCTGTATTAGTAAAGGAGTTATATTATAAGTATTAAAATTATTTAAAATACCTGATTTAAAAAGAATGAGTGTATGCTATCACTTTCTATTTGTTTTCTCAAACTCTAGGGTTTGAGAAAACCACTGTAATTTTCTGGATGTTTCACAACTTTGGCCAGTGAGTACTAACAGGAAGAGATTCTATCAGGCCAGTGGAACCTTCCGAGTGACATTTCAGACTTCTTTCTCTTCTCTTAGGTGTCAACTGTGGAATTTAATCCTTTATGTAGAAGGTGCTTTTTTGAAGGGTTTGTAGATAGTTCAGAGGGATTCTTTTTCTGACCAAGGCGTCTTTATTCTATTTTCCAGGAGTTTAAAATGGTAGGTACTGTCTTCAGATTGTCTTTATTTATAGAATTATAATGATTCTTCTATTAAGTGCCAAACTCACTAGGAAGAGATTAGTTTGCCTAAAGGCATATAAATGAATATATCCAGAAGATAGATATGCGATTCCAAAACATGTAGGCAAAAAGGGAAGAATTTAATTACCTAGATATTACACCTATGTAGCCTGACACTTCTTTATGTAATGGCACGTGGGACATATTTTCTACATTAATATCCTTGGTATCTCTGGAGAATAATGGCAAAGAAAAGAACATTACTTCTAGAGAGTGCATCTGTAGCTAATGACGTGTGTTCCATTATATGTTCTCAAGAGCCTCTTCTTTTAATCTTGTCAGAGCTGTCATCTGATCTATTCCAGAAGCTGCCTCCTAGTAAGATTGCTAAAATCTGTGAATGTATTGTGGACACTTACTTGGGAACTTGTGTTCTTGGCTGAGAGCAAGTAAACGTTTCAATTCTGTAGAGAGAAAAAGAAAACAAACCTTAAACTACTAAAACAAAAGTCACTTAATAATGAAGAATAATTGAGAAATTAAAGCAACATTAGACTTGTGAATGAACTGATTTGAAACTCACCTTCCTCGTCTATTAAGTAGCTCGATGCTATTCCATCAGTGTCTGTTACATCACAAGAGTAAATGCCCACGTCATCCATCCCGAGGTCTTTGAAGGTTATTTTCGTCCTTCAGAAGGAGATATTGTTTTTAGAAATGAGGTTGAATGGGATCTGTGGACCTGTGTTTCGCCCTGCCTCCGGGCATTTGCATATGCCACTCCATTCATTTGGAACACTTCCTCTCTTCTTGCTGAGCTAAAGCCTACCCATTCTTGGTGTCTCAGGTTAAGCATCATTTCCTCTAGGAAGACTTTCCCGACCTCCTTCCAGGGGGTGATGGTAATACAAGAGGGGAGCTGGTACAAATCTCCCATCCCAAGCTATTGTATATCAGTACACATCCTGCATAAGGATAGTTAGCTGATCAGCCCTTGCTGGGGAGCCTGAAATTTTTTCCCCAGAGGGCAGAACCTGCTGCTGGTCACCCTGGGGGCCTCTCCTATGTCATCCCGGCACTTCCCTTTTCTGAATTTATCATTCAGCATCTGTATTCTCCCCACTGTATAATCCCTGTGCCTTCAGAGGCAGGATCTGCTTTGTTTACTGTTGTATTTCCAGCACTCAGTACCTTGTCTGGCACATGATATGTAGAATAAATAAACGAATGTCTCAGTGGTCTGGTTCATGGTGTTTTCTAACTTTGGCAAGTTATATTGCTAGTCAGTGTCTAAGAGCAACCAGACATTTAAATGTTAAGTGCACAATCTGGAAGAAAAATTTATAGTTTGATTGTCTTTTCTTGGGCCAAATATGCTGCACTTCAAGAACTTAACAGCATAGTGACATAAAAATGTCTTTTAACTATATTCAGTATTTCCTTGCCATTCTCCAACTAAATTGCTATTTGTTTCTTTTAATTCTGAGACATACTAGGCTTCATTGTAATAGGAAAAAACACTTAGAAATACTTTGTTTTATCAAATATAATCCAATATGGTTGATGCTATAAAAATATAAAGCTTAATCAGCTTTTGCTATAAAGCAAAGTAAAAAGAAAACTCAAAATTTTGGAGCTGAAAGGAAGTAACAGATCATAAAATTTCCCGCTCCTGAATTTTAGAGAAAAAGAAATCTGAGGTCCATGGAAGTTAAATAGCTGCCCAAGGTCATATACCGAGCTCCTGGTAGAGCCCGGCCTAGAACTTATCTACCCTATGCTTCCCGTACAGAGTTCCTTCCAGTGTATTATTGTATCACTCATAAGTGATGGTAAAAAAAGCAGAAGAGATTATACTTAGTCCTTTTCATTTACCATAACTTGCATCAGCAAGTAGCAAGTTCTTCCTAGTCCCCCATAAACTTCCTCATTCTTATGTTAAGATTTCAAAATTTCATAGCTAATGAGAATCATCTTTAAAGCTGACTTTAATGTCAATCACACTTTTCTAACATCATAAATGAGATAATATATGAGAAAGCACTTTAAATGGAATAATGAGAAAAGTACATTATAAGGATTATTATTTTTAAGCTTTAAGTTGGTTGTGATTTTTTACAATACCAGATATGAAATATTTATGACTTCATCTTCTTATTCCAAGTAATTTAAGTGGGAATCAAAGAGCTCACCTCACGCTCCTATAGTGAAAAGGAAACCCATTGCTATGATTGAAATAGTCCTTACTTGTTGCCTTTGCTTTCAACTTCTAGTCGTGGAGAGTCCTCAGTGGACACATAATCTTTAGACCAGATGAACTCAGACTTTGGAGACATCTGATCACATTCGAAATTCAATGAAATGACTCCATCATCATCCACATTTACAACAACTTCTTTGGTTCCTAGAAGATCAAAAAGAAGGCACTGATACTCTGTGGTAAAAATTGTTACCTTGAGATCCTTCATTTTAGCCTTAAAGCAGGGCCTAAGCCTGGGCGAGGGAAAAACCCCAACTGCTCACTGTAGGCAGACAGTCCTGCTCTACAATTCAAATTTTATACTGTAATATGGAATTAAATGAATATGCCACATTTCAACACCATGGACAGAATCGTTTTTCCAGGGCTGAAGAAAAATTGGTTGCTGTGACTGATGGTACAGTTACGGGAGCAGATTGATTGTAATAGGGGACAAGTCAGCCTTGGGAAAAAGGAAAGTCGAATGATTCTTACCAGGCCATAATTCATGACTTTTCTTTCAATAACAGCCACAGCCAATCAGTCATCAGGAAAGGATAGAAAGAGATGTAGAAACAAAGGGAATTGAAGGGGAGAAAGCAGAGAGATTGAGAATTGCCTACATTCACATGCTCAAAGTTTGTAAGTCACTTAAGAATGGAGAAATATATGGAAACTTGCTCTGCTGATCACACAACCATAAATCAACTTGAAGATGCCCCTCGAGATTAGAATGATAGCAACTTAGAAACGACTATTACTGAACAAATTTAAATGGAAATGAGTTTCAGGAGATTTAGCTGTTTTAAGAAGATTGGCTTTTGGATTTTAAAAGAAAATAATTCAGTTATGGTTTTGGGTTATTTTTGAGAGTTATAATAAATTGCACCTGCAACTAATATAGCAATTCCAAGAGAGTTTGGACAGCATATTAAACCTTCATATCTATGCCTAAATCCAGCTGAAAGAAGTAAAATGCTTTACTCAAATTTATACTCATTCATTTGCCAGTCTAAACTTGGTTTGTTTCGGCACATTAGGAAAAATATATTATTTTTAATCTCAGAAAGGTATTGTTTTGTTTTTTAAAAAGCATTTAAAAATCTTCCAGTAGATACTTCCCAAAGGATTGAATGTTTTCTGTCTCAATTGTATCACAAGAGGCCAACATTTTGACCTATTGTCCACTAAAAACTTATCAGTGGAAAAAAAATTGCAAAAGTCCTCCCAGGGGAAGGCCAAGAGGAAACCAGTGACCAAACAGTTACTGGCAGAAGGGTCTTGGTTCCTGAGCCTGACAGTTGATCTAACTTGTGTCCTTACTGATGTTCTTCAACTATAAACCTCCAAAAACTGTTTGCTAATACATGTAAAGCTTAGAGAAGACTAGTTCTAGGAGATTTTTAAAAATTCTTTTTTTTTGGCCAGGCGTGGTGGCTCACGTCTGTAATCTTAACACTTTGGGAGGCTGAGTCAGGAGAATTGATTGAACTCAGGAGTCTGAGACCAGCCTGAGCAAGAGCGAGACCCCGTCTCTACTAAAAATAGAAAAATTATCTGGGTGTGGTGGTGCGCGCCTTTAGTCCCAACTACTCGGGAGGCTGAGGTAGGAGGATCGCCTGAGCCCAGGATTTTGAGGTTGTAGTGAGCTGTGATGATACCACTGCACTCTACCCAGGGTGACAGAGCCTGACTCTATCTAAAAAAAGGGAAAAAAAATTTTTTAAACAAACAAAATATAGGTTATTTTTATATTTGCCTACATAGATAAACTGAAATAATGATCAACTAAAGGCTTAATTGTTCCTTAAATGAAATGTCCACCATATGTTACTTTTAAAGGGCTATGTCTTCTCCATTGGAAGTTGCAGAGCATGTTTTATTTCTATTCCTGACAACATATGACTAATCCTCACACTCCACTGTAGTATAATAAATATTGAACAAATGCTCTTATTAAAACTTAAGAAAAGACTAACACTGAAGAGTGTTGAGCTTTAGGCATGTTATAATATACAGTTTGCAGGGCCAAGTCACAGAGAGAATATAAATAGAAAATTTTTTGTGTATATGGATTGTTACAAGGAGGAAAAGAGAAGTGATGGAATCTTGCTTTGTGCACAATATCTATTTGGAAGCATGACAGATTGCTCTATTAATCATTCATTACCTTATCTGCAATCCTTTCTTAACAGGAAGTGAATTATCCACATGCTTGCTGTTTGTTATATTAGAGTATGGCTTAAGTTTACAACAGAAAATATTGCTTAGGTTAAGAATCTTGATACTACTAAAGTGAAGGATTTGACTTTTCTGCAAACAAAACAGCCACAAAACTGAAAGAATATGGACAATTTAATTAGCTTCGCCTTTCTCTCAATTCTGTAGTTAACCTTTGTACTATAACACCACACCCATTTGCAACTTTGCCTCCAATCAAGAAGGAAACAAGCCCCTAAGGGCCAGTGCTGATATGACAAAGTGCACACACTAGTATCCTGCACACTCACTGGAGAATTCCATAGACCATCACTTGGAATCTGTTTATACTTTGCTTGAGACAAGCCTAGTTGGTTGGTTTCCCTCAGTAGATTAAACTAAAAAAAAAGAGAGAAGAAGCTACTATCAGCAGACACGCTGAGAATAAGGAAAATGACAGCAAGAGAAGAGGCAGAAAAACCAAAAAGTAGGCCGAAAGACATTATTTAGTATAGAGGTAAATAGCTCCTCACCCCATAATGACATTGCTATATCGCAACACTAATAAATAAGGTTGATACTTATGGCTCTAAGTCACAGAAAAAGGTAAATAAGATTCAGTACACTGCATCCAAGAAGGTTGAAAAGCACTTACCAAACTGTGTAATCTATTTTAAAATTATTTTCATCAAAGAGTCTTAAAATGAAATTTTAAACTATTGATGCTTTAGCACTAAACTCTCAGGTAAATGGAAAAATTGTGTATCTAAAACAATAATTTGTTGAGGTTTTCAAATGGCCAAATTTGATCCCAAACTCATGCAAGTTGGAGAGTAGGAAAATCCTGCTTAATTGCTGTGTCAACTGCCTCAGTGACTGCGAGAAGAATACAGAACTGAATCACTCAAGTGCTGCCCGCCCTCTGCATCTGCAGGTGCCACATCCATGGATTCAACTAGCTCCAGAAATATTTTTAAAAAACAAAATAAAATAAAAAATAACAACACAACAATAAAAAATAATACAAACAAAAAACCAATACAGTATAACAACTGTTTATATAGCACTGACAATATATTAGGTATTGTAAGTAATCTAGAGATGATTGAAAGTACACAAGAGGATGTAGATTATGTGAATACCACACCATATATAAGGGATTTGAGCACCCATGGATTTTGGTACCTGCAGGGAGTTCTGAAACCAATTCCCCGAGGATAATGAGGGGACTGTACTCTGGAAAATTAATTTTTATAGAGCACTTGGAGATCTTTTGTGAAAATACGAAGTGAAACAAAAGATGTTGTTTTACTTTTTTTGTAAAAGATGTTATTTTTAGGTCCCAAGGAATGTGTGTGTTTCTACCTCAACCTATGAGTCATGCATCGTTACCTTACAGCTGAGTTGTAACATAAGAAATGTGTTAATTTATACTTCCAGAAAAGAATGTGGTGATTTTTCAAAGTCTTGGATTAGAATTTGTAGTTTAAAATTAAGTAATTGCTAAGAGAGACAAAGTAAGAGGTAAGGATTATTTGTAATGTCATCTAGTGTCTAAGAGAGTGTTCCTCATCTGTGAAGCTTTCCTTGATTAATCAGGTCAAATCAGTACATCGTAAGCAACATCTGTAGTGGGTAGAAAAGAGAGGCATGAACATTTCTTCAACTTATGCACACATAATTGTGGCTATGTTGAATGCTACTGGTTAATTTACCTAAATAAATGAACAGTAAAGGAGACAAATAAAGAACAGTTAAAATTACATTTGGCACTTAAGGTTTAAAAATCAAAACTCAAGATGAATATTTGATCGGATTTTCATTTTTCAAAAAGTTGTACTGGGTGTTTAGTTTATTGAGAACAGGGTTAAATTCTACAAAGACAGAGATTGTGTCTTTCATATTTTCCATACATATTTACATGTGCCAGGGACTGGATTGAAAAAACAGTTTTAACAGAAAAATGGCAGTTTAAAATTGCAACATTTATTTTATTGCAACTTGTCTTATTAAACCTGAAGCATAACAACATTGTGATAAACAGGTGAGAGGAAGTAAAAGTACCAAAAAAGAAAATATTCTAGTGGCACTGGGTTTCCTACTTAATTTTATACTCAGAATTTGAAGCTTAATCTCCTCCCTGACAAATCGATGATGCTGTCAACTAACTGAAAGTATCATTCTAAAAGTAATCATAATCTCACACTTGTGAAATACCAAATTCACTGAAAATATTTCAAATACTAGTTATTTAAGCATATTTCAGGAGTTGCATCACAATTCTCATCAGAAAATGTTAAGTCAAATAACTTAATAGTGCAAAGAAAGAATGCACTGAAGCCGTATCAATGTGTGAACATAAGACAAGCTTATTGTCTTAAAATGATGAACACAACAAGTTATAGTTCCTTTCCTATTTGTCACATGAATTACAATGCTGATGCTATCGTACTCTTTCAATATGGCTTTTCAAGTTCAAAGTCTTCTGTTATTGTTTGGTTTTAATTAATTTGTTAACATAGTTCTTTGAATAAAGACATTTTTTTAGAAGTGACTTAGTAGACCAAGTTACCTGTAACGGGAAATTAAATTGGCATTGACTTTGGAAAAATGATAGACTCTTCCTTTATCCTGGGTTTATAAATAGGGAAAAAAGATGTTTTGGGCAAATATTTTAAAGAAATTACTTGGGACAACAAGAAATAAATGTGAGGAAGCAGAAATTTAAAGCAAAACGATATCTCTTAGAATATTTAAAAGTAGGAAAAACAATTAAAAATGAGCTCAGAATTTTTTTGCATCTGAAAAGGAAGGACATGTAGGATTGTACATTTCTATTTATATAGTAAGAGGACGTAGATATGTTAATCTGGAGAGCCATTTTTTCACATATTAAAATCTAAGGAAATTAATAGGGGAATTCTTTAAATAAGGGGTCCTGGATACGTGGTAGGCAAAAAATTCTATTGCAATTTTACAAAAGATACATGATATTCAAATGGATGATCCTTTTTAGAGATGCTCTAGCAAAACCAAGACCAGTGTATTAACCTATAAAGCAATGACAGCATTTCTAACATTCCCCAGGCTAACCTACAGGACAGTGTCTTGGGTACAATGTCACAGAGAAAGCCTGAGAGAAAGGTCTAGCTACAACATCCTCAAATTTTCTTTTTCGAATGTCCTACAACTTAACTGAGCTTTTGCCAAGAGCTGAGCTACTGTCAATTAATTAATGATTGACCTCTGATAAATGCCTAAAAAACACATTCTCTAAAGTTGATTAATTCATGATGAAAATGGCTCAGATAATTAATGGGCAGGAAGCAAGTTTGATGTTCTGCTATTAAAATATTAATTAAAAAATCTGTATGGATATTCTCATCCAGACGAAAGGCCATCCCACTTTCCCACAAAGTTAGGCTGGAAAACCACACCAAAGTTTGGCATGACTTAGATTTTTTCAAAAACAACCTTTCAATCTGCTCAAGAACATGAAGAAGTCAGTTAAGATCTTAGGAGATTTGTGTATACAAATGAAAGAGGCGTTTTGTGGGTTTTTGTACCTGAAAAGGATTTAAGAATTCTCTAGTCAGCTTCTCCACTCTAAACAAATCTGATTGCATAGATGACATTTTAACGGCACCCCCAGACTACCAGGAACCCCCGGTATGTAAAGAGGGTGGCCCAGGGCTAAAATGAGCCATTTGGAAATGAACTCATTCCATCCTACTTTTCTCTCCCTTCCAAAAAAATGATGAAAAAAATAGATAAAATTTAAAAGCTGAAATAAAATCACAGTAAACCATTCACCTTCTCAGACATTTAATAATCTGATATTTCTTTCCCACATAGTTTAAGGTCTTTTAAATCATGAATATATCACTTTTATAAGCTTTAATTATTTGTCCTTCTCCATGGTGGGTGTGTGTGTGTGTGTTGATGTTTTAAAAACTGGAGAGTGGAACAGAATAGAAGCAGACAGAAGTGGATTAATGTAATCAGTCCCATGTAATACTGAGCTTCCTGTGTTTCAGATGAGGACTGCTGGCAGACCTGGTGCCACCCTGGTGCCCACATTGGCGCCTCCACTGGACAATTCTTTCCTAACTCGCCCTTCATAACCAGGGCATGCGTTATTAGATGCCTAGGGTTAAGTGTACACGCTGAGGCTACAACACAGAGTCACACTCACTGGCCAAAACAGGGCGGTCATTCATTGTTTTTTCATTTAACTACTATATACCAGGTACTATATAGATTAACTACTATATACTTATACCAGGTACTTTGCTAGGCTCTCAGTATATATACAGAAAAGACAAAGTTCCCATTTTGAAGGAGCCCACAGTCTAATGCACTGTTCTCAAGCCTGGTTTCACACTGGAATTACCCAAGGAGCTAAACAAACAAACAAACAGCTATAAACCCATGTCCAGGAGCTCAGCCCTAGAGATTCCTTTTTTTTTTTTTTAAAGAATGCCTTATTTACCATCATCAGCCCATCAGCCCTAGAGATAGTGATTTAATTGGTCTGGAGTAGAGTCTGGATATCAGTATTAGTATTTAAAAGTCCTGCTGATTCAATGTCAGCCTGGTGAGAATCTGTCCTAGTGGGTGAAAGAGATCAGTGAGTAAGCAAATGTAAGTGCAGTTTTCTAAATTAGCCAGTCGAACTTATCTTTAAAAGGCAGTGTGATGGGGAACCTGTGGCCTCAAGGCCACATGTGGCCCTCCAGATCCATAAGTGTGGCCCCTCAACCCAATCCAAACTTCACAGAACAAATCCTTTACTAAAAAGATTTGTTCTGTAAAATTTGGATTCAGTCAAAAGGCACTCAAGGATCCAGAAGGCCACATGTGTCCCTGAGGCCGCAGGTTCCCCACCCCCTTGGTTAGGAGGTTGTCCACTCATTCCTGACTCATTGTTCCTTCTGGTACTGCAATCGCCTAACCTGCCTTGCTACTCATGACCAAGTCCTAACTTCCTGTAACCCACTTCCTGCTTAGGACTCTGACAGGTGTCGGGGTTCTCCAGCCCATCACCTGGGAACAATACTGGCAGCCTGTACCACCGGCTATTTTTTGCCCTCCAGATCACCTGCCACGCCTTGGCAGGTCTCTCTCTTGTCTTCCACCTGATCTGGCTCACCTGGCCTCCACCTCCACCCCTGGTCTGATACAATCAACCACAGATACCGTCTTAAAAGTATCAAATATCAAGAAGAGAACGTCCTTTTATGTACCAACAAATCTACATTAAATACTTTTCAGCCTATTCTTTTTATAGACTTCTTTAGCTAATGAATTTCTTGGTAAAGCACAACACATTTAGTCCATTATCTAGATCCTCATTAGCAGCACAATTAGACTTTGCAGCAGTGGCTGGACTATATCTTCTTGCATGTTCTTTGACTTCAAAGGGACACCAGTGATCCTAGCAACCCCTGGTGGATTAGGTTAACTATTAACTAGAATTCAAATTACACTTGAGGTATCTTGTTAGATGTATTTGTGGTTTGTTGTTACATGATAAGCTTTATTTTCTATCAGAAATTTTAATAATGCATGCCCAAAGAAGTTGTTCTTCTGAAATAGCAATCCAAGTTTCATATCCAAATCTTGAACTTGATAACAACTCCCCTCTGCCTTATCTATTCTAACACAAAATAAACACATAGGTAAAAGTAATATATTCATATTTAACAAAATGAATAAATGCTGACAATTTTAGGCTACATAGAAGTTTTTACAGGGACTTATAAAACCTTGATATCTAGTTTATAGCCTGATGAGCTACGGGGAATATTTTATGAACATCTATCCTAGCTCTTATCATCCCATGCTGCAAACTCTGGCTTTTCAACTAGATTGCAAGCCCAATGTGCAGGGATGATGTCACATTTACTCTACTTTCAGTGCCCAAATGGCACCTGGCATGCCGTAGAGCTCAAGAAATATATGTGGCAAGAATGAATGTGCCTGTTGCATACAACACAAGTCCAGACCTCACTGAGATTTTGGTCCTTCATGAGGAAGCATTTTGACCTCTCAGGATTCTTTCCTAGGCCCTGAGTGAGCGGCTCATGGATGGGTTAATATGATGCTCCTTAGTGTATCAATGTCTGCTGCTGTGGTTCATAGTTATATTCTGGGAATGGAATGGCCACAAAAATGACTTTTGGTACCTTATTTCAAGTCAGTGAAACAAAACTCTCACCCAGGAAGTTACCAGCAGATCCTTTTCTGGTGGTAAAATTTCCCTAGTGATGGTTCTGTTAATGTCAAGCCTGGTCATCTGCCATTCTGAGGCTATAGATAAGAAAATAAGAAATTGATTTAAGCTTTCTTCAGTCAATCAGATTTGGAATCCATGACTTAAAGGGTGCTTTTGTTTTACCCATGCCTAGATTGACAGTTCGCTTGTGTAGCAATCTAAACGTTCTTAGGAGGACAGATTCCATACTTGGGGCCCTGGGGATGTCCCTTTGGCACCTTTAATATCCACACAGTTGTCAACTGAACGGTCTCATTTCTATAGGAATATGTGTCCTGGTGTCTTTGTTTGTTACCTTTTGCCTGTGTATACATTCCTAGCATTTTTCTGTTTTCTCATGAAATATTGCAAAGGTTCCCTATTTAAAGTGTGGTACTCTCTCCAGACACCTACCACACTTTTGCCTAAGAAGGTCACTTTTGTTGGACCCATGTCTAGAGAGTATTTATAAGAGTAGCTGAAAACAGTTTATAAAGAAATAGGATGAAAGAGGCTGATATTTCCTCAAAGGGTACATTTTATATACTTTTCAAGTAACTACTAGTGAAAGCAGCGTTTTCTACGTTTACATTCCTTTCTCATCAGGAAAAAAATATTACATTATGTATCTGCTCTTTGTTTATTTCAGTAAGAAAACAGGGACAGATTAAAGCAGAAGGACTTGGACTAGAATGAATATAAACTTAAAATAATTGGGTGATTTTTTTTTATCATCTTTCATGTCCACTGTTTTCTTTTATGTAACTTTAGTGAACTGAAATATATGATAACTGAAAAATGATACAGGTTAAATGATAAAAGAAATTATTATGTAATGATGTGAAACTATTTGGGCAATGAACACTGTGAACTTCGTTCTCATAAAGGAAAAGGTTGCCTTCTCTAGTCCAATCGTGGCATCCCTTGAGGCTGGGAAGTGAAGGCTGCCTCAACTGTATATGCTATTCAGTTGGGACTGCTGTTGGTTTAACCCAGGGGTCAGCAAACTATGGTCTGTAGGCTAAATCTGGCCCATTGCCTCTTTTCGTATGGCCCACAGGCTAAGAATGGTTTTTACATTTTTAAACAGTTGAAAAAAATCAAAAGAAGATTAATATTTCAAGACATGGGGTAATTATATAAGATTGAGATTTTATAATGTGTACAAAACCTCTTATTATATAATGCATATAACATACATGATGAAGTTTTATTAGAACACAGCCATGCTCATTAGTTTTTGTATCCTTTATGGCTTCTTTCATGCCATGGCAGAGTTGAGAAGTTGTGACAGAGACCATATGGCCATAGAGTTGAAAATATTTACTATCTGGTCCTTCACAGAAAAAGTTTGCTGACCTCTGGTTTGAGGTAATAACTATAATTACATAAATCCTACTTTTGTTTAAGGATTGTGCCTGCAAACTGGGCTGTTACAGCTTTGTCTATGATTGGGGAAATAGTCTCTTGAGACTTAATTAATGGCTAAGGCATAATAGAAACAATGTCCTAGGAATGTATGCTTGCAACAGTTGATCCAGGAAGCATAATTTGATCAAGAACTTCCTTGTTTTTAGGTATGAATCAGAATAGCCCCCGGACCACTTCAAACCTGGCTTATCCCTGTCCTGTGATGGGATCAATGATTGTCATGTCCTAACGTCATTACTTATCAATTGTATTTGGATAGCACATGTTGACGATTTTGAAAATTAGGAAGAGTACAGAAAGTTAGGTTGAACATTACTTTGGTATCTTACACAGACAAGATTAATTTTAATGAAAAAGGAAAAGCCCACCTGGATGGGTCTCTGCCACAACAGGGCCAGCAAGGTCAGATGGCTTCCCGACTCCTGCCTGGTTTATGGCTCGGACTCGGAACACGTAGCTGACACCCTCCTTCAGACCTCGCACCTGGAAGAAGCAGGCATAGAAACAATGGGCAATTTATGTCATTTAAACAGATGTGCTTTTCCTCTGTAATAACGATTTAGTCACCTAGTACCAAGGGTGCAGGACTTGTGTTCTAGACCCGATTTTGTCAAAGACTCAGAGGTGACTTTAGTTTTAGACTTTCTTCTCTCTGGACCACCTGTAAGTAGATGAGGAGTTTCCAAGATCCATTTCATCTCTGATATTTTCTCCTTTTCATATAATTTAATGGCTACCCACATCAGAAACAGAGACTAATGTATGTATCCTTTAAATGAGTTAGCCACCTTACTCTTTGGTCAAAAAGACAAAATAGGCTGGGGGCGGTGGCTCACGCCTGTAATCCTAGCACTCTGGGAGGCCGAGGGGGGAAGATCACCTGAGGTCAGGAGTTCTCTTATGGACATTGGCCTAGGCAAAGAATTTATGAAGAAGACTCCTAAAGCAATCACAGCAGCGACAAAAATAAATAAATGGGACCTGGTCAAATTAAAAAGCTTCTGCACAGCCAAGGAAACTATTACCAGAGTGAACAGACAACCTACAGAATGGGAGAAAATATTTGCATGCTACACATCTCATAAAAGGCTGATAACCAGAATCTATACAGAACTTAGGAAAATCAACAAGAAAAAATCAAACAACCCCATTAAAAAATGGGCAAAGGACATGAACAGAAACTTTTCAAAAGAAGACTGAATAATGGACAGCAAACATATAAAAAATTGCTCAACTTCTCTAATCATCAGGGAAATGCAAATCAAAACCACAATTAGATATCACTTAACTCCAGTGAGATTGGCTCATATCAAAAAGTCCCAAAACAACAAATGTTGGCGGGGATGTGGACAGTTAGGAACACTCATACACTGCGGGTGGGACTGCAAATTAGTACAACCTCTACGGAAAGTAATATGGAGATACCTCAAAGAACTAAAAGTAGAACTACCATTTGATCCAGCAATCCCACAACTGGCTATTTGCCCAAAGGAAAAAAAGACATTCTATAATAAAGACATCTGCATGCGAATGTTTATAGCAGCACAATTCACATTTGCAAAGATGTGGAAACAACCCAGGTGCCCATCAATACACGAGTGGATTAATAAAATGTGGTATATGTATACCATGGAGTATTACTCAGCAATAAAAAACAACGGTGAATTAACACATCTGGTATTATCTTGGATGGAGCTAGAGCGAAGTATCACAAGAATGGAAAAACAAGCACCACTGGTACTCACCATCAAATTGGTACTAACTGATCAATACTTATGGCACACATGGAAGTAATATTCATCAGGGGGCGGGAAGGTGGGAGGGGGGTGGAGGGGATGGGAAAACTCTTACTAAATGGGTGTGGGGCACACAGTTTGGGGGACGTCCACGATTGCAGCTCTGACATGGGCAGTGCATGGGCAATATATATAAACACAGTGTTGTACCCCCATAATATTCTGAAATAAAAGGAAAAACAAACAAACAAACAAACAAAAAACAAAACCAGCCTGAGCAAGAGTGGGACCCTGTCTGTACAAAAAATAGAAAAATTAGCCAGGAGTGGTGGCTCATGCCTGTAGTCCCAGATACTCAGGAGGCTGAGGCAGGAGGATTGCTTGGGCCAGGAGTTTGAGGTTGGTGTGAGCCATGATGACACCACTGCACTCTAGCTTGGGGGACAGAGTGAGATACTGTCTTAAAAAAAAGAAAAAAAGAAAGAAAAAATACAAAGTGCTCATTGTAGTATATATGTTGCCTTTTCCTCCACCCCCCGATCCTTTTGAGACATTCCATGAATAATTTGAGATGAAATTCTTGGCAAGAGAGAATTAAAAGCATGGATCATGAACATTTTCCATTTGTTTAAAAGCATTTAAAGCACTAGAACAAAAATAAACAAAAGTTATCTCTGTAAATTTAATACAGCTATTTCTCACTAAATAGACATAAATTAACATAATTATGAATTTAAGTAATTTAGGAGTAATCAAAGTGTATTAAAATTCTAAATCTGCAAGTTGTTAATAATTGAGAAGATGTTTGCCAAGAACCCAATACTTGTGCGCCACTAAGCTGGAGTTACAAAGAGTTGTTAAAAAAACCATTTATAATCTATTTTTGTATGACAGTCCCACTTATAATTTTTGTAACTTTCTTTGGGTGCTGCACACTTTCATTACTATTATCAATACTGTTAATATTTTATCAAAAATTATCTTTTTAATTTAAAAACATGTGCCTTTTAAAAGCGATATTATAAGAAGGAATTTGTCAGCCGGGCGTGGTGGCTCACGCCTGTAATCCTAGCACTCTGGGAGGCGGAGGCAGAAGGATTGCTTGAGGTCAGGAGTTCGAGACCAGAGCAAGAGTGAGACCCCATCTCTACTAAAAAAAGAAGTAGAAAAAATTAGCTGGGCACAGTGGTGCAAACCTGTAGTCCCAGCTACTCGGGAGGCTGAGGCAGGAGGATTGCTTGAGCCCAGGAGTGTGAGGTTGCAGTGAGCTATGATCACGCCACTGCACTCTAGCCGGGGTGACAGAGTAAGACTCTGTCTCAAAAAAAAAAAAAAAAAAGGAATTTGTTATATACAGAGGGCATAATTTTTTTCCAAAATGTTGTGATGGAAAGCAATATAAAAAATGTGATTTAAATCACACAATGCTAGAATAAATTTATTTGATTAAGTGATGTGTTTGTGACCAAGTATTTAAATGAGCTATGCATTAAATTGTTAGGTTTTTAGTCTGATTATTTAATTGTATTGTGTTTACAACAACAGAATGTCACTATTTTTGTAGTGATAGCTTTCCCTGGAGCTAATGGATTTTTGAAATGAATTTTAATCTGTAAATGAACTTGAACTTAGGCACCGGCTAACTGTGTAGAGTTTGATATATTTAAATACTATGTTTAGAAATAATGCCAGGAAACTGTGGATTTCCAGAAAGAAATAGAAACATTTCCTTATTGTGATAAAAATAGACCAATAGCCAGGTGCCTGACACATCTGTACCTGCCACTTAGGCAACGTGTGGCTGTGAGTCAGACTGCAACACGTGCAGGAAGTATATTCTTATTCTAGTGTGTAGTCACCAGGGTGACAGGAGCACCCTCCACTCTTCCATCACCACAGGGGCAATGACCACTGGCCTCAATAGCATCACAAACAGATAATCTAGATAACTGATGCACATCTATTTTCCTTTTCTTGGATTTTTTTCCTTCCCTATAATTTCTGAAGGAAGTGCATTCCCTTGCCTCCTCCATCCAGGTCCCCTACCCCTTCCAATTACTCCCTTCTCACCACCTTGTCTTACCAGGTTGTAATTACCAATAAAAAAGGAAAATGAGGAAGCATGAACTATGTTTGGTTAAATCCTTTTGGTTGAAAGTAATGCATCTTTCGCTCTTTCTAGGAACGCCCAGAAACAAGTCACTGGAATGAACATGGGTGCTTCCAGCAGAAACCAGTTAGCCCATTACGTTCCAGCTGCAACCGTGCTAACGTCCCCCATTGAGGAGCTCTATCTCCTGTCCTCACTGAAGTTTATCAGACTATACTTCAATTTTAGTAGAGATGGGGTAATTTGTTTTTCTATTATACGCTTGAGCCTTTTTTTGGATAGAAAACATCTGGAAGAATGAATATATGCCAAAATGGGTATGGGAATTAGAGGACATTTTTACTTTCTTCTTTATGCTTTTATTGTTTGAACTTTTCATCAGAGCATGTGTTAGTTTTATAGTCAGAAAAATCAAAAATTCTATTTTTACTTTAAAAACTGTTGATAAACAATAAGATCATTTCCTTTTTAAAATTTTTTAAATTAAAAAAAAAAATACAGAATGTTTCACGAATTTGCGTGTCATCCTTGTGCAGGAAGATCATTTCCTTATGGAAGTTCACTTCCGGGTTTGTTAGGTATATATAACCTCAGTGTCTCTCTCTCTCTCATTTTTCCTCCGCTGAAAATTTGCCTGTTTCTTTACTTTTTCTTTTGTCTCTAACATGGAGTGACATTATGGCCTTTTCTTTTTAAATGTGTTTACGAAAAAAAAAACCTCGTGTTATTTTTTTTCTGGGCTGTTGGTCTCCTTTGCGTGGCTTCTCACCCTTGTTTGTGTCACCTGAGTCAGATCCAACCTCATACCCTTGGCATCCTTTGTGGTGGCAGATTGAGGACTTGGAAATCATGCTGCATACACCCAACACCACCATCCGGGATGTTTCCGACCTTTATTTTACACTGTTCTTTCGGGGTTTCTTTGAATCTAGAGGCCTCCGAACCCATCTGGACAGCAAATGGCACCCTAGGCGCCAGTCATTCCCTAACTTTTTCTCCTCCTCATAGAAAAGATGACCTTTCTTATTTCCTCAGAGTTTTGTAAAGGGTCTGGAGGTCTGATTGGCATATACTGAGTTTAGTTAATGGCATGTGGTATGTAATGATTTATGGATTGTCTCTCCTGGAGGATATATTTAAATTGTTTATAGCGACAATAAATGCCTTAACCCCAGACAGTGGCTGACAGATGACATGGATTTAGTCCATGACAGCAGGTCGATGGGAGAAGTCTTTTAGACCAGGTATATTTTGATTATCTCCCAAGACCCACCCTATTCTGCCAACAGACAGGGCTGTGGCAATGCAAGTGTGCAACTTTCTGAATGACTGTGGTGAAGTCACACTTCATTCTAAGTAATAAGTAATGGAATCATATTCCCCATAGTTTCTGTGGATTCGGTCTCCAGGTACCACTGCTAACAATCGGGAAAAACATTCTTTTACAATTTCCATACGGTACAAGTGAGAGATTCAGTGGCTATAGCACAACAGTCTTTGGTAGAGGTGGGAACTGGGTCAGTTAGCACACTCTAGAGGAATCTGGAAGGCAATGACACAGATAAGGGTGAGGATAAGGCCAAGGGCTGAGTGAACCCATTCCACTAATGCAAACACAAGCTGGAACAGGTGAAGTGACACAGGGCATGACTTGATAGAATCAGTGGCTACAGGCTTACTGATGTGAACTCTATAAAAACAGGACCCTCAAAAATAATCAGACATAGGAATAAAAAAGTCACCTTTTGGGGATGGTAAGCAGTAATGTTTTAATACTGTGAGTAACAAAAAGGTGAGGTGGGTAAGTTGCAGCAAGGAGGAAAGAGCTGCTGGGTGTGTTTCAAAGCCAGGCTAAGGAATTCAGGTTAAATATAAGCAAACTGTTTCAAGCCTCAGAAACTCAGAGACTTTCTCCAACCCCAACCACTGCCAAATGAAATCTTATTGGAAGCCCAAATATGAAACAGACCAAGGCAGAGATATTATGTTTTATCTTGCTGACTTTAAAATAAATATGATTAATAGAGCATTTTTCCCTTTTAAAGGAAGAAAAGGTGTTCCAAAACCACGAGCACTCTCTTACCTTCAGGTATATATTTTTAATAGCCACTTTGTTGAGTCCTCGCCACTGGTCATCTTTGGCACTGGCCTCCTTCATGTCCACAAAGTAACCAGTGACTGGAGTCCGCCCAGAGTGGACTGGAGGTTTCCAATGGAGAACCAGGGAGTTTTTCCTGACTTCACTATACTTGAGACCTTGTGGTGGTCCTGAGACAGAGAGAAGCCAGTGAATAGAAATCATCATGTAGATTAGAAAACTCAAGTATGTATAAATTTAGAACCACATTTAAAGTTTGAAGCCTGAGTCTGATACTGGTGTCCTTTTTTTTTTTAATACAGCATTCCCATGAAAATAGGTATTCTGTTGTCTTTTCATATCAAGTTTCCACACTGCTCTGCATCAACCTAAGTCCCTTCATGGGCATAGGCGGGTAAAGCGTCTCCAAGGTGTCTCTCTGATGCTGGATCAAAGTTTCCCTCAGGCTGTCCTCAGGCTTGTGTTAGTCATAAGGACCTTTTATCGGAACAGTCTGAGTTAGGTGCAGACTCAGTTTCAGATTATTTTTGAGTGATAATCTAAAAATTCCCTTCAATCTCAAATAGTATGAAGAAAGCAACTCTATTTGATGGCATGTGACTATAGATAGTATTTAGTAATAGTTCTTTCAAAGGAAAAAGAAATAACTACCAATTGGAGGGACATTGGAAGTGCATAATGTGCGTATCCCACAAATGGGTAAAAACAAATGACAGCTTATGGTTTACAAAAGACTTTTACCAAAATAAATACAATCAACCCCACGGAGCCTGAATCAGCGCTAAATACTTCCAAGTATTTTTACATTCATTTATCTCACTCACCCTTAACACAATTAACAGAAAGCTCAGAGAAGCCAAGTAATTTGATAACCCTCTGAAGGGAGAAAGCCAGAATGTGCCCAGTGTGGATACTCTTTGCATTATTAGGAGAGTCCAATCTACTAAGTGATTACCCATATCTTGGCATGATAACCAGCTGCTATGCAGGTAATATATTTATTTATTTTCTTTTTTCTTTCCTTTCCTTTTTTTTTTTTAAATAACAACTGACTTCTAAACAACCAGTCAAAATCACCTGAAGTGACTCACAGTGGCCTAAAAGCCAACTTGTACAAGCACAGACTCTATCATGCCATGCTTTGGTGTTTTGCAATTGATAGCTCAATATTTGTTTGGCCCTTTACCTTGGCTTAACAGTTACAAATATGCGTCATCCTTGTCTTCTGATGTCTGGTATGAAAACATATTTAAATATTAACACCAAATACCTCATACCAGTGTGGCACGTTCTGTTTCGCAAAGGGCTTTTATGACCATGGTCTTGTGTCATCCTTAGAACCCGGTGAGGCATCCAAACAGGGAACACTATCCCTACTTTACAGAGGAGGAACTGCATCTGCTGTTTCCTAGCACCTCTAGTATAGGGGGAAAAAAGACCTAGTTCCCAATCTTAATTCTGCCACTTGCTACTTCTGTAACCTTACATGCATTATTTAATCTGAGTCTCAGTTTTTTTCATCTGTCAAACGAAAAGGATGGCATAACATTCTTACTGCTCTCTTCTTTAAGAGTTTTCTTGATGTAAGACTTGCCCGACACTACTCAGTAAGTCAAGGATGGGTCCAAGAAGCCAGGTTGTTGGGAGGGTGGAGGACTGCCCTTTGTTTCTTCTACAAGTCAAGAGTGCTCACCCGGCAACCTTTTTTGTCAACTCCATCACTTTCTATTGAAACATTTTCTACAGGCCTGCTCGGAATTTCTTAGTCTCTGGTCACTTTCATTTCACTTTATTCAGGAATTGCAAGAATTTGAAAACAAATCCACTTTTGTGCTAGGAGCAGCCTCTTCATATTTGCTGAAGTTGAATGAGCACTTGAACTTCTATTGAATTTCATTTATAATCTTTTTATTCACACTGGACAGAGAAGTGATGCCGATGGGGGCTCACCTAGGGAAGGCAGCATGCTGGCTCTTAAGGGCATGGGATTCAAACAGAGGAAGGCAGGCACTGGGGCAGGGCTGCTATTCACCCAGGGAGTCCCAGTGTGGCCTGGGGCTCTAACGCAATCAATGGTGGTGCCATATCAGTTGTTAAATATTTTGAACATCAAACCCAGATGGGAGAATTTAGTCATCCTGTGGCACTCAAAGTATTTGAGTCTCTGAAGTCAGTACCACTGGAAGCAAAATAAAATAATCCACCAAATACATTAATATTGTTAGTTTAAATCTTAATGGCTTAGTAAATTTGTTTGTATTCAATTTTTAAATTTGTTCGGTTTTATAGCTCTATAAGAGTTCTAAGCATAGGTTGGTTTTTCTACCCATTTCCTATTTTCTTTCCTGCCCACCAAACCACCCCCTATGACAAACTCCAAAGGAGATTGTTTGCCAGCTTCCATGATCTTTCTTGTGATTCAGAGTTTGGAAAATGTGTACAGAGAGAGAAAGGACTGCAGAAGTCAGTGGAGAGAGGCGAGTGAGGGAAGCCAGCCTAAGTCCTAGGCAGGCGTGTGAAATCTGTCTATGTACCACGGGAAAGAGCTGGGAGAGAGGGAGGAGGAGAGAGAGGCCACGGAGGAGAAGCTACATAGACTGGATGTGGAGAGAGAGGGATTTTGGGGGGTTGATAAACGAGAAGCTTCCGAGCAGTGGAAGAATGCATGAGAACTAGGGAGTGCAGGAAGAAGTTTTTAAGAAGTTTTGCTGTGGGATATGATTTGGATGCCCTTTAAGAAGCAAAAGCAAAGATTAGAGTTCCTTTAAAACACTCATTTGCACTCAAATTGTGTACTTCTGCCAATCCTGCTCTGTGCAGAGGCTGAGCTATGGGGGCTCTAGGATTTATCTGGAACACAAGCATAAGGAATTTGTACTCAGTTTTACATTGCTAGCTATTATTTAATATTATAAAAATATTTTAGGTAACTTGAGGGGCCAAAAGAATTCTTTTCTCTTAAAAATGTTTGACTGTATAAATACTTCAATTTAGTTCCAAGTTGGAGGTGCTGTTGGAAAAAACTCCAAGCTGTAGTGGTGGGACATGATGTTCCCGTTTACCTGGGACAGCAATGGTCCACTCTTCACATTTGAAGCACTCGCTTACTGCTGAAGGCACACCCAGCCCAGCGATGTTCATGGCTGCCACTTGGAACTGATACACCATGTTTTCCTTCAGGTTGCTAATCTGCAACATTGACAACATCACAGATAGTGACTGTTTCAAGTTTGTTTTTTACCAGTCGGTCAACATTTTATTTACCTTCTGTGTCAGACATACCCATGGGTGACCCTCAATGAGTCACACCCTTTTGTAATTTCCTCCTAGGTGTGGGTGAAACCATGATGTGCTTGTAGCCAATAGAATATGGCAAAGGTATTGGAATATCAATCTTGTGATTGTTTTTTTGTTTGTTTTTGGGTTTTTTTTGGTGCTGTGACTCAGATTGGAACCGAGTTGCTGCGGACACATCAGTCCTATGATTGTATCATATGGCAAAGGAGAAGGAATATTATATATGTAATGAAGGTCTCTAATCAGCTGGTTTGGGGTTAATTAAAAGGGATATTACCTGGATAGGACTGACTTAATCAGGTAAGAACTCTTCAAGTGGGGTTTGGACCCTTCCTGAAGAGAAACATTGTCCTGATGGCCTTGAAGAAGCAAATGCCATGGCTTGTAAACTGCCTAGCTACTCACATTTGGAGAAGGGTGGCATCTAGGAGTTGAGACCTCAGCCCTACAGCTGCAAAAAACTGAATTCTGTCAACAACCTGAATGAGCTTGGAAGAGGAACTCAAACTCCAGATGAGAATGCAGCCTAGCTGACACCTAGATTGTGAGCAGAGGACCCAGCTAAGTAATGCCCAGGCTCCTGACTCATGGACACTGTGATATAACAAATGTGAGTTGTTTTAAGCCAAAAAGTTTGTGGTAATTTGTTATGCAGCAATAAAAACCTAATACATGTACAGATGAAAATTAAATGAGTTCTAAGCCAGGAATCAAAATATTCAAATTCTTGTAATGTTTCTGCTCTTTACTGAGTGACCTAATATTTCCTACATCCCTCAGTAGGAATTGGGTTGTTGTAAGGGTAAATATATGTGATAAAATAATGAATGTAAAAACATTTGTAAAATAGAAATGTTGGAATACATTTGGTATAAAAGAAGTTTTCAGGAGACAGCGAACTGTAAAAATACATAAAACAGCCAGGCACAGTGGCTCACACCTGTAATCCTAGCACTCTGGGAGGCCAAGGTGGGAGGATCACTTGAGGTCAGGAGCTGGAGACCAGCCTGAGCAAGAGCAAGACCCTGTCTCTACAAAAAAATAGAAAAATCAGCTGGGTGTGGCGGCGAGTGTCTGTAGTCCCAGCTACTCAGGAGGCTGAAGCAGGAGGATCACTTGAGCCCAGGAGTTTGAGGTTGCAGTGAGCTATGAGGACCCTACTGCACTCCAGCCAGGGTGATAGAGTGAGACTCTGTCTCAAAAAAAAAAAAAAAAAAAAAATATATATATATATATGTAAAATGTAACCTACAAGAAATGGAAAATACAGCAAGAAAAAAAAATAATAGTCGTGTTTAACAGAAAATCAGATGCAAAAGAGAGAATTTGAACTGACAGAGTCAGAAGAAATTATACAGGCCACAATGCAGAAAGTTACAAAGATGGGAAACAGAGAAAAGTGATTAATAAACATGGAAGATACAGTGAGAATGTCAAACATATATTTAATTACAGTTTGAGGATAAGAGCAGAGAAAGAATGGGGTAGCAACAAAATTTTAGGAGATACAGAATTTTCTAGGAAGATCTTCCTGAAAAATTAAACCAACAGATTGAAAAATTCTCCTCTCCCCAAATCCTGGGCAGATACATTTTTTAAAAACCTATATCTAGACACATAATATTTTAACTGTAGTACAGCAAAGATAGAGTGAAAATATTAAAAGCTGTCAAAGAAAATAAGCCAAATTACCCTCCAATGAGCAAACAGACTAAGAGTTGACATGTCAGTGGCAACAATAAGCCAGAAGATAGCGGAATTGTATCTTCAAAGCACTGAAAGAAAATAACTACCATTATAGAATGTTTTACCCAGAAAAAATATTTCTGAAGAATGAGGGAAAAAACCATATTTCCAGACAAACAAAAATAAAGAGTTTGCCCTCAGAATACCCTCACTAAAGGCAATTCTAAAATATTTATTTTAGGCAAAAGGAAAATAATCTCAGATGGAAGGTCAAAGAGGAGGAATTAAAAGCAAACAAAATGGTGAATATGTAAGTAAACTGAATCCATAAAATGATAATCACATTGCTGTCTGGATTAAAAAAAGAATTAGAACACAGACACACGCACAATAGTATTCAAGTTGGGAGGGGGAAAGGGTTTAAAGCATTCTAAGGCCCTTATGTTTCTGAGATGAGGATAAAACAAACGGAATAACTTCAGACTCCAAGTCTGCTCAACCACCAAAAACAAACGAAGAAACCCAGAATCTATGGCTTTTAAGGTAGTGTGGGGAGGGGGTTAGAAATGGAATAATTTTTAAAACTGATTTAAAAGTAATCTAGAAAGGACAGAAAATGAAACATAGAAGAGGAAAGACAAAAAGAAAGCAACAAATAAGATGAGTTTTTAAAGTCATCAGTAATAATATTAAATACTCCTAACTGACAAAGACTGTCAGGTATGAAAAAAAGAAAATCCAACTCTATGCCATTTTTAAGAGACATATACAAAGCATAGAGTTGCAGAAAGATTGAGAGTGAAAGGATGAGAAGTTATATACCATGCAAAAACCAACCAAAACAAAACCAATGTATCTATGTTAATAACAGGCAATATAGACTTTAAGGCAAAACGTATTATTAGTGATAAAGAGTCACTTTGTATGTATCTTATAATGTCACCTCAAAATGTATAAAGCAACATTTTAAATGGGTGAATTTTATGATATGTGAATTATATCTTAATAAAGTGAGATTATCCTGCAATTTTCCTTTCCTATACTGTCCTTGTCAGATATTGGTACCAAATCAATTTTAGTCTCAGGAGAATCTCACTCATGAAGATAGAAGCAAAAATCCTACATGATAGCTAGCAAAAAGAAATCCAGGAGTATGTAAAGAGAGTATACATAATGTCCAAGTTGGGTTTACCCAGGAATGCAAGGTTGTCTTAACATTAGACAATTACCAGAATACACCAAATTCAAATTAAAGGGAAAAATCATATGATCATCTCCACAGACTCTGAAGAAAATGTGATAATTTTAATGAACTCTTGACAAACTGGGAATAGAAGGAAACTTCCTTTAACTGATAATAGATGTCTACAAAACACCTATAACAAACATAATACAGTACTTAATGGTGAAATGTTGAAAGTTTTTGCTTTAAGTTAAGGATCAAGTTTAGAATAACCAACATCACCACTTTTATTCAACATTGTGCTAAAGACTCTAGGTAGAAAATAAGGTAAGAAAATGAAGTAAAAGATACAAAACGTGGAAATGAAGAAGTAAACTGTCATTGTTTGCATGTAATATGACTATATATAGAGAGAATCTAAAAAAACTTATAGGTAACATTAAAATTATAAGAAAATTAAGCAAAAAACTATATAATAATTATATGCAAAATCAGTATACAAAAATTAGTTATATTTCTCTTTACTAGCAACAAAAACTGATATAAAAATACAACCTACAACACTGAAAATATATAGTATCTACAAAAAATAACAAATGATGTACAAATTTCTATAGAGAATTATAAAGCTTTGATGAGAGACTTTAAAGAAGACCAAAATAAATGCACAGAAATATCATGTTCCTGGGTTAGAAGATTCAATTGATATTTTAAAAATATCAATTATTTCTCTACTTATAGATTCAATGCAATCCCAATCAGAATTCTAATGGGTTTTTGTTTTAATTTAATGTTTTTATTACTATGTTTTGTTTCATCTTGGTTTTTGGTAGAACTTGATAACCTAATTCTATAATTTATATCAAAATGCAAAGGACTATGAATAACCCTGAAAAAAGAATAATAAACTGGGAGAACTTGATCTACCAGTTATCAAATTTACTATAAAACTATAATATTAGTTTATAATTAATTATAAACATATTATAACTAATAACTAATATTATAACTAATTAATTAGTTTATAATTAATATTAGTTTATAATTAATTAGTTTATAATATTAATAACTATAATAATATCAGTGTGATATTAGTCCAGTGGTAGACAAACAGATCAGTGGAATAGCATAGACAGCACAGAAACAGACTCATGCATATTCAGAAACTTGATACATGATACAGCTAGCCTAGCAAAATAGTACAAAAAGGACAAACTTTTCAATAGATGATGCTGGGACAACTACGTCTCCATTGGGGAGAGAAATTAATTTTGACCCTTACCTTACAGCATATACAAAATATAAAGGTGAATTAAATATTGAAATGTAAGTGACAAAACTGTAAAGCTTTTTGAATATAATCTATTCAATAGCTCCATGATCTTGGAATAGAGAAGGCATTTCTTCAAAAAGGTACAAAAGTCACTAATGACAAAGCAGATGTTGGTAAATCTGACATTAAAATGAACGTGATCACCATAAAAAGTGGAAAAACAAGCTGCTAAGTAGAAGAAGATATTAGCAATTTACAAAGCCACAAAGGATTTATATTCCTAACATATAAAGAACTTTGCAAACCCATTAGAAATCCATTAGAAAAATGGGCAAAAACCTTGAACAGGCATGTATAAAAGATGATCTCAAAATGGACTATATACATAGGAAAAGATTCAAACTCACTTGACACCCAGATTGTCAAAACTGAAAATGTGTGAATATACTAAGGGTTGGCAAGGATGTGCAGCAATGGGAATTCTCATACTCTTCAGAAAATAGTATAGAATTATCTAGTAAAGTGGAAGATAAACAAACCCTCTGACCCAGCAATTCTATTTTTAGGTAAAAACCTAGAGAAACTTGTATGCTTATGTACCAGCAGATGTGTACAAAAATGTTCATAGCTATATTCTTTGATGTAGCTAAAAATGTAAAAATACCCAAAAAGCAATCAATAATTGAATGGAAGAGTATATTGTGATATGGCTACATAGTAGAATACTACACAGTAAGGAAAAAGAATGAGCAAGGAACTCTGGGAGCGCTGGGAGGTGGTACTCGGGTCTAGCTGGTGATACTCTAAAGAAAGATGTCATCAGCTAAGGCCACAGTAAGACCCCTCAGGTGCCCTCATGTGTGCCAAGCAGTGGAGGTCCCTGTCTAGAGGGGAATACATGAAAAGCACCTCTTTGTGGCCATCAGAGCCACTATAACAGGAGGTACTTCACATGTGGAGAGCTGCACCTGGCCATCAAGCCTGTGCCCCTATATCCTCTGTGGCTTGAACATTGAAAGTTAAAAATCCAGAGTCATTGGATCCTGGGACTCTTGAAGCTAGCAGCATATTGGTTACAGATATTTTGAAAGACATATTAATTTTCACAATAAGTACACATTTCATAGTAAATATTCTAAGCAATGACTATGCTTTTGTGTATGAATCAGAAAACATAAATTTTACCTGGTTAGCCAAACTGCTTGTATTTATCACAAAAGTCATGCCATTGCAAACAACAGACACTGGAGAAACAACACGAATACTTTACAAGGCGCTGGGTGTGCACATGCATAGGAATGCAAGCATATCCTCGCACAGAGGACATGCCATACTACAGCAAGTCACATGATTACCTTATAAGCCTCGTCGCTGACAGCCTTGACGTTGGCTTCTCTCCATTTTCCTGGTACCCCACCAATTACCTCACGATAGTTCACATAATAGCCAGTAATTTCTGCCCCTCCAGTCTTATCTGGTTGCTTCCATCCAAGAACCATTGAGTCACGAAAACTTTCAAGACAGGTGATATCATAGGGTGGAGATGGTGCCGCTGTTGCAATATGAATAGCTCGTGAGTAGACAGAAATGCATTTATGATTCTATATGTAAATTTGTTTAATTGGTGCCACATGTGAGAGCACTAGATCTTGCAGTATAAAACTCAAACGTTAGGCTGATCAGTAACTTAGCATCTTGACTTGGTGTATGAGGAAAAGAATGGACATGCAGTAAAAAGTGCACTTCAGTTATTATTCCAAAGATAAAAAGAACCTGCCCCAGCAAAATGGTACAATATCCTGAAAAAAAGATTCTTTTCCCTATAAGAAGAAATATTTTTCCAAGTATATATTTTTATTTCTTTATGTGGTTTTGTTTTTATTTGTTACCTGAGGAAAATGGAATATGTATATCAATTTCGGCTTCAATTTGCTTATTTAGAATTTCCATATATTTCCAAATGGTTAGCATGTCACCATTCAGGCACACTTACCCTTGTGAAAATTTACAACTATACAGGTTCTGTCTACACACAGGAAAAATCCTATTCTGGGGCTCAGCTAAACACTACCTTTAAAAAACATTTTTAAAAAACAGGCACAATCTGCCATGTGACTTTCTGTTAGTATATAATACTTTTTCTTGCATTATTTTTAACCTGATGTTGGAAGATTATTCATGTAGCACAAAATACTATACAGCTGTCACTGTGTTTATTAGCGCTTAGCCAGAAAAATATTTGGAGAATATTTCAAAAGTTGTCCTTCATTTATGTGGCTTTGCTGATCAACTTTTCACTCAACTACTAAAATTATAGTTTTTAATGAAGAGAGGGTGGAGTGATGGAAAGAAATCCACTCAGATACGCAATCACATCAAAAATAATTTTCTGAATTATTTGGATTATAGGAGATAAAAGGAGCTATCTCATTCTTACTCAAAAAGATTCGCAGAACAATGAAGACTTTTAAAATAAAATAAATTTGTTTCTCTCTTCCCCACTCACCAACCTCCTTTATATTTTACATTTTAAGAAGTTTTCTCTCCCTCCCTCCCCTCTCAATTTCAGAGCACTGTCAAATATAAAGTCTCAAATGAATACCACATCTCATTTGGGTTAAAGGAACAAATAAAGCTGTCAAAAAAAATAGAGGTTACAGAAGTTGGGGTGGGGTAGAGATAAGGAATGGATGAGAGGCACTTAAAAATTTATCAGCATATCCTTATCATTTCATTTTTATTTGATAAGAAAAACATGGTGTCCTAGAACATATAAGCCACAGGTACCAGATATCCTAATCAGATCATTCTCGGCTTACTGGTAAATAGTCTTAAATAAATCACTGCTGGGAATGTTGATCGTGCATCATAGGATATAGCTATCTGTGATTATAATACCAGGTTAAACTCTTCCTGGCTATCACTATCACCACCAAAGAGATAGTTATTCTTAGCTATTTAAATTAAATGCAAATAATCACTTGAAAAACCTGAGGATGTAAAACAGAAGTTAAAAACTATGACCCTGGTACAATGTCACTTCTTTGTGAAATCTTTTTCCTCTCCATGTACTGAACTTGAATATTTCAAAGGACCTCACACAGACTAGGATAACCAATTCCTTCCTGCTCTTGTGCCTGATCCTCTTGGCAAAATGAGGCCAGAGGTGTGGGTGCCTAACAGCCCAAGAAAGGCTTCATAACCAAATTAAATATGTATAATATTAATATAAATATCATTAAGCCCAAAAAATAATGTGTAAAAGCCAAACCCATATACAATTACTTTTACAACTCATTAAATGAAAGTATTTCAAATGACTAGCTGAAAACAAGTAAAATTAAGAACGATGCTGATGAAAGTGAACACAGATGAAGAATGTGACGCAGACGATGAGAGGTGAGGACACTGATGGAGACGATGGAACAGTTTCACTTTTTCAACTCTCACCTATGTCCTTCTTCGTTTTCAGGGGGTCAGACTTACTTTTCCCCTTAGGAGCTGCTTTCTGTGGTGGTGGGGTAAGCTCTTCCTGGACTGTTTCACTTACTTTACTCAGTTCTGTTTGGCCCAGGTTTTGGGAGCTACCGGGTAGTGAAGGTTTGTTAGGTTTGCTACCGAGCAAAGCATCTTTCTGGAAGGTTGGTGGAGAGGCTTCATGCACGCCCCCCCTGGAGGCTGTTAGTCCACCAGGTGCATCGCTCAGTGCAGGCCACACGTCTGGAGACACTCCTCCCCCTACAATTGCCAGACAACAACAGAAACGTGTTGAGCCCTGGACGTGGTACCAATTGCTCTTATGTGATAGAACAAAGAGAAAAACATTAGGGCCACAAGCACAACAAAACAATCTTGGTTTAACGGAAATCACTCGAACTTGCAAGATACAGAAAGCGTACGTGTCACACAATGTACACCAACGAACATTTCGACTTCTCCATATTCTGGAAAAAGAAGAAATGAGAAAAAAAAAACATACCACAGATAGAACAGGAACCTTTCAATCTGCAGAACCCAAAGCATTTTTAGTATATACAAGAAAAAGCAAATCTGAGACATTTCTTGAAAGATAAAGCCCTACTATTCAACAGAATGAAAAAAAAAAGGCCATAAAGTACACAAGAGCAAAATAGTAAAGATCCTGATATATAACAGGAATTATGTACATTACTGCAATATAATGGTCTGTACCTCCCAACCTCAAAGAAACATGTCCACTATCCATACTATAAGGAATGTTAAAAAGTAATATGAGATGCTAACTGAAGACAATCAATTCAATGTTAAATAATTTTTCTTTTAAAATATGTGTTACTATACCACAAATTTTATTTTTACTGCTCTGAGCTACCTGAGTCCCTTTTCTACTTTATCCAAGATTGGGAGGTACATCACATACATACATATAATTACTTTGTTACTGGTTTTATTTTGTTGGTTATTCTGCAAGCAGAGATGAAACATATGATTAAGCCTTGCATGAATTTTACAGGAGTTTATAAGGAGCATGTTAATATGCTGTTAGTGAAAACAAGCCAGGCTCTGGCCCAGATGAATGGCTTATATGTACAAGATAATCTGTGTTATAGGTGATGTACCACTTCATGGAATCGGGATGCCCTTCACAGTCCCAGGATGAACACGAAGTTAGAAAGGAGTTTCACACAATGGGAAATATCTGAGGAAACTTGGGCTTGTGAAGATGAAAAGGCTACAGATGCACAGAATCTGGATAAGTGATGAAGATCTGTAATATGACAGCTATGGAAGGTTAGATGTCACCTAGAGTCAGAAAAATGATCACCTAAGGATGGAAACATTGAGCAATATTAGAAGCTTTAAACAATTTCTGGAAAGGATGGTATCTTCCTTTATAACTTAGAAAAATTCATTTTCCCCTACAAAGTTATGCATTAGAAACTTACCAATAGCAGCTTTGACTTCAATAGCTTCTGAATCCTGGGAATATTCACTAAGTCCAGCTGCATTGACTGCTCTGACCCGGAAAATATAACTCTGACCAGTCACCAATCCATGACAAGTAAATCTAAAAGGAAAGAAAGTTTTAAAAAGCTTTCCCAGGAGGAAAATTAGGGAAGATGATTGTTAACTAAGTGACCTGGCTTTATGAAAACAATTCATTTTTTTTTAAAAAAGAAGGCCAGGTGCATTGGCTTACATCTATCATTCCAGCACTTCGGGAGGCTGAAGTGGGAGGATTGCTTGAGGCAAGGAGTTCGAGACCAGCCTGGGCAACATAGTGAGACCCCATCGTATACAAAAAGTTAAAGAAAAAAATAGCCAGGCATGGTGACATGCACCTGTAGTCCTAACTAATTGGGAGGCTGAGGCAGGAGGATGGCTTGAGCTAAGGAGTTTGAAGTTGTAGTGAGCTATGATCATGCCACTGCACGCCAGCCTGGGTGACAGAGTGACACCCTGTCTCTAAAACAAAGAAAGGAAGAAAAGGATTCAGGTAACACATGTGATTTAGGCAAGAAGGCAACTAAGGCAATTTTTTAAACTCACGCTGTCAAAAAAATGAGAAGTCCTGGTTTTTCCCTGAATACTCATCAATAAAAATGGGTATAATAATCCCTACGTAATAATTTTCATTTAAGGAGTAGCTATAAATTATATAAAATACCTGTGACAGGGCCTGACATATATGAGGCATTTAATAAATAATAGGTAGTATTAATAATATTATTAATGGTTATTTTGTGTATACGCTTATGGCCATAAGGTACTGGTTGCTCCTTGTCACAAGACTCCTCACATTGGTTGCTCCTAGTGTCTGTCTCCCTGCATGCCAGGGAAGGTACAATTAGTTGAGAAATTATACTAGAATCTGAAAATAAGGTAAAATATGGATTCCAGAATTACCATTTAGATATAAGGTTTCAATAATGAGGTGTGAATCCATGGGCAGTTTCACCCATAAAAATCACCTCTCTCTAATAGCTATTATGGCTATAAATAGCTGTTTCATGAATCACTGTGACATTTGAATCCATCCTAAGAACTGTAACCAGAGGAAATAACAAGTCTGCTAATGACTCTATTACTATCAGCACGTTCAAATATTTAATAAAGGCAGCCATAATCTAGGCCAGTCCTTCAGTCCTTAGGGTCAACTCGGTTCAGGGAATATTTATTCATCTCTCAGTGTCCCAGACACTGAGCTAAGTATTATGGACACAAAGATGAGTTAAAAGTGGTGCTTGCCCCACTGGTACTCACCATCAAATTGGTACTAACTGATCAACACTTACATCACACAGGGCAATAACATTCATCAGGGGGCGGGCGGGCGGGAGGGGGGTGGAAGGGATGGGAAAAACTCTCACTGAATGGATGTGGGGAGCACAGTTTGGGAGATGACCACGATTGTGGCTCTGACACGGGCAGAACAGGGGCAATGTGTATGGCCAAAATGTTGTACCCCCATGATATTCTGAAATTAAAAAAAAAAAAAATAATAAAAAAAAAAAAAAAAAAAAAAAAAAAAAAAAAGTGGTGCTTGCCCTCCAGCAGCTCCTGTCTGTCTGTGGAGAGGCAGACTCTGCCTACACTCCACCAATGTTTCTAAACAGTGCTGGAGAATGCTGGAGAAATCAGAGTCAAAATGAAATGCACTAACATGCTATATGTCTCTTGTAAAACATATTGCCTTCTCCCATTAATCAGTTTGTCTGTACTCTCTCATGTTCTGCAAAAGAATCAATTCATCCTATGGGGGTCCTGGGACTTAGAAGTGGCCCAAGCCAGAGGCTGCCTAACAAGCCTGTTTGACAATTTCTGGGGGAAAGATTCCCCTCTCAGATTTGTCCTAAATTCAAGGAGGCTCAGAGCACCGTCACCATCAGTTTGCAAAGCTGGTTGATAAAATAGTTGAAAGCAAGAAAAAAAAAACCCTCCTCACATTAGAAACAGGTACCAAGAGGTGTCAAAGTATTCTGAATGTCTTTTTTTTTTTTTTCTTGAGACAGGGTCTTGCTCTGTCGCTGGGTATAGAGTGTCTTGGTGTCATCACAGCTCAGTGCAACCTCAAACTCCTGGGCTGAAGCCATCCTCCTGCCTCAGCCTCTGGAGTAGCTGGGACTACAGGTGTGTGCCACCACACTCAGCTAATTTTTTTTTTTGAGACAGAGTCTTGCTCTTGTCACCCCAGGCTAGAGTGCAGTGCTGTCATCACAGCTCACTGCAACCTCAAACTTCTGGGCTCAAGTGATCCTCCTGCCTCAGCTTCCCGAACAGCTGGAACTGCAAGCCCGTACCACCTCACCTGGCTAATTTTTCTATTTTTCGTAGAGATGGGGTCTCACTGTTGCTCAGGCTGGTCTTGAACTCCCGAGCTCAAGCAATCCTCCCACCTCAGCCTCCCAGAGTGCTAGGATTACAGGTATGAGCCACCACGCCTGGCCCAGATTTTTGTATTTTTTTGTAGAGACAGGGTCTTGCTCTTGCTCAGTTCTGAATGTCTTTGTTTTGGTGTTATTTATGTCTTCTTAGCACTGGGTTTAATCATGTTGATGTCCAGATGTATAAAATGTTGATACTTTTTTCCTGTTCATTTAAAATGCCTCGGTAATATATGTTAAGTAGCACCTATTAGATCCTTGGGATCTCATATCACATTGCATATTAAAGACCAGAACAGAGGGGTTAAAAAAAAAAAAAGAAATAGCATAAGAGAAAAGAATCAGAAAAGAGCTATAAAATGATAAAAAGGAAATCTTATAATAGCTGGCATTATGTGTTTTTAAGTGTTTAACATCACAACTAAACCTTTTTTGTCAAATGTATTGCATCAGACATTTTCCATTTGAAATTCATTTGGACATTTAAAGTATAACGTAATGTCTTTTAGAAACCCTCCTGCACCGGATGTCTGTGCAGTCAACGGGCCACCCTCCACACCCCGCCCAGTTACCGTGGGCCCTTCACGGGGTTGTTGTTGCATGGCTCCCACTTGCCAGAGCCAACGACACTCGACTCTATGTAGTACCCGACCAGCTCTTCAGCATCTCTGGACTCCTCCCAAGTGACTACCACGGAGGTATCTGTGTTTCTGCTTGGGATGATTTTGCCAGGGGCCTTGGGAATATCTGAGAAAGGGGCAATTGGTGATCAAACTCTGGGTGGTTTTAAAAAATTCATTCTTATCACACATGCACAAACACATGCATGGAAACGTTACACACATAATCATGTCAAATGTACCGTTGCTTTATTTTACAATGTATTTGTTAAAGCAGAAAATTTTTTTTAAAGTTAGTTTGGGAGTATAATGATAAATCGAATATCCACGAACTCTGGGAAAAAACTCACTAGCCATATTATTGAAACTCCCGGAAAAGTTTACTTTTCAGAAGCAAAAACAATGAGTTTTTGTTTAATGTAGGCCAAGCACGGCCATCAATTGACACATTAACTGCCATGTGAGTTGTATTTAACTCACGCAATTTTTGAGTCCGGGGCCTTGTGACGCAAAACCTGGGCAAAACCCTGCAGTTGGGTTGTGAAAATCTTCTTTTTTATTTTTTTAATTTAAGAGGTGGGGGTCTCACTCTTGCCCAGACTGGTTTTGAACTCCCTGAGCTCAAGCAGTCCTCCCGCCTTGGCCTCCCAGAGTGCTAGGATTACAGGCGTGAGCCACCACTCCCAGCCTGGTTTGTGAAAATCTTACTTCTTGATGTTCTTATTGTTACAATTAATATTGACAAATTAATTCTAAAAACATGGACTAAACGAAAAGAAGTCAATAAATTTCATTTTTCATTAAATTTTTCATTAAATTAGAAAGGATTATTTTGTTTTCAAAGTTTTTATTCTATTTTCGTAATAAAACACCATGGCTCCAAGGAAAAAAATTTTTTTTCTAGTGTGGCAGTCAATGTGTTAAATTTATAATATGAAAGAAGGATGTCATCATTTTTACTTCTGATAATATATATGCATATGCTTATACAAATACGCATAGAATATATGTTTATATATGTCTACTAGTTAGATTCTTGCTTTGAAATTTTCTCTTGAAGTAAAATGAGTTTACAGTTGCTTAACCTAACTCCATACTTACCAAGCTTGTCCCCTACCATGGTCACCTCCGTTGCCTCTGAGGGCTCCCCAACTCCTGCAGAATTAGAACAGCGGACGCGGAAACGATAGGATTTCCCCTCAGCCAAGTCGAACAGAGCAAAGCGGGGAGACTTCACCGGGAGCTCCGTGTTCACCCGCTGCCAATTTTCTGTTCCTGCCTCACACTGCAGCAAGAACAGGGAAACCCAGTGAAAGCACAGCAAGTACAAATGGGAACTCTAGGCTGGACATCTCCAAGTGCTATCTGCCAACACGCTGCCCCCTTTACACAAGTTGGACTAGGGAAGAGATTTGGAGGAAAGGGGGGATGAGGCATCCGGAGCCTACAGGATTCTCTAACCAAGTATGGCTTTATATTGTCTGACAAATATGCTACTTTAACAACTCATTTCCTTTGTTAACTAAGTAAGATCATAGATCTACTTAGAGAAGTCTTTATTTTGAGAATAGTTTGGGGTTAGGTATTTTTCTAATTCTTAGGGTAGGTAATTAAATTTAATATGCTTGTGTTTGATAGTTACATTTTCATTACATTGTTATTAACTATATTATCTTAATGGAGTATTACTGAATGACTTATAACATCATTCAGGTCTGTGCTAAATACCACCTCCTCAGAGAGGCCCTCTTGATCACCTCCTCCCCATCACCAATGTAAAAGAGTCATTTGCTGTTTCCTTACCACTCTCTATCCCTTAGCCTGCTTTATTTTTCTTCAAAATGCTTATGACTATTTGAAATTAAATTATTTATTTGTTGTCTCCTTCACTGAAGAGCAAATTGCCTCCTTCACTGAAGAGCAAATTCTATGAGTTCAGGGAGCTGTGTTGTTCACCGCTTTACCCCAGAGCCTAGAATTGTACCTGGCACATAGTAGGTAATCAACTATAGTACTTTTTTTCCTTGCTAAATGAATGAAAGACAAAGAAGATGTTCTTCTACCATCCAGCTATCACACTGCTGGGTATACGTCCAAAAGAAGGGAAATCAGTACATTGAAGAGATACCTGCACTCCCATGTTTATCTCAGCACTATTTGTAATAGCCAAGATATGGAATCAACCTAAGTGTCCATCAGTGGAGAAATGGATAAAGAAAATGTGGTGGAACATATCATAAACAATGGAATATTATTCAGCCACGAACAAAATCCTTATTATTTGCAGCAACACAGAACTAGACGTCATTATGTTGCGTGAAATAAGCCAGTAACAGAAAGATAAATATCGTATGCTCTCACTCATGTGTGGGAGCTAAAAAAGTTGATCTCATGGAGGTAGAGAGTAGAATGGTGGTTACCAGAAGCTAAGAAGGGGGCTGGGGGATGAAGAGAGGTTGGATAATGGGTACAAACATACAGTTAGATAGAAGGAATAAGTTCTAGTGTTTGCTAGCACAGTAGGGTGACTACAGTTATCAATAATTTATTGTATATTTCAAAATAGCTAGAAAAGATGATTTGGAATGTTCTCAACACAAAGAAATGATAAATGTTTGAAGTGATGGATATCCCAGTTACCATAATTTGATCAGTACACATTGCATGCATATGTGAAAATACTGCATGTACCCCAAAATATGTATAGTTACTATGTATCAATTAAAAAACGGATTTTAAAAAGATGGCTTTTTTTGCCCAAATTTTGGAATAATTAATGGGAAAACTAATTTTAAAAGTTTCTATTCTTAAAATTAAAATGATGTGGAGTGACTTGGAAATCCTTGAAGATAAGGATGTGGTGTATATTTGAGCTTTGGCAGAGGATATAGTACAAAAACCATCAGAAGAAGTCTTCAGTCATCCTTTCTCCTGCTATTCTAACTTCCAACTCTGCCCAAGGTCGGCAGAAGCAGAAATTTAGATACTCTTGTCTGATTTTGCTACATAACTTTTTAACCATTTCAAAAGACTTTTCCAGAAATCCAAATTTTGTGACAGATTGCCAGCTGTCAGGATGATACATTTTTGGGACTTGAAGTTTACGAGTACATCACTCAGCATACGCTCCATTGACTTGAAGTGGGAGGTGACATGTCATGGAGAAAAGGACCCAGAGGCATTTGGTCTGGTCCCAGCTGTGTTAATAACAAGCCGCATAACCTTGGAAAGTCACATGAATGCTCTTGGTCTCAGTTTCATCATCTGCAAAATGAGCAAATTCAACAAGGTAACCTCTATAGTTCTTCACAGTGTCTTTTAGGATAAAGAGTCGCTTGTATGTGAGTGGGGAGAAGTAGCACAATCTGCTGCCCACTGAGGGACCTTGAATCCTTTTGTTTATGGCTTTGATTCGTTTTGACTTATTCCCCCCTGGGGAATACTTAAACATTTATCAGTCATTTATACTTTCATAATAAAAATAATAGCTGCCTTTCACTGTGCTCAGAACTCTATAAGCCATTATAGCTCTTTAATCTGCTCAACTATGCTGTGAGGTAGGTATTGTGCAGGTAGTATTGTGTGATTATCAAAGTTCTCCAGAGAAGACTTAGGCTTGGGAAGACTGAAAGGCAGCCCAGCGTAACAGCTGGATTTAGGGACCTGCGCCAGATTGCCTGGGTTCAAATCCCAGCTCTGCCTTGTACCAGCTGTGTGACCTTGGGTAAATTATAGGTCCCATTGATGCCTCAGTTTCTTCATTTACAAAATAGGCATGATGAAAATAAAAGTATTTACCTCATAGGGTTACTGTAAGAATTAAGTGGGTTAACACATGTAGACCACTTATAACGGTGTCTGGTCCATGGTAAACCTTAGCTATTTCCATTCCTGCTGTTAGCATGTGTTGCGGTCCTTGTCTCTGACATGACTGGATTTTTGATAGGGGAGTGAGAAAAAGAGCTTAAGACATAAGACACCTGAGGAAAAATTGGGGGCTGAAAAGAACACAGTAGGATAGGGAGGCTGGGAGTGCTGGAGTCTGATTCGTCTGATTCCCTTGCTAATAAACTCTTCAATTCCACCCATTTCAGGGCTCACAGACATGCTGTAAGGAGGAACAATCAAAGGAGTAGTCCAAGAGGCAGCACTGCCGGGTGCATGCACGTCCTGGGGACAGAAATACACCATTTGACAAGAGCAGGTGAACCATTACCTTTAGAAAGGTCAACATATCAGAAGTGATTCATCAGAAACAATTTTAGACTCAGCTCAGAATAGTTTGACCTTTGGGTAGTTCTGTAAATGTAGCCTAGGCCTCTGGACATGCTCTGCATCCCCAATACCTCAACATTCTAAGTGTTCTGTGCCCTGTACAGGCCTTTCTACTCAAAGCTGTGCTTGTAAATGCCCCCTCCTGTTCCATACGAATAGGTGTGCTAGTAGAAGAATATTTAAATTTTTAATCACAGACTCATATATAGTTAGGTGTAAGGAAGCTATAGACTTTCTTGCAGAAATTACAGTTTATGTGACCAGAGGAAATGTTCAACAGAAGCCAAAGTTGACTCATCTGAAGAAAATGCCTCAGAAGTAGGTTCTTATGTGTCACTGCTATAGGAAAGATGGTAATTACTATCATGAAGTTACTCAGAACCCTCTTCCTGTGGCGTGTTTCAGAGATTCAGTGGGGGGTGTGTATTAAACACACCAGGAAGTCAACATTTATCTATCGCTCTATTCTTGCCCTCTATTTTTTTTTACAAAAAAAGGCTAATATCTAGAAAATATAACAATAAAAATATAAATTTTTAGTATTATTTTCATAAATCCAGACTCTCTTGGAAGATGTCCATATTGCATGTTGAAGAGATGATGCATTTATCATTAACAATTTGCTGGGGATAAGAAGGAATTGAGGAATGCAGCTCAAAGAGATTTCATATTGTCTTTACGCTGTTGCCTAATTTGCAGATGGTTGCATACACCTATATACCTATGAAATCTATTCTCTTGCAATAGTTGTCAGGGAAGATGACCTAATAGGTGTTTTCCAACTGAATGAATGATCAGAATAGTATTAAGGATAAAAGAGAGAGACCTTTAGGAAAATTAATTGAGCTCCATATTTTTATAAAAAACAATCCTGTCTATGATTTTGCTATGAAAGTAAAATGTAAAGTAAATGATACCTTTTCATGCTATCACACGATTTCATAAAAATAAAATTTAAAAGTACAAACACCTGTTTCATTTATTGTTCTAAAAAATGGTGCATTGCTACCAATAAAAATGTAAATGTTCTTACATATAGGATAAAATAAACTTATTTTGTTTCATTTTCTTATCCTAATAAAAACTTTCTGAACAAATAGATTTTGAACCTCATTTTAACAAATTCTCTTTGAATGTGCTTTTCCAGCAGCCAGGATCTGTTAGCCAAGGACTTCTTGGGCCCCTTAGACCTGGCAGGCTCCTCTGTTTTTGCACTTCTGGCTGGGTCAGGCCCCCCAAATAATGTCCTGTCCAGGTCACATCTCTTCCCAATTTTCTGGGCATCAGTGCTTATCAGAACTCCCCTCAAATACGGTGTGTCACTGAGGCACATGTCATTCTTATCCATTCCACCCATTCTAGGCCTTCGTTGTATGCTGCCCTCTCTAACGCTCTAATCCCCACCATACTGTAAGATATCTGGGGGAAGCACAGCGGCCCAAGGGCTTGCTGTCCTCGACTTCTCCTTTCCTCTCTCCCATCTAGCCTCACTGATGTTCATTCCCCACTACAGAAGGACAAGTGGCAGAGAGATGAAAAACCATTACCACAGCAAGGGAGACAAGACAGTCTCTAGAAAACATTGCTATAGGTGCAATCTACCATTTCAGGAACATTTCTCTTCTTACAGGGGTTATGATTTTGGGTCTGTGGACCTCTTAGGAGTCTATGGGTGAGTCTTGGGGGATCCATAACTCCCCTGACTTTCAGGCAGAATTCTGTGTGATGTACATTTTTCTATGGAGAGAGTTCACAGTTCATATGGACTTAAAAGAGTTCAGGACATCCTCCCTCTTCCTCCTTCACTGCACTGTCCCTGGAAATTTAATCTCTACTTCTTTAAAGAAATCTTTGTAGGAAGTGGCATGAAGTAGCATTGATTCTGGAGTCTTACCTTTTCAACAAAGTACATAATGCCCTCATGGCCACGCTGGCCAGGGGGCTTCCAGCTGAGCACCACATAACTCCGGGTAGCCTCGGTGACACAGAGGTCTGTGGGGGGCCCAGGAACAATACCCTCTGAAAAACAACAAAGGACATGAGGAGCACACATTCTGGGTAGCCCAGGATACTCAGAGAGCTGCGAGATGCTTCTCTCCTCCTGGAGGAAGAGTTAATTATGGCTCCACGGTATAAAGAAGTATCTTGTCTCTAAAATTCTCCCTAAAACATAATTCATTCATCACCCATTCAATCATTCAAATGGCATTGAGCATTTAGAATACAAAGCTAAGGAACCTGGGATACTGGTCTTATCTTCAAATAGTTTACAACTGAATTGGTAAAACAAGAAGTTGAGCAGCACAGGGCAGTGTGTGCTCATGCACTAAAGGACATGAAGAAGAGCACACTGAGGTCAAGAATGTGTCATGAGGTGGTAGGGTTTGATTTCTGTGTCAAAGTCTACCAGATGTGGTGAAATAATGTGATACTATCTGGCTCTATCTCATTATTTATTCCCATTTTAGTAGGAAAACATATGAAAAGCTTCCTAGATGAAGCAAATATTTGTCATTCCTTTATTGGTACTGGTTCTTCCAGTGTATTCTTCCTGACTCCCTTGGCATGCCCTTTTATTTTTAGTAGAGTTTATATTTCTTTTCTACCCTCCAGCCTTGAGCCACTTACTTTATCTTGACCTCTGGCATCTATGTATTCCTAGTTTCTTCACTCCCTGCTTGCTAAGAGCAGCTTTACTGTAACTATAACTGTATGCCCAACTCCACTGGGATCTTGGCTCCTGCCTGTATGCTCATGGGAATCTGTACCCCACCTTGTTTTCATCTCTGAGCCAGGTTAAACCCCGCTTGCAGAGGGTTCATTTGGCCCTAAACTCTAGATGCCCCAGGACTGCTAGCGTCTGGGTGCTTCTGGAAGTCTGTCCTTGCTTTTGCCCTAACAATCCTGACCTGGCCTCAGAACTTTTATTTTTATACCCAGCTAAGGGTGTCAGATAGAATAGAGGGTGCACCCTATATTTTTATTTGCTAAATGTGTGCCATAAATTTGCTTAACATAGTTGCTGCCTCAGTATTTATTTTTAGGTCTGACATAAGTCATTTGAAACTCAGTTGTACCTGGTCACCTTTGGCCTACTTAAAACTTCCCTTTTCCATGTGGTTGTTTGTGATATAGCCGGCTTCTTCCTCATCCCACTGACCCAAATACCAACATCCCCACAGGTGCTAAACATGATAAAACTTGATGGTCAACACCAGAGTCATGTAAACAAGTTCCCCCTTCCTGTGTGTTTTCCTTAAACTAGTCAATCCACAAACCCTGTGGGAAAGCCTAAGGAATAACACCCGTGGACCTTAATAAAAGCCCAGCCTCACAGGTCCTCTCTCTCTCTAGCTCCCCACCCACTGGTTGTGCTCCCTGCTGCCTAACAAAAGCAAGCCTTGAAAGGATCAAATTGTTCTCCCAGAACAAAAGTCAAGAGTATTCTAGAAATACAAAAACATCTAGCACCAAACAATGTAAACTCAAATGCCTGGCATCTAATAACAACAACCAAGTATGTAAAGAAGCAGGAAAATACAACCCATAATGAGGAGAAAAATCAATCAATAGAAACAAAACCTGAAATGCTACAGATGGTAGTAGTATTACCTGTGACTTACTGAATAAGAATTAGTAGACAAAAACATAAAAAGTTATAAATATGTTCCATATGTTCAAGAGGATAAAGATTGAACATGTTAAAGACAAGGAATGTATAAATATGATCCAAATTGAACTTCTAGAGATGAAAACTACAAAGTCTAAGATGAAAAATACATTGACTAGGCTGGGTGCGATGGCTCATGCCTGTAATCCCAACACTTTGGAAGGCTGAGGCGGGAGGATCACTTGAGCACAGGAGTTCAAAGCTGCAATGAGCTATGATCGTGCCATTGCACTCCAGCCCAGGGCAACAGAGTGAGACCCTCTCTCAAACAAACAAACACACATTGGCTGGAATTCACAGCAGGTGAGACACTGAAGAGGAAAAGGTTAGTAAACTTAGTGACACAGCAATAGAAACAATCCAAAATGAAACACAGAAAGAAAAAAGACTGAAAGGAAAAACGAACACAAACATCAGCGAGTTTGGGATGATTTCAAGTGGTTTCAAGTGGACTGTAGTTGAAGTTCCTAAAGTAGGGAAGATAGGGAGGTACAGGAAAAAATATTTAAAGAAATAACGATAAAAATTTTTCAAATCTGATGAAAACTGCAAACCTACAGATCAGAGAAACTTTCAAACCCTAAGCATAAGATATATAAAAAAACTACACAAGTGCACATCATAATCAAATTCTTAAAACCAGTGATTAAGAGAAGATCTTAAAAGCAGATACAGAAAAAAAGAAACATTACATATCAAGGAACAAAATAAGCATGACAGCAGTTGTTGTCATAGTGCAGATCTGCATTATGATGGACCAAGCTCTTAAAGCACTGAAAGAAAAAGCTGTGAACCTAGAATTCTAAATTCAGTGAAGATATATTTTAAAAATGAAGGTGAAATAGAGACTTTTTCAGACATACAAAAGATAAAATAATTCATAACCAGTAGAACTGCACTACAAGAAATGTTAAAGAAAGTACTTCAGGTGGAAAGAAAGTCATATCAGATGGAAATTTGGATCTACACAAAGAAACAAAAAGCAACAGAAATGGAAAAATGTGAATAAATATTACAAACTTTTTCCTTATTTTTTAAATTTCTAAGATACATGACTACAGTCAAAATAATAATATTGTATTGTGTGGTTTATTATTTATACACAAATAAAATGTATGACAATAACAGCATCAAGGCTAAGGGGGAAATGGCATAATACTGTTGTAAGTTATTAAATTACACATGAAGTAATATAATATTACTTGAGGGTAGACTGTGAAAAGATGTATTTTATAAACTCTAAACTACTAAAAAGCAAAACAAAGAATTATAGCCAATGCAATAACACATATAAAATGGAAAAATAAAAAATACTCAATCCAATAGAAAAGAAAAAAAAAGAAAAAAGGAAACAAATGGATGGAATAGATAGAAAACAAACAGCAAGATTATAGATTTAAATCCAACCATACTAGTAATCACATGAAATGTAATGTAAATTTGTTAAAACACCCAGTTAAAAGGCAAAGATTATCAAATTAGATAAAAAAGCAAGATCCAATGATATGCTGCCTACAAGAAACACAGTTTAAATATAAAAACATACCTAGGTTAAAAGTAAAAGGATGGAAATAATACACCATGTTAACACTAATCAAAAGAAAGCTGGAATAGCTATATTAAAATCAAAGTAGATTTCCAAGCAAAAACATTACTGTGGGTAAAAGGAGTCATGTTACAATAATAAGGAAATCAATTCTAAGAGGGTATAACAATAAAAATGTTAATGCAGCTAATAAGGGGTCTCAAAATACACGAAGCAAAATTTGGTAGAACTGCAAGAAATAGATAAATCCACCATTAATTAGATATTTCACCACTACTTTCTCAACAATTGATAGAAGAAGTAGACAGAAAATCATTTAGGATGCAATGCTGTCAGCTAACTTGACCTAACTAACATTTATAAAACTTAACAATAGCAGAATATAGTGTTTTTCAAGTGCATATTGAATATTTACCAAGATAGACATTTTCTCTGGGCCATAAAACAAGTTTCACTTACTCTAAAAGGATTTGAATCATACAAAATATTAACATTTTCTACTTAATTCCTACAGTAGAATTAAGTTAGAAACCAATAAGAGAAAGATATCTGAGAAATCTTCAAGTATTTAATAACTAAATAACACACTTCAAATCACCCATGTATCAAAGAAGATATCAAAAGAAACCAGAAAGTATTTTGAACAAAATAAAAATGAAAGTATAATAGATCTAAATGTGTGAGCTATAGCTAAAGGAGTCATTAGAAGAAAATTTATAGCATTACATGCCTGCATTATAAAAGAAGAAAGATCTCAAATTAATGACCGCAGCTTCTAACTTCAGAAACTAGAAAAAGACCAGCAAATTACACTCAAATAAGCAGAAGAAATGAAATAATAGAGATAAGAACAGAAACAAATAAAATTGAAAACAGAAAAACAATACAGAAAATCAATGGAAGCAAATGCTGTGTCTTTGAGAACTTCAGTAAAATTGATAAACCTCTAGTCAGATCAGTCAGGACAAAAAGAGGTGAGACACAAATATCAGGAATGAGAGCAGGGACATCACTACAAATTCTGCAGATATTAAAAGGATAATAAGAAAATTTGAACAACTTTATGAATAAATGAATTCCTTGAAAGACAAAAATGATCAAAGCTTACTCGAGAAAAAGTAAATGACTGGAATAGCCCTAAATTTATTAAAGAAATTGAATTTGTAGCATAAAAGCTTCCCATAAAAAATCTCCAAGTGTAGATGGCTCTGCTGGTAAATTCTACAAAACATTTCAGAGAAAAATAATAAAAGTTCACACAAGCTCTTTCAAACAATTGAAATAGAAAACCAAACACGTAGACTGACCATACAAAGTACTAGTGACAACATGGAGCAACTGGAACTCTCATACAGTGCTGATGGGAATGTACAATGGTATAATCATTTTGGAAAACAGTTGGCAATTCCTTTAAAAATTAAATATACACCTACCATACAACCCATCCATTCAACTCTTTGGTATTTATCAAAGAGAAATGAAAGCCTATGTCTATACAAACACTTAAGAATCTTCACAGACGCTTTTGAGAGTGAATGAATAAATAAATTAAAATGAATTGACAAATGTATCAATCAACATGGATAATCTCAAAATAATCATGCTGAGTAAAGGAAATTAGACAAAAATGAGTATGATTCCATTTATCTAAAATTGCGGACAATCCAAACTATAGTGACAGTAAGCAGATCAGTGATAGTTTCATAGGTGTATACACATGTAAAATTTATCAAATTGTACACTTTACATATGGGCAGTTTACTGCACAACAATGACATCTGAATAAAACTTTAAAAATAAAACATGATTCTCCAACAACATAAGTTACTTATGACCTCAAGATATTTTAGAATGTTCTTTCCAAAACATCTTCAATAGTGTACACTGTACCCTCTACAATAAAAGTAAAACCGCATAACAAAATATCAGCAATAGTATCTGGGGAAACCAGAGTTTTTACCTGAAGGTTCCTCTTCAGTGACAATGATCTGTCCAGTCCAGGGTGCTGAAGGACGACCTGAACAAAGACAAACACAAAAATCATAAACATTCACAAATGCAGTTTCCACTGCCCTGGTAAATCGACAAGCTGGCCAGATTACTCACAAATGGGTTTGTTACTGGGTGACTTACGTATTTTCCTAATGCATCTTATCAAACATGTATAGGGTATTGTGGGGGACATGGCCCCTCTCCTCGAGGGACTCACAATCTGCTAGAACCTAGACTAAACCTCTAGTCAGATCAATCAGGACACAAAGAGGTAAGACACAAACATCAGGACTGACCGAGGCGACATTTCTGAAATTGTGCTTACACAGGCGAGGTGAGTAACCTATGCTCGTTTGTTCAATAAGGATCTCCTCAAACATGTGGCCTTTCTCATCCCTTCTTAAGAGATAGCATGTGTTTGGGAGAAATATTTCTAGAACAGTTGTGAGCCCAGCAGTTATTTATCTGTCACAATGACGATGAAAGAGGAGCAGGGCTGCCGCTCCCGCAGCAAAGTTCAGTGAGAGCGAGTTTTTCCCGTTCCACTTTGAAAAGTGTTATCTACAAAGGAAGTAAGTTGAGACCCTGAGCAAGGAAAATGAATGAGACTGGTATAAAGTTAAAGAGGAAATTCATTTCTGTGATTCCAGAAACATTAGAAAGACACGGTTCAACTCCTGCTTCAACCAGGAGACTTTTTGTCTGAGTTTGTGTAAAAACAGAAAGGTGATAAAGAAGGCAACTCAATTCATTATCTTACTTAAATTTTTATGATGCCACGACATGTAAGGAATAACACTGTGAATATGGCACACACCAGTAGTCCTCAACCAGGGTAATTTTGCCCCCCCAGGGGACATTTGGCAGTGTCTCCATGACACTACTGGCATCTAGTGGGTTGAGGCAAGAGGTGCTGCTGAGCATGCTGCAAGGCACGGGACACCCCTCCAACCCCCTCCACCCACACGCAACAAAGAATTACTGGCCTAAAATGTCAATAGGGCCAAGGTTGAAAAGTCTGGAATAGGCTGAAATGTTACTATCCGACAATTCTTTTTTTTTTAATTAATTTTTTTTTGGAGACAAAGTCTTGCTCCGTAGCCCAAGCTAGAGTTCAGTGGTAAAATTACAGATCACTGAAGCCTCCAACTCCTAGACTCAAGCAATCCTCCTACCTCAGCCTTCCAAGTAGCTGGGACGACAGGCTGGATGACACACCACCATGCCTGGCTAAATCTTTCTGTTTTTTGTAGAGACAGGGTCTAGCTATATTGCTTAGGCTGATCTCAAACTCCCGGCCTGAAGTGATCCTCCCACCTCATCCTCCCAAATTGCTGGGATTACAGGCATGAGCCATCATGCCGGGCCCAACAATTCTTATTATATAATGTCATTTTATGGTCCCTATTATTGGGGATGCAATAGGGGTTCCCACGAAACAAATGCAGGGCATAATTCATGTATCATTTTTTGACATTAAGACTTGGAGGCCAAATATATGAAAAGATTATTTTTGACTGTCTAATATGAAAACTCAAATATAGATTAGATATAATGTTGTAAATCTATCTTACCTTTGATATAGAGAATCTCACTGTGTTGCGATATTAATGCTCTAGAGTGGACTTCAAGGTTAAGAAATTCACCTTGAGCCAGAAAGAAAATTATATTTGGTATGCACTAATAGCATGAATAAAAATGCTCTTCAGGCTCCTTGTTTCATATTTCATTCCACACACAATGCCTGGAACTCAGTTAAACAAGACAAACATTTCTGAATAATAAAATAAAGCCTTTTAGAGGATGGATGCATCAGTGTTTTCAGGGTTTTTCCCCCCTTGGATTTTCTAATCAGAAAAGGATTTCTTACTCTCATCTCCCTCTAGTGGAAGGGAGAGAGATAACCTTGCAATGAAGCCTATTCTTAACAGTTACTTTAAAAAGGTTTAGGGAAGATCCTGAAAAATAAAAAGTACTTACTTTTAAGTCTAGCTTTCTCAGCTGGGTCCAGAGCAGCCACAGGCTCGGAGACTCGAGAGGGCAGACCTACTCCAGTTTTATTCACAGCTCGGACTCGGAATATATAGGAACGACCTTCTATCAGTCCAGTGACTGGGAAACGTGCAAACTTCACAGGCGTGTCATTGCACTGAGACCAGCTGTCTGTGCCCACCTCACATCTAAGAAAACCAGGGTGATTGACAAAAAATATTAAATGAAGTATGGCTAAATTAATAGCTCCAAAGCTGCAAACCCACCCAGCTGCTTCAGATCTTCTCTCTGTAAAATATCCAACTCAGCGTGGCTAGTTACTTAACTGCAGGCACTCAGTTCCACTCAAATGCAGTGTGTCTTCTTTAACAAGAGGAAATAAGCCCCAGATCCTTCCTGAACCCATTAAATGCAGGCATCCAAGGGGCCTCATGTGCTGAGCAGAGGAGTTTAGGGGGTTGGGGGAAAGCGCCAGGTAGGTATCTGCAATCTTTACACTGGGGAGGCTTAGGTGGAGGATCCTCCAAACATCTCCCTGGCTGATGCCTTCAAAATTCTACCATTAGTGACTTCTTTCTTTGTCTTCTTTAGGGATTTTCTTTTAAAAAACGGAAGTATTGTTGAGAAAATTTGCTCCTTAAAAGACGCCTATTTGCACTGTAGTTTGGAAAACAGCTCACCGTATTTTCTCACTTGATGGTCAGTGCATCCTGTGTGGGTGGCAGGGAGGGCAAGGAGGTTATTGCAATACATTTGTTTCTTTACTAGAGGAGACTGACGAGAGGCAGGGAGATTCCCAGGCCTGGCAGGGGAAGATTGAGTACATACTTGGAAATGCTGATTTTTAATTGAGTGCTTTTAAGCAATCGGTACTTGGGGATGGAGTGGGTCACTCCTTGGGAGACAAAGATGACAGCTCATACCATGCTGATCCAGAGAGCTTTAGGGGCTCAATGTGTGACTGAATTATACAGCATTAGGATTAAGTAACTCATTCCAGTTTTTATGAGCACGGCACTGCATTTTTAGTTCATATTACTTCCCCAACATGGCTCTATGTCCAAAATGTATGATTCCCAAATGATTCTTATGGGGACGAGGGTTGTTGGTGGCAGTACAAAGGTGGCTGGGGTGGGGGTTTATCTTGCCTTCCTCACTGTCATCTTCCATTCTTTGATTTAGACAATAGACATTTTCCTTAGAGAAATGTAAAGTGCTATCAAACATAGCTTCAATCCCTGCCTTCCATACATTTCTCCTAAATCTTTCCTTTGCAAAAATTCTGTAGCTGCTATGGGTGGGGGTGGCAGGAGCTGAGAGGAGTAGGACAATTTTCAAACCACCCCTGTCTCCAGAGATTCTCCAGGACTCGCCCTCTTCCCTGCTCAGACACTGTCATGGTGACCCCGTGATATTAGAGCATGCCTCCTCTCAAGTGGGCAGAAAGAAAGGTGGAGAGCCTCTGCTTCTGACACTTCTACAGCATATTGGAGCAGAAAGAGCACAAACCTACAGCCAGGCTGATATGTGAATTGTAGTTCTGCTACTTACTACCTGTGCCTTTAGTAAATTTAGTGTTTCCTCACTGCCATGTGGTCTTGGGCCAGCTACTTGTAATAATTGTACCTACCTCAAAGGGTGGTTATAGGTTAGTGGTTAATTAATGCAAAGTGTCTAGAACAGTGCAATGCTGCCATGCACACAGTAAATGCTTAATAAATACTAGCTATAATGTGGATATTTTTATTATGACTCAGGCAAGAGGAGAACAAAATATTCTGATTGTCCCTAGTCTTTCATTGATCAAAGTTTGCAAATCTCTTGGAAATTTGCCAAAGACAATAAAGCACAAAAAAGAATCTATCTAACTCTTCACAATTCATCATTACTAAATGAAATAATGTGGAAGCATTGTTTCATGTGTATGGTTAAATAGTACATAATTCATTATAGATATTTCCCTGGGTAGTTTTGAGCCCAATGGGCATATATTTACTTATTGTTATAAATATGACATTTAATACACTGTGGTACAAACCCATTGTACCATAGTGACACAGTTTATCTGTCCCTCATGGTTTCTACAATCATATTTCATTACTCAAAAATGAAAAGAGAATTGGAGCAACTGTTTGAATAGAAACCAAGTCATAAAACAATGCATTTAGGCCAATAATATAATTTGCTGGTTATATTGTCCAAACTCATTTCATAATTAGTGTGTAAAACCCAGTTACTATAAATATCAGAGCCTATAAGTTTTGGAGAATGTAAATAACAAGGACTTATAGATAGAGCACAATTTAATACTATTAATTTTTGTTGTTATTTCTTTGTATAACTTAAAACCACATCCTGCAGTATAAATAAGATTATGTTAGTATTCCTAAAGTCAATATTCTTAAATTACCAACATATTAGGAATATTGATATTAAATATATTGAATACCAGCTATTTCATTTCCCAAGTGGTCTCTATTAGGTCTACAAATTCATAGCACTTTTTCCAAATTGGTGACTTGAACTAGTAGTCAAATTCAAAGAATTCATCTTTGGAATTTAGGTAAATTGGTAAGTATATAGATATGAATATATAGATATAGATATAAAGAGAGAGAGAGTGTGTATGTGTGCGTGTGTATATATATATATAGAGAGAGATAGAAACAGATAAAGAGAGAGATGAAGAGAGAAACAGAGACAAAGAGAGAAAGAGAGAAGGAGGGAGGCCAGAAAAGAAAATATTTCACCTAGAAATGATGGGAGAAATCAAGCATGCACCTCTATGGCCAAATAACTCTAAGTGAAGTTAGGCTAAGCACTAACTTATCAATAAAATATCCCAGAATAGGACTCCCTCCATCTACAGCTGGCTGTTTCCAAGAGATGATGATATAATCTTTGTTGGCCTCAAGGCACACCACATCCAATGGAGCAGCTGGAGCTCCTTCAATCTCTGCATCAGCATCTGTGGAGATACAGAAGGATCCCGTTAATCCTTTCCAACATGCTCTGTCAGCTCGGCGGGCTGAGGTCTCAGTGCACACATTTCTTATCACGTCATCACAGTGGCTAAATCTCTGGCCCCAGTAGAGCAAGCCTCAGATCTTGTAATTTGTATACCAACATAATCGTGTGTGTTTTTCACCTTCGGTAGGAAGAACATCATGTTAGGAAATAGAAAGGGCTCTACAAAGAACCCATGACCTTTGCCTCATGACCCTTGCTGCCCAAAATGTTCCAAAAGAAAATTAATATGGAGATGTTGGAGATTGCTATCCGACAAGTCAACTGTGCCAGAAAGTCTGCTCTTACGACATTGATTGTGCAATGTTACTCAGAAACTATGAAAGGCTCCAAAGGGGGACAAACAGCCCCTTCTGGGTGCATCCATAAGAGAGTAAGAACCATGTCCTTTGCCCATCCCTATGTTAGGCACCACCATTTTGCAAGAGCAAGGAATACATTCGTTTTAATCAAATGATTGTTCCCAAACTGAAAATCCTCTGACTCAATGCTCACATCTGAACTTAGTTTATCTGAGTTTAGTAAAAGTCCAGGATAATGCAAGCAAGAGGACAGTGACTGTTTATGAAATGTGATCCCCTGACTGTGTGGTCCCCTCAGGCGCAGCTAAATTAGCGAATCAGGGATTTTTTAGGAGAAGGGGAATGAGAATATTCAAGTTAGTAACCTTTTAAGTGAGAATAATTAAGACAAGAGGCGAGGACCCAGGGGGAGGGAGTCCTCCTGGCACTTGACCAAAGCTTTCATAGCTGGAGTTAGGAGGAGAAGAGGCTGAGACATGCAGGAGCCACTCCCCAAGGGAAAGCACCCATGTTGACTGAACAAACACTTTCTTTTCCTACGATCTACATACACTTCTGTAACTCTTATGAGTTACTAAGACATCTCATGACACGGCAGAAACATTTGTACACTTCTGAATTTAATTCAGAAGGTATGCGCTTCACAGGTATGCATTACCTGTGAGGAGCTCAAGTCACTTGTGTTTTGTACGTTCTGTTTCCTGCCCTGTGAACCAGCAGGAAAGTGTCTCTAGGCAAATACCTCCTGCGGAAGTGCTACAGGAGAATGTAACTAAATCATCGTGCCTAAACCTTAATGCAGAATCCCTGCATGCCACACAACGGGAAACGAGCATTTTGGTGCACAGAAACGTCTTTCCTTCCAGGCTTTGACAGCACTGGATGGGGGAGGGTGGTGCTGCTGATAAAGGCAGGGCAGAGTGGGAGCGGAGCGGGGGATGCTGAGGCCTATGTGCCTCAATGGCACAAGAGGTACTGCTGGAAAGCTGCTCTACTGCCAGGGGGACAGCTGGTGACCTCTAACCCTGTCCTTTTGCTCTAAGCCTATAGCACAACAACCAACAACTCCTGCATTGACAGAGCAGAGTTTGGTTAGCTGAGCATCCACTGCATACGTGTACTATAGCAGGAATATACTGTAAAGGAGCCTGGCAGATGGTAGGCATTCAGGGAGCCACTTTTCAGCATTTTTATAGCATTGTTTGGAATATACCATTCACGGGGTGGGCCTGACAACCTTTCAAGTTACTCAGGCATTCATTCATTCATTTGTTAATTCATTCATTCATTTCAGTATTTTTCTAGGTGCTAAATGCAAAAGTTAAAAAATAAGGATCATTCTTTCTCTTAAGGAGTTTCAATATAGAGGGGGGAACAAGATATACTTGGAACGACAAGAGCACGACTGTGAAGCACCGGAACATAGTATTTGGCTCCCAGCAGCTGCTACACAGTGCCTGGCCTACAGTACCCATTCAGACATCATTAATCTTCTATGCCCTAAATAGCCAAACTTTTTGTGGGTTTGATTAGTCGGGTCAAAGACTAGCCTGCTACTCTTTATATTTTGACCTCTGACACAGACTACTGATAACTTTTTAGAAAATATAATTCTATTTTTTGTCCTTATTGTAAAAGTGGCACATGTTTATAAAAATATGATAATCAAAAATGTTAAAATCCTTTTTCATTCCATAACTCAGAGATAACTACTACTAACATATTGGCCTAAATCTTTCTAGATTTTTTTCCTTTATTTATAAACTCAAAAATGATTATTTTTGAAATAAAATTCGATTGTACTATACAGTTTCAGGTAAATCTTTTTCTTGATATATTTCCATATCAATCAATATAGGTAAACAGCATTAGTTTTCATTGCTGTGTGGTATTCCATCGTTCACTTGGAGCATCTATTATATTTTATTTTATAACTCCCATATTGGTGGATATCTAGATTTCTTCCAGTTTTCCCCAATACAAACATTTTTTCACCTTTGTCCATTTACATCCTAGAACTAGAATTGTTGGCAATGTGTGCTTTTGATATGTGATAGCAAACACCCTAAGAAAAGTTGAACCAATTTACACTCACCAGCCATGTATGTGTAGCAGTGCCTGTTTCTCCATGCCTCTACTGCAGTGGGTTTTAAAAATCTTTTAATATTTTAATATGATAGATAAAAATGTTATGTCATTTCAATGTTCACCGCTTTGATTGCTAGTGAAAATTTTTTCATATACTTATTTGCCATTTTCAATTCTTCTTTCATGACATTTCTATCCGATCCTTCATCACTTTATTATTTGTGTGTGTGTGTATGTGTGTGAGAGAGAGAGAGAAAGAGAGAGAGAGAGAGAAGGAAAGAATATATAAAAGCCTAGATGAATATGCAACAAAATGATAACATTGGCTAGCTCTAGATGGTAGACTTACAGATGGCTTTTCTTTTTTCTTTCTTTTTAAATTTACATTATCTTTTTTTTCCAATGAATACATATTATCTAAATAATAAAATCCTGGCTAAATATGTACAGCTCTTTGCAATGTGTTTCTGAAGACATATGGTGATTTGCACACTGATCATTGTGGTGTGGAAGCTATTTTCTAAGCAGCACAAATATCCGAGTTCTAAAACAATGCATTGAAATGGCCTCATGTAGCTCAATGGATATGAAGTATTTTAAAAACATATGAAATATCATTTAAAACTTTGTCAGTTTCTTAAAAAAATTAAACATAAATTTATCATATGATAAATATCTGCCTGTGCCTCTCCACTCTGGCTGGAAGGGAACATGGGACAGCACCACAGGGCATTGTGGAATAACAATGTAGATGGGACCTGGGATGCTGAATGACTGCGTTGAGCAAAGCCATCTAGATCATCCCCTACCTCTGGATTGACATCGAGGAGAGAAAAAACTTTTTGTTGTTGTTTCATTTCAGCAACTTAGTCCATATCCTAACTAAAATCCTGGGTTAGGCATCAGAAGACCTGTAATCTATTCCACATTTGCTTCTAATTAACTGAAGCTTTTGGTAAATTGCTGTATTTTTTTGAGTCTCAGTTTCTGCATCTTAAAATTAGGGGGTTAGATAGAATGGGAATCCTAACAGTCTTTGTGCCAGTGACCCCTTTGACAAACAGGTAAAGCCTAGAGGCCCATCTGAATATAATGCGTCTAAATACATAAAATAAAATACATAAGATTACAAAAAACCCCAATTATATTGAAATATAGTTCTAATCATAGACTCTTTAGGAGCCTGTGGATTGCAGTTAAGTACATCTGGATGGCCTCTAAAGTTCCATCTTGGTCAAAATGCCTATGAATTTATGATTCTATTTAGTGCATGAGAGATAAAAATTAGTTAAGTCTACCTGTATTGCTTATATCCTTAATTTTCTGTATATTAGTATGTTTTGACATCTTAAAAACCTTTCTGGCCAAGGAGAGACAGCAGACTGCCCTCTGGAGGCTACAATTCTTAGAGATAGCAAAGGGCCCAGTAGGGAGCATGCCTTTGATATGCAAAATAAGCAATCCAAGCCACACCCCCTCTGTGTGGCCCATATAACCCAGGTAACCCAGGAGGCAATGTCCCTCTGCCTTAACACATTGACTGCCATGTCAGTTGTATTTAACCTCAGGCTAGTTTTGAGCCTGGGGCCTCATGAAGCAGAACCCTGCCGTTGGTTCATGAAAATCTTACTTGTTGATGTTCTTATTGTTACAATTGACAATTTAATTCTAAAAACGTGGATTTCGTGGCATACAACTCACACACAGAAAACAATAAAAAATAACAAATTAGAAAGGATTGTTTTGTTTTAATAAAACACTGTGGCCCCAAGGAAAAAAAAATTTTTTTTTCTAGTGTGGCAGTCAATGTGTTAATCATCCCCCGGCCAGGTGCCAGGTAACTAGGGACCACACCTATAGTTTAGAGCCCACTGAAATTATTCAAACTAGCCAATCTTAAATTGTTCACTTGCCCTACCTTGACTTTCCTAAGAAACTCCAATAAAGGCCATGGTCTAAACTCTCCCCTTGCTCCTGCCCCTTCTGCCTCCTGACTGACACAGGTGCTGTCCTGTGTGGTCTGCTGTGCCTCCTGTTTCTAGGACTGTGAGTATAATAAACTTTGTTTTCTTGAACTTCTTCTGTGTCTTTTCTTCTGGCTGCACCTGACCGATCAGCATGTAATAGAACACAGAACCCTACCCTGGTATCCTGGAAGTATTAAGGGTCTTCCAAAGTGGGATCCCATGGACAAATAACATTCCACTTGTGTATATCCAATCCATTTAAGACACCACTGGGAAAAAGAAAGACTCCCAAAATCAACAATTATGGTCTGTCTCAGGAATTAATTTGTAGCCTCTTGCTTCCTAGTTCATCAAAACTGAAGCTACAAAAAGAAGGGGCCTGAAATGAAATAATGAATTTGCTCCCTGAAATACATACATATTGGGTAAGCCCCAAAATAACACATCCCTCTTTTGTGGCATCTTCCATAAATTGAGATGGCTTTCTGTATTATCAGGATTTAGCATCTCCACTTAAACACCAATAGAGAACTGTACTAGTGGCTCATCAAACATGAGGAAAGTCCTCACAGTAGTAAGAGTAACATGGTCTAGAAACCATGGGGTGGTGCCTTCAGGGTTTACCTTTTATACTAGGTCTAGTTTTACCAGAAACTAAAATTCTTAGTCCAGGTAACCTGGAAGAAGTTTCAAATGGCTCTTTCATCATTACAGAAACATGTCTGGAAAAATTGACTTGGCCTCAGTGAGTTAAATATTATTGGGTGTTCTGTTTTTTGCTAGAACTTACCTCGAACAAAGACATAAGCACTATATTGTTCATAATATTCTCCCATTCGTACACGAATCGTATAGAGGCCTTCATCTTCTTTGTTGAGATGGGAAAATGTCAGCGTTGCCCGTTCTCCGCTCCAATGTGTTTGCACCCATTTTGATGGAGAAACAGGTGCTCCTAAAAATTAAAAAAGGTAAGCAAATTAACTTACTTTTCCTCCATTATTCACCGTCTTCTTCCCCCACTCCATTCTTCTCCCTTAAAATTTTTTATATTGAAAACGATTTAAATATTAGAGGAGGAAGTCTCTAGGACCTTGAGTCACTGTGCTATGTTTATATTTGTAAAAATACTACACCAAAAGTTTGGGGACCAGGGCCAGATATATAATTTGCAGGGGCCTGGTGAAAAATTAAATTTCAAGGCCCATTGTTCAAAAAAGCAGAGAAAAAGTTAAGTTAAAGGTGCTAAAATACTCCTGCAGATTACTGGGCAGAAGGAAAAAAAAAAGCAGAAGTGTATTTTAAAAGACCATAAAAAGAGTAAAAAGAAAAATGAAAAAAAAAATTTTTTAAAGAAAAAAATAATCTTTCCCAAAATTAAAAAAGGTGCTAAAATATAAAGCTTTTTCCTTTAAGAATATTTTATTGCTTATAAAATATAATAGGGTAGTAAAAATTGCCAAAAAATAATATTTTGGTGTTATAACTTTATATAAAATAAATAATATTACTTTAGTAATGTGATGTCTTGATCAATAATAAGATATTTCTGGCCTACTTTTCTACAAATTCATTTATTAGTCATCCAAATTTATACTTTTAGCAACTTCATTTAAAATCTATATAATTTATAAAGTCACTTCTTTGTATATGTAAGCTCACAAATGAGTTTCCATAACTTATTTTGAGAAGGACTCTTCTGCTGATGCAACTGTTACTAGAGCTGTTAAGAGTGTTACATAGGCTATAACAACATTAGGTTAACTTTCTGATGGACTATTTCAAAATATACATTTTAGTACACTAGAACTAATGATTCTTGAGGAATAATTTTTCTAAAAAGATTTAACTCTTCATACAGTTTTGTGTAAGTCTAAATTTAATTTTATATGTAAATTTATACAATTGTATTCTAATGTTTCATCTAACTTGTGGAGATGATACTAAGACCAGAAATGATTTGTGATTTGTATTTAATTCAGAACATCTGCTTGTGCCTTCTATTATTGTATCTTAAATTACAAGCTTTAATTTTAAAAGTATCCTGCTTGTTAATAATTGGCTCATCCAAAGTTTCACATACAAATCATGTTTTTTCCCATCAAATGCTAAAATCTGTAAATTTAATTTCTATTTCTAAGCCTTAAGACCAGAGAGTCCAAAGTCTTTGAGAATTCTAACAACTGTCTTATGTGCTTTATTACAATATCTACATGTACACTTTTATTTCAAAATATTTTGCTGACAAAGCTTATTGCCTGATTGCTGGCAGTTCCTGCCCCTGCACTCAGGTCAGGGAGTTAATATTTGTGCAGATCCCATAGTGATGAGTTCTCAGGATGGACAGGCACGCTGACCTCCCACTGTGGGTCCCCGAGCTGCCCCCACATGGAGCCCCTCCTCTCCTCTGGGGCCACAGCCACCGTCACCTCTGCTGCTGCTGGTGCCACCACCATTGCTTATTCCTATCTGGGCCCAGGTCCTGGTCCCAGCCATCACCTTGGAACCTCATGGTGCCACAGACTGGCCCGGGTGCTCGTGTGCCCACCAGGCCTGCTGCTTGGTGAGCATGGTGCCCGCCACCCCGTGCCCACCATGCCGGGGGAGCCTGCATCTGCACGTGTCTGCCTGGTCACTGGCCTGTCTCCTCTGATCATGTGCATTCTCCAAGTCCACTGGACTTCATGTATAAAACACAAGTTCAAAGATATAATGATTATGAATTTCAAGACTGTGACAGCAGAGCACTAAACCAAGCCCAGGTCCCCTTCCTGTGGGACAATACAGTTCACATGCCCAAAAAGTCAGCCCTGGAAGGGACTTATGTTTTAGCCCCATCTCTTTCATTAACTATGCAACTTTGGACAAATCAGTTAACCTTCCTGGGCCTCAGTTTTTTTTCATGAACAAAATGGAATTTGAACCATTATAAAGTACCTTACAGGAAATACCACAAAGAATTATCATTTACTATTTTTTCTTTCATTTTTCTATATTTTTCCAAAGTTTATTTTATAAAACAGTTACACAGAAAAATTACATGATAACATTACTAATACACAGAGTAGCTAAGCATGTCTGGAATTTTAAAGTTTTTAAGGGCTTTAAAATATAATCCTCTCCAGAAATAACCTGGCGAAGACTTCAGGATAAATTAAAAGGCAAATGAGAGTCTCTGGGTCTGTGCGTTGCTCTTTCCACAACACATCACTATTAGCTAGGAGGTAGCTTCACCGATAAATATGCACTTAGGGGCAAATCCAATTTGTTAAATTTCAATGCTTTTTTCACTACATAGGCATAAAGGGATGCAGATAGGTCAGAGAAAGTACAAATTTTCCTGTGAGGTTTTTTTCCCGTGTTAGACCTCATGTTTCAGTGATGTAAAAGGAGGCACAGGGTAGTGAAAAGAGCTCTGGGCTTAGAATGAAAACCATCAGCTCTGAAGGTCTCACGTGGCCAGAATTTGGCTGTGGGATTTGGAGCAATCCCTTATTCTCCTCAGACAGTTTGAATATCTTAGTGTATTGAATGAGACAATCTGGTATGGAAACTCAGTATATTTGGATTTAAGATTTATTGTTATTTTAGAAATAACGTTATTTCTTAAATTCAATGCTTCATCTAATCGACTTGTTTTGATAGCTTTTTTGTTTTGTTTTGTTTTGTTTGGGTTTGATCTGGGGTGTTAGCTAGACTTTAAATAGACTTCGACCCAAATCGGATTGAAGAGGGAAAATTAAATACTTGTTTCTTTCTCACACCAAAGTGTTATGGCTCTAAGCCCTTTTGAAGCAAAGCAAGGCTGAATCGTGATTTAAAGCCAGATTCAGAGGAACTCACAATGGAAAGATTTTCTTTCTGTTCTACCAGCTTCAGTTACCATACAATGTAAAACAAAAGGGTGATTTTGTGTCCTTAAGGGACATGAGTATAACTTGCATATTTTGTGTGCAGAATATACTTATTAGAAATTTCAAAATCATAAGGAGCCTTAATACATTAGAACAAAACTGCCAAGGTCTAAATTTCCTCTTCATTTACTCTGCTGGTTAATGAAGAATATCAGGATTTTATTCTTCCTTTGTTTGTTTCCTTCTTTTTTTGAGACAGGGTCTCACTCTGTTGCCCGGGCTAGAGTGCAGTGGCCTCATCATAGCTTACTGCAACCTCAAACTCCTGGCCTCAAGTGACCGTCTTGCCTCAGCCTCCCAAGTAGTTGGCACCACAGGTGTGCACCACCACTCCTGCCTAATTTTTCTATTTTTTGTAGAAACAGGGTCTCGCTCTTGCCCAGGCTGGTCTCGAACTCCTGGGCTTAAGTAATCTTCCTGCCTCAGCCTCCCAAATTGCTAGGATTATAGGCATGAGCCACCATGCCTGGCAGGATTTTATTATTTCATAAGGTTATGATTTTTACAGTTTCATACAATTTCTGTGGTGTAAATGATAAATCTATGAGGAAGGGTATTTTACCAAATAAAATTAACTTACAAAACGAATATACATTTTTTGTAATTCTTTCCACATATTACTTATTGATAGGAAAGTATCATCTCCGCAAATATATTATGAAAGTGTTGCTACTTTGCTGTATATGTAAAAACTTTTTAAACATACAGTAGGCAGTCCCCTCTAACTTCCAGATTCTACCAGCTCTGATCAACAGATCCGCAATCTGGTCTGCAACCAACTGTGAATAAGAACCTAAACGAGAATTCATTATAAAGACTCACCATTTCTGTACCACTGGATCTCTGGCTGGAAATGTTTAATTTCAGGAGTGATGACTACACGACAGCCTAGACTCATCGTCTCTCCTTCTCTCCCAAAAGACACATCAAACTTGTCATCAAAGTGGATCTCAAACTTGGATGCATAACCATAAGGGGTTACAGCAACTGGGTACAACAAAAACAAATATCAGTAATTTATTTTTTTCCTCATCAAAGAGACACAAGCATTTTAAAATAAGCACAGGCCAAAAGCAGTCACAACAAAGACTAATCAAATGACTTATCTGGGCAAAAATAAAGTCTTATATAAGAAGTACATAGAACATATGCATTTATCATTTGTATGGAAATTATTCATTGGCCATATAAGCTAAATGCTTATTTTTATTATAATAATGAATAGAATTTAAAGGGTCAGGTTTAATGTCTTAAATGAAAATTAATACCACATTTAGCCTAGACTTAAATTGATGGCTGCAATATATGTACTTTTTAATTTTAGATTTTGAGTTAATTTAAACTCTACTGCTTGTACTCTTGGGACAAAATAGCTCTATCAATTACTCATAAAAATGAATTTTTTCATGTGACAAGTAATTAATAACCAGAATATATAAGGAGTGCAAACAACTCAATAGCAAAAAAACCAAATAATCTGATTTAAAAATGGACAAAAGATCTGAACAGACATTTCTCAAAAGAAGACATACAACAAATGAAAAAAAAAGAAAAGAAAAACAAATTTGAAAAAAAGAAGAAGACATACAAATGGCCAAAAAATATATAAAAAAATACTCAATATCACTGATCATCAGAGAGATGCAAATCAAAACTACAAAAAAAAAAGGCCAGTTAAAATGACTTTTATCGAAAAGACAGGCAATAACAGATGTTGACCAGGATGTGGAGATAGGAGAACCCTAGTACACTGTTAAAGGAATGTAAATTATTACAGCCACTATGGAGAACAGTATGAAGGTGCCTTAAAAACTAAAAATAGAACTACCATACATTCAGAAATCCCACTGCTGGGTATATATCTAAAAGGAAGGAAATCAGTCTATTGAAGAGGTATCTGCACTCGAATGTTTATTGCAGCGCTATTCACAGTAGCCAAGATATGAAATCAACCTAAGTGTTCATCAATTGATGAACAGATAAAGAAAATGTGATACATATATGTAATGGAATATTATTCAGCCATAAAAAAGAATGAAATCCTGTCATTTGCAACAACATGGATAGAACTGGAGGACATTATGTTCAGTGAAAGAAGCCAAGAGCAGAAAGACAAATCTCCCATGTTCTCACTCATATGTGGAAGCTAAAAAAAATTGATTTCACAGAGACAGAGAGTAGAATGATGGCTACTTATTAGAGGCTGGGAAGGGTAGTGGAGAGGGGGGATAAAGTGGGGCTGTTTAATGGGTACAAAAATACAGTTAGATAAAAGGAATAAGATCTAGTGTTCGGTAGCACAATAGGATGACTTTAGTTAACAATAATTTACTGTGTATTTCAAAATAACTAGAAGAGTGGAATTGGAATGTTCTTAACACAAAGAAATGATAAATTCTTGAGGTGATGGATACCCCAATTACCCTCATTTGATCATTAAACATTGTATGCTTGTATCGAAATATCACGTGTACCCATAAATAGGTACATAATTATTTTATGTAGCCATAAAAATAAAATTTTTTTAAAAAATGGAGTTTCTTAGTAAGTTGCTTCTGTTTCTTTAATGATCTGAGTAAAAAAAAAATAAGAAATGTCAATGGGAGAAAATGAAAAAGTTTAAAATATTTTAATTTTAAAAAAGATTATTCTCAGAAATATCTGAGATTTTGTAGATTGAGTAGATGCCTGCAGAGTCAATTATCCTAGGTTTTATTTTTTCTTTTCACAAAAGAAAGGACTTGGGAAAGAAATGACATTATTTTTTCCTTTCTTTCAGATGGGGATATGGAAGTTCACAGAGGTAATATACAGTGAATGCCAAGATTTCACAGGTGGTATGTGTGAAACTGAAATTCAAACCCATAACTTCCCAGATCCAAAACTTAGGCCCTTTTTCACATACTTTGTCTTTCCTTCTAAAACGTCTTAGTATGAACTTGAAAATGCAAACAACATTTACTGAGTTCAACTTTTGCTAAGTATTGTTCCAAGTGTTTAAAAGTTATTAACTCAAACCCCATAATAACCCTATTAGGTAAGTACCATTATTATCTCTACTTTTCAGAAGAGGAAACTGATGGATAGGAGGCTAAATAACTGCGCACATTTACCTGCAGAGCCAGATTTAAAACAGGCTGTTTCCAGCAGGCTGTTTCCAGAACCTGTGCCCTGGACCAATACATTGTCCTGCCTTAAATTTGTGTGTTCTCAGGCAACCACTAGCCAACAGTGAAATAACTTCTCTTTGAAAGCATATCTCCCATCTGTGTCACTTCTATGTGAGGATGTTACACTGAGACCAGAGAGAGAAACAACTTGATCAGATCTTGCACAGCACTGGGAGGCTGCATTCTTCTAAAGCTGCCTTAGGGAGTGGAGGTGAGGATTACCAGGAGGGCCTGTAGTGAACTGGATGTTCCAGACCCAACTGGAAACGCAAGTAGGCCCGCTGGAAGCAGACTGTCAATTCTAGGTTCTCTCTATATCTAAGGTTGGGGTTCAGCAGGAAGCTACTTCAGCTTCCACAACCAGAAAACAAAACATCATTCATTTGTTACTTCCTCAACCCTTTCTCACACATCATTTCCACCCTGGGAAAAACGGTTTAGGGCAGGGGTTGGCAAGCCTATGGGACAAATCTGGACTGCTTCCTGTTTAGTACCATTAAGAATGGCTTTTTAAAAAATTTATTTATTTTTATTTTTTTCTAGACAGGGTCTTACTTTGTCACCCTGGGCTAGAGTGCCCTGGCATCGGCCTAGCTCACAGCAAGCTCAAACTCCTGGGCTCAAGCAACCTTTCTGCCTCAGCCTCCTGAATAGCTGGGACTACAGGCCCGCACCACCACACCCGGCAAATTTTTTCTATTTTTAGCAGAGACGGGGTCTTGCTCTTGCTCAGGATGGTCTCAAACTCCTGACCTCAAGTGATCCTCCCTTCTAGGCCGCCCAGAGTGCTAGGATTACAGGCATGAGCCACCGCACCCAGCCAAGAATGGCTTTTAAATGTTTTAGTGGTTGAAAAAATCAAAATAAGAAGAATATTTTGTGACATATGAAAAGTCATAGGAAATTCAAATCTCAATGTTCATAAATAAGGTTTTCTTGGAATACAGCCATGCTCATTCATTCACCTACTGTTTATGGCTGCTTTTGTGTCACAGTGGTAGAGTTGAGTGGTTGTGACAAAGACCACATGGCCCATAAAGCCTAAAATATTTACAATCTCGTCCTTTACAGGGAATGTTTGCTGACCCTTTGTTTAAAATATGGTTTAGAATTAAAAAGACCAAGTTACAAGTCCCTATTCCACCACTATGTGAGTCTTGCCCCACCTCTTAACCTCTCTAAACTGGTTCCTCATCTGCACAGCACAGATAAAAATGCACCTACTTTATAAGCTTTTGGGGAACATTAAATGAATCAATGCATATAAAAAATATCTTACTACGGTGTCTGGCACAACTGACCAATAAATAACTATCAGAACAAAACCAAGAGCAGGGAGCTATGGCTGTGATATTTGCCAGCATATTCCAAGCACCTAAACCAGTATCTACCACACAGTAGGTGCTCCATAAATATTAGTTGAATGTGTGGCTATGAGCCCTGTATTTTCTGTCAGGAACAACTGCACTCAATTCAGGGGTCAGCCAAAGGAGGCGCTGTAAAGTTGAGCAGTAAGAGAAGGGGGGCTGTGCTGGGCTTTCAGAACCCGTTTAACGTTTAACGGATAGGAGGGGAAAGGGAGACCTGGGTGATGATGTTGTGGCGGGAATGAGCAGGATACATTCAGAAGACCGAATGTGATCAACAGGCCAGTCCTGGGGACGCTGGGAGGTAACTCATAGTTCCAGAATTTCCAACTATTCTATCTCAATTTTTTTTTTTAAAGGGTGTCCATTTTGGTTGCTTGTTTTGACAGAGGGGTGGAGGGAGGGAACTGTGGTTGTTCTCTGTGTCTTGGTACGTTGATAATTGCTTTGCCTGGATTGCTGTGATTTTGCATGCTGACTCCTCGACAGTGGGAAATTTCCCAACTGCTCCAAGCCTGCAGTGATCTCTCCTTTGCTGGCTGTACAAACAGAATTAGCATTTACTGTGTGCTTCATCTCTATCAGGCCTGAGGCACTTCAAGGTGGAGACTGGGTTTGGGCTCCCCACGGGCCGTTGCAAAGAACCCTACATTGGGCAGTTGCATGGTGAATGTTTGCTCAGCAAATCGTCCACTATCACAATATTAATCAAGTCGTGGGAGGAGGACATGACATTGGACGTGCTCTTCTGTTGCTGCACCCTCATCCCCTCCTGCCCATGGGATTGATACCAATGATTACAACATAGAATATTAAAGTTAGGAGCCATCCCATGAAGTCAGTGGAGTAGGTTGTCTATAGACACCAAACTAACCAATTAGGTGAAAAACTGACCCATGAAAAAGTATCTTCAGCCATTTTCAAAACTACCATTTATTTTTTAATGTCTGAAAAATAAGTTAGGCCTTGACTACCTTTTTCAGTCTGTCCGTTGTAAGCATATAATTATTTCAACAACCATAAAGATTTTACTTTTATTGCTTCCCATGAATAGAAGTTCTGATGTTGATGAAATGACTGAAGTTCACAAATTCACAAATTACTGCTGACCACAATATTTTAATAGTTTATGATTCAACCACATTTAGACTTCATTTTAGATTTCACTTTATTAACTTAAAGTATTTATTCATTTGTTGTTGAATATCTGCTCTGTGTCAGGCACTGGAATTTAGAGATAAAAGGTCCAGCCTTGCCTTCATGTGGCTTGGGGACTAGTGGGAGAGACTGACACGTAACAGGTAACAGTGACCAGTGTCACAGATCCTCTGATGAGATGCTGTGGCCTCACCTGGACACCTAGCCCTGACTGGGTGGGGCATGGGAGTGGTGGTGGGGGTCAGACATGATTTCTTTTTTTTTGGCCAGGCACTCTGATTTTTTTGTTCTATTTTACTTTTTAAAAAAAAAGGCTGATTTAACCCCGTACATTGATTTCGTTATCCACACCAATGGATGTTGAACACTTTAGGCACTGTTTTCTGAAATAGGTAGTAGTGGGAGAGAAAACCAATCATGTGCTTTGGAAGGATAAAATTAAGCAGAAGCAAAAATGATTTGGAAAAAGACTGGGTGGGAGAACGCAATAATGATAGAGGAAAGTGAATGGCAATGGAGAGGTCATTTCAGGAGCTTTTTAAAAATACAGAATATTCTGAACTGACTGAGCAGATACGCAGGGAAAGGGAGCAGGCAGAACCAGAGGTAACACTGCTTCCCAGCCCAGGTGGCTGGGCAGACGAAGTGCCTTTAAAAGGAATAGGGGGAAATTTTAAAAATGAAAATAAAAGGAATGGGGAAGTCAGGGGGGAGGTAAGTACATGTGTACATAATATTATCAATTCTATTTTAGACAAAGAGTGTCGGTGGGATTTGGAGGTTTGGAGGAAATTGGTAGTAGGTAACCTGACTATAACATTGAAGGTGGGATTAAGGAACATTCATTCCGTTTTACAGAATTAGGTGTTGCCAAAAAAAAAAAAAAGAAGAAGTTGAGATTAGAACCAAACAGAAATATAGGGTTTAACCCCAGAAAGGACAGTTCAAATTATGACAGAAGATGACATGCTCCAGAAAAAATAAAGAGAGAAGAAAAAGAAGGAGGAGGGCAGTAAACCTTTATGGTTAAGAAACAGGACCAAGAGGGAGGGAGTTTCCCCAGGGGGTGAATTAAGAGCAGCAGCTGCTGCTGAGACAGAAGGATGGGACTGAGAAACAGTGCTCCGTCTGCCAGTGTTCTTTTGCACCGGATTTGGTCAATAACGATGACAGGTACCTTGAGTGAGTGGTGGGAGAAGCTAAACAAGAGGGTTAAGCAGTGAGTGATGGTAAGAAAGTGAAATAAATTCAAGTTCCAGACATGATCTCCGAAGGAGGTGATGCCGACCTGGATAATTAAGGATGAGTAAGAGTGTTCTGATATAGTCCAGACTCCTGTGTGTGTGTGTGTGTGTGTGTGTTTGGTTAAATCACTCTGGCCAGGTTTGTATCTTTCTCAGTTTAACACAGAAATACTCAAAAGCATTTGCCACTTGTAGCCCATCACATCTGGGCTTTCATAAAACTAGAACGAAACAATTAGATTCAGAAAGAGAAGAATAACCAAAGAATCAAAATAAATAAGTAAATAAAAATAACCATAGACACCTAGTATATCCATCTTAGCATAATGTTATATATAGTATGCATTTATTTCAGCACTATAGAATAGCTTATTATTATGTATTTTGCATAGAGATGACATTTATATGTAAATATATTTTTAAACTTACAGCTGAGCGGCATGGTGGACACACCAGCATGGAAGCGAGTCTCATCAAACTCTCCCCTATATCCTAGGAAAGATAATAGAAGTGCTTTGTGACTGATTCATATTCTTAGCAATGGGAAGAAATTTTAAAAAGCACTTTGAATAAAGCAAATCCAGCAAACCTACTCTTTACCACAACTGAAGCATACGCTGAAAGCTCTCCTTTAACATTCATGGCCGAGGCCCGGTACTGAGCTGTATCTTCAAAATCACATCTGAAAGAAGACATGGAAATGAATATCCATCGTAGTGACCATCCTTGTAAATACTAGCTGTTCTATCAGTTAACATGGCACACTGCAAATCAGTGGTGAACACACGGCTTTCTGGGAGTCTTGATGAAGCTACTGCCTGATCTAGCTACCTGTGGGATTTTGTATAGTCCAAGTGATCTACTGCAGTCTCTTGCCAGCAGCACAGAGCAGGGGGAGAACACCTATAGTCCACTGTGACCCCAGCCCGGGTTCATTTAAAACATCAAAAAAAAAAAAAAAGTCAACAAAGTGCTAAGCACATAAATTACAGAGTGAACAACATTATGATATGCCTGTCTAAAGTTCTATAGGGAGGAGAAATGTCCAGCCATGTACCTTCGAAGCAGGTAACTACCCAGAGGCACACTGGAGGGCGTGGCCTCCCTGCTGTCCTGCCCTCGTGGTGGGTTTCAGTCTGGGGGCAACAAGGCCACAGGGAAGGGAAAGAAGTAGCCCCTCCTTGCAGATTCCCACAGGCTCCCTGAGCCAGAAAACTGAGCCAGGTTTGTCTTGTGTATGGTTCTGTATTCTAGTTTCAAAGCACAAGTAAGTTATTTACACCTCAATTATACTAAGGCTAAGGCCACACTTGGAGTTTCAGCTCACAGCCCAACACAAGAAGTGCCATTTGAATGTTCTTCTAAGTTAGAATACAGAAATTGGACTGTCTTATAAAAATGGAATTAGGGAACGAATGATCTCACAGAGAGATGAACAGGCTAAGATTTCAAAGCATGTTGTTTTATATCTTATCACTACCGGTTCCCCATGTTCGTCATTGTTCCTCAGGGTTTAGTTTCATTTGTGTAAACTTATTTCTTGCTGAAATTTTACAGACATCAATAGAATCCCAAAAAGGCAAATATAGTTGCCCTTCTCATAACTATTTAATTCTGAAAGTAACAGTGTAGCTCACTGTTGCCTTAGTAGAACCACCCACTGGCAGAACTGATGTGACTGTAGGTTGGGGTCAGTGCTTGGCAAACATCACAGGGTCCCAGCATTGCTTGGGCCAACTCCTCTGATCTGAGAAGGCAATAAATCTCTTGAGAATGAATGATGTAAATTTCACTTAGAAATTTCAGCACGCTGTGGTTCTATCTGAACTGAAAATGGTGAGAGTTTACCTAGCTTTTTCATCCATATAACTAGGTTTGGATTTCAAAACCATCTTGGGACACATGATAAACCTTTGAGAACTTATAAATTTTCATGTGGGTTTTTTTTAATCTTTGTTTTTTTTAAATTTCAAAATATTATGGGGGTACAAATGTTTTTGGTTACATGGATTGCTCGAGTCAGAATTAAAAGTGTGCCCATCACCTAGGTAGTGTTCATTGTACCCACTAGGTAGGTTTTCGCTCATCCCCTCCTTACCCCACCTCCCTTGATGTAGGTTTTGTTTTCAAATTTTGCTTTGGATTTTACTTCACCCTAAAACATCCCAGTGTCCAGCCCTGCTTCACATACACAGATTGACAGGGTGTATACTTTCCCACAGTTACTGGTGAGCTGAAGAAAAGAACAGTATTTGCAAATTCATCCCACTTTCAATGGCACCCACCCCAATCTCCATGGCCTTTATCTATTAAAAACAAAAGAGTATGATGATGATATTGATTTGGAAATCTGAAATAATTACTGAATATAAATGCCTATTTATACAACTTATTTTCTTACTGGTGTCTAAGAAAAACTCTCAAGTATATAAAAGGTTAAATAAAAAGATACAAATTATATTTATCATCTTTGACTAAATTCAAATATAAAATCCCTTTGGGAGGTAGTATAGGATTAGTCATGCATATCACTTTTAGGTGTGCACCAAGAGAAGAAACGTATATGAATGTTGCTCAGTGTGATCACGCTGCATTGGGATGAAGCAGTGAGGTGCTTCCCTGAGTGATTGTTGGGCAATACACATGGACATTGATGTTGTCTTACGAGTTAATCTCCAGAGTGTGCATTCCATATCGACTTTCAATAATATACTTTCCAGGGTTTGCATGGACATTTATTGGCACCTGGTTTTTATACCTGTAAGACAGTGGAAACAAAATGAAGTAAGCTGAAGTGTAAATAACATCATGATTAAACACACACACACAGAGTTCTTGTTCTTGCAGGGAATACCTTCTGTAAACACGGCACTGAGGGTAGCAGCAGCATCTATTCAATAAATGTAAATTACATTAGCTTAAATAAAATACACTAGCAATACAATAAAACTTCTTAAGGAAGTGCTTTCCCCTGCTCTGTAAACTTACATGAAACAGTTGACCATTCACAACAATGTAGATGAATCTCATGTACATAATGTTAGTGAAAAAAAAAGCCAGTTGCAAAAGAGTGCATAGTATAATGATTGCTTTTATATAAAACACAAAAACAAAAAGACTAATTAATGCTTCTAAAAGTCAGGATGCTGATTTCCCAGGGTAGAGTGGGAGGACATGAAGGAGGCTTCTCGGGTGCTGATAATGTTTGGTTTCTCCATTTGTGTGCTAGTTACATGGGTGTGTGCAATCTACAAAAATTCACCAAAGCTATACATTTATATATTATAATATGCACTTTTGTGTGTGTATATTATACTACAATTAAAAAGCTTAAGACAAAGTTGAGCACAGTTGACATAATAGAGAGGAAGGCTTTGTGTTGGGGGTTTTATTGTTGGCTGTCTGTGTAGGATGAAAGCAAAACATTCTTCTCGCTAACATTCTTGCATGTTGTTAAAAACAATGTCATTGTATTGAAAGATCATTATATTCAAGTGTTTTATTTTATGTCACAAGCAAACATTGCTCATGCCTTAGAAGAACTTATGATATAAATCACGAAAGGAAACTTCTGACAAATAAAAGCTACAAGCCTCCCTTTTTCTGACCATTCTATATCTGGTTAGCCTCTCAGCACTGGGAGGGTGGGCTCCACGGAGAGGCCTCTCCCTGAGACACTGTATTCCAGGTCTGTACGTGGCACCTGATTCTTCATGACGTCCTCATGCTCTCAATAGCCAGTGGCTATGGTGCCAGACCAGGCTTTTCTATTTAAACCTTTTTCTGCCCAAAAGAGGAACTGGGTTTCACTTGTTTCTCCTTCAGACACGCCACTTCATATGCACAGATACCATGAAGAACACTAACAGCCATAACTGAAGTAGAGAATTGCCAGGCAATGCTCTAAGCGATTGTTGTGTATACTGGTAAATTCAACCCTCAGGATAATTATATGATGTAGTACTCATTTTAACCTCATTTTCCAGATGAAGAAACCAATGCATGGAGAGGTTAAGGAACTTGGCTAGGTCACACAGCCAGGAATAGCACAGTGGGATTTGATCCCAGGCAGCCTGGCTCCTGGACTATGTGATGCTTTCACTTTCTACTTGTTCTCTATACAGCTGCACTTCATTTCTTCAGACTCTGGGAAAAGACTATAAGGAGGTTTGGGAGCAGGGAAAGTGGTGGAAAGGGAGAGAATGAAAGAAATATCAGCTGCAGTCTTCTTCCTTCCTTCCACTCTCTCCCTCACACATACAGCCCTCATGTCCCTAAAGCACATTATTCATGCTTTAATGCCCTTCCCCAGCTTTTCTATCATGAGCACCTGGCAAAGGAACTCGGTTTAAAAGACACACACACAACACCATTTTTCAAAAATGCATCACTTTCCTCCTTCTAGTAAAACCCCAACTCATCTTTCAAGATTCAGATCAATTGCTACTCCTTCAGTAAATTCCTTCCTAAAATCCTGTACAATACGAATCTTTCCTACCTTTCTGCATCGGGGTTATTTGGTTCAAACTGCTAAATATAACATTTATCAAAATTATGGTTGGATGTGTGCCTCTCCTATTAAGTTGCTCTCCTACTAAGTTGCTGATCCCTCGAAGATGGAGATTGTGTCTGATCCACATTGACTTCTATTCCCACTCCTGAGGGAGGATGAGTCACGGGCAAGTGTCAGCCCCTCAGTGTTGGTTGAATCAGATTGAACAGAATGATCGTGTAACACAATAGATTAATTGTGGCTTCATGATTTTTCAGCAGAAGGAACGGAGTTCTGTCAAATATATATGTCATGAGTGGATGATTTTAAATAAGTGCACACGAAGAAAGTTAGTTGAGGCTCTTTGGTCTTGGTTCCCTCAGCTGTGGATGAAGAGGGTTGGACTTGCTCCAGAATCGCAGCTGCGTGGCAGGTGTGCGGCATAGCACAGGAGACGTGGCCACTGACTTGATGCTGTTTCCTGCCAGCCCCGAAACGGCCGCAGACAGCTGTGTGAGCATAGGGCTGGAGGCAGACAGGACGATCTGATCAGAGATGGCCTGTGAAAAAGAAATCAACTGGCCACTCCCAATCCCCAGCATTCCCCGTTCCAACGAGTGACAGAGTAGAACATGTCCACCAGCATGTTCTGATTGCCTCGGTTCAGGTAATTTCACACTTGACTCAGAAGCTCCCATGTGCTCAGTTTTTTCATGTGCTGGAGGGTTTTCAGTAGTTCCTCTTCTCATAAGAAGAGCAATATGATCCTAAAGGCTGTGGCCTGTGCTGTGTGACCAAACAACTGAGTGACACTCATTTTGGCTTCTGATCAAAGTGTTCCTCATATCTCTATAAAGTTTGTGTTAAAGTATTTTGTGGCCCCCATGGTTGCTTTGGCCCCCTTGCCTTCCAGTACTTCCCAACTTAGCACCTTAATGCCCTTCCCCAGCTTTTCTATCATGAGCACCTGGCAAAGGAACTCGGTTTAAAAGACACACACACAACACACACCACTTTGCGGAGCTTCTCGTCTTTCCTCTGGAAACCAGGTGCCAGTGTGAGAAACTCCTGTTTTAAAGCAGTGGACAAGGATTAAGTCAGGAAATGAATTATTCTCCAAGGAATTTCACCCAGAGAGGCATTCAAGTTTGAGGTCATTTGAGATTGGCTGTCCTTAGTATTAAGTCAGGGAAGAAGGATTTTTGGCCTGCTCTGTATACACTTCACAGCTTTTTATTTCTGGAAAGTGTAATTCCAAACTGGCCAGTCATCGGCTAATTTTGGAGATTAATGTACACCCTAGGATTATGTGTCAAAAGCTTTCTTAAATCCTTGTGAATATTCAGATGTGCACCATTTCCCTTATCATTTTCATGTAGCGTCTATGAGCTATTAGTTAGCTTTCGGTATGCTATAAGTATTTGCAGAATAACACTCTGCTATTCAGTGACTTTCACTTATGTGAGTCAAACACACACTTAATCTCCCCAATTGCAGCTGAGATGTTGGGCTGACTTTGTTAATATGAAGTTATAGTAAAAGCTCTCCAGCAGTGTAAAGTATAGTCAAGCAAAAAGGCTTCATGATAATTTTTTCCTATCAAAAATAAAGCATACCCAAGTGATCTTTAATATTTTGAATCTCACCACAAAGGGCATTGCTGCTTAGAACTCAACCTTCTGTTTTGAACAAATAGCTATATACCCACTTTAAAAACCAATTATCTGAGAAAGATCTACCTCATTAGGATCAATTTTGGAATTAAATAAATAAGAAAAATCTAAAATAAAATTCCAAATCCTTATGTTGGGAAACAATTGAAAATTGTAAATAATTTTTGTTAACCATTTTCAATGTAGGTTGTTTTTCCTATGATAATATGATAGTAATTGCTAAATTTAAATATGTGAGGAATGACTTTAATCTTGTAAATAAACTCAATGCATATGATTCTATTATGGAATTTACAAATTCTGATAATTTGCAAAAATACAAAAAGAGTTTTCCAAATCTCCAGACTCTTCCTAAGATAAATTTTTATACTATTTTATTCCCAGGTTTTGAATTATTATAATGCTTAGTGACAAATTTCTTTACATGTCTATTTGACAATGACTTTAGGGCCAAATTGAAAAATTTTACACGTGTTTTAAATGTCTTAATTGAGGATCTAGGCCAATATCCAACACACAGATCTGAAAACATGGGTGTTGAGCAAGTGACTGAAAGACTACTACTCACTCATACAAACACATTGCTCCAGGGAGTGTTCCCACATTTCCCTGTAGGTTCCAATTAAGATTTCCACTGACCAATTTGATCTAGGCTTCAGGGCAGAAATCCAACTGAATCTGGATTTTTTAACACAATCCTCTCCTTTTAAAGAAAACCTTTTTCTTCTGCCCTATTTCATATAATTTAAAAAATTTGACTAGGCAATACACTTACATGGTGCAAGAACCAAAAAGTATAAAGGGTGCACAGTGAATCCCTCCTGGTACCTTCCTGCTACTTGTTCCCTTCTACCTGGCTCCTTCCTCAGAGCCACTTGCTCTTCTTAGGTTCTTACATATCTTTCCAGAATTTCATTATCCAAATAAAACAAATACAAACATAAATTTTCTTTTCTTCCCCTTTTAAATGAATGGACGATTACAAAAGTTATTACATAAAAATAGCCTATTAAATTTTAAAACTTTGGTTTTTTCACTACATATATATTTTTCCTTCTATGTTGACAAATCCTTCCTCCAAGATGGCCAGCTTCACTGTGGTGTTGCCACAGCCTCCCCTGTCACTAACTTTTCTTCTCTGAGCCCAACGCATAGACAGGCTTCCTTCTGCTCTCAGAGTGAGTTGGAAATAGGATGGTGCCCTATAGCCATCTCTGTATCTATCCTTGATGAGTGACATGTGCTCCTGTCATTCAGTGCTCTCTGGGTAACCTCTAGGTTCCACTTAAATAGATTTGGTTAGTAATGCGGAGTTGGCCGGAGAGCAGCTGCTACATGTTCGTATCATTTGTTGGCCTCAGGGACTCCCATGACGTAAAGGTGCTCAGTGGAAACTTGGAGCCAGACTCTCTTTGGAAAGGGCTCTGAGGGAGCCAGGGCCGGGGCACACATGCCTTTGAAAGACATGGTTGAGGACTTAACTGCTACAAGGGAAGGCAGCATGATTGTACGAAGCATCACCACAAACTTATTCCTTTAATTAACCTCCTTCTATTCAGGAAGGGCATTCCCAATATTTCACACTTGTGCTCAGTGTCAGGCCCAGGAAGCAGCAGTTAGGTACCAAAAAGGCATAAATGCCAGCAAAGTAACCACCAACAACCTTGGTTCTTGTTTGGGTTGTGGGATCCCTGCCCTTTGTGGGGAAGGGCGTTCACTGAAGATTGTATACTTGATACTAGCGTTGAAAGTAAATTAGAGCTCCAGTTAATGAGTTTTTAAAAAGGTGGGATACTAATCCCACCCAGAAGTCAACTCCCAGCAGTGGATTTACCTTCAAGGGAATGAAGCTTAAGTTTTAAGGTCCCTCACAAACACAAGTCCCTGCAAGGCCCTATGCCTAATTTATACTATTAAATTTATATTATTTCTTGTAAAGAGTGCCTCCCCCAATTGCATAACCTTCATGCCCCACAAAAACCCAGATCTGACCCTGTTTATCGCCATAGCTCATTGTCAGTTATCTGCTAGCTGATTATACAAACTTTAGCTTTATCCAGGCACAAATCTTGCTTTCAGAAGTACAGTTAACTATTTTCTTAGTTGTTCCCTGATTCTTTTGTTTTAAGATTTATTTTTCACTTAGCTTGCAAGGCAACAAGACTTACTGTGAAATGCTCTAGGCTGTCCCTCCTGTAGAATTTATGGTAAGGAATGAAGTCACCACGACTGGTGCTTTGCATTGGTAGAGTGAGTTGCCCTCTCCTAGCTCTAAAGGGGGTACAGGAAACAGAGGAGGCTCTTCCAGTGCTTCCTGATACAAAGCTGTCTCTGTGCCTTCACTTTTGTTTGAAATGAGCCCCTAGGACATAAAATTCACTTGTGAATGATATAAATATTTCAAAGCCACCTGTGAAAGATTTGGGGGTCAAATGTACTACTTCTCAGCTCTGTTAGTGAAGATACTGAAATTGGATTGTATTTCTATTTCTGAATTTAACTGGAATTTGAAGGGTTGACAGTTTGGTCATCTCATATTTTTCTGGAGAATTTTTATCTTTTTTGTTTGTTTTTAAATTACTCCTTTTCCTGGCCAACAAAGCACAACGTAAGGAGTTTAATCTCTGATGCTGAGCTCTGCTTTTGTGAAATCACGTCACTTTTGCTTAATAATACCATCAATGGTTTGTGGCTGGGTTTTTATTCCAGTTGCTGTGTATTTAACAGAATAAATAAATGCTTAGGAAATTAATATTGATCTCCCAGAAATTATTTTGTATCTTTTTGAAAATCAAAAACTTTAATTTTTAAAAAGTGGGAAAACAGAGATAGGAAACTGCGTAATAAATATATCTACTCAACTAAGGTCTTCAGTTACTAATTTATTATTGATATATTTTAATTCACGAAAGAAGAGACCTTTTTACTGACTAAATATTTCTTGGAGCTATAAATATGTTATTCTTTATGGATTTCTATAGGAAAGTTTGGAATTTTTTTTTGAGGTGAGAAGTAATCAGTTTTTTAAGAGGAAATATCCCTTTAACGGGCCAAATTGTGCAACTCTATAATCACAGAGAAAGGTAGGCAAGGCAGATTGATTTGTAAACTAAAAATAAAACCCTAAGTACCCTACCAACTGAATGGATCCCCTCTTGGGCAAAGGGACCCCAGAAAAACCTTAAAATTGAGTTCCTAGCCATGATGAGAAAGGAGGTTGGACATACCTCCTATACCCCCTCCCTTTTGGAGTTTAGACACAAATCTGACTCTGGCATGGTATCACATGACAGATAACAGACTCCCTTAACTTTAACATTCCTTTCTGCTAACTCAAAGTTTTTAGACAAAGCTTTATTCCTTTAGCTAATTGCAAATTAAAGAGTCTCTAAATCCACCTATGACTTATGAGTCCCTGCTTCAAGATGTCCCACCTTTTCTGGCTCAACCAATGTATCCCTTCCATGTATTGGTTTATGTCTTTGCCTGTATTTCTTATCTCCTTGAAATGTATAAAACCAAAATGTAATCTTCCCATTGGGACCTCTTACTCAACGCTTCTTGAATTTGTGTTTTCCCCAGGCTGTGGTCACTCATATTTGGCTCAGAATAAACCTCTTTAGAATATTTTACAGAGTTTGGTTTCACTGTTAATAGATTCCTAACTTACTTTT